>JALJVW010000184.1:82420331-83020331 GCA_024865655.1 Emberiza elegans | reverse complement strand
ACGAGCATCCCACGAGCGCAGCGGTGTCCCCTCGGTGTCACTGTGACAAACCTGTGACACGTCTGTGAGAGCCGAACCCTCCCAGCACTCCCAGGGTGGGTTTTTTTTTGTTAAAAAACAGAATTTTTTTGTTAAAAACCAGATTTTTTTTGTTAAAAACCAGAGTTTTTTTGTTAAAAACCAGATTTTTTTTGTTAAAAAACAGATTTTTTTTTGTTAAAAACCAGATTTTTTTTTGTTAAAACCAGACGTTTTTTTTGTTAAAAACCAGGTTTTTTCGTCAAACACCACCGGAATGGGGTTTGTGAGGGAGGGTTGGCCCCACCTGAGGTTTGATGAGGGTTTAAGAGATAATCACGGCATCTTCCGCTGGACAGCGACCAAGGGAAAATCAAAAACCCCTCGTTATCTGTGCCACCCCATCCTGGCCCCTCTGACTTTCTGACTCCTATTTCATGTTTTAAAAACAAAAAGCCACCAGCGGCATGCCCCGATGGCTCTGGGGTGGTGCCACAGAGGCTGCTGTGATTTTGGAATAAAAACATCCTGGATTTCCAGCTGATCCCTACAGGAGATGTGGGACAGGGAGCACAGGGATGCTCACCCCAGGGACAAAATGCCTCAATTAGACATCAAACCTCACTGAAAGTGAGTAATTCCTCCGAATTTTAAGAAAAGGAAGCCAGAACGAACAGCCCTGCCACGTTGTGAAAAAGGCCTGTGGAAAAACCGAGATGGGGGAAAGCTGGTAATGATAAAATAATGATCCAATCCATAATCCCAATCTCAAATCCTCTTTCCTGAGCCAGTTGGGGGTCCATCCTGCACAGGAGAATGATGAAGATTAAGCATTTTAAAATGAGGTCAGTGCCAGGGAAGTGTTTGCCCCGGGCAATCCTGCTGTGGTGGCTGCGTGCGAGCCCAGGGTGGGGAACTGGGGCTGGCATCAGCAATCCGGGGGTCACAGAAACAGTGGTTTGGGCTGGGAGAGACCTTTGAAGTCTTATCCTTCCACAGCAGGGATTTTCCTTCTTTTCCACCATTTCAGGGGGCTCCAGCCTGGCCTGGGACATCCCCAGGGATGCAGGGGCAGCCACAGCTGCTCTGGGCACCTGTGCCAGGGCCTGCCCACCCTCCCAGAGAGCAATTCCTGCCCAATATCCCATCTAAACCTGCCCTCCTTCAGCTTCAGGCCATTCCCCTGTCCCATCACCACATCTCAGTGTCCCCTGTGCCACCACACTGCTTGCTCCTGCCCCGCTCCCATCGAGTGTCCCCATGCCCAGGATGGCACCAGGAGCTCCTGCAGTTCATTCTTCACCCCTTCAGGCCATTCCCTTGTCCTATCACTACATCCTTGGTGTCCCCCTTGTCTCTGTGCCACCACACTGCTCCTGCCCTGCTGCCATCGAGTGTCCCCAGGGACATCCCCAGGGATCCAGGGGCAGCCACAGCTTCTCTGGGCACCTGTGCCAGGGCCTGCCCACCCTCACAGTGAACGATTCCTGCTCAATATCCCATCTAAATCTGCTCTCCTTCAGCTTCAGGCCATTCCCCTGTCCCATCACCACATCTCAGTGTCCCCTGTGCCATGTCAGTGCCACCACGCTGCCCCTGCCCCACTGCCATCGAGTGTCCCCCTGCCCAGGATGGCACCAGGAGCTCCTGCAGACCATTCTTCACCCCCCCTCCCCAGTATCCCATCTAAACCTGCTCTTCTTCAGCTTCAGGCCATTCCCCTGTCCCATCACCACATCCTCAGTGTCCCTTGTGCCACCTCTGTGCCATCACGCTGTTCCTGTCCTGCTGCCATTGAGTGTCCCCAGGGGCAGCCAGATCTTCTCTGGGCACCTGTGCCAGGGCTTCCCACCCTCCCAGTGAAAAATTATTTCCCAATATTCCATCTAAACCTGCCCTCCTTCAGCTTCAGGCCATTCCCCTGTCCTATCACCACATCTCAGTGTCCCCTGTGCCACCACACTGCTTGCTCCTGCCCTGCTCCCATCGAGTGTCCCCATGCCCAGGATGGCACCAGGAGCTCCTGCAGTTCATTCTTCACCCTTTCAGGCCATTCCCTTGTCCTATCACTACATCCTTGGTGTCCCCCTTGTCTCTGTACCACCACACTGCTCCTGCCCCACTGCCATCGAGTGTCCCCAGGGACATCCCCAGGGATCCAGGGGCAGCCACAGCTTCTCTGGGCACCTGTGCCAGGGCCTGCCCACCCTCTCAGGGAACGATTCCTGCTCAATATCCCACCTAAACCTGCCCTCCTTCAGCTTCAGGCCATTCCCCTGTCCTATCACCACATGTCAGTGTCCCCTGTGCCATGTCAGTGCCACCATGCTGCTCCTGTCCTGCTGCCATTCAGTGTCCCCGTGCCCAGGATGGCAGCAGGAGCTCCTGCAGACCATTCTTCACCCCCCCTCCCCAGTATCCCATCTAAACCTGCTCTTCTTCAGCTTCAGGCCATTGCTCTGTCCCATCACCACATCTCAGTGTCCCCTGTGCCATGTCAGTGCCACCACGCTGCCCCTGCCCTGCTGCCATCGAGTGTCCCTGTGCCCAGGATGGCACCAGGAGCTCCTGCAGATCCTTCCTCACCCCCTCACCAACATTCCTGAGCATTCCAGGAGCCCCCCCGGCCATGCTGTCCCTCTCTCCCACTCGAGCCCAGGACATCACACACCGGCACCCTCAGGTCAGTGTTTCCACCATACCCAAAACATTTATTTCTCCAAAACTATTGCTAATGACAATGGATACATTTTGTTGCCCCAGTATGGATTTAACACTTCCAACACATCGACTCCTAATACTGTACAAGACTGTACCAAAAGGGAGGGAGGGGAAAAAACAAAAAAAAAAAAAAAAAAAGGCTGTACCTCCATATTGTACAGAGTTCTATGTACAAAGTACAATTTTACACAGTTTAATATATACACCATATATATATTGGTGTAGAAGACATGAAACAGTGGAAACGTGTTTTAGCAAGAACATTCCATCCCACCATGAAAACAACTGTTGCTGACAACCCCAGGTTCAGACAGAAAAACCCAATTCCTACACTTTGCAACCCGATTTTCCTGCTTTTACAGCAGGACCACTGGAAACCAGAGATGGATTTCAGCAATTGCCCTGTTTGAGCTACATCGAGCTGGGCTTTCAGAGGAGCTGCTGCTGCTCACAAGTATTGCTCCAGCAGTTTGGCACGCTCAGAGTCCAACCCAGGCTTGCCTTGTTCTTCACACCTCGGGGCTGTGAGTGCAGGAAAGGCTGGTGAAGTCCACGTCGGGAGTAAGGTTACTCCAGTGCCTCAAAAAGGACAGCCCCACCCGCGATTCCCACTGCAGACCGCTGGATATTCACCCTGTGTGAAGCTTGGCAGATCAAGTATTAGCACGGCAGGGAGCTGCCTTCCCTCTGCACCTTCCCCTCTTTTTGGCCCATCGCTGAGAAACGCTTTCATCCCAAACTACGTTAGAGGAAGCACAAAATTTAACAAGAAATAAAAACAAAACCCAAACCCAACAAAACCCTTTGCATTTCCCAGGCTTTGAACTGCTGTTTTGGCATCTCTAGAGCCACCCAAATAGATGGTTTGCTGCTAGAACAGCCTGGAAAAGAACTCATCTGCCTTGTGGTGGGCGGTCGGCGGAACCGCTTGTGCGCGACGCAGCCGGGGCCATCCCGGCCCCGCAGGCACGGGGTCAAGTATTTCTATTTGTATTTCTTATTTTCAAGTACCAGGTTGTCACACAGACACAGAGACATGCAGGGAGCCGATGTGGAAGGAGCTCCGACCCCAAAGTTCAGTCCATGAAGTGCTTGGTGATTGCCCAGAGCTGGTGCTGGGGGAAGGACGTTCCCTCCTTCCCACCCCTTGTGCCACCAGCCCACTACAGGAGCAGCTTTATGTCCCCAGCTGCATTTGTGGGGCATTAGCCAAGGCCAGATAAACCCAAAAAAGGGCTGGGTTTTATTGTGAAAGCTAAAAGTCTCAAAATAAATAAATCCCCAGCTTGTTAAACTCAATTTCCTGTTCTGTCCAGGCCCATAAGCAATGGAAATGCCCCAGAGCTCCTGTTTTCCTGTGGGGTTTGAAGCAGTTTTTGAAGCAGTTCCCTGCCCAGGGCAGTTCAGTGTGTTTGCACTTTGGGGCACATCCCTCCACACCCAGGGCTTGGTCCTGCCAAGCACAGGTGCCCCTCACCTGGGGGCACAGGGGGCACCTCCTTCCTCTCCCTCCTGCGCTCATGGACGTGCTGCACAAGGGGGTGAGCTCAGCCTCGCATGGAATCCATCCAACTCTCCCAACGGGGATTTTTGGGGCATTTTCCCACCATTCCTGATTGCTCACTGAGAGCATCACCTCCTGCAAGTGTCCCCTCCACACAGATCCCACACCCCCAGGAAGGATCTGGAGCGCCGACGTCGATTTTCGCAGGAGAACATCTCCCAAAAGCTCCGTAAATCCCCAAACCTACGCCGTGCTCCACTGAGTTTGAGGTTTTTGACACAGAGAAGAAGAGAAATAAGGCAGCAAACTCCACCTGCAGTGAACTCCTCCTGTCCCAGTATTGCTGGAGCTCTTCCAGGCACGCCGGGTCGGCCCCGTACCAAGTGCGAGGTGGGGAATTACAACAGATGGGATTTCTTGCCAAGCTGACGTGTTTTGATTCAGTAAATAAATTTATGAGAACTCGGTTATCTTAACCTACTTTTGTGCAAGAACAATCTTGCCTTAAAAAAGAAGAAGAAAAAAAAAAAACTAAAAAGGAAAAAAAAAATCAACAAAAACTCCCAAAACCCAACACATGAGGTATTCAGCACAGGAAACCCAAAGACTCCTTTTGAACAGGTATCAAAATACAGACATATACAACAACTTTTTTTTTGTTTTTTGTTCTGCTGTCACAGTGCACTCTAATTATTTACTCATTTTTGTTGCAATAAAATACCCAGCACAGATAAAATGAGAGGGTTTTGATCGTGTCCCACTGCTCGGACATGAAGGACAAATTTACAATTCATAAACTTTGGACGACCTCAGAGAGGCAGAAATTAAGCAATGGTTAAAGCACACTGCTCCATTCCCAACTAGGGAAATAACCCAAAAAAGGTCTGAGCTTCAGAAACCATTCGGATTGATCACCTAAAACCGTGTTTCATTTTAAAAGTTTTTAGTTTTTTTAGGTTTTTTTTGTTTGTTTGTTTGTTTGTTTGTCGCTTTGGATTATAACAATCCAACACCTGATGAACAAGGTTCATACAAAGCACTATCCAACAGACAGACGTCATTCCAGTTATCAAACACTTCTTTTGTCTTCATATTCCACACAAACGTTACAGGAAAAAGTCACGAAAAAGAGGAATTTCCTTGGAAGAGCTAAAATTTCTTCGGGATATGAAGATGTGGAGTGACCTTGGTACCTCCCCAAGCAAACCACTGAGTCAGACCTGTCCTCAGGGAGGGAACATTTCCAGTTCCTCCTTCCCACCTTTCCGGCAGCCACTGCTCGTAAAACTCACGGCAAACGTCCTCTCAGCCTTGTGTGTTCAGAGTGGGGAGGACAAGCTGAAAATCTCATTTTTTTCGTCATTTTGTGTGCGATTTTCTTGTTTCATCCCCTCCCACGTGTGACTTTTCCGCCCGAGGAAGAGGAAGGAGGAGCTTCAGCCTGTCCTATTGCTTGTGTCGATCACAGTGCACACCAGAATTCCAGTTGAGTTGCTCCATATCCAGGTGATCCTTGCCCTTGGCAGCAGGATTGTCCCAGAGCTGTGGATGCTAGAGAAGCACAGTAATAATTCAGATACAGACAGTTGCTGTTACAGTAACCTGAAGTCTTTTTTTTTTTTATTTAATTTTTTTTTTCCCATCTAATTCCACACTTCAGACCTTGAAGCTGGAAAAGAGCAGCTCCTCCAATGTGCTGTGCGTGGCTGAACACTTATTCTTAGGAATATTGAATGCTAGGCATAAAAATATAAAAAAGAAAATAAGGCATTAAAATGAGGCAAAGTCAATTTACAGAGATCCTGCTCTTGACACAGATTAACTTTGGTCATTTGAGACCAAAATAAAAATAAAAAAAAAAGAAATCAAAAAACCCAAAAATTGTTACTAAAAAGGAAATGCCAGAAAGTTCTGCCTGAGCAAAAAATTACAAGTTTAATCATTCTATTTATTTTTTTTTTTTCCCCAAAAGAACAAGTGATTCCTTGGTGGTAGAAGTCCATCAGAACCTGAGAGCAAAGGTGGCACTGGTGGCATCTCCTGGAGGGGCAGGGACAGTCACGCTCGTACCGTGGGGCTCCCCCAGGACAGCTCAGGAGAAATGGGAAATGAGGAGAGTTCTCACCAAAACCTTCCCAGTGCTCCCCAGTTCCTGCGTGTCCTTGGTTCAGGGCCCAGAGGAAGCTGGATTTTTGGGAAGTCATTAATGATGGATTGATTGCTCCTGTAGAAAAGGGGTTGTGCGTGTGGGGACGGACAGGGATGCAGGAAGACCCCGCTCCGTTTGTCCAAGCGTCATCCTAAATGCATCAGAAAAGGACATTTCAGCAACTCATCTTTGCTTCTTCTTGTTTAAGTGCCAATGAAACAGACTTTGCAGTCACCAGGAACTCACAAACTGCAAGGAAACTCAGCTTAAATGGGTGAGAAAAATGACTTTTCTCATCTTGTCCTGAATCCATTATTTGATGGAAGCCTAAAGATGTGCAGCTTGTTTGAAATCCCAGAAAAGCTGAGGAACGAGGCGAGCTCGGGGTCAGCCAATCTCCACTGCTAAGTGGCACGAGCCTCTTAATTATTCAATTAAATAACTGTGGGCACCGTGGAGAATTCCCGGGGGAGTGAGTACAAAAAAAGAGTCCGTGGATGCTGCTGGCTATGGATAAATACAAATAACAGCAAAGGATTCATTCACAGGTCAGCCCTGCGTGGAGCAGGGAGCACGGGGGCAGCCCCTGCTGTCACATCCCTGTCCCCAGCAGCGTTCCCTGCCCTGCTCTATGAGAGCAGAGAGGGACGAGGCAGGGAGCTGAGAACTCCTGAGCGAAGTTTTTACAGTGCTTGGCGCTGGGACGGGGGTCAGGATCTGTCCTGAGGAACAGGCAAACCAGCAGAGTGTGTCTTGGGGATGGGCTCCCAGCAGAGGATGCTTGTTTTTCAAAATTACCTCTTTTTTTTTTTGTTTTGTTTTGTTTTACATTCAGTCTCCCGAGAGCGAACACCACATCAGAGCCCACGGGCTGAAAATGCCACTGGAAACAATAAAGCTGCTTTTAAACATGGGAGAGCAAAGGGGGAAACCAGTGAAGATTGTCCATAAGCAATGACTGGGCTCTTTCTTGTGCTCCCAGAGCTCAGGAAAACATGTTTGTTTATATTTGCACAGACACGTCTTACGTAGAACTCCACAAAATCTACGAGTGTTCCAGAGTAAACTGATTTTTCCATGACAAATAAAGCATGAGGCTGGAATGGCCAAAGGCTTTGGCCCTGAGGGGGAGGAATGGGGAGCAAACAAACAAAACCAAAGGATGTGATGGAAGTCGAGACAGACCCTTAACCACCGTGGCACCAGCGGGCAACGGAATAATAATAATAATAATTATTATAATTATAATAATAATAATGCACAAGAAACAGGCATGTCCAAGCTCCACGTAACCAGTGGCACCAAAACATGCAATAGACTAAAATCTATCCTATTGTTTCCCTGTGGTAAATGAAACACAGAATACAGAAGTCACCACACCAGTATCCCAAAACAGGACACCACCAAATGTTCCTTCCAGCAGCTGAACACTTGAACAAGGCATGGAAACCAAAATCCAACTCATCCCTTGGTGTTTTCCTGCTCAGCTTCACAGTGGATTGTGGATTGTGGATTTCCCAAGCGTGGCAGGAGCCGTCCTGGGCACGTGGGATGAGGCTGCGGCTGCCCAGGAGCTCCCAGCATCTCCCTTTCAATCCAAGCATTCATTAAATAACAATTTTAACGTCTCTGCCATGTGGAACAGCAGGATTGTACCCAGAGAGCAGCAGGGCGTGCATCAGACAGTACAGGACTTGTCGGGGGGCTGCTGGGCTGCAGAGGAGGCCACGCCGGGGCTGCTGGCGCTGGTTTTGGGGAACACGGCCGGCTTGGGCCGCGTGGCCGGCGGCTTCACCTGCGAGGCCACCTTGACAGACTTGACGGGCCTGAAGGTGCAGGGGATGTCCCCAGCAGTGCTGGCGCTGCGCTGGAAGGGGGGCTCAGTGTCCTTGAGGAGCTGGGTGTGCAGGGGGCTCGAGGGCTCCGAGGTCGGGGCCACCACCGGCGAGGTTTTCAGCGGCTCCAGGGTGTCCAGGACGACGTCGGGCGCGTGCTTGACGCTGCTCTGCCTCTCCAGCTCCCGCAGCTCGTTCAGGGCCGAGTTCATGGTGGCTTCAATGTCCTGCAAGCACAGCACAGGAGCCCAGTGAAGGCAAGGCCCGGACACACAAATCACCAGGTAAAAGGCAGGTTTTGAGCATGTTTTTTGTTTTCTAAACACCAACCTCGCGTCAAGGATCAAACCATGCAGTGCCGCATCCTGCGGTCAATAATCACTAAAATTTTCCAGCAACGGGGAGCAAAGTAATTGCTAGCACTGCCTTAATGCTGATCTGACCCTTCACTGCTCCTGATGCTGCCCAGAATTCAAAGCAAAGCCCCAGATGGCAGCAAGGAACAGAAACCAAAGCATTGGTGCCCGTTCTTGCAGTTTATTTGGCACGTGAGGTTCAGGAGAGTAAATTCCTGAAGGGAGCACTCACGAACAGAAACCAAAGCATTGGTGCCCATTTTTGCAGTTTATTTGGCACGTGAGGTTCAGGAGAGTAAATTCCTGAAGGGAGCACTCATGGCTTGGATACTGGGCCACACACTGAATGCTGAAATCCTCGTGGGCTCCTGCTCCTGCCTCACTGGTTTTGCTGCTGAGCTGTTCCCAGAAATGTATTTCACAGGACGCAGACATTTAGAAAACACAGACGATGTCAGAAACACGTGTAGCAACCCAAACTGGCCCTTCTCCTTCCTCTTAAAAACCATTACAGTTATTTACAAATAAATATAAATAACTTTGGAGCTAAAACCAAGGGGTTTTGTCTCAGGACCTACACACTGTCGGCTGGAGAGTCCAGTGGTGCACAGACCTCCCTGGGGAGCAGGAGAGCTCAGCCTGGCTGTGACTCACACTTTTGGCTGCAGCCTTCCAGCTTCCTCAGAGCTTTTTCAGGGGGTGGGGAAGGTAAATCAGTCAAGGAATGGTGGAAGAAAGCAGAGGCAGAAATCTGACACCTCCCACTCTATCTTGAGGCCAGGCAGATTTTCGTTATGAAGTTGGGGAAATATGTAAGATGGTTATTGGGTGGTGCTTGAGCAGATACTACAGAGAAAAACACTGATTTAACACAGCTTGGGTTTTTCTCCCTCCTCTTTTTTTATTTATTTTCCCCTCCTCTTTCCTTTTTGTTCCCAGACTCTTCTCCAGTGAAACAATGGAGTGAAGGTTCTGGCAGGGAGAGGAGACAGAACAACTTCAGTCAGAGCCTAATTGAAAAAACAAAGAATCTGATTTATATCAACCAAAGCCTCAGAAGGACAGGGAAGCACGAAGACAGCAGGAGCTGTACACCACATTTCCACTTTAACAAATGGGCTTAAGGTACTCAAAATGGCAAAATACAAATTCCCATCAGCATTAAACCCACTGAGTTTTAATGTGCCCTTGTTTACTATGTGGAGTCGCAGTTTTGTCAATAAAAATTCAATTTATTTGTCACGTATTTCCCCCCCCAGCTCCTCAGGAACCTGCAGAGCCCCAGGCAGGCAGAGCAGTCAGGTCTCTCTGTAACCTGAGCCTGGAGCATTCCTTGGCTGCAGGCAGAGCCATCCATCCCACCCTGCAAACACTGGGCACAGACAGATGCAAGTGCAGGCACATCCACCCAGGAAGGGCCCTCTGGAAGAGGCAAATCTGTAAATTCACATTTTTGTAGCCAGCCCCGACTTCATGCCCATGTGTAAATAACTAACTCCTGAAAAGCAGCAGGGCTGAGTTCAGAGCTGGCTGCTGATCACACTCTGAGCCCTGCAAGAAGATGAGGATGTCACTGGAGCATGCACGAGTCTGCTCCTGCTTCTACTTGGGCTGTGCTGCTCCACGTGCTTCCCACGCTGTGGGTTTGTATGTGCCAGGTGTTTTAGTGGTGACACGGGCACTAACACCTTGCATACTTCAGTGTGTACAACAAATAACAGGCACAACCATAAAAAAACTTTTTATCATACAAGAGAGAGAAGGAGGAAAGAGATTTGCAGAGAATCTTACAGAGATAGCAGATGAAAAGTGCAGACAGAGATGTCACACCACAGGCAAGCCCGCACCACTGACAGGAGAGTGTTGAATCCACAAGAAATACTTCATTTCTCTCATGTCTTGAAGTTATGGTTGCTTAACTCTCTTCTGGCAGCTTTAGAATCGGTGTCACTTTCTGAAATGGGTGTTTTCAGTGCTGAGATGAAATTCTGGGTAACCAACAGGGCCAAGTTTTTATGGAGGAAGGACCTGGCTGCTTATTTTCCCTCAGGAAAGCAGCCTCAGTGCCTGCACACAGGGAGGAGGAAAGCCCAGGCTGGGGCTGTGTCCTGAGCTAATATTGCACTGAGAGAATCACAGAATGCTGGGGTTGGAAGGGACCTCTGGAGTCCAACCCACTGTCCAGGCAGGGCCACCTGGAGGTGACACCAAACTCATCCGGGTGGCTTGGGGTGTCTGCAGAGGGACACTCCACTCCCTGCCTGGGCAGCAGCTCAGGGCTCTGCACCCTCATGGACAGAAGCTCTTCCTCACGCTGAGGCTGAACTTTTTATTTTAATCTATGGCTCCTTGTGCTGCTGCTGAACAGAGCCTGGCACCAGCCTGACACTCCTTGGGGACATTTGTGTGGATTTGTGGGATCCCCTCTCAGCCTTCTCACCAAGTGATGCACCTGCACTACTCTAGAATCTACTTCACACTCTTGTGGATTCCAGTCTATTCTGGAGTTTAGGAAACTTTCTCCATGGATGAGGGTCACAGTCAGTGCTGCCCTGGGGATCAGGGCACCCCAGAGCACACAGAGAAATATTCCCTGGGTGCTGGGGGTTTCCAGAATTCCCTTCCTGCCATAGGGAACCCTGAAAATACCACAGTGCTGCTCACCTGTGCAATGACCTCAGGGTGAAGAAGGAGGAAGGAGGAAAAGAAGCATGAAGAAGAAACCCAGGACAACATCCTGTGCCCTCCATCTTGCTTCCATCCACAACATACAAGAAATCCCAAAACCTCTGTTTCCCACCTAAGTGACACACCTACACTGCTCTCTATAATCTATTTCACACTTTTGGGTATTCCAGTCTATCTTGAAGTCTTTAGGAAAGACTGTAGTCTATGGTGAAGTCTAGAAAAGTTTATCCATTAGCGAGGGTCAAAGTCAGTGCTCCCCTGGGGTCAGGGCACCCCAGAGCAGACAGAGAAATATTCCCAGTGCTCAGTAGACAGAGAAATATTCCCTGTGTGCCCTGGGTCTCCACAATTCCCTTCCTGCCACGGGAAACCCTGAAAATACCACAGTGCTGCTCACCTGTGCAATGACCTTAGGGTGAAGAAGAAGAAGCATGTAGAAGAAACCCAGGAGGACACTCTGTACCCTCTTTCTTGCATAGTAAAAATCCCAAACCCTCAATTTCTCACCAAGTGATTCACCTACACTGCTCTCTATAATCTACTTCACACTTTTGGGTATTCCAGTGTATCTTGAAGTCTTTAGGAAAGCTTCTAGTCTATGTTGAAGTCTAGGAAACTTTCTCCATTAGCGAGGATCCGAGTCAGTGCTCCCATGGGATCAGGGCACCCCAGAGCAGACAGACAAATATTCCCAGTGTGCTGGGGGTTTCCACATCTCCCTTCCTGCCACAACCCGCCCCTGGTGCTCACCTGAGCGATGACCTCGGGGTCCATGGGCCGGTGGTTGTTGAAGCTCTTGGAGCGGCCGGCGGCGAGCGCCTTGCGCACCTGCGGGCTCTCCATCCTGCTCTTGAGCGACGAGTGCCGGCTGATGGAGTTGAGGCTGCCGTGGCCACTGATGGAGCATTTGTCTGGAACCTCCTTGGGAAGGCTTTGGCTCATTATGGGCTGAGATGAGGGCCTGGAACCGGCTATGGCCCCGGGGGAGGCTGGTTCTGCCAGGGAACTACCTAGGCCGTGGCCGTCACTTTGGCGGAACGCTCTTCTGATGCTGCCTGACTCTGGTTTCTTTCTTTGCCTTCAGTCACAAAAGCAAAACAAGTCAATACAAGCAGGTACAGGGCTGTCATTTTGAAGATATCCCCCCAAAACAACACACAGGACAATGGGGAGAGACACAGAGGTAACCCAGATTACAAACGGACCCAGGGGGGTTGAGGAGTGATTGCGGTACAGTGAAATAATTGTAAATTATAAATTATAAATCATTCCAGTTTCACGCTTCTAACAACAAGGCTGAGTCCTGGCAGCTGTGCACATTCATAGCAAAACCAGAAAACTTGGGTGGAACGTGATTAACTTGGTCAAAAGGAGAAGAATTTATACTGGAACAAAAAAAAAAACCAAAAAAACCCTCTGTGCCATCGACAGGTTTTGATGATGTGTTTTTATTACATTCCAAGAGCAGAGCTACAATCTTTGACTGGAGGACACAGTATAAGTCTACTAAGCTCCTGGCCCAAGGCATCAAGTTATTATTTTCAGAGATCAGCAAGCACAGACCCCCAGTTTGGGGTTAATGATCATTTCCAATGTTTGCTGGTGGTAGGAGATGGTTCTTTTTCATGGCTTTGGCAGGGCCACAAGGCACGGGCTACAGATAAACCAAAGGGATGATGTCAAATGGATGAACTGGTCCAAAGAATTTAGTTTCTACCCCAGCACCATGAGGTCTGACAGCACGATTCCACTCAAATCATGGCAAGGCCAATGCAGCAGAATACTTTATGCCATAGGTCTGAAGCTTGGCATCCATTATACAGGGAAGGATCCATTTATTTATAGCACCAGCCCCATGAATAACTGCAAGAAAGTGTTAACTCCAGTAGGATTTTGGCATCCAAATAATAATTCAGTGGGTGGCACAACTGTCATTGCGAAACCATCTGATTTAATTTTGCTCAAGTCTGTTCACACATAGGTCAGAAGATTCATTCCTAAAGAAAAAACAACAAAATGAGTCTTATGCTACTTATTGCTAAATATCAGGTATTTCCCTAGTAAAGGGGAAAAAAAAGCCCCAAAAACTAGGATGGACATTCCCAAGGCTCCTAAAAACCACCAGACACAACTCTACCAAAGCCAGCAGATGGTGAAGCTCCAGCACAGGTCTGTTATTACACAAATCTCTCCATAACTGGCAGAATGGCCACTCCAGTGGCTCAGACAGCAAATATCATAAAAGAAAGCCCAGATCCCAAGCTGAAGCAGATTAACACGGCTTCCCAGCTATCACTGGAGCTCTGCTGAATCCCATAAGGAAGGCCCAGGCTCTCTAGGCCATGAGCAGGGTCCAAACCTTTTAAAAGGATGCATTTGTGCTAATGTCTTTATGGACTACATTGTGTTAAATTAGCTGAAGGTTAAGAACATCCCCTCCCATCAAACTGTAATTATCGCCTAAAACCTTCACTGCACAATGGAGAGAGGTGGGGGCTTTTAACACAAAGGAAATAATCAGAAATATACAGGGGATAAATCTGTCTAGAAAAACCATTTAACAGATCATGGAGTTTAGTCTGCTACTAGCTTGGTTTTCCAGCTTTTTTATTATGTTGAGTGTTGGCTAAAGCAACAATTTCTGGTGGAGGAGGCAAGGTTAGAGCAACAGGGGGTTGTGCTGTTCCACGGCAAGCATATGGTTAGTAACCCGAGGTGAGGAGCGCTGCAGAAACAAAGGAGTGCTCCAGGCAGTGCCAGATGGTTGGGACTGCAGGTATGGCGTTTATCACAAACTGGGACACAGCTTCCTGCAGGAACTGTCCCCCCAGCCCATCAAACAGGACGTGGCCAACGTGGAGGAGACGTGACAGATCACACAACACGAGGAGGGACGGGGACAATGACACCGGAGCTCAGCCCAGCACTCCCCTCCCTCCCTCTGTCTGCTCAAACAGGGCACATTTGGGAGAACAGGACCAGATGGCACCTTGGAGACAGGGAAGAGAAGCCAGTGGGGGTTCAAACGAGCGATGGCCACGCTGGTGACAGAGAGGGGACAGCAAAATGCGAGTGAGTTACAAGAGGGGGAAGCAGAGGAAAAGGGTGGCAGTGCTGGTTAATGAATCATTTTGAGGGAAGGAAGCATTTCACTGGACTCAGCAGCAAGCTCTTGACAGGCAGGGGAAACAATGCAAGGCTGCTCTTACTTGTTGATGTTGGCAAGGTAAATGTCTGCGACGTGGCCCCCGCTCGGGCAGCTGGCACCAGCTCTGGCTGTCACCTTCTCCTCCGGTGGCTCAGAATTTATTTCTATCTCCGACTTGGGGCTGGACCTCTCCGACATCCCATCCTCACTAGGAAGGAGCAGGGGAGGGCATCACAACCACAACACCTCTCTGAGTCTGTCACGGGTTTTTATTGTCACCCTTGTCTGGCCTTCTGATGTATCCTTTCTCTTTTCTTTGGTATTGTTTTAGTATATCCTTTTAATATAATATAGTATCATAAAATAATAAATCAGCCTTCTGAGAACTTGGGAGTCAATTCTCATCTCTCTGTATCCTTTCTCTTTCTTTAGTATAGTTTTCGTATATAAATTAATATAATATAATATAATATAATATAATATAATATAATATAATATAATATAATATAATATAATATAATATAATATAATATAATATAATATAATATAATATAATATAATATAATATAATATAATATAATATAATATAATATAATATAATATAATATAATATAATGTAATATAATATAATATATAGAATACAATATAATAATAAATCATCCTTCTGAGAGAACTTGGAGTCAATTCTCATCTCTCTGTATCCTTTCCCTTTCTTTAGTATGGTTTTAGCATACAATTTTCTTATAATATAATATGGTATAATATAACACAATATAATAATAAATCATCCTTCTGAGAGAGAACTTGGAGTCAATTCTCAACTCTATGTATCCTTTCTCTTTCTTTAGTATAGTTTTAGTATATAATTTTCTATAACACAATATATCATATCATATCATATAATAAAATAATAAATCAGCCTTCTGAGAACTTGGGAGTCAATTTTCATCTCTCTGTATCCCTTCTCTTCCTTTAGTATCGTTTTAGCATATCATATCATATCATATCATATCTATCATATCATATCATATCATATCATATCATATCATATCATATCAATCATATCATATCATATCATAATAAATCAGCCTTCTGAGTGAACTTGGAGTAAATTCTCATCTCTCTGTATCTTTACTTTAGTATAGTTTTATATATCATATCATATCATATCATATCATATCATATCATAATAAATCAGCCTTCTGAGAACTTGGGAGTCAATTCTCATCTCTGTATCCCTTCTCTTTCTTTAGTATTGTTTTAGCATATAATATAATATAATATAATATCATACAATAAATCAGCCTTCTGAGTGAACTTGGAGTAAATTCTCATCTCTCTGTATCTTTTCTTTAGTATAGTTTTAGTATATCATTTTCATATCACATCATATCATATCATATCATATCATATCATATCATATCATAATAAATCAGCCTTCCGAGAACTCGGGAGTCAATTCTCATCTCCCACCCCGTCCGGGGACCCTCCCAACACCGCAACGATCGCTGACCACCCCCAGACAGCTGGGGTGTCATAATTAGCGCTGTAATTAGGGCAATAACGAGTACTGCATGATGCGATGTCAGCACCCTGCCCCTCCTGGGGGTGGCACCTACGTGTCCTGCACCACGATGTACTGGTGCGGGATGAGGCCGTCGACGCCGTTGTGCCGGCCCTCCCACCAGTCGTCGGAGGCGCGCTGGTAGAGCAGCAGAGACGCTCCCTTCTTGAAGGACAGCTCCCGCGCGGTCCTGCCCACGTAGTCAAACTTGGCTATGGCCTCTATGGGCTCGCACTCTAGGAGGGGATACAGAACATTTCACTGAGCGCCTGTGCCGCCCTGGTTTTTTAAGTTTTTCTGAGCCTTCTGATGTTTACGTTCTTGTAACGAACTTTCTCACGCACTTTATGTGAATAACTGGTTGTTTGGTATTCTTTTATGGAGGAGGAGAGATTTGATGGGCTGTTGGTTTGTCCAGTGTCATTGGAGAGGTGGCACTGTCACCCTCCAATCCAGGAAATCTATAAATGTTGGAGTCAGAAATTAAACCTCTTCCTTTTCTACTTTGGAGATTCCAGTGTCCACGTGGTTTTATTTCATGTCCTAAAGCAACCAGAGCCCACAGATGCCCCAAGGACCCCACAGAACCCCCAAAGACCTCACAGATGATCCTCCAAAGACCCTGTCATCCTGTTTATTTATTATTTATATATTTCTTATTTATTTATCTATAATTTATTTTATTTATTATTTTTTTAAGTTTTTCTAAGCCTTCTGATGTTTACATTCTTGTAACGAACTTTCTCACGCGCTTTACGTAAATAACTGATTGCTTGGTGATCTTTTATGGAGTAGGAGAAATTTGCTGGACTGTTGGTTTGTCCAGTGTCACTGGAGAGGTGGCACTGTCACCCTCTAGGAGTCAGAAATGAAACCTCTTTATTTTATACGTTGGAGATTCCAGCGTCTATGTGGATTTATTTCATGTCTTAAAGCAACAAGAGCCCACAGATCCCCAAAGACCCCACAGATAATCCCCCAAAGCCCCTGTCACCCTGTTTATTTATTATTTATATATTTCTTATTTATTTATTTATCTATAATTTATTTTATTATTTTTTAAAGATTTTATAAGCCTTTTGATGTTTACGTTCTTGTAACAAACTTTCTCACTCGTTTTCTGTAAATAACTGATTGCTTGGCATTATTTTATGGAGAAGAAGAAATCTGATGGACTGTTGGTTTGTCCAGTGTCATGGGAGAGGTGGCACTGTCACTTTTGGAAATCAGAGGGCACATTTGCATTTTCCAAGCCCTAAATCCCCTCACGGCAATTCAAGCCAACAATAATGGAAGGGGCAAGGGCAGAATTAGTGTTTCATTAAAATCAAAAGGCTTTCAGAGGTGGGAATCAATCAGGTTTGTTCCAGACAAAAATCTCCCCAGGGCTCTCTTCCTTAAAAGCAGCTGAAGTGAATCAGGGGAAGGCAGGGGAGGGAAACATCCTCTCATTCCAGGCTGCTTCAGAAATAAAGCATCAATTCAGAAGGAAATTCCTGCTGCCCGTGAGGCTCACCTGAGCCAGGAGAGAGGAATTCTCCTGGTGGGAGGCCCTGCTCTTCATCCAAGTGTCAAAGGAAAACACCCAGTGCCTCCAGAGCTGAGCTTGGCGCAGGGGTGAGGACACAGGAGATGCTCTGTGCCCACTCCTGCAGAGCTCACAGCAGCTCCAGCCATGCCCTGCCACTAATCCAGCTCCCTGCAGGACTCTGGTATTATTCAGAGGCACAATAAGGGCATTTAAGACACTCAGGAAAATCAATGTGGAATTCCCCTGGATTATTTTTAAGGCTCTGAATCAAAATCTGCCAGTGTTTGAGTGTAAATGCGTACTGAGGCAGCTCCTGGCTGTGGGCAGGGATCAGGGGAATGGAGATGAGCTCAACCACACAGCCCCAGTGGGCTCCCTCTAATTACTTTAAAGGAGCTTTAATGCAGCCAAGCAATCCATGGAAATTGAGTTCTTTCCTGGAGAAAAGAGATTTGTGGTTCCTCTGCCCTGATCAAAGAGAGATCTGCCACTCCACACGGAGATCTCTGCACCACAGGAAGAAACTCAAACGGGCTGTGAGAGGCCAAACGTGAGGCACAGCCTTTCCAGTTACTCCTTGGGAGAGGATTTGCTCCAGAACTGGGTCTGGAGCTGCCTCCAGGCTGCAAGGAGGCAGCAGGCCTTGAGAAAATAATGCTGTGAATCCATCTGAGAAACTCAAATGGGCTGAGAGGCCAAACGTGAGGCACAGCTCTTCCAGTTATTCCTTGGGAGAGGATTTGCTGCAGAACTGGGTCTGGAGCTGACTCAGGCTGCAAGGAGGCAGCAGGGCTTGAGAAAATAATGGTGTGAATCCATCTGAGAAACTCAAACAGGCTGTGAGATGCCAAACCTGAGGCACAGCCTTTCCAGTTATTCCTTGGGAGCTCCAGAGCTGGGTCTGGAGCTGCCTCCGGGCTGCAAGGAGGCAGCAGGGCTTGAGAAAATCATGGTGTGAATCCATCTGCTCCAGTGAGAGCTGCCTCAAATGGGCTGAGAGAATCTATCTGAGAAACAAATGAGGCACAGCCTTTCCAGTTATTCCTTGGGAGCTCCAGAGCTGGGTCTGGAGCTGCCTCCAGGCTGCAAGGAGGCAGCAGGGCTTGAGAAAATCATGGTGTGAATCCATCTGAGCCAGCTGGAGGCTGAGGGAGCAGAGCAGAAGCATCTCCCCCCAAAAAGCCCCACCAGCACCAAGTGACTGAGGGCAACCAGCCACAGGACCTAAGATCAGAGATACCCTCAGGATTGGCTGCTCTAAAACCCAGCAGGATGGCTTCTGTGGCAGCGTTGGAAACAGAAAGTTTTAATAAAAGGCAAAATAAGAAAGCTCTTTACAGAGAAGGGAGAAACTTCAAGGCTTTTTTCCTTTTAAAGAGACAAAAGATGATTTTGTCACTCCATCAACGAAAAGCACAGTCCTACAGCCAGGGATCATCATTTCACATCCGTCACTTCACCCTTCCTCTGCTCTGGAGGGGGCTCACAGGATGGTCCCCATCCCAGGAGGAGCCTTTGGGATGCCCACGACTGCAGTGTCACCTTTTCCTTAGGAAATATCCTGGAATTCTCAGTCTTGGCGCCTCTTTTCACTGATCAGAGGAGAAATGTAACTGAGCTTCCTTAAGGAAGTCCAAAAATGATCTCTGAGAGAGGCCCTCAGGACTGCCTGCTCTAAGACCCAGCTCTCAGAGGAAGACAAGCAGATTTGGGGTTGTTTTGCTCTCCCTTCAAGGGCTTTGAGCACTCACAATTCTCCATCCTGAGCCACTGACAGCAGAAATGCCTGGCACAGGCAGAGGGGACAGGGAGAGGACACTGAAACACACCCAGCCTCCTGCTGAGACCCCATGAGAAAATTGTCCAAAATTGCCAGGTAATTCAGGATATTCCCACCGATCCTACACCTTTGTACCTCCTGCCACCAAATGCTTCCAGTGAGTATTCTGATTTAAACTCCACTTTGCATCTTTAAGCAAGCCCAGCCTCCCCCGAGGCAGGCTGCACCAGTTTCCCCAGTAAACAGCAGGTTTCCCATACCATCATCACTGGTGTGGTGCTCGGCTGTGACATCCTGCACGGAATCCTCTGTCAGGGCTCTCTCTCCATGGGGGCTTTCACTGCAACAGAAGGAAACAGGGACAGCTGTGACTGCTGGGAATTGAGGTCCCTCATGGCCAGCAAGGAGACAGAACATCCTGGAAAGCAATCAGACAGAACTGGGAATGTCCTGGAGAACAACCAGACAGAACTGGGAACACACTGGAGAACAACCAGACAGAATGGGAACGTCCTGGAGAACAACCAGACAGAATGGGAACATCCTGGAGAACAACCAGACAGAACTGGGAACATCTTGGAGAACAACCAGACAGAACTGGGAACATCCTGGAGAACAACCAGACAGAACTGGGAACACCCTGGAGAACAACCAGACAGAATGGGAACACCCTGGAGAACAACCAGACAGAATGGGAACATCCTGGAGAACAACCAGACAGAACTGGGAACACCCTGGAGAACAACCAGACAGAATGGGAACATCAGACAGAATTGGGAACATCCTGGAGAACAACCAGACAGAACTGGGAACATCCCGGAGAACAACCAGACAGAACTGGGAACATCCTGGAGAACAACCAGACAGAACTGGGAAACTGGGAACGTCAGACAGAACTGGGAACACCCTGGAGAACAACCAGACAGAACTGGGAACATCCTGGAGAACAACCAGACAGAACTGGGAACATCCTGGAGAACAACCAGACAGAACTGGGAACATCCTGGAGAACAACCAGACAGAACTGGGAACACACTGGAGAACAACCAGACAGAACTGGGAACACACTGGAGAACAACCAGACAGAACTGGGAATCCCCAGCAGGAGTCAATATTTACATTTTGCTGCCACAGACACTTTGTGGATGCATGTGCTGAAGTGGTTGTGGGTGAAAATCAAGCTGAATTCTTTGTGATCAGCCAAACCAAAACATCTTGGGGACCCCTTCTGAGCGCTATCAGCAAAGGGCAAGTTCACATCTCACAGCCTGGAGCCCTGGAGATGCTGAGCACTCCCCCAGCAGTGCCAGGCTGGGTGCAGCTCCTCCCTGCCCTGCCAGGATGATTCCCCTGGCTGCATTCTCCCCTGCTCTAATTAGCTCATTAGATGGCTGATGAGAAAGCTGCAACTTCCTGGGGGAAATCATTCCTTGATTTATAACCTGATATTTCCAGGTCTGTGTTTGTCATCTCCCTCCATCCCCTTTTTATCACCACCTTCAACGTCCCATTCATTTTCCTCAACAACTCCCACAGCCCAATTAGCGGGCTGTAAATAAAGATTCCAGAGCACCTGAACTACCAAGAGGACTCATTTGTGTTTGGCATCAAGAAAAGCTTTGAAAGCATCACCACAGACAACAAGTGGCGAGCAAGGGTTGTGTTTTTGTAAGAGCAGCTCCCCTGGACAGGAGCAGAAAGGAAACTGGAAGAGGATCCATTGCCTCTCCCAAGCAGCTCCACAGAGCTGCTGCCAGCTGGCAGCCCTGCCTGCCCCTCTCAGGAGGGAAAAAAAAGGGCTAAAAACCAGCGCTGGCTCTCCACCTTACACCAGAAACCTCCTTTGCTGCCTTCTGTGACTCCTTAAAGGTGATTTTAAATCCTCATCACACAGGAGGAACTTCACCCCTCATTTTGGCCCTGCAACGGTTAAAATTATTTTCTTTTTGGCAATCTACCTCCTGGGCTCTTTTAAATATGAGGAAAACAGAAAAAAAAAATAAAATGAGGAGAGCTGAAATGTCTGAACAATTCTGGCTCCTTATTCCGCTTAATCCACCGGGCTGCCCAACATCTCCTGAGCCAGCACCTCAGCAAGCAACCCTCCCCATGCTTTGCAAAGCCTTTTATGCTCTTTAATAAAGTTTACAGAAGCCTCTGAAGCCAGGGGGAGGCCCCAGGAGGAAGCAGCATTGAGGGCTAAAGTTTCACCCAGACTGTGAAGTCATGTCGAGCACAGCTGCAGCTCCAAGCCCTGCACGGGGCCACGTGCCTCTCCCAGCCATGCCTCCTGAAAAGCAGCATTTTCACCTAAAAAGCAGCATTTTCCAGCCAAAAAGCAGCATTTTCACCAAAAAGCAGCATTTTCCAGCTAAAAAGCAGCATTTCCCACCTAAAAACCAGTGCTTGCTGCATTTCCCACCTAAAAATTGTCCTTCCTGAATTTCCCACCTAAAATATTTTTTGCTGAATTTTCCACCTAAAAAAGTGTCCTTGTTGCATTTCCCACCTAAAATCCTGTCCCTGCTACATTTTCCAGCTAAAAAAATGTCCTTGCTGAATTTCCCACTTAAACCCTGTCCTTGCTGAATTTCCCACTTAAATCCTGTTCTTGCTGCATTTCCCACCTAAAATCCTGTCCTTTATAAGTATAATTTTAACAAATGAAAATCATTTAAGTTGCATTTTAACGAATAAATTGATGGAATTAAAAAAACCTCTTCATATTCAATTTGGAGAAAATCTGTCCTTGCTGCATTTCCCACCTAAAATCCCATCCTTTATAAGTAATGAATTTCATTTGTTAAATTGATAAAGTTACATTTTGGTGAACTTCCTAGGTCATCATAAAAGTACTGATGGAACCTAAAAAAAAACCCTCTTAATTTTCAGTTTGGAGAAAACCTGTCTTTGCTGCATTTTCCACTTAAAAATTTGTTCTTGCTGTATTTCCCACCTAAAATCCCATCCTTTATAAGTATAATTTTAACAAATTAATTTCATTTAAGTTGCATTTTGGTAAACTACCGAGACCATCATAAAATTACTGATGGTAACCTAAAAAAAACCCTTTTCATTTCAATTTGGAGAAAATCTGTCCTTGCTGCATTTCCCACCTAAAATCCTGTCCTTTTAAAGTATAATTTTAACAAATTAAATCATTAAAGTTACATTTTGGTAAACTTCCTAGACCATCATAAAATTATTAATGGAACCTATAAAAAACCCTCTTCATTTTCAATTTGGAGAAAATCTGTCCTTGCTGCATTTCCCACCTAAATTCCCAGGGATGCTCAGGGTGGGATTTTGGGGTGTCTGGGCAGGGCCAGGGGCTGATCAATGATTCCTGAGGGTCCCATCCACACTTTTATTCCCTTCCCCTCATGGCACAAAACCTCTTGTCCAAATTAATGTGTTTCCTGAAGGCCATAAATATTACTAAGTTGGGTTTTGGTTTTTTTTCCCCTGCAATTCCTTCATATATAACATCAGCTAAAAACATCAGAGTGAGGGGTGAAATTAAGAGAATTTCCAAAGGTTTTGGCAAGTCCTGTGCACAGAGCAGTGAGTTTGGAGGAGCCTCTGGATGAGGAGGGATCCCACAGCTCTGAGACAAGCCAGGGAAACAAGGCCTGCTCTGTCCCTACAGCGACTGCATTTAAAAAACCTATTTATTTTAGCCATGAAAATAACCATTCCCATTGCTGTGAGGCTGAAGGAGAGCAGGAGCAGTGAGGGGGGAGAAGTGGGATAGAAATGAACATTCCTGATCCTCAGAGGGAGGCATCAGCTCAGGCAGGAGGGAAGCAGAGCCCTCCTTTTCTTCCTTTCTCTTTTCCTTTCCTTTCCCTTCCCTTTCCCCTTTCCTTTTTCCTTTCCCCTTTCCTTTATCCTTTCCCCTTTCCTCTCCTTTCTCCTTTCCCCTTTCCTTTCATTTCTCCCTTCCCCTTTCTCCTTTTCTTTCCTTTCTCCTTTCCCCTCTCCCTTTCTTTTTCCTTTTCCCTTTCTCATTTCCCTTCCCCTTTCCCTTTCTCATTTCCCTTCCCCTTTCCCCTTTCCCTTCCCCTTTCCCTTCCCCTTTCCCATTTCCTTTCCTTTCCCCTCATTTCCCTTCCCCTTTCCCATTTCCCTTCCCCTTTCCCACTCCCTTTCCTTTCATTTCTCCCTTCCCTTTCCCCTTTCCTTTTTCCTTTCCTTCCCTTTCCCCTTTCCTTTTCCTTTCCTTCCCTTTCCCCTTTCCTTTCCTTTCCCCTTTCCTTTTTCCTTTCCTTTCCTTTCCCCTTTCCTTTTTCCTTTCCTTCCCTTTCCCCTTTTTTCTTCCCCTTCCTTTTCCTTTCCTTTCCTTTTTCCTTTTCCTTCCCTTTCCTTTCCTTTCCTTTCCCCTTTCCTTTTTCCTTCCCTTTCCTTTCCTTTCCCCTTTCCTTTTTCCTTTCTTTCCCTTTCCCCTTTCCTTTTTCCCTTCCTTTCTCCTTTCCCCTTCCCCCCTTCCCAGATGACAGGAGCTGCTCTGCCTGAATTGTTTCCAGATGTGCTCTGAGCCCGAGCACGTGGCCAGGCCTCTGGAGCTCCAGGCTGCACGGAAATGGGGATTTTGCATTCCTGCCTCTTCCCTCCCCCCCTGCAGCCCTGGAAATTCAACTGTGCCACAGCCCTGGAGGTTCAGCTGCAAGTGACCCCTGTGCCTGAAGCAAAGGCACTCCAGACAGGCAGAGAGAAAGGCAAAAAAAAAAAAAAAAGGAAAAAAACTCAAACCAACAAAAGGACATTGATTTTGGCAGCTACCAAACAAGAACATCCAAGAAAATCCCTCCACAACTTTGCCCTTCAAGATAAGTGAGTGAGGTTTGACAACTGAACAGCTATTTTATACCAGCTTATTTCTTTAAAGCTGATGAATCTCCAGAGAGACCAGAGCCATCTTGGCTGCTATAAAACAGATTTAATATAAATATATATCATATATTAAAAATATATAATATATATTATATAAATATTATATATAACATAAAAATATATATAATATAGTATATTATAAAAGCCTTATAAAATTATATATATTATATATTTTATATATAATATGTATAAGTATATATATCATATGATATATAATATTATACATAATATATTACATATTATTATATATTATAATATATAATATCAATAATTAATTACTACTAATAATATATTATTAATACTAATTATATTATATGGTTATATAAATAATATATGTAATATATATTTTATATGTATTATATAATATATAAAATTTATATATATATTATATATTTTATATAATTATATATATAATTATATATATATTTATATATATAATTTAATATATATATATATATATATATATATATAATTATATATATATAATTATATATATATATAAAATTTAATGTATATATATTTATATATATAAAATATAAATATATAAAACAAATCCTGAATTAGCCCACACTGCTGCAGCATCCTAACCCATGGATACACCTCCAGCCATGGCTGTGCTCAGAGCATCCCTCATACCAGTAATCCTCTGTGTTTCCACCTCTGCTGTAGACGGGGCCCTCCAGCTCCCTGGGCCCTGGGAAGATGTTCTCGTGTTGGATGATGATGGTTTTGATCAGTTCATTGACGTGAGCCTGGCAGGAGACCTGGTCGTGGCCCTCAGGCACAGACATCAGCGTGGGCCCAAAGCAGATGGCCAGGTTGTAGGGATCCATCATGTTCTCTTCACTGAACTGAGATAAACTGCAAAAAAACAGAGGTGGGAAGGAGGGTGAGCAGCAGAAATCATCATCATCGTCACTGTCGTATCTCCTGAAAAATCCCTTCGCCAGGATTTCTTCTCCTGAGAAGCTGAGGAGCCTCAGAGAAAAAGGAAAACAATAATTATCTGAATTTGTTTCTCCTGTGTTTTGCTGCTTTGGAATGTGTTTGGAGATTGTTTACCCATCAGGTGATTGTTTGATTGGTTTAATGTGAATTGTTTTAACTTAATGACCAATCACAGTCCAGCTGTGTTGGACTCTGGAAGGAATCAGGAGTTTTTATTATCATTCTTTGTAGCCTTCTGTCTGTATCCTTTCTCTATATAATATAATATAATGTAATGTAATGTAATATAATATAATATAAATGTAATATAATATAATCAGCCTCCTAAGAACATGGAGTCAGATTCTCAATTCCTCCTTCATCTTGGGGATCCCAAAAATACCACACACCATCACCACCCTTCTGCTCAGAACACAGCTGAGCTCAGTTTTGGGTTTTATGGGATACAAATGTTCTGGATCCAGGTAAGAAATGAAATAGAAACTGCAAAGGGAGTTTGAAAGCTCTGGGTGCTGATTTTAATATTTGACTTTATTTCTTCTCTGTTATTGTTGTTCAGAGCCCACCTGCAGCCCAACTCAACACCAGGGTGACAGCAGGATTAAAACTGAATGAATTTAAACTGAGAGAGAGGAGGTGAAATGAGATATTGGGAAGAAATCCTTCCTGTGAGGGTGGGCAGGCCCTGGCACAGGGTGCCCAGAGCAGCTGTGGCTGCCCCTGGATCCCTGGCAGTGCCCAAGGCCAGGCTGGACAGGGCTGGGACAGCCTGGGATGGAGGAAGGTGTCCCTGCCCCGTCCATCCTCAATAATTCCATGTTTACTCCAGGCCCTGCAGCAGAGCACAGGGAGCCAGGGATGCCAGGGGAGGGTTTGTGGGCAGCTGCTGGAGCAGAGAGGCAGCACAGGAGAACCTGGCAGGGCCACTGAGCACGTTCCTCAAGGCCAGCTCAAAAAAGAGATGCCCAATTTTAAGGGAATGCTGCTTCCCACCTCTGCAACTGAGACCATCCAAGTAAAACCAGCCCAGAACTTCCGGAGCTGCAAATCAAAGGCTCTGGGGGAGCTCCCAGGGGTACTCACTGATTGAGGAATGCAAAGAGGTATCTCATGACAATCAGGGTGGTCTTGGGCAGGTTCAGCAGCACCTTCCGGACGTGCAGCGCTCGCTCCTGCAAATTGTCCATGGCTGGAAAAAGAGAGAGCACCAGAGTCACCCCTGTGCCCCAGCCCCAGGGCCACCAGGGCCCTCTGCTCTGCACACTGGGCAGCCAGCAGAGACCAGCAGGGGGTATCTGCCTGCAGAACCTGCCAGAGAAGGTCCCCAAACACCTCCTGGCTGTTGGGGAAGATGAAACAGGAAAGCCTTATCAATATGATGGTCTGGCAAAAGAGTTTGAGAATATGGAAACTATAAGTGAGATTGAAATGAAAGCAAGCTTTGAGATCCCTCAGTTACTGAACAACTGGAAAACAATGGTGTGGCCAGCTGAAGGTGATCCCCTTTTGATGGAACAACACCCTCTGCTTGCAGACAGGCCCAAGGGTCAGAGCAGACCCTGCTGGCTTGGGAGAAGGGGCCCAAAGAGGAGTTTTTAGGGTTTAAAATGTAACACAGGATGGTAATGTAATGATTCTTACAGGCTGTGTGTAAATACTGTAGGATTTGTATCTTGTACTAGATTGGTGAGTGAGAATTAGAATATTCAAGCACAGAAGAACATTTATTTTATTGGAACGGGAACCTCACTCTCTTACTCTCTTACCCTCTCAGCCTCTCTTGTCATGGACATATTTTCTGAAGAATCCTTTCATTCAGATTTTTTCTCCTGAGAAGTTGAGAGGCCTCAGAAACAAAATGTAAACATTGATTATCTGCTGCTGTGGAATGCAACAGGTGCATCTGGGATTGGTCTCATGGGGTTGTTTTAATTAATGGCCAATCACAGTCTGGCTGTCTTGGACTCTCTGGTCAGTCACAAGATTTTATTACCATTCCTTTCCTTTCCTTTCAAGCCTTCTGATGAAATCTTTTCTTCTATCCTTTCGGTATAGTTTTGGTGTGTCATTTTCTTTTGAATATAATATCTCATAAAATAATGAATCAGCCTTCTGAAACATGGAGTCAAGATTCTCATCTCTTCCCTCATCCTGGGACCCCTGTGAGCACCACCACATTTCTCTCTCTCTCTCATCCTCTTTATCATTCTCTTTACTTCTCTCAGGGCCAGCAGGGCCCTGCACCCTTTGCAATAAACCACAAATTCCAAGCCCTGGCTGCAGAGATCTTCCGTGTCCGTCTGTCCTGTCTGTCCCACCCGCTGTGCTCCTCACCCTGCGAGCGTGGGAGCTCTGGATGTCACCTGGCACAAGGGCTCCTTCAGGGCAGCTGGGAAAGGTGGGTGTTTGGAAAGGAGGAGCTGGAACGCTCCAGTGAACGCAGCTGAAGGCTCAGGCAAAGGGCTCTGTGTGCAGCAGCCTGCTGAGAAACAAGTGGGCAGCATAAATCAGCTCAGAAGGGAGAGCTCCTTCGGGGCAAAGGGGATTTTGCTGCTCAACATCACACAAATCCAAGTCTGGAAATGCATTTACCAGGAGCAGAAAAGCACAGGCCGTTTCTGGAGCTGTCTGCTCGGTGATCGTGTGCCTCTCTTCAGGGGCTGCCCCTGCAAAGGCCATTTCTCTGCTTGGACAATGGAATAATTCTTCAGTTCTGGGGGGATCTAGCAAGAGCCAGGCCACTTAAAAACAACACAGAAACCACGAACAACCCTCTGCCTGGCAGAAACACCTTCAGGAGCCATGAGAAATGTTAACAGTGAGTGCCCTGATGATTGATACGCTGGAGCAGGAGGCAGTGGATGGTCCCTCGTGGGTATGAAGCTAAAAGGAGCATGAATAAAAACTACCTTGTCAGCTGAGGCCAGCACACAGGAGCGTGGCAGCAGATATCCAGGGAAAGAGATACCCAGGGAACCCTGCTGGTGATCCCTGCCTCGGAGAGGGCATTTCTGACATCCTCTGATGACAGCTCTTCAAGATTATTTTACACAAAAGAGGGGTTTTTTTTGCTTTATTCTCTTTTAAAAGAATCCTGTCACTGAGCACTGGCTCACAAAACCCCATCACACAGCCCTCAAAATGTGTGAATTTCCATCTCTTGTTCATTCGTGTCAGAGCGAGGATGGCTGTGAAAAGGTGACTGGATAACAGAGACACAGATAACAGCCCAGCAGCACAAACCCAGCCAGAGAAACCCCAAAATCTCACCCTGGAGTCAGGAAATAAAGGGGAAAGGGAGGAAAGACAAGTGGGGAGATGAGGAAAATGAAGCTTTAAAATGTGTGAATTTCCATCTCCTTGTTCATTGATGTCAGAGCAAAGATGGCTGTGAAAAGGTGACTGGATAACAGAGACACAGCAGCACAAACCCAGCCAGAGACACCCCAAAACCTCACCCTGGAGTCAGGAAATAAAGGGGAAAGGGAGAAAAGACAAGTGGGGGGATGAGGAAAATGAATCCTATTTCTTTGCAGTTCTTCATGTACTTACTGACACAGGCAATCAGGTCATGGAAGATGTCCTTGGGGAACAGGGGGTGCTCCAGGCCTCTGAAATAGAGCTTGAGGACTCCTGCTATGGAATCCATGTCGTGGTCATTCTGGTCCCCAGCCAAGGGATCTTCCCCTGAGGAGCAAGGAGAGAAAAATCAGAATATTGGAGGAAATCAAACAGGAAACCAAACACTGGGAGAAAAGGATTTGTGTTCATCCCAGCCAGCCCAGCTGCACTGCAAGGGTGGGGCACAGAGGGATGCCAGGGGGAAGCTCTGCCAGGAATGCCAGGACACCTGGGCCAGCTCTGTCACCCCAGTGTCACCCTGGCACCCAGGGGGGTGTGGTGGTGCTCCAGCTGCAGAAATGCTCCAGGTGTTCTGGGCAGGGGAGAACATCACAGCTCCAGCACCTGACAGGAGGATTTAGATGACCCAAAAGTGCAGCTCAGGTGGCCCAGGGGACACAGGAGCATCACACACCTGGTCCTGGTGGTGCAGGGGACACAGGAGCATCACACACCTGGCCCAGGTGATAGAGGGGACACACAAACATCACACACCTGGCCCAGGGGACACAGGGGACACACAAACATCACACACCTGGCTCAGGTGACACAGGGGATACAAACATCACACACCTGGCCCAGGGGACACAGGGGACACAGGAACATCACACACCTGGCCCAGGGGACACACAGATAGCCCACACCTGGCTCAGGGGACACAGGAACATCACACGCCTGGCCCAGGTGATAGAGGGGACACACAAACATCACACACCTGGCCCAGGTGACCCTGGGGACACACAAACATCACACACCTGGGTCCAGGTGGTGCAGGGGACACAGGAGCACCACACACCTGGCCCAGGTGACACAGTGGGCCACTGAGCACCACACACCTGGCTTAGGGGACACAGGAGCACCACACACCTGGCTTAGAGGACACACAAACATCACACACCTGGCCCAGGTGATAGAGGGGACACTGAGCAACACACATGGCCCAGGTGACACACAAACATCACACACCTGGCTTAGGGGGACACATCAGCACCACACACCTGGCCCAGGTGATCCTGGGGACACAGGGACACAACACACCTGGCCCAGGTGACACAGACCAGGGAATGGGGAGGGGAACACACCTGGGACAATTTGTTGCTGGGGACACAGGTTGCCTGCACTGCCAGGAACCTGGCTTAGAGGTTGCTCCTGGGAGAACCCTATCACATAATTAGATTTAATGATGGGGCAATCCTCAAATTGAAGCTATATATATCCATTATGTGACTGAAATTACCAAAGCTTGCCTATTATCTTAATAACACACAGGATAATAAATGGGCCACGCCAAAGCTGAGCACTATCCCCGGTTTTAACTGCCACCAAGGGCTCTGCATGGAGTAATAAACTGCAGGCACATTATTGTTAACTTTGGCACTCCTCTACATCACAGACTGTACAGACACAAGTGAGATGGGGGGGCAAAAATCCTCTTTTTATTTGGGACAATTTGTTGCCAGACCCACAAACTGGGTTTTCTTCATATAAAAATCTGATTCTGATCAAGTGGGGATTTCCCTTAAACTGGTATTTCTTTATATAAAAATCTGATTCTGATCAAGTGGGCATTTCCCCAAGCTGGTATTTCTTGATATAAAAACTTCTTTATATAACAATTGATTCTGATAAAGTGGATATTTCCCCAAGCTGGTATTTCTTTATATAAAAACTTTTTAATATAAAAATCTGATTCTGATAAAGCGGGTATTTCTCCAAGTTAATATTTCTTTAAATAAAAATTTCTTCATATAAAAATCTGATTCTGATAAAGTGGGTATTTCTCCAAGCTGATATTTCTTTATATAAATATTTCTTTATATAAAAATCTGATTCTAATAAAGTGGGCATTTCCCCAAACTGGTATTTCTTTATATAAAAATCTGATTCTGATAAAGTGGGTATTTCCCCAAACTGGTATTTCTTTATATAAAATTTCTTTCTATAAAAATCTGATTCTGATAAAGTGGGTATTTCCCCAAACTGGTATTTCTTTATACAAAAATCTCTTTATATAAAAATCTGATTCTGGTAAAGTGAGCATTTCTCCAAGTTGGTATTTCTTTATACAAAAATTTCTTTTTATAAAAATCTGATTCTGATCAAGTGGGTATTTCCCCAAACTGGTGTTTCTTTATATAAAAATCTGATTCTGATCAAGTGGGTATTTCCCCAAGCTGATATTTCTTTATATAAAAATTTCTTTATATAAAATCTAATTCTGATAAAGTGGGTATTTCTCCAAGTTGGTATTTCTTTATATAAAAATTTCTTTATATAAAAATCTGATTCTAATAAAGTGGTATTTCCCTAAACTGGTATTTCTTTAAATAAAAATTTCTTTATACAAAAATCTGATTCTGATAAAGTGGATATTTCCCCAAGCTGGCATTTTTTATATAAAGATTCCTTTACATAAAAATCTAATTGTGATAAAGTGAGTATTTCCCTAAACTGGTATTTCTTTATATAAAAACTTTTTAATATAAAAATCTGATTCTGATCAAGTGGGTATTTCCCCAAGCTGGTATTTCTTTATATAAAAATTTTTTAATACAAAAATCTGATTCTAATAAAGTGGGTATTTCCCCAAACTGGTATTTCTTTATATAGAAATTTCTTTATATAAAAATCTGATTCTGGTAAAGTGAGCATTTCTCCAAGTTGGTATCTCTTTAAATAAAAATTTCTTTCTATAAAAATCTGATTTTAATGCTTTTCCTGACTGTGCCACACATTCCTGTCCCCTCTGCTGCTGAGGGTTTTCACTCTCAGGTAGACGGAGCTGGGGACAGGTGACATCACCCACCACACGCTGCTCATTAAAACTCCCTCTGCCCCAAAAGCAAAATAAAGCTAATTAATGGCTGCCCTTCTCCTGCAGCAGGGAAAAGCACCGATCCTGCTCTTTGGGAGCACGGCTTGCAGGGATTAACAGTGACCCAGGGAGGGCCTGAGGAGCAGCTCCTCTGAACCTGCCCTGCCAGGGAGAACAGCCCAGCATGGAGCTGATGAGCCAGGAGGCTCCCAACTGCTCCCTGCCTTTGTCTGCAATGGCTCTTCCCAGAGAGAAAAAATTCCAGTCTATTAAAAGCTACCCCAAATTAACACTCTCTTGAAATTTCCCTCTCTGCCCGGCTGGTGTTTTGAATAAATGTAGCCAAGCTGCACCTCAACAAGAGAGGAAAAAGCCATGGAAATTCATCGTGCAGCACACAAAGAGCTGGGGAGAGGGGAGGAAGCTGCAGTCACACCTCCTAATGAAATCCTCTACGCCCTTTAGTGTTGCAAACAATCAATAAGCTATCAGACATGAGAGGAGATTGGATTCGGAATATTTATTACACAGACGCTCCACGGGATACAAAGCACAGCAGCAAACAAGTGAGAACCCAAGGTTAATGAGCACCAGGGAGGTGTTTGGGAGAGCCTCACTCAGGAAACACAAAAATCAAAGGGACAAAAAGAAGTGAGCTGCATTCAGGGCAGTGCTGAGGGCTCACACAAATCCCCACATTTGGCAGTAACTCCTGGGCTGTTGGAAGAGCTGTTCTTACCTCTCTCAAATGCATTTTTGATGTCGTTCACTTCAACCTGGGACCCAGACACTCTGAATATTCCTTCATGCTGCAAACCTGCAGGAAAACAAGAGATGCTGATGACAAGGTAAGATGGATTAGATAAAAGAAGAGGCACCTTCAGCAGCTGCAGCTCCTGGGATAAAGGAGAAATAAGAACAAAGGCAGAGGATGCTGTTTAAAAGCCACTTTTCCCTGAGATGTCCAGAATATGAAAAACCAGAACTCAGCACAGACAGAAGAATTATTAACCCTTCTAAAGTGCTGGAGTAACAGGGCTCTGACAGCCATTCATGTCATCTCTCACCCTGGAGGATCCCCAGAGGATTTTATAACCCAGAGGAAGTCATAAACCAGCAGTGGAGCAGCCAGGAGTAAAATATGACCAATGCCAGGAGGAAAATGTTTAAACTGAGTTTAAAAAGGATTCAGTTGAGTCTGTTGGAAAATCAAAGTCAGTTCTAGAATCTGAGTGAAATCAGCATCCCCTGTGCTGAAATCAGCATCACCCTGAAGGATTTATCCCCCATCAGTTCCCATTCCAATGTGGTCTCAAGGATTTTGACCAATGCCAGGAAGAAAACATTTAAAATGTTTAAACTGAGTTTAAAACTGTAACTTCAGTTATTTCTGTTGGAAAATCAAAGCCAAATTATTCTTTCCAAAACAATAACGGAACTCAAACTGTGACCTGAAATCTTGCATCAATGAAGATTTATCCCCATCAGTTCCCACTCCAATGTGGTCTCAAGGATTTTTGACAAATGAGGAGGAAAAAATGAAAAAAATTGCAAAAAGGACTCATGCAAGGTCTGTTGGCAAAGGCCAGCTCTGGAAACAGGAAAAAATAAATCATCATCTCCTGATGTTGAAATGAACAATTCATTCTGACTGATTTATCCCCATCATCTCCCATTCCAACGTGGTCTCAGGAATTTTGACCAAGGCCAGGAGGAATATGTTTAAACTGAGTTTAAAAAGGATTCAGTTGCTTCTGTTGGAAAATCAAAGCCAATTGTAGAATCTGAAATCAGCATTTCCTGTGCTGAAATCGGCATCACCCTGAAGGATTTATCCCCATCAGTTCCCATTCCAACGTGGTCTCAAGGATTTTGACCAAGGCCAGGAGGAAAATGTTTAAAATGTTTAAAAAGGACTCAGTTGGGCCTGTTGGAAAATCAAAGCCAGCTCTGGAATCTGAGTGAAATCAGCATCTCTTATTTGAAATCTTTATCCCCTGAAGGTTATTTTATTTAATTTTAATTTTATTTTCAAGGATTTTGACCAAACCAGGAGGAAAATGTTTAAAACGTTTAAAAGGATTTCATTTTTGGGTCTGTCGGAAAATCAAAGCCATAATGTTATTTTATTTTATTAGAATTTGAAATCAGCATTTTATTTTATTTTATTTTCATCTTATTTTCCAATGGGGTCTCAGGAATTTTGACCAAGGCCAGGAGGAAAATATTTTAAATTATAGTTTGAAAGGACTCATCTTTTGGATTTGTTGGAAAATCAAAGCCAGCTCTGGAATAATGTTATTTTATTTTATCTTTATAGGAATCAGCATCACCCTGAAGGTTATTTATCCTTCAGTTCCCATTCAATTTGATTTCATTGGAATTTTCCCAGCAAATATCCAAATATGCATAAAGAAATTTTAGATTGATTCTAGAATTTTATTTTATTTTATTTTAGTGCTGATGAGAATGGGACTCCAAATTATTCTTTCCAAAACAGTAACGGAACAAGGCAAACTTTATTGCATTTTATTTTGTTGAAGATGGATTCCACCTCCTTTTATATTTTATTTCATTTTATTTTATCCCCACTCTACTACCAAATGATATCAATTAAAAATGAAAACAAATTGCAATAAATGTACAGCATTCAATTTTATTTTAGGTTTTATTTCCAATTTTATTTAATTCATCTTTTATTTTATTTGCTTTTGAACAATTCATTCACTGCTTGACCTCCTGCATTCACACACCTCCTCCTCCTCCTCCTCCTCCTCCTCCTCCTCCTCCTCCTCCTCATGAAGAGGATGATTGTTCCTGGTGAAGGCCACACTTCGGGGCTCAGAGGAAGGTGAGAGCAGGGGAGGGATGGGCACTTATTCTGCAAGGAATAAAGGGAAAAAAAAAAATAAAACAAAAAAAAATGAGAAAGGTCGGAGATCTGGAGCAGTCACTGCTCTCTTTATCCCAAAACTCCAAAGCCCAGCTCCTCCTGGGGCAGCTCCTGCACCAGCTCCTGAGCCCCGCCGAACATCCCTTACAAGGCTTATTTTATAGCTTTATCCTATGAAATATAGGTTATTTTGTTTAATTTTAATTTTATTTTATAGGAATGTCCCACAAACTCACCGTGCATATGTTATTTTATTTTATTTTATTTTATAGGAATGTCCCACAAACTCACCGTGCATATGTTATTTTATATTATATTTTATATAATCTTTTATTTTATTGGAATGTCCCAAAACCTCACAGTGCATAATGTTATTTTATTTTATTTTATAGGAATGTCCCACAAACTCACCATGCACAGGTTATTTTATATTATATTTTATAGGAATGTGTCACAAACTCACCATGCACAGTTTATTTTATATTATATTTTGTTTTATATTTTATATTGTCTCTTATTTTATTGGAAACTCCCAAAACCTCACTGTGCATAATATTTTATTTTATTTTATTTTATTTTATTTTATTTTATTTTATTTTATTTTATTTTATTTTATTTTATTTTATATTTTATTTCATTTTATTTTATATTTCATTTTATTTTCTAGCAGTGTCCCGCACACTCACCGTGCATAGTTTATTTTATTTTATTTTATTTTTTATATTTTATTTTATTTTGTATTTTATTTTATTTTATTTTATATTTCATTTTATTTTCTAGCAGTGTCCCGCACACTCACCGTGCATAGTTTATTTTATTTTATTTTATTTTATATTTTATTTTATTTTATTATTTTATTTTATATTTTATTATATTTTATATTTTATTTCATTTTATTTTATATTTAATTTTATTTTCTAGGAGTGTCCCACACACTCACCGTGCATAGTTTATTTTATTTTATTTTATTATTTTATTTTATTTTATTTTATTTTATTTTATTTTATTTTATTTTATTTTATTTTATTTTGTATTTTATTTTATTTTATATTTTATTTTATTTTATATTCCATTTTATTTTCTGGGAGTGTCCCGCACACTCACCGTGCCTGCTGATGAACCGGATGCAGCTCTCCACCACCAGGGGAATGGCTTGGGACGAATCCTGCCCAGAGGGAATCCCAGCAAGGGCAGCAGAACGCAGAGTGAAGAGGAAAAAATAAAAATAAAATAAAAAATGAGAAAGATTTGACTCTGCACACACAAATCACACCTTGCTCTCTTTATCCCAAAACTCCAAAGTCCCAACACTGAATTGGAATTCCCAAACTTTATCCCAAAATATCAACAAGAGATTTTTTTGGGGTCCTCCCTATCTCAAAAAAGCACATTTTAGCTCCCATGGGTACCAAAAATCAACATTTTATCCCCAAACCAGGGGCACAAAGCCTGGCTTTGTAAATCTTTATTACAGGAAGGCACAACAAGAGAGCAACTCTAAATTTGAAATTTGAAATTTGAAATTTTGCCATGGAAAATGAGCAAGGTTTTGGATTTTTGATTCCAGGACTCTCAAAACACAGAGTAATTTGAAATTTTCCCATGGAAAATTATGAGATTTTGGATTTTTGATTCCAGGTCTGTCAGGACACAGAGTAAAAGCTATTTTTAATTTTGCCATGGAAAATGACCAAGGTTTTGGATTTTTGATTCCAGGTCTCTCAAAACACAGAGTAATTTTAAATTTTCCCATGGAAAATTAATGAGATTTTGGATTTTTAATTCCAGGTCTGTCAGGACACAGAGTAAAAGCAATTTTAAATTTTGCCATGGAAAATGACCAAGGTTTTGGATTTTTGATTCCAGGTAATTTTTAATTTTGCCATGGAAAATGACCAAGGTTTTGGATTTTTTGGATTCCAGATAATTTTTAATTTTGCCATGGAAAATGAACAAGGTTCTGGATCCAGGTTTGAGGGATTTCTCCAACAAGACTGAAAAGCTCCATGGCAGACAAGGAGGGACAGATGAAAATTTGTTTTCCAGCATTCCTCCTCTTTCCACACCACACCCCCGCCTCGTTACTGAGGGAAATGTTAATTGGTTTAATTATTGTTTTAATAATTACCTGCTTCCTCACGGTGGAGCTGCGCCTGCCACTGGTCCAGGGGTGCAGGAGGGGAAAAAAAAGAACAGAAAATCAGAATAATCCTCCCCCATCACCAGCTCATCCCTCCAGTCCTCCCAGCCACGTGCTGGAGCAGGGAAGGATCCAAAAATCCCAGTGCACCAAAATTCCAGAGCCACAAATTCCAGTCAATCATAATTCCAGAGCCAGAAATCCCAGTCAGTCAATTCCAGAGCTAGAAATCCCAGTCAACCAAAACTCCAGAGTCAGAAATCCCAGTAAACAAAAATTCCAGAGCCAGAAATCCCAATCATAATTCCAGAGCCAGAAATCCCAGTCAATCATAATTCTAGAGCAAAAAATCCCAGTCAATCATCATTCCAGAGCTAGAAATCCCAGTAAACCATAATTCCACAGAGCCAGTAATCCCAGTAAACCAAATCCCAGAGCCAGAAATCCCAATTGTAATTCCACAGAGCCAGAAATCCCAGTAAAGCAAAATTCCAGAGCCAGAAATCCCAGAAAACCAAATTCCAGAGCCAGAAATCCCAGTCATAATTCCAGAGCCAGAAATCCCCGTCAACCAAAACTCCTGAGCCAGAAATCCCAGTAAACAAAAATTCCAGAGCCAGAAATCCCAGTAAACCATAATTCTAGCATCAGAAATCCCAGTAAACCAAAATTCCAGAGCCAGAAATCCCAGTAAACCATAATTCCAGAGCCAGAAATCCCAGTGCACCAAAATTCCAGAGCCAGAAATCCCAATCATAATTCCAGAGCCAGAAATTCCAGTCAATCATAATTCTAGAGCAAAAAAATCCCAGTAAACCATAATTCCAGAGCCAGAAATCCCAATTGTAATTCCAGAGCCAGAAATCCCAGTAAACCAAATCCCAGAGCCAAAAATCCCAGTCAATCACCATTCCAGAGCCAGAAATCCCACTAAACCAAAACTCCAGAGCCTCACTCCAGTTATGGACCTCCAGAAAAATTGGAAGTGACTTTTTAAATCACTCAAAACCTGCACGAGGCACAAGGGAGCCCTGACAAAAAAAATTCCCCCTGATATTTTAATTTTGACCCGGCAGAATCCTGGGATGCAGGAGATGATTTTTGATATAAATTGCACAGGGAAGAGCAGCTGGGAGCAGGCTGGGTCCCCCTGTGCTGTTCACAGCGGAGTCTTTATGATGGTTTTGATATGATTTCAAATAAATAAATAATATTAAACCCCCTGGAACAGCAGCCCACAGCAGCCTTGTCTGTCTGCTCTCATTTGTTGGTGTTGTAAGACATTAATGGCAGAAAAATAGGAAAAAAGCTTTGCTCTGCCAGGGTTTTCCCCTCAAAATTTATTGCTGGGGTTTAAAATTCCTTTAGTTTCTTGTAAAATGGGAGATAATGGCAGAGAGGCCCTCACGGATCATTGCAGCCAATTCCCTGCCAGGGCAGATGGCTGCTGAATTATAAATAAGGGGATTAGAAGTGTGATTTTTTAAAAAGCCTGCACGATGTGTTAATTTGGAGGAAATTCCTTTTGTAAAAAAAAATAAAAAAAATCAAAAACACTGAATGAAAAATAAAAAAATAAAAAAAAAATCCAATTCCACGGGCTGTCACAGACAATGAGGTGGGTTTTAAACTGTTAGCCAGCACGATGCTTTGATATTTAAAATTGTTTCATGATGAATAATATTTTATTATTACAGATGTCAGGGTCTAATTAGGAGCTGTCAGTTTTGCTTTGCAGTGAGCAATGGAACAGCAGTAATGAGTCCACGCCGGTGGTAATCACCTTGCTTTTGTTAACGAGGCAGGAGGAGGCCCAGCCCCAGAGCCCCTTGAATCCATCACTTGGGACATGGGGATTTCTTGCTTAGACAATTTTTGATGGTTGGAGCTTTGCATTTTGGCTAAAGGAACTTTGTAAAATAGGTTTTATTAATAACTGTAGTTTTAGTAGCAGTATTTTGTATACTTCAGTGTGTGCAAAAAATGATAAGTGTCTAATATTTTAGCTGTTCATCAGAATGGGAGAGATGTAGGGAGAGATGAAACAGGAAATCTTTATAAATGTGATTGTTTGGCAAAAGATTTTGAGAATACAGAAACTATAAGTAATACTGAAATGAAAGAAAGCCCATTAATCCATCACTTGGGACATAGGGATTTCTTGCTTAGATAATTAGTTTGATGTTTGCTTTGCACTTTGGCTAAAGGAACTTTGTAAAATAGGTTTGATTATTCTAATAGTAATAATCGTAGTTTTAGTAGCAGTATTTTGTATACTTCAGTGTGTGCAGAAAATGATGAGTGTCTAATATTTTAGTTGTTCATCAAACCAGGGGAGATGTAGGGAGAGATGAAACAGGAAAGCCTCATAAATATGATTATTTGGCAAAAGATTTTGAGAATATAGAAATTGTAAGTGAGATTGAAATGAAAGCAAGCCCCTGAATCCATCACTTTGGAGATGGGGATTTCTTGCTTAGACAATTAGTTTGATAGTTAGAGCTTTGCATTTTGGCTAAAGGAACTTTGTAAAATAGGTTTGATTATTCTAATATTAATAACTGTAGTTTTAGTAGCAGTATTTTGTATACTTCAGTGTGTGCAAAAAATGATGAGTGTCTAATATTTTAGTTGTTCATCAGAATGGGGGAGATGTAGGGAGAGATGAAACAGGAAAGCTTTATAAAATATGATTGTTTGGCCAAACATTTTGAGAATATGGAAACTATAAGTGAGATTGAAATGAAAGCAAGCTTTGAAATACCTCAGCTACTGAACAATGGGAAAACAATGGTGTGGCCTGTCACAGACATATTTTATGAAAAATACTTTCACTAGGATTTTTTCTCCTGAAAAGCTGAGAGGCCTCAGAAATGAATGTAAACAATGGTTATCTGCTGCTGTGGAATGCAACAGGTGCATCTGGGATTGGTCTCATGGGGTTGTTTCTAATTAATGGCCAATCACAGCCAGCTGTCTCAGACTCTCTGGTCAGTCACAAGATTTTATTATCATTCCTTTCTATTCCTTTCAAGTCTCCTGATGAAATCCTTTATTCTATTTTTTTAGTATAGTTTTAACATATCATTTTCTTTTAATATAATAAATATCATAAAATAATAAATCAGCCTTCTGAAACATGGAGTGAAGATTCTCATCTCTTCCCTCACCTTGGGACCCCTGTGAGCACCACCACAATGGCCAGCTGAAGGTGATCCCCTTTTGATGGAACAACACCCTCTGCTTGCAGACAGGCCCAAGGGGCAGAGCAGACCCTGCTGGCTTGGCAGAAGGGGCCCAAAGAGGAGTTTGTAGGGTTTAAAATGTAACACAGGATGGTAATGTAGTGATTCTTATAGGCTGTATGGAAATGCTGTAGGATTTGTATCTTGCACTAGATTGGTGAGTGAGAATCAGAATATTCAGCACAGAAGATTTATTGTATTGTAATGGGAACTTTGCTCTCTTTCTTACACTCCTATCCTCTCATCCTCTCTCTCATCCCCTTTACCTCTCTCTTTCTCTCTCTCTCCTTTGGCCCTGGCAGCTCCCAGCAGGGCCCTGCGCCCAGGCCCTTTGCAATAACCCCCAAATTCCCAGCCCTGGCTGCAGAGATCTCTCATCTCCATCCACCCCAACTCTTCCACCCCCCAACAATCCTACAGACATTTATGTTTTACTAAAGCCCCACCAGGAGCTTAGTGCTGGTTCTAGGATTGGTCATAATGAAATTAAAATGTTTCTTTTCCATGCCCTCCCTCCTGCTGGAATCCAGGCCCAGCAGAGCAGCACTGGGATCTGGAATTCCCCAATTCATGTTCCTCGGGCCTGTGGACAACCCTTGAACAGTTCCTGGGCCCACCTCTCTGCCAGGACCTGGGATTTGCTTAAAAAACCTAAATCTGGAGAATATTCTCCAGGTGACAGCACCAAATTAAAGAATTTCTCTCACTTCTCCATCCTGGTCCTGATCTGCTCTAAATACACCAGGGCAAGAAAAGGAATTTGTTTCTATGAATTAATTACACAAATTATTATTGTTGTTATTGTTGTTGTTATTATTTACCTATTATATTTATTATAATTAAACTTATTATAAATTTAATTAATAGAAACAAATTCTACATCTATATATATGTAATATAAAATTATATATAAAGATATATATAAAATATATATAGTATAATATATATTAGAAATATATATAATACACATTATATATTATATATAGTATATACATTATCTATTGCGTATATATTATCTATATATAAATATTTATGAAAATATATATTCTAGAATATATAGAATATATATTTTATTAATAATAAAAATTATAAAAATATAATATATAAAATTTATTTTATAATAAATTATTACATTTAATTGAATTTATTACATTCCTGCCCCATCTCTGGAAATGTTCCAGCCCATGTTGGGTGGGATTTGGAACATCTGGCACAGTGGAAGGTGGCACTGAATGACCTCGAATGTCCCCTCCCACCCAAACACTCCATGATTCCATTCTGTGGCTCTAAATCAGAGTATTTTTCCAACAGACACATATCCTGGGCTGGTAACTGATCTGGAATGACCAATTTGCATCAGATTTTCCTTAAAAACCACAATTCCCTGAGCCACACCTACCTGGCCAGAGCGCAGTCCGTCCGCTGACCTGTGGAGGAGACAAAGAAATGCAGAGTGAGGAGGGAGGAATTTGGAAATGCTTTTGGCATTTCTGTGCAGAGAATTTAGGAAGGGGATGGAGGAAAGCAGAAGAGAGAGGAGGGAAAGCTCCAAGGACAGCACCAAACCCTTCCCTGCCAGCTCAGCTCCACCAAACCCCACCAGGAGCCAGCTCAGGCTGTCCAAGCACTCCCATCCACGTGAATTCTTGGTTTTAAATAGAAATTAACCTCCCTGAGCATTCTAATGGTTGAGTTCTGCCAAAAAACTGAGCTTGTCAGTCCCTCCCTCTCTCCTCCCAGGGGAACTGGTGGGGCAAGAGATTCTATTTCCCCCAGGCCCTGAGGAAGAGTGCAAACATTCCCAGATTTGTCAGCCCACAGCCTGAACGTGCTGGCACCAGAGCTATTTTCAGAGCCAGACGTTCAGTGGTGTTTTTTCATAAACATATTTATAAAAACCACTCCATGAACTTGTGCTGAGTTTTCGAGGAAGCAGCAGCCAAGCTCAGGGACTTGCTAATTCAGCATCACCTAAAACATCACAACAGAAGAGGCAGGAGGGGAGGAGGATGTGCTGCTGGGAGTGGGACGGGAACATTTTTTTGGTGCAAAAAACCAAAAATCAGTGAAACCACACTGATTCCCAGCAGCTGAAAATCCACCTTCCCTCCTGTTGTCTTCCTGCTCCTGGGGAGGTGGAAGGAGGAGTGAGGGAAGCAGCTAATTGCTGATGGCTGACAATTAGCTGAGCACATCTTGATAGCCACTTTTGCTCTCCCCACGTAAAAGCCAAAACAGTGCATAATTTACATGAAAATGTTATTCTGCAGCAGAATTTCCAGCCATCTGTCCCCTTTTTTTCATCATGGAATATTCATACAGAGAAATTACTGTGGCAGCATCAAGGGGCTCCTGCATTAGGGTGACAAATGGGGACAGGAGGCAGGGACATAATTACTTGCAGAGAGGAGGACTTGCTGCTACTTTTATTGCTGGAACTTGTCATCTTCAGATTAAGGCAATTTGCACCACCACGACTAAAAAATGTCACCTGAGGATGGGGCAGGGAGGAGAATAAAAAATAACAACCCCCTGAAGCTCCCAGGCACTGAAGCCACACAGCTGGAGGCACATTTTCCTGCAGAGCTCCTAACCGTGCTCCGGGGACGTGTGGAGGGAATTTTATTTGCCCATTTCCCAATTAAGTGACATTTTATGGATAAATCTAGGCATGGTCCCCGGTTTGTAGCATTAACCTGCTCCTGTGGGTTGGGAAATGGGATGTTCCTCCCTTTCCCAGCTCCTTCTGATCTCACAGATGACAGGAGGAGTTTTTGTTGGGGCTCACTGGGTCCCTTCACAGAGCCACTACCAAAGCTCTGATTTGCAAAAAGCAAATGAAGAAAACAGAAGCAGCCTTTAAATCCATACAGCAACACAGAAATCACGTTTAATTTCCTCTCCTTTCCCTCCTAGCACAGCCTGAGCTGGGTTCAGGGGGCAGGCAGGTTAAGAGGAAGCAGGGCTGGAATGCAGAGGTCAGGCAGGACCCAGGGATGCCATCAGCCACAGGGGCTCACACATCTTCAGAGGCACAACAAAAATGCCCTGAGGACACAAAACTCTGCCTTTCTTACAGGAGAGCTGAGGAGATGAGCAACCCAAACCAAGGTACATCCTCCCCTTGTCTCTGATAAACACAAAACTCTTCAATTACTGCAGCAAGAAATATTGAAGTTTTTTCAGTGCATTTTCAAAATGGAAACAAAGTTTGAAAATGCGCTGAAAAACTTAAATATTTCTTTGAAACATTTTAAAGAATGCTGGCTGAGTTTTCATGCAGCAGATTTGTGGGGAGCCCAGCTCAGCCACACAGCCCTGCTGCAGACACAACCCAGGCCTGAGCTGAGCCAGCCAAAACTCAGTTTTTGACCTGACATTTGGACTGCTCAAACCTTCTCCTCTGCAAATACAAGGCAGGGAGGTTTCTATGGAAACTTGGGTGCATAGTTGAAGTGGTTTTGGCCAACAGGATTTGCCCATACCATGAAGGGAAAAGAAATGTGCCTTTGTTCTGCCTCTAACAGCAAATGAATATTCAGTTCTGGCTGCTGCCCCCTGACTGATGCCCTCTAGACAGGCAACATATTTCACATGCTCTGAAATTTGTTTGTGCTTCTCCCAACAAAAGCCTGGGCTCAACACTGGGTTGAAGCCACAGAGGTGAGGAGCAGCCAGACTGCCACAGAAATGAAGGCTAAAAATTCTGAATTGCTGAGTAAATCAGCAGGTTTGGCCCACAAGGGATCATGAGGAGCTCACCAGGATGGGTGTGAAGGAGGGGAACACAAGTGAAGGCTAAAAATTCTGAATTGATCAGTAAATCAGCAGGTTTGGCCCAAGAAGAGCTCACCAGGATGGGTGTGAAGGAAAGGAACACAAATGAAGGCTAACAAATCTGAATTGATGACTAAAATCAGCAGGTTTGGCCCCAGAGAGATCATGAGGAGCTCACCAGGAAGGGGAACACAAATGAAGGCTAAAAATTCTGAACTGATGATTAAATCAGCAGGTTTGGCTCCAAAGAGATCATGAGGAGCTCACCAGGAAGGGGAACACAAGTGAAGGCTAAAAATCCTGAATTGATGACTAAAATCAGCAGGTTTGGCCCAAGAAGAGCTCACCAGGATGGGTGTGAAGGAGAGGGCAGCACACAAATGCAAATTAATGCCTTAAAATTCAGCATTTTGGTGTTCACCACTCATCTCTCTCATGCAGATCAGAGGAATTAATTAATAAAACATCAGCCTGGCCAGGATAGGTGTGAAGGAGGGGAACACAAATGAAGGCTAACAAATCTGAATTGATGATTAAATCAGCAGGTTTGGCCCCAGAGAGATCATGAGGAGCTCACCAGGAAGGGGAACACAAGTGAAGGCTAAAAATTCTGAATTTATGAGTAAATGACCAAATTTGGCCCCAGAGAGATCATGAGGAGCTCACCAGAATGGGTGTGAAGGAGGGGAACACAAATGAAGGCTAAAAATTCTGAACTGATCAGTAAATCAGCAGATTTGGTCCCAGAGAGATCATGAGGAGCTCACCAGAATGGGTGTGAAGGAGGGGAACACAAGTGAAGGCTAAAAATTCTGAATTGATCAGTAAATCAGCAGGTTTGACCCAAGAGAGATCATGAGGAGCTCACCAGGAAGGGGAACACAAATGAAGCCTAAAAATCCTGAATTGATGACTAAAATCAGCAGGTTTGGCCCAAGAAGAGCTCACCAGGATGGGTGTGAAGGAGAGGGCAGCACACAAATGCAAATTAATGCTTTAAAATTCAGCATTTTGGTGTTCACCACTCATCTCTCTCATGCAGATCAGAGGAATTAATTAATAAAACATCAGCCTAGCCAGGATAGGTGTGAAGGAGGGGAACACAAATGAAGGCTAACAAATCTGAATTGATGATTAAATCAGCAGGTTTGGCCCCAGAGAGATCATGAGGAGCTCACCAGGAAGGGGAACACAAGTGAAGGCTAAAAATTCTGAATTTATGAGTAAATGACCAAATTTGGCCCCAGAGAGATCATGAGGAGCTCACCAGAATGGGTGTGAAGGAGGGGAACACAAATGAAGGCTAAAAATTCTGAACTGATCAGTAAATCAGCAGATTTGGTCCCAGAGAGATCATGAGGAGCTCACCAGAATGGGTGTGAAGGAGGGGAACACAAGTGAAGGCTAAAAAAGCTGAACTGATGACTAAAATCAGCAGGTTTGGCTCCAAAGAGATCATGAGGAGCTCACCAGGAAGGGGAACACAAATGAAGCCTAAAAATCCTGAATTGATGACTAAAATCAGCAGGTTTGGCCCAAGAAGAGCTCACCAGGATGGGTGTGAAGGAAGGGCAGCACACAAATGCAAATTAATGCTTTAAAATTCAGCATTTTGGTGTTCACCACTCATCTCTCTCATGCAGATTGGAGGAATTAATTAATAAATCACCAGCCTGGCCAGGATAGGTGTGAAGGAGGGGAACATAAATGAAGGCTAAAAAAGCTGAATTGATGACTAAAATCAGCAGGTTTGGCTCCAAAGACATCATGAGGAGCTCACCAGAATGGGTGTGAAGGAGGGGAACACAAATGAGGGCTAAAAATTCTGAATTGATCAGTAAATCAGCAGGTTTGGCCCCAGAGAGATCATGAGGAGCTCACCATGAAGGGGAACACAAGTGAAGGCTAAAAATTCTGTATTTATGAGTAAATCAGCAGATTTGGTCCCAGAAAGATCATGAGGAGCTCACCAGGATGGGTGTGAAGGAGGGGAACACAAGTGAAGGCTAAAAATCCTGAACTGATGACTAAAATCAGCAGGTTTGGCTCCAAAGAGATCATGAGGAGCTCACCAGGAAGGGGAACACAAGTGAAGGCTAAAAATCCTGAATTGATGACTAAAATCAGCAGGTTTGGCCCAAGAAGAGCTCACCAGGATGGGTGTGAAGGAGAGGGCAGCACACAAATGCAAATTAATGCCTTAAAATTCAGCGTTTTGGGTGTTCACCACTCATCTCCCTCATGCAGATCAGAGGAATTAATTAATAAAACATCAGCATGGCATTGCATGATCAATCCAGGGCTGAGGAAGTCAGTGAATGCCCAGCCTGGCTGGAGCTCACACTCACTTTCTCCCAGGGTCTTCTGCAGGAGGTCGTGCTTGGCCTGGAGCTTGGTGATCAGGTTCCTGCCCTCCAGGTATTCCTTCATTTTCTGTGGAGAAAAGAGGATGGTGAGGGACAATCGTCTCCCTGATCAAGGCTTGGGGTGCTGGGTTGTGAACATGAGGGCAGGGACACTGAATTTACAGGGACACTGAATTTACAGAGTGACACTGAATTTAGTTATAGAATGACACTGAATTTAGTTATAGAATGACACTGAATTTACAGTGTGACACTGAATTTACAGTTAAATAATGACACTGAATTTAGTGTGACACTGAATTTACAGAGTGACTCTGAATTTACAGTTAAATAATGACACTGAATTTAGTGTGACACTGAATTTACAGAGTGACACTGAATTTACAGTTAAATAATGACACTGAATTTAGAGTGACACTGAATTTACAGTGACACTGAATTTACAGTTAAATAATGACACTGAATTTAGTGTGACATTGAATTTACAGTTAGAATGACACTGAATTTGCAGAGTTCCACCGAATTTACAGTTAAAGAATGACACTGAATTTAGTGTGACATTGAATTTACAGTGACACCGAATTTACAGAGTTCCACTGAATTTACAGTCGCAGAGTGACACTGAATTTAGTGCGACACTGAATTTAGAGTTATAGAATAAGATTGAATTTGCAGAGTGACACTGAATTTACAGAGTTACACTGAATTTAGTGTGACACTGAATTTACAGTTAGAATGACACTGAATTTGCAGAGTTCCACTGAATTTGCAGTTGCAGAGTGACACTGAATTTAGTGTGACACTGAATTTACAGTTAGAATTTCACTGAATTTAGTGTGACACTGAATTTACAGAGTGACACTGAATTTTCAGTTATAGAATGACACTGAATTTACAGTGACACTGAATTTACAGTTATTGAGTGACACTGGATTTAGTGTGACACTAAATGAATTTACACATGAATTTACAGTTATAAAATGACACTGAATTTAGTGTGACACTGAATTTACAGTTACTGAATGACACTGAATTTACAGTGACACTGAATTTACAGTTACTGAATGACAATGAATTTAGTGTGACACTGAATAATAATGACACTGAATTTAGTGTGACACTGAATTTACAGTTAGAATGACACTGAATTTAGAGTGACATTGAATTTACAGAGTGACACTGAATTTGCAGTTATTGAATGACTGAATTTAGTGTGACACTGAATTTACAGTTACAGAATGACACTGAATTTAGTGTGACACTGAATTTACATTTATTGAATGACAGTGAATTTAGTGTGACACTGAATTTACAGAGTGACACTGAATTTACAGTGACACTGAATTCACAGTTAAAAAATGACACTGAATTTACAGTTGGAGTGACATCAAATTTACAGTTATAGAATGACACGGAATTTGCAGTTGCAGAGTGACACTGAATTGGCAGAGTGACACTGAATTTACAGTGACAATAACTCTGAAACTCACAGTTAAAGCATGAACCAAGTCCTGGCTTAAGCATCTGGGCAAGTCTAAAGCTCAGACCTCTCATATCTGAGCCCAGCCAAGCTTGGCTCAATGCTCTCAGAGGCCTTTTCCAGCCTTAACAATTCTGAAATTCTGTTTATTCTCCATCTGCAGGGCAGTTTCCATTGTTCCTCTGTGGGATCAGCGGAATGTTTGGCATTTTTGGAGCCATCAGAGGAGCTGTCACCATCCCTGGGCAGGCAGGGTGGGATGTGCTCAATGAGCAATCTGTCTGAACCAACTAAAGGCTGCTACTGTGCTTATTCTCTCACTTAACCTCCCTCACCCCACTTTCCTTGTCAAACCCTGCGTGCTGGATGATCCACGGGACAAAATAAATAAAGATATTATTGAAGTTCACATTTACTCTGGAATACTGTAAAGCCACACAGGCGTTTTTCCCACTGCTCCCCGATTTTCCACAGCTTTGCAAATGCTGATTTATTTATTTATTTATTTATTTATTTTCTGTAGTTCTTTCATCTCTTATCTTGCAGCTCAGAGCAGGTTTATCTATCTTCCCTGAGCTGCAGCATGTGAAATACTCTGCTGTATACAGGGGCTGTCCACGTTATAAATGGGACACGCCTGCACTGAAAACCACAAACGCCGCAAATATCACAGAGAGCTCTTTGCAATCCTGAGAGGTCTCAAAAATTCCCCCAGCAGGATGAGCACAGAGACAGGATTCTTATCTCATAATGAAACGTCCTTGTTAGAATCACATCCTCAAACGGTTTTAGGTGGGAAGGGACCCCAAAGCTCATCCAGTTCCATGGGCAGGGACATTTTCCAGCAGCCCAGGGTGCTCCAAGCCCCGTCCAGCCTGGCCTGGGACACTTCCAGCTTTCCCTAATTCAATCCACTTCCCTTCAGCTCTGATCTGCACGATAAAACTGCAAATCCTTGCAGTCTTATATAAAAATATCCCTAAAAATGGATATTTTTCACAACAGGAGAGCCTCGACCCTGCTTGGCCTGTGCAGGAGCAGCTGCTGGGCAGGGTGGAAAGAGTCAAGTAGAAATATATATATAAATAAAGAAAGAAAATAATTAAAAACATATAAATATATACTAATAATAATATATAAACATGCACATAAATATATAAATATCTATTATATTTATATTATATTCACATATAGATTACATATATCTATATATAAATTAAAAATATATTAATAATAATGCATACTATATACTATAATACAATAATATATTATTGTAATATAATATAATATAATATAATATAATATAATATAATATAATATAATATAATATAATATAATATAATATAATATAATATAATATAATATAATATAATATAATATAATATAATATAATATAATATAATATAATATAATATAAAATTATTATGCATATTCGACATTTATTATTATATTATAAAATATTAAATTCTATAATGAAAATATATTTTAATAACTAAATATATATTATTATATTAAATAATGTGTTATATACAATATATAAAAATAGAAATATAAATTAAACATATATATAAAGAAATTTACACACGGAGGCAGGAGTGAGGGTGAGGGAAAAGCTTCCAGGAACTGAGGAAGTTTCCCCTGAGGGCTCCCCAGCCCTGACACAACAAACAAAAATGGCTTTAATTAACTGCCAAAATCCTGTGTTTTATGTCCCCTCTCTTGACAACATTGAAAGAAACATTTCACAAGAATTAAGTCCCTTTGGAAAGTCTCAGCATTTCCTGCTTCCTTTATTAATATTTCAAATTTTTTTTGTTGTTTTGGAAGAAAACAGGAAGCGCCCTCACAAAATAAATTGCATTTTTATGGGGGAATTTCCCTGTAGAGTTTGTTTGCCAAGCCCTACCTATATTTTGCTCAATTAGTTTAATTTTTGGAGAAGAAAATATGATGAAAATAAAAATAATAAAATAAAATGAAAATAAATAATATATCTTTACTATTAATATAATATAATATAATATAATATAATATAATATAATATAATATAATATAATATAATATAATATAATATAATATAATATAATATAATATAATATAATATAATATAATATAATATAATATAATATAATATAATATAATATAATATAATATAATATAATATAATATATATTAGATTATATATTATATATATTATATAATATATTATATATATGATCTATAATCTATAATCTATAAAATCTAATCTAATCTAATATTATATTATATTGTGTACATTATATATATTACATAATATAAATATATATTATATTTCTATTATATTATATAATAGAAACATTATTATTATTATTATTATTATTATTATTATTATTATTATTATTATTATTATTATTATTATTATTATTATTATTATTATTATTATTATTATTATTATTATTATTATTAGAAGGCTCAGCTGCAAACAGAAGCTCAAAGATCAGCAGATCAACTCCTCCTGGCAGAGTTAAGCTCCCCTTTGAAGCCGATCTAAACACTTAAGCCCAGCCTAAGGTGGGTCGGGCAGGGCAGGGCAGAGGCACTCGCTGGGACTTGCAAGGCTCCAGCTTTGAGGTCATTAAAAACATCAACAGGTACCAGGGGTTGCTTTAAAGGAGAAAAAAAATGTTCCCATCCACTGCAGAATTTAATTTTTTTTTACTATTTCCTCATGCCTAACATTCTGTTCCCTGCCTCTTGCAAGGATGCTGATGGGAAAAAAAAATTAATTACAAAATAAAGCTTAGGCTTTTCTCAGTGAATTACAAAGATCCATTAACCCTGGATTTTTGGTGTAATAAAAACAGACAAAGGAAAAAAAATGAAATCATCAAACTACAGGAGAACTCCTGAGGATTTCATTTGGGGCAGAGCACAGCTGGAGTTAAAAACTGCAGCCAGAACAAAGCACAGGAACATCTCTGAGTGCCCTCATTTGTGCAGGGGGACAATTCACAGGAGAGGATCAGCTGGGAGGCAGAGCCAGGAGCATTTTGCACCTCCAAATCCCAGCAAATTGGGCATCCCTGAGCCCAAATCCTGCAGGATTCCCAGAATGAACCAAATCCCAGCAAACTGGGCATCCCTGAGCCCAAATCCCGCAGGATTCCCAAGAAGAACCAAATCCCAGCAAACTGGGCACCTCTGAGACCAAATCCCAGCAAGGTGGGCATCTCTGAGCCCAAATCCTGCAGGATTCCCAAGGAGAACCAAATTCCAGCAAGGTGGGCATCTCTCAGCCCAAATCCCACCAAATTTGGTATCCCTGAGCCCAAATCTTGTTGGATTCCCAGGCAGAACAAAATCCCAGCAAGCTGGGCATCTCTGAGCTCAAATCCCAGCAGGTTGGGCACCTCTGAGCCCAAATCCTGCAGGACTCCCAGAATTAACCAAATCCCAGCAAATTGGGCATCTCTTGAGCTCAAATCCCAGCAGGCTGGGCATCTCTGAGCCCAAATCCTGCAGGATTCCCAAGGAGAACCAAATTCCAGCAAATTGGGCACCTCTGAGCCCAAATCCTGCAGAATTCCCAGAATGAACCAAATCCCAGCAAACTGGGCATCCCTGAGCTCAAATCCCAGCAAGGTGGGCATCACTGAGCCTAAATCTCAGCAGGTTGGGCATCTCTGAGCCCAAATCCTGCAGGATTCCCAAGGAGAACCAAATCCCAGCAAGGTGGGCATCTCTGAGCCCAAATCCCAGCAGGTTGGGCATCTCTGAGCCCAAATCCTGCAGGATTCCCAAGGAGAACCAAATTCCAGCAAGGTGGGCATCTCTGAGCCCAAATCCCAGCAGGTTGGGCATCTCTGAGCCCAAATCCTGCAGGATTCCCAAGGAGAACCATATTCCGGCAAGCTGGGCATCTCTGAGCCCAAATCCCAGCAAGGTGGGCACCTCTGAGCCCAAATCCCAGCAAGCTGGGCATCTCTGAGCCCAAATCCTGCAGGATTCCCAGCAGCACCAGCTGCACGTGGGATGAAGCAAAGCCCAACCAGACCATGCCTTCCTCCCTGTTTGGGACACAGAAAAACCTTTTCTGCCCCTGCTGCACATCCTCCAGTCAGGAAAACAGTGATTTTCCTCTCTCTCAGCCCTCCAAGAATAATTGCAAACTAAGAATTCAACTGAATGACAATTCAAGATTGACAGGATCAGCAGCCAGCTGCAGGACTCAGAGCAGCAGGATTTTATCCCTCATTTCCCCATGACTTAAGACAAAAATAAACCCCATTAATCCTAAAGCACTTCACCCAACCTGCACTGCTCTGCTTCCTCCTCTTCCCAGAGAGAAAACCCCAACATTTTACCCAAGAACTCAAATTATGCTGGTTTGGAGGTGGAAGAATGGAACCATTCCCCCTGCCTTGTCAGTGCCCAGGTGGGGCTGGTGCCAGCTGTGCCCTGCTGGGCAGCTGTGCCAGGGTCCCTGGCTGGGGAAGCAGGGCGGTAACCATGGCAGCAGCAGCACATCCCTGCATTTTGGCTGCATTTTGGCTGCATTTTGGCTGGATTCTGGCTGGATTTTGGCTGGGTTTTGGCTCCCTGAGGTTGCTGCTGCTTCCCTGCCTCAGCCACCTGCAGCAGCTCAGGGCTGGGGCCATCCTTCCCTGCACAGTGGGAAGTTGAAATTAGTCTGAATACAAATTAAATTACCCTGAATTCACATCTCCCTTCAAAGCCCAACAAGAGATCCATCAGCACTGGGATGTGCTTCCAGTGGAAATACAGATTATTCCAGTCTGGAGATGGAATAATAAAAACAAGGTGCTCACTCCAGTGAGCATCCTTCCACTCAATTCCCATCCCTGTATTCACCCAAGAGCTCTGCCTAGGAATGCAGCCCATGGAATTTCCTCCTTGAGTCACATTAATATGGAATATTCTTTTAAATCAGCATTTTTCTCAAAGTTCCTGTCCCCCAGCACTCAGCACATCACGAGGTAAAAGGGAATTAAATCTCAATTCTGCCCTGCACTTTGTTTTTTATCCCCTACACAAAGCTCTGCCCTCGAGCCTCATTAATACCCATCACAGGGGTTTATGAGACACTGAAAAAGCTGCTCCTGGGAGATTCAGAGCTGGAAATCCTTATCAAGGCTATTTATAAGCCTGGTCAATAGCAGATCAATCCAGCATCTGATCAGGCTGCTTAAAGAGGGTCTCCCTCTAACACCACACCAACAGCATGGAACAGAGAAATATCCATCCAAAGTGAGCCCCGGGTTCCTCCTCCTCCTGTCTGAACTCAAACCAGCTCTCCCTAGAGAGGAAATGCTCAGAGTTCAATTAAAAATCACTTTTCTAGCTCCATAACCCTGGGCAGGGGGGTCAATCCTGCCTTAATTGGAGCAGCTTCTCCACCCACTTCTCTCAACAGCCACATTCACCTTCACCTCCAATCCAATTTTGGATTTTTCTAAGTCAAGGCTTAATGATCCATCCTGCCAAGTTAGTGCCATTTGCACTGAAAATTCAGATTTTTAACAAGCAACACCATTCTGGGAAGAAGAAGGTGAAGGATGCCCAAAGGAATGACAAATTAACCAGGGTAAGATCCATGATTTTCATCTGCTACTCTGAAATATTTTGAAACTGGAAACAAATTCAATGGTTTAACATAAATCTGATGAAGGAAAAAGACACCCAGGCTGGCATGAAATTCAATAGCAAAAATCATCTTGTAAAAAACACTGACTCAATGAAAAGCTTAAGCAGGCTGAAATTGTAAGATGATAACAAAAAAATGAAAGAGCTAAACATTCTTTCAGTTTGCACTAGTTCTGAAATTTCATGTTTACAGGCTATTAAGTTCCTTCTCAGAAAACTCCATTTTAGATGCAGAAGAAATCAAATTTGATACCATTTACCCACAGACTACACTGGAATCAACAGAGAAATCCCAAAATATTTCCATATAATTGAGAGCACACATTTTAAACCCCAACATGCTTCCTCTGCTTGCCCAAAAATCAATGAGAGAAGTGGTTTTTGTTGGACAAGAGCATCGCTTTGCACTCGGTTGTGAGGATAATTCTGAGCAGTCTCCTTGAAAATGACAGAATCACGGAATGGGCTGGGTTGGGGAGGATCCTAAAGATCATCCAGGGGATGGGCAGGGACACTTTCACTACCCCAGGCTGCTCCAAGCCTCTCCTGGCCTTGGACACTTCCAGGGATGGGGCAGCCACAGCTCAACCAGGGCCTCACCACCCTCACAGGGAGAATATCCCAAAAAAAGGAAATAAAACCCTCTTAAATCCCTGAGAACCAGCCCCTTACAGTGAAGTAGAACTGCTCGGTCTCCTGCTGGTTTGCCCTTCTCTTGGCAATGCTGGGCTTGCTCATGAAGGTCTCTGACACCGTGGATTTCACCGACTCCATGGAGTTGCTGTACTGGAAGCAGTCAGAGACATCGAAGTCCTCGATGGTGACAATGTCCTGGATTGTCTGCAGCGTGGCCTCCATGGTCTTCTTCACCTGCCCAGCAAGGAGGAGAGAGCTCAGAACCTCAAGGTTTGATGTTGTGAGTAAACACCAGAGGTAGGGCAGTGCCCTGGAGCACTCTGCTAATAAACAGACATTACTGGTTTCACACCCTGGGTGCTGTAATTAATTCTGGCTCATTAGCAGCACAGTCCATGCAAGCACAGAGCTGGCAGCACCCTCGGCCTGCCAGGACTCCCTGCCAGCATCTCAGTTGTGATCTCAGGAGGAGATGGAAAGAAATTTAACCTCAAAGCAAAGAAAGCTGGAACCAAGATTCTCTAATTGTCTTTGCAACTGCATCAACTGGGCATCAAATGTTAATTACAAACAGGGCTCTGCTGCACTGTGCATTTTTACTGAAGGCCAGAATCAACTTTCTAGACATAAAAGGGGTTGCAAATTTTGCCCCAGAGTTCCTGAACACATAAAAGGGGTTCCTGAATTTTGCCCCAGAGTTCCTCTCTGCAGAGGTGCAGAGATCAGATCCCCACTCCTTCTTCTCATCTTGACAGCCAATTAAACAAAAATCACTTCAACTCAGGTTATGCAAACTCACTTCAAAACATTAAATTCCTCCTTTTCCCTTTGCTATCCAAATTCACAAGACACAGCCGTTCTTATCAAGGGAAGGATGGGAAGAGAGATATGGAGGGGATTTTAGAAGATTCTCCCCACACACCCAACTTCCCTGTGAGATCAACTACAATTAAAGCACAAGATGCTTTGGCCTTGAATTTTACCACAAATGTTAATACAAAAGGATCACAACAAGCAGGTTATTCCATAATCAGTGCCCAACAACCACTGGAAGTGGCTGAGGGGGTTGCTCAGTTTTGGTTTTGAACCGACCTCTTCATTTTCAATCTTCAGCGTGGACAGGCGGGACTGCAGCTGCTGACACCTCTGCACCAGCTCACTCTGCACGGGCTGCTGGGCACAGAGCTGAGACTCCTGCAGGAGAAACAGCACAGCAGAGCACTGCAATCACTCCTTTACTCACCAGACACAAGCATTCTCTGAAGGGCTGAGCTTTAAAACCGAATCCGGTTTTAAAATCCAGGTTGAAAGCTGGATTTCAACCAGAGGAGAAGGTTCTGCCAAACTGCAGCTCCCTCCCTGAGAGGAGTAACAGCCAGCAGATGATGGCAACATCAAAGAAGAGCTAGAGAACATCAGCTGCTTTCAGTGGTGTCAGCTCAAAGTGTGCTTTGGAAGTCTGGAGGTGCTTCATCCCCCATATTTGGATAAATCACGTCAGAAATCAAGAATTTGGTTCAGTGCTTCAGCCAGGCATCCTGGGGTAGGGGCACAAGGGGCTGGGATGGCTCAGCTGAGCCACCTGCACAGCACAACAACAGGCTCAGCTCACTCCTGAGTGATTCCAGGGCAGCTGAAATCAAAAAGCTCAGGCCGGGGACCTGTCACAGACACAGAACACTGAGGTTCCCTGAGCTGCTCAGAAAAACTCTCACTCCCCAGCACGAGGCAGCTTTTCCCTTTGGTTTTGTTCTGGGTTTTGTGTGGGTTTTCTACATAAAACACTGACCTCACTGCCTGAGGCTGTTTCTTCAGAGACAGAATTGAAACGGGGAGTTTTATCCCACCCATGCACACACAGGATCACATATGCTGATTTAATCTGCTGCACCATCAGCTGCATTTCTAAACGCTCCTCCAGCCTTGAGAAGCAGCAAGATGAATGATTCAGTGAATGGGAGCTGCTCCTGAATGACACTCCGCAGGTAATTCCTTTTCTTCCCACGATTTTAACAGCATCAGAAGCACAGAAAAATCATTTGCAGTCTGAAGGTTCCACTCAAAATGAGAGAGACAAAGCGGAGCCTGGAGCAGGGGCTGCGACTCCCGGCCCAAAAGAAGAGGCTGCCTGCAAGAGCCCATCCTGCAGTGTGTGCAGCTGGAAATGCAACCAGCTGACCTAAACTGTCACACTGTGCCTGTGCTCCCATCCAGAAACAGCTTCAGCTTCAGCCTGTGGGACTTTCAGCGGCTCCCAGCTGAGCAAACACATCTCGATAAAGCCATCAAAGACAGGGGTTTGCCCTGCCAAAAATGAGGAGTCCTCTGAGAGAGAGCCCTGGCTCTCAAGGAGGAGGCAAAAAGCAGCATTTGTGCCCTCAGAGGCTGCAAAAAAAGCAGCATTTAGGTTTCTTATATTGGCCCTTCCAACCTCAAAATTCAGAGGCTGTCCTGGGGATTAACCTGTGGGTTGAAGCAAACCTAGTCCCTAGCAAACCTAGTAGGTTCCTACTCACATTTAGGAAAACTAACAGGTCTCCTACTCATATTTAGAAAACCTAGTAGGTCTCCTACTCATATTTAGAAAACCTAGTAGGTCTCCTACTCAGAACCTAATTCAGCATTTTCACCTCCAGTGAAGGGCCAAGGATCAGGATCAGCTCAGATTTAACAGCAGCACTTGCTCCTTTTCCCAGAATCTTTGGGGTTGCAAGGGATTTCTGGAGATCATCCAGCATTGACAGCCAAAAAAGTAAAATTTAGACATCTCTGCCATGAGCCTCTGCTTAATCTTTACCTCATCTCCCACCTCTCAGGGTCCCAAAAGAGCCAAACAGGCAGCCCTGGAGGGGGTTAATGAACCAAAACGAGGGTGACCAACAGGCAGAGCTGCAGGAGGGACCCACACTGACCATGTCCCCCATGTGTGGCTGGAACTCAAACTTCATGGGGGGGCAGAAGACGTTGTTGTACATCTCCATCAGCCTCTGCTTGTCACTGTTGGCATCCAGGTTCTCCACAGCATTCTCAATGGCATCCAGCCCCTCGTGCTTGGACTGCTCCAGGTTCAGCTCTGCCGACAGGAACGTCCTCAGGGCTCTGTTGAGGCTGGCATGGTAGCCCAGGTCACAGCACTGCTGGAAAAACACACACAGTTCCAGGTGAATGCACACAATTCCAGATGAATGGAGCTCCAAAATGGGAATCTGAACACTTCTAAAGGGCGGGAGTTGTGTAAATGGGGAATGAGCTGTGGGTTTTTGTCATGTGGGTGGCAGGGAGGTCTCTCACTGTCTGCGCAGAGCACCTCAACCTGTAACCCCATGCAAATTTTATCACCATGTTGTAATTATATAGTTTAAATTATAAACTGTAATAGAAGCTTAAATTATTGTAACAGTTTGTGGGGTTTTCTTGGAGATTTAGAGATTCATTTTTCATGGAGTACTAAAGATTCATTTCATCCAAAATTGAAGTGGTGAAGTTCAACAGCAGGGCAGTGGATTTCCCTAAATTCTACCCTGACTTTTAGGGGTCTTGTTCCCATGAAAACACTCCAAAATCCTTAAATAACATCATTCAAAGGAAGAGGAAAGCAAGGCACTGAAGTGCTACTTGGACTTGCATCATTTATAAAGGCCAATCTGCACCCAAATAATTCCCTAATTCCAGCAAACTTCAGGCAGGAGGAGCATAACCTGGACCTGAAAACGGAGTGCCCTGACTTTTAGGGGTCTTGTTCCTATGAAACACTCCAAAATCCTTAAATAACATCATTCAAGAAAAGGAAAGGCACTGAAGTGCTACTGGATTTGGATTATAAATAAAGGCCAATCTGCACCCAAATAATTCCCTAATTCCAGCAAAGCTGCTCCATTCCCTGCACTTCAGGCAGGAGAAGCATGACCTGGACCTGAAAACAGAGTGCCCTGACTTTTAGGGGTCTTGTTCCTCTGAAACACTCCAAAATCCTTAAATAACATCATTCAAAAAAACGGAAAGGCACTGAAGTGCTGCTGGAGAAACAAGACACAGGATTTGGATTATAAATAAAGGCCAATCTGCACCCAAATAATGCCCCTTTTTAATTCCAGCTTAAATAACATCATTCAAAGAAGCGGAAAGGGAAAGCACTGAAGTTGCTCCATTCCCTGCACTTCAGGCAGGAGGAGCATGACCTGGACATGAAAACAGAGTCATCCAAGAGCCAGCAGCCAGCAGTTGGGATGATTTCACTGCTGGGGTGAAACAGAAGAGCAAAAAAAAACTTTGAAGCAAGAAGTGGTTATGGTCAAGAATTTCCTGGCTGCGGCTGACACTGGGATGATGTCACTGGGAGACAATCAAGCAGCTTCATTTCCAGAGCCAAGTTTTCATGTTTCAGAAAGGGGGGGGAAAAAAGGAGCTTTTCATGAGCATGAGATCAGAACCAGGCTGGATTTTTCAGCCATCTCATCAAGCGAGCAAGAAGGAGCCCACCTTGTTGGAATGACAAGCAAGATTACATCCACTAGGAGAATATCCAAAAAGGAAAGAAAGAGACCATCTGCCTGATTGCTGTGCTGCTCTGTAAGCAGAATTCGCGTCAAAACTCCTCCTCACCCATCATTTGGGTCTCATCACTGTCATTGTGTGCAAACACAGAGGGAAAAAAGGGGGGCAAAAAAGGAGGAGGGGTTGGGGGAGAGGGAAGGGAAACTGCTGGACCAGTCCCTGCTCCCACAGAATTCCTGCCATGGAGTGCTGCAAGCCTGGCTCTGGTGCCAAACAAGCTGTGGCAGGTGGGAAGCCTTGGAAAAAGAGCTGCAGTTGCTGGTTGGGCTGCAGGCACAGAATTAAGGGACTTTACATTCAACCAGAAAAGGACAAAACCAACCAAGCAAAAAAAAAAATTAAAAAAGCAACCCAAAAGCAAAACAAAAAGCAAAACAAAAGAGGCTTGATTGAGAATGCGCACGTGTGGAGGCAGCCTTGGATCAAGAGGCACTCACGGCTCACTCTGCAGGGGGAAAGATGGGACTGGGATCAGAATCAGGATCAGCATCAGATAATCTCAGATTTTACAGCAGAACTGAATTATCTTCAGTGCTTTTCACTGAATTTTTGGGGTTGCAGTTTTTGGGGTGATCTGGAGATCAGCCAGGCCAAGGCAGGGTCACCTGGAGGTGACACAGGGACACGTCCAGGTGGGTTTGGGGGTGGCTGCAGAGAGGGAAACTCCAGCACCTCCCTGGCAGCACTTCCAGGGCTCTGCACCCTCACGGACAGAAGCTCTTCCTCATGCTGAGGTGGAATTTCTTGTGCTGGAGCTTATTGCTCCTTGTCCTGAACAGAGCCTGGCACCATCCTGGCATCCCCTGGGGAGATGGGCATGGATGGATGGGAGATTTTATGGATTGATGGGAGATGGGCATGGATTGATGGGATATTTTATGGATGGATAGGAGATTTTATGAGTTGATGGGATATTTTATGGACTGATGGGATATTGGCATGGATTGATGGGATATTTTATGGATGGACTGTTGGGATATTAATGGATTGATGGGAGATTGGCATGGGCTGTTGGGATATTTTATAGATTGATGGGAGATTTTATGGATTGATGAGAAATTGGCATGGGTTGATGGGAGATTGGTATGGATTAATGGGATATTCTATGGATTGATGGGAGATTGGCATGGATTGGTGGGAGATTTAATGGATTGATGGGTGATTTTGTAGATTGATGGGTGATTGGTATGGATTGATGGGATATTTTATAGACTGATGGGATATTTTATGGATTGATGGGAGATTGGCATGGATGGGAGATTCTGTGGATTGATGGGATATTTGTATGGACGGATGGGAGATTTTATGGACTGATGGGATATTGGCTGGCATGGATTGATGAGAGATTGGCAAGGATTAATGGGATATTTTATGGACTGATGGGATATTGGCATGGATTGATGGGATACTGGTATGGATTGATGGGATATTGGTATGGATTGATGGGAAATTGGCATGGATTGATGGGAGATTGGCATGGATTGACTGGATATTGGTATGGATTGATGGGCTATTTTATGGGTTGATGGGATATTGGTATGGATTGATGGGAGATTCAATGGATTGATGGGATATTGGTATGGATTGATGGGAGATTGGCATGGATTGACTGGATAGTGGTATGAGTTGATGGGATATTTAATGGATTGATGGGACATTTTATGGATTGATGGGAGATTCAATGGATTGATGGGATATTTTATGGATTAACAGGAGATCGGTATGGACTGATGGGATATTGGCATGGATTGATGGGAGATTGGCATGGACTGACTGGATATTGGTATGGGTTGATGGGATATTTAATGGATTGATGGGACATTTTATGGATTGATGGGAGATTCAGTGGAATGATGGGATATTTGTATGGACTGATAGGAGATTGGCATGGAATGATGGGAGACTGGTATGAACTGATGGGATATTGGCATGGATTGATGGGATATTTTATGGATCGATGGGATATTTTATAGATTGATGGGATATTGGCAAGGATTGATGGGATATTTTATGGATTAATGGGATATTGGTATGGACTGATGGGAGACTGGTATGAACTGATGGGATATTGGCAAGGATTGATGGGATATTTTATGGATTAATGGGATATTTTATGGATTGATGGGATATTGGCATGGACTGATGGAATACTGGCACAGACTGACGGGAGACTCTATGGACTGATGGTACCCCCTCTCAGCCTTCCCTTCTCCAGCCCCCCCAGTCTCTGCTCATCAGGGAGATGCTCCAGACCCCAAAATCATCTTTGTGGGTTCTGCTGGACCCTCCCCAGCATCTCCCTGTCATCCCCACCCGCAGAGCCCAGATCTGGACACAATTCCTGCTGTGGGACAGGTGCTTGTGCACCCTCCCAGTGCGACCAGTTTGTCCCCAGAAATGCACTGGGAGGGCTGGGAACCCCCAGGGGAGTTGATGGGTCACACCCCACCTGGCTCAGGCAGAATGGGTTGACTTTTGCTATTGAAGCCACGACAGAAAACATTTCCCCCACTTAAAAGGGTTTTTTTTTCCAGTCCAGTGTTCCATGTCTGTAAATGCACCAGTCCTGCCATCCCTTTTCTGGGTTATATAAATGTTTGATGGAACCATTCTCGAAGGAAATCAATTTTTTATAAGAATTTAATGATAACTCATTCAAATTCACTTCCCAACATGACAGCTGATTAACCCTTTGCCAGTTAGCTTTCACACAGGGCCTCAAAAGTGGAAGATTTAAGGGGGAAAAGCCCTTTTTTAAAAATGTAATTCACATTTAGAAGGGGAAGGATGAGTAACACCTACTCCTGGAGGAGCAAAGCAGGCTCTGGGACTCACACACACATTCTTATCTTTTTTTTTTCCCTTTTTCCAATCCTGTCCTAGTGACCCTTTTATAAATATGAGTTAATGCAAACTTCCCCATTACCGTAATATTTCATTAGCATCAAAGAGCTGTCTCGGTCCCCAAAGTCAGGAAATTCAAAACTACTGGGCTATGGCAGAAACAATTTATTGCTCTTAACTCTCAACAAAGAATTAACTCCCTCTTATCCTTCCCTGCACGCTGCAGAGGGAACAATGTGCTGCATAAACATGACATTAAATATAAAGTTTAATGCTGTTAAGTCTAACACAATCTCCTTGTAAGTAACTTTGAAGATTACTTTTATATTATATTTCAAAATTCAGTATCACCAAACGATTAGATCGAGGGATGGCATTACAGCCTGGCTTAAAAAATCACATTTTTATTCAAGTCAGATGGCTCAGATAACCATCACTGGTTATAATTGTTAATTTTCAATCCTTCAGGATCAAAGGCATTAATAAATCTATTTTCCCTGTGTCTTAACAATGAGATAACTGAACTCCATCCTGCGCTCCCACATTTTTCCGTGCCTGAACACAGAGCAGATAACACTTTTATTCTGAAGGTGATGGCAACTTGTGGAGTCAAACTGAATGTTCCAGGGGCAGGCACTCACCCAGAGCCACCAGGGCTCCTCTCTAGGAAAATCCCTGGAATTCAGGAATTTGGGTTCTTGTTCTGCCATGCCCCAGACCCAGCTGGGACTGCCCAGGGAGAGCAGCTCCTCCTTCCAGATTTGTCCTGTCCTGCTGCAAACAGCTCTGTGCTTACAAATTATTCTGGGATGTGAAACCCAAATGGACTCTTTGCTACCTGTGATTAATTAAAATACACCAAAAACAATCAACTGAACCAGGGGCAAGACTTGAGAGAGATGGCTTTAAATGAAAAAAATTAAAACAATTAAATCAGGCTGATGCTGGTGAAATTAATCCCAATCTTGTAGCTTCGATATAAATATGTACAGAGAGTTCTAATTTGTTAAAAACCCAGAGCCACGCAATTAATGCTGAGCAAACGTTAACCCAAACAGGGCTCCTAAAAAGGCAGCAGGAATAAACAACCCAGGCCTCTGCAAACCATGACATTTGGGAAATAACAGCATTTTTCCAGCCCCCTCTGGGTGACAGCCCTGACCTCCAAAGGACAGGTTTAAATCAACACCTGGCACAAGAGCACTCCAGGAGAGTTTCCCACCAGCTGAACAAACGGATCCTGCACGCTGCTGCTTATTCTAATAGCTGACTAATTAATAGAGCTCTGAGTGCTCTTTATTGCCCGTGTCTGGAGATTCTCGTGCTCAGCGCTCCCTGCAGGCTCTGCAGCCGGCGATTCCAGCAGGGATGGCCTTGGAAAGGAGCAGGATCCACAGAGCCACCGCCCCGCACCAGCGCGTCCAGCCTGAAGGGGTGGCAGAAAACCTCAGGGTTCCTGACTGGCTTCGCTGAGTTTCCAAAAATCAGAATTTGGGTGGTTTTTTTTTGGTTGGTTGGTTGGTTTTTTTTGTTGTTTGTTTGATTTTGGGGGGTGTTTTTTGTTTGTTTTTGTTTTGGTTTGGTTTATGGTTTTTTTTTTGGGGGGGTGGTTTTTTTTGGTTTGATTTGGGTTTTTTGTTGTTTGTTTTTTGGGGTTTTTTGGCAGGTTTTAGGGTTTTTTTTGGTTTTTGTGGGTTTTTTGTGTTTTTTTGTTTGGTTGGTTTGGTTTAGTTTTTTTGCTGTTTGTTTGGTTTTTTGGGGGGTTTGTTGGGATTTTTTTGTGGTTTTGTTTTGTTTTCGGGTTTTTTGGGGTTTCTTGGGGGGGGTTTGTTTGGTTATTTTTGTTTGGTTTGTGTTTTTTTGCTGTTTAGTTTTTTGGGAGGTTTTTTATGGTTTTTTTTGTTGTTTTTTTGGGGTTTTTTGCTTTTAGGGTTTTTTTTTGGTTGGGTTTTTTTTTTTTTTTTGGTTGGTTGGTTGGTTTGGGGGTTTTTTGTTTGTTTTTTGGGGTTTTTTGGGGGTTTTTTGGGGGTTTTTTGGGGTTTTGGGGGGTTTTTTTTGTTGTTGTTGGTTTTGGTTTTTTGGGGTTTTTTTTGTTTTTGTTTTGGTTTGGTTTGGTTTGATTTGGTTTGGTTTTTGCCATGCATTTTACCCAAAGCAGAATTGCTGCCCCCTGAATGGAATGGAATGGTGGGGAGACTGAAATACGTCCTGGTGGGCAGGGAAAGGATCAGAGGGAAGGGCTGGAGCTGCGTCAGGGAGGCCTGGGATGGAAATCAGGCAAAGTTCTTCCCCCAGAGGGTGCTGGGCACTGCTCCAAACCTTCCAGAGCCCCAGGAGCGCTTGCACAGCACCCTCAGGGTGGGATTTTGGGGGTCTGGGCAGGGCCAGGAGCTGCACTGGGTGCTTGGACAGCACCCTCAGGGTGGGATTTTGGGGGTCTGGGCAGGGCCAGGAGCTGCACTGGGTGCTTGGACAGCACCCTCAGGCTCAGGGTGGGATTTTGGGGGGTCTGTGCAGGGCCAGCAGCTGCACTGGGTGCTTGGACAGCACCCTCAGGGTGGGATTTTGGGGGGTCTGGGCAGGGCCAGGAGCTGCACTGGGTGCTTGCACAGCACCCTCAGGCTCAGGGTGGGATTTTGGGGGTCTGGGCAGGGCCAGGAGCTGCACTGGGTGCTTGCACAGCACCCTCAGGCTCAGGGTGGGATTTTGGGGGTCTGGGCAGGGCCAGGAGCTGCACTGGACAATCCCTGTAGGATCCAACTCAAAATATTCCATAATTCAATGACTTTTCCCAAAAAAAAAAAGCAGCTTTAGGAAACACCTCTGAACTCCCTCTCTTCTACCAAATTTGACCGTTTCTACACTAAAAAATCCTTTTTTTTTTTTTTCCAAACGTGCTGCTGAGTTCAAACCTTGTGGCTGTGCTTCAATGAAGGTGTCAGGCAGCAGGGTGACACTGCAGCTGGGTTTCACTTTCACTGAGCAGCTCCTCCTTTTCCCCCTCCCCGTGAGAGAAAATTTCCTTGTCTGTGGAGCCTGAGCAAAGCCCTTGGGACAGCTTCATGGCCAAATGATCAGGCCACTGCCAGCCCCAAGCTGCCCAGGCCAGCTGTGCAGAGGTTTCCAGCTGTGCAGAGGTTTCCAGCTGTGCAGAGGGAGGACAGGGGAGTGGGAGGCTCCTGGCCCCAGCAGCAGCACTTACATCAATGAGATCAGACAGGTCATGGATGTAGTACTTGAACACCGAGGCATTGGTGGCTTCCAGGGCCAGCAGATATTCATTCCTCGCCTTGATTGCCTTCAGTCTGTTCTCTGTGTACTTTGCTTGGCGCTGAAAGACAAAAAAAAACCCCAAATATAGCATTAAAAACCCCAAAATATAACACTAAAAGAGGTAACACCAGAAAGACAAAAAAACCCCCCAAAATATAGCATTAAAACACACAAAATATAACACTAAAAGAGGTGAGTAACACCAGAAAGACAAAAAAACCCCCAAAATATAGCATTAAAAACACCAAAACATAACACTAAAAGAGGTAACACCAGAAAGAAACCCCCCCCAAAATATAGCATTAAAAACCCCAAAATATAGCATTAAAACACACGAAATATAACACTAAAAGAAGTGAGTAACACCAGAAAGACAAAAAAACCCCAAAATATAGCATTAAAAACCCCAAAATATAACACTAAAAGAGGTAACACCAGAAAGAAACTCCCCCCCCAAAATATAGCATTAAAAACCCCAAAATATAGCATTAAAAGAGGTGAGTAACACCAGAAAGACAAAATACCCCCCAAAATATAGCATTAAAACACACGAAATATAACACTAAAAGAGGTGAGTAACACCAGAAAGACAAAAAAAACCCCAAAATATAGCATTAAAAACCCCAAAATATAACACTGAAAGAGGTAACACCAGAAAGAAACCCCCCCTCAAAATATAGCATTAAAAACCCCAAAATATAACACTAAAAGAGGTGAGTAACACCAGAAAGACAAAAAAAACCCCAAAATATAGCATTAAACCACACAAAATATAACACTAAAATAGGTGAGTAACACCAGAAAGACAAAAAAACCCCAAAATATAGCATTAAAAACCCCAAAATATAACGCTAAAAGAGGTAACACCATAAAGACAATCCCCCCAAATATAGCATTAAAAACCCCAAAATAAAGCATTAAAACACACAAAATATAACACTAAAAGAGGTGAGTAACACCAGAAAGACAAAAAAAACCCCAAAATATAGCATTAAAACACACAAAATATAACGCTAAAAGAGGTAACACCATAAAGACAATCCCCCCCCCAAATATAGCATTAAAAACCCCAAAAAATAGCATTAGAAGAGGTGAGTAACACCAGAAAGACAAAATACCCCCCAAAATATAGCATTGAAACCCCCAAAATATAGCATTAAAAGAGGTGAGCAACCTTCCTCTGCTCACACAGATTTTGCCCATTTGAATTCCGATTTTGCCAGGACTCCAGTTCACATTTCCAGTCTTGGAGTCCTGGCAAAACTGGAGTGAATGAATGATTGCAGATGAATTATTTAGATGTGTTTAAGCCTTGCTGCACTGGATTGAAAGTCCTGAGGCCGTGGGATGGGGAAGATTAAAGGAGGGATGAAGGGACAAGGGGCTTTAGGAGGGTCTGAGGGCAGCTACAAGCACCCCACCTCTTCTAAGGCCTGAACTTGGTCCTTCCAGAGCCTAAATCCATTTAAAAATAACCCCTTCCCTTCCTTGGGCTTGAACCTTGGAGCTGAACTGCTGGAGTCACCAGTGAGGCCCCTGGTTCTGCCCTCAGAGCCACTTTGGGGTTGCTGGGCTCCCTGGAGCACAGGCCTTGTGCTCTGGGCAACAAAAACAACCCCACGGACCAGGAATTCCAGCAGGCAACGGCTGCTTGCCCTCTCTGACCTGGTTCCAGCTTTTTGTGCCATGCACTGCCCATTTTTGTGCCCATCCCATTTTTGTGGAAATCCCATTTTTGGGCATATCTCATTTTTGTGCCATGCACATCCCATGTTTGTGCCTATCTCGTTTTTGTGCCCATCCCATGCTTGTGCACACCCCATTCTTGTGCCATGCACACCCCATTTTTATGCACACCCCATTTTTATGCATAACCCATTTCTGTGTCATGTGCATCCCATTTTTGTGTCATGCACACCCCATTTTTATGCATATCCCATTTTTGTGCATATCCCATTTTTTTGTATATCCCATTTTTATGCACATCCCCTGTTTGTGCAACATCCCATTTTTCTGCACATCTCGTTTTTATGCAAATCCCATTTTTATGCACAACCCATTTTTGTGCCATGCACATCCCATTTTTGTGCCATGCATATCCCATTTTTCTGCATATCCCATTTTTGTGCCTATCCCATTTTTGTGCACATCCCATTTTTTCTGTACATCCAATTTTTGTGCACATCCCATTTTTTGCATATCCTACTTTTGCACCTATCCCATTTATGTGCATACCCCATTTATGTGCCTATCCCACTTTTGTGCCCTGCACATCACATTTTTGTGCCCATCCCATTTTTGTGCACATCCCATTTTTGGGCACATCCCATTTTTGGGCCATGCATATCCCATTTTTGTGCCTATCTCATTTTTCTGCACATCCCATTTTTCTTCCTATCCCATTTTTGTGCACACCCCATTTTCTGCATATCCTATTTTTGTGCCTATCCCATTTATGTGCCTATCCCACTTGTGTGCACATCCCATTTTTCTGCATGTCCCATTTTTATGCACATCCCATTTTTCTCCTCATCCCATTTTTCTGCACATCCCATTTTTCTGCACATCCCATTTTTCTGCCCATCCCATTTTTTGCATATCCTACTTTTGTGCCTATCCCATTTTTGTGCCCATCCCATTCCCTGGCATAACACCAACTGCTTGTCCTGAAGGCTGGTTTTGCCTTCCCTTTAGCTGTTAATAAAACCTGCCCAAAGAGTGAGATTTGCCTCTGAGGAGGGACCCTGCCAGTACCTTCTCCTTCATCTTCTCGATTTTTTTGACGGAGCTCCTCCGGACGTGTTTCTCCTCAAACTTAACATTGGAGGTGGAGTCAGGGGAGCGAGGTGTCTGTTTGTCCTCCTGCTTCACTGACTTCCCAATCTGCTTCTCCTCCTGCTTCTCTGCCTCCTTCAGCTTACTCTGGGCACTGATGCTGTCAGCGTTGTACATGTGGTAGGTTTTCATCACCTGCAGGCAGCAAACCCAACATTCAGTGCCCTGTGGGAATCCATAAAATCAGAGGGGTTTGGGAAAGCTGCACAAGGCCTCCGAGACAGCAGAACTGGGATTAGAGCTAAGCAGGAGCCAGGAGATTGGTCAGCAGAAAAATGATGTAAGAAGTAGAGAAGGAAGGACAAATGGAACAATGGTGTGTGTATTAATGCTTGTCTAGAATTAGTCCCTAAGCTGCAGAAAAGTTTATCTAGTGAGATATACTATAAATATGATATGATATGATATGATGTAATGTAATGTAATGTAATATAACATCTAGGGAGTTCTAAGCTTAGTAATGGAGCTCTGTGCATTGTGTTTTAAAGCTTACACGCAAATATTGTATTTGAAATAAGCAAACATTGTTTAACCAAAGGTACCTGTGCTTATAGTGGTTGGACAGAACTACTGTCAATATAGATTATATACTATAATATAGAATAAATGTTATATATTTTATATATATATATAAAAATATATTAAATATATATATAATTATACATATTTTATATATAATTATATATAATATATATAAAAATATATAATATAATATAATATAATTAATATAACATAATAGAATATAACATAACATAATATAATATAATATAATATAATATAATATAATATAATAATATAATATAATATAATATAATATAATATAATATAATATATATATATAATATAATATAATATAATATAATATAATAATATAATATAATATAATATTAATATATATAACATAATATAATATATATAATATAATATAAAATATATAATATAATATAATATAATATAATATGATATGATATAATATAATATAATATAATATAATATAATATAATATAATATAATATAATATAATATAATATAATATAATATAATATAATATAATATAATATAATATATTATGTCATAAAATAAAATAAAATAAAATAAAATAAAATAAAATAAAATAAAATAAAATAAAATAAAATAAAATAAAATAAAATAAAATAATCTTCCAAGAACACAGAATCAAATTCATTAATTTCTCCCCTTCTTGGGGTTTTCTGCACATTCAGCAGGGCAGGAGGCGCCTGAGGGAGTGGGGCTCTCAAAATGTTTCTGAAATCAAAGTGGGAGAGTTGGTTCTGCTGCTTGGTTTGGCTTTGGCGCGTGCCCTCTTCAGTAAAGGAGGCACAAAAACAACAAAAAAAGGCTGCAGAGCAATCCAGCCCCCTTGCCTGTTCAAAGGAAATGCTATGGCAGGAAAATGAGAGCTTTTCATCAGCAGGTAAGGTTCTGAGGGGAGCCCTGGCAGCCTTTCATCCGGGGGAAGCCGAGCTTTGAACAGCTCAGCACGGAAATCCAGCTCAGCACAGCGGCTGCAAGAGCCACTCAGGTACCTCTTGTTCAAATCAAATTTGGGACATAAAAGGACTTCTGGGTACCTTATGTAAAAAAAAAAAAATTACATACATATATATATATATTTATATATATATTTTATATATATTTTTATATATTTATATTTATATTTATATTTATATTTATATTTAAAATTAAATCTATATTTCATTTTATTTAAAAAAAAGATCCTTTTATTTTTATTATTTAATAATAATAAAATCAAAATATATTTTTTATCTTATTATTTTTCTATTTTAAATATATATTAAAATAGTAATAATAAAAATAATAATAGTAAAAATTAAAATAGATGATTATATAGAAATTATATATAAAATATATATTATAAAGTTATAAATTAATTCTAAAATTCTAAATTAAATAAATTAATAATCAAGTGTGGTTCTTGATTTTAGAGAGACCTGGACCCTGTGTTGTATGAAAAACTTCTATTATAGCACATTTTTATTAGTGAATATAGATAAATATCCCCACCACAATGACAAAAATCCCATTTGTTTCATGTGATATTAATGCCTAGATTTGTGTTAAGCAAATAGAACCAAAGGACACGAGGTCTAAGCCAGTTTTTTATCCATAAATGCAAAGCAAATTGAATCCCTCACCAAAACAAACAAGACACAACCCTCACGGGGGGGCAAAAAAAAAGCACAATTGCATGAAGCAGCAGCAACAAAGGCTCCACTTGTGAATAATCTGATTTATTTCACATGAAAACCCGTTTACAGCTATTTTGCGGCGGAACATAACACAATTTCACCTAAGTGGGCTGCAGTGATCAGCAGAGGTCCCGGATTCAAAGAGACGCTGGATTTAAACATGAAAGGAAATGTGGCTGCAGCCAGCGCTGAAGAACATCCTGAATAATTCACACCCCCCGCTCCCAGCCCCTGCAGATGCTCACACTATAAGGCAGGAGTTTATAATTATAATAATTGATGCCAAGGAGTTGCTTTTCCTCTCTTGCTCAGAGCAGAGCTGGCAGAGAGCAAAAACAGAGGGAGAAATCCCAGTTTTGGGGGGTTTTTAATGGTTTTGTGCCACTCTGGTAGAAGGAAAAGCAGAAAAATCCCAGTTTTGTTTGGGTTTTTAATGGTTTGTGCTACTTTGGTAAAGTGGGAAGAAAAAGCAGAGGGAGAAATCCCACTTTTGGTTTGGGTTTTTAATGGTTTTGTGCTAATTTTTTAGAAGCAAAAGCAGAGGGAGAAATCCCAGTTTTGGTGGGGTTTTAGTGATTTTGTGCCACTCTGGTAGAGAGCAAAAGCAGAAGGAGAAATCCCAGTTTTGATGGGTTTTTAATGGTTTTGTGCTACTTTGGTAGAAGCAAAAGCAAAAGGAGAAATCCCAGTTTTGGTGGGTTTTTAGTGATTTTGTGCCACTCTGGTAAAGAACAAAAGCAGAGGGAGAAATCCCAGTTTTGGGGGGTTTAATGGTTTTGTGCCATGCTGGCAAAAAGCAAAAGCAGAGGGAGAAATCCCAATTTTGATGTGTTTTTAATGGTTTTGTGCCACTCTGGTAAAGAGGAAAAGCAGAAATCCCAGTTTTGGTGGGTTTTTAATGGTTTTGAGCCCTTTGATAGAAGCAAAAGCAGAAGGAGGAATCCCAGTTTTGGTGGGTTTTTTATGGTTTTGTGCCACTTTGGTAAAGAGAAAAAGCAGAGGGAGAAATCCCAGTTTTGATGGGGTTTTAATGGCTTTAATTCCAGCCAAAAAAGCATCTTTTAGCACCACCAAAAGCGGCTTTTTGTAAAGGAAAAGCTTTTCTGGTGAAGGGACAATTTAGAGCTCTGCAGCAGGAGGAATGAATAAATAAATAAGATTTCAAATTCCCAGCACCACCATTAAAAATATCAATACCATCCATCATTTTGTTCAGCAAATTCTGGAAGCTTTTCCTTCCAGGGGTAGAGAAATTAGGAGAATTCATTAATTGGCTCAAAAAATGACCTGTCATGGTTTTGGAACCACTGGAAATGACCCCAAAGTCCATGAAACTCCAGTTTTCAGTGGGGTTCTAGATGATTTTGAACCTAAAATCTGTTTTTTTTAGCAGATTCATGTCCTTTGGGGGGTTTCCATGGACAGGATGCCACTCTTGAGCCAAATGCCCAGGAAATAGAAAACAATTTCTGGGTTTAATGGTTTTGCCTGAATATTTGGCTTTGAGGCTCTAATTGCAATGAATTGTAATGAAACAATTCTTTCTTATACATTTTAATAACACAAGAAAAAACAGGAATCCAGTTTTGGTGGGTTTTAATGGTTTCTGATTTTGATACCCCAAATTTCCCCACAGGGTCAATATGCCACAGCCCGAGGAACAACCCTGAGGCACTTTTCAGAAAAAGCAGAGGAGAATACCAGTTTTGATGTGTTTTAATCATGAAAAACAAATCACTAAGGAAGCGGCTTTTTGCAAAAGGAAAAGCTTTTTTGAGTGAAGGGACAATTTAGAGTTCTGCTTTTAGGAGGAATGAATAAATAAATAAGATTCAAATCTGCAACAGCCATTAAAAATTTCAATCCTTCCATCATTTTTTTCCAAATTCAATAAGAAATGAGGAAATTCAAAATTGGCTCAAAAAATGACCTGTCAGAGCCTGGAACCCAGAAATGACCCTCAGTCCCTCTTCTTCCTCCTCCTCCTCCTAGATTTGGGGTCTCCAGTGGATTTGGTGAGAAATCCCATCCAAAGGACTCAAAAAGAGATGGGAAAAATGAAAACAAATCTGATTTAAAAGAATATTTGGCTGCTCTAATTGCAATGAGCTGGGGGAAACAATTCTTTCTTACACAGACCCCAAAATTTTGGGCATATCTTTAAATAATTTTCCCAAATTTCAGGCTCTTTTTAAACCATCAACCCTGCACTTTTCAGAAGGAGGAAGGCCAGAATACAAATCTCGGTGTCATGACCCAACAAATCACTAAGGAAGGACAAAAGAAAAGGATTTTTGAGGAAAAATGAGGCTTTTTAGGGAGAATTTTAGCAACAGAAATTTTCATCAAGCAGCATTTCTCATTCAAAATCAGAAAAATCCCCACAAAGAACATGAGCCCTTGGGGACGCATCCTCCCTCCTCTTCCTCTTCCTTCTCTTTGGGGTCTCCAGTGGATTTAGTGAGAAATAAAAAGCAGAGATGGGAAAATTGGGAAAATCTCTCTCTAAAAGGAGCTGCTCTGCTGAGAGCTGAGGGGGAAATCAGCTCACACCACACAAACCCCAAAATTTTGGGCATATCTGGAAATAATTTTCCCATTTCTGGCTCTTTTTTAAACCATCACTGCAGCAAAGTGTGTGAAGGTGAGATCTGAGGGGAGACAACACTCAGAGAGGTGAAACAACGTGAAAAGAGAGGGGGAAAATGGGATTTATGGAGCTTTAGAGCAGGGATTGCAGCATTTCTCAGGCAGAAATCAGAAAAATCCCCACACAGCACATGAGCCCTTGGGGACACATCCTCCCTCCTCTTCCTCCTCCTCCTCTTTGGGGTCTCCAGTGGATTTAGTGAGAAATAAAAAGCAGAGATGGGAAAATTGGGAAAATCTCTCTCTAAAAGGAGCTGCTCTGCTGAGAGTTGAGGGGAAAATAAGCTCACACCACACAAACCCCAAAATTTTGGGCATATCTGGAAATAATTTTCCTATTTCTGGCTCTTTTTTAAACCAAAGTGTGTGAAGGTGAGATCTGAGGGGAGACAACACTCAGAGAGGTAAAACAACGTGAAAAGAGAGGGGGAAAAATGGGATTTATGGAGCTTTAGAGCAGGGATTGCAGCATTTCTCAGGCAGAAGTCAAACACTTCTCCCTTGTGCCCGAGGAGATGCCAAGAAATGAGTTTGATTTACCGTGTAGAGTTCATTCAAAACCTTCATCAGGTCCTCCTGGAGCTGCAGCCCCACTTCCTTGCTCTGCAACAGAAGAGAGAAATGAAAGTTAATTGAGGAAGAGGCTGCAGAGGAAGTGAGCAAGGGGCATCCACAAATAATTGAGGCCCAATTAAGCAGCATTGGCAAATCCAATCAGTGCCCAGCGCAGGGGCACATTGCAGAAGGGGTGTTGATAAAGGGAAATTTCAGATGGGCACAGTCAGGGGAAAAAAAAAGAAAAAAAAAAAAGGGGAAAAAAGGGGGAAAGGAAGAAAAAAGGGGAAAAAAGGGGAAAAAAAGGAAAAAGAAAAAAAAGAAAAAAAAAAAAAAAAAAAAAAAAAAAAAAAAAAAAAAAGAAAAAAAAGGCAAAAAAAAAAAAGAGGAAAATAGGAAAGAAAAGGAAAAAAGGAAGACAAGGGAAAAAAGGAAAAAGGGGAAAAAAAGAGGGGAAAAAAGGAAAAAAAAGGAAAAAAGGAAAAAGGGAAAAAAAGGAAAAAGGGGAAAAAAGAGGGAAAAAAAGGAAAGAAAAAGAAAAAAAGGAAAAAAAGGGAAAAAAGGAAAAAAGGGAAAAAGGGAAAAAGAGGAAAAAAGGGAAAAAAAGGAAAAAAGAGGAAAAAAGGGAAAAAAGGAAAAAAAAGGGAAAAAGGAAAAAAAGGGAAAAAAGGGAAAAAGGGGAAAAAGGGGAGGGGAATGAAAAAAATGGAAAAAAGTGAAAAAAAATAAAAAAGGAAAAAAGGAAAAAAAAATAAAAGGAAGAAAAAAAGGTAAAAAAGGAAAAAAAAAAAAAAAAAAAAGAAAGCTCAATGGAACACAGATGGATATTTCCAGAGAATGTGATTTAAATTTTCAAGGCCTGAAAATACAGAATTTTCCCATTTTCATGAGATCAAGGAGACTATGGATGCAGGACAGCTTGGTGTGGAAGCAGAAGAAAAGCAGGATATGGAAACCACAACATAACAGGAATAACTTAATTCAGTTTATAGATTTTATTCCTCACTCCCCACCAAGGCAGCATTTGTTTGCTCAAAGCCTCATGTTCCAAGGGTTTAATATCTACATGGGGCAAGCAAATTTGATAAATTCAAGATTATTTATGCCTACAACATTCAGGAAAAGAAAACAGATAAAGAGGGAGTGCAGCCAAACCCAGGCTTAAACCAACATTTCTGCCCAGGAAGTCAAGATAGTGCTAAGCCATGAGGAGAAAACCCAACCACACACTGATAGATTGAAAAGCCAGAAGAGAAAGATTATGTGATTGAAATTTAAATTATTCTTTGCTCCTTACTGTCCGGTTCAGCAGTGCTTGGAGTTTCTGGGGTTAAAAAATTGATTTATTAGAGACTTTGTTTTTATTATTTTGGGGTGTTGTGGTTCAGATTGGGCTGGAGTTGCTCTGTTGGCAGAACAATGGAACTCACAGATATCCAATGCCCAATCCTTTGGATTTTCCACATGTTCCAATCTCATATTCCCCACCCTGTTGCCCAGGTGCTACAGGAAAAAAGAGCATCAGACACAAACCCTGCCAAAAGGAAAGCTTTTCCTGAGGAGTCCCTAATTTAGAGACACTCTTGATTCCAAACAGGGTTTTTTCCCCAAAAATATCCTCAATTAAGTGGATATGGCAGGGAAAGGTCCCTGCTCCAGCGGCACAGAGAACCTCCCTAAAAGCAGAGCAGAAAATGGGTTTTAAACCCAGCAGGGCAGGCAGATGCTGAGCTGCTACCTGGCCTGTCCTCAGGCCCCTCTGCCCCAGAATAAATCTGCTTTTCTGCCCATTAACACTTGCCAGTCACTTCACAATATCCATAGGTAAAAATCTGCCAAACTGAAAAGAATCCGTTCCTTCAGACACTGCTCTAATTTAGAGAAAAGCACAGAGCTGGTGATTCCCAACCTCCAGGGGAGTCTGAGGAACAAACCCACAGGATTTCACCTCTGGAAGCAGCAGGAGCTGAGATCTGGGCTGTTCTGCCTGCCTGTCCTGGATTGCCAAGGGGATTGGATTCTATTTGCCATCCGTGTGGCAGCTGTCTTCTGCTCAGTGGGCAGGTCTCCTTATCTCTTCCACACCCACTCCTCCCTCCAGGAGGGATAATAATATTATATTATAATAATAATTATCTGCTGATAACAGCCATTGAATGTCCCTGCATGGCTGATAAGAACTACAGCATCCCATTGGGAGATGTGAGCCCAGAGGGAGGAGCCAAGCATTCCTACCCGGATAGAATCTGGAGATTCTGGAACACCAGCACAGCTTCTGCACTGGATTGCCCAGAGGAACAGCAGCTGCCTCTCCTTCCCCTGGATCTCCAGAGGCAGAGACTGCACCTTTCTCCAGGATCCCTGCTCCAGCAGAGCCACCCCTGACACTGCAGGAGGGCTGAGCCACAATTCCAATGGGACTGCTGCCAGCACCCTGACCCACAGCGTGTCAGGCTGGGTTCTGACTCTGGCAGGGCTGGTTTGGTTTCCTACTTTGTTTATTTTATCCTTTTATTTTCTTCCCCAATAAAGAACTGTTATTCCTGCTCCCATATTTTTGCCTGAGAGCCCCTTAATTTCAAATTTATAGTAATAAATTATTATAAGGAATTATAGTTACTTATTAATTACTATTATTAAAAATAAATTCAGAGGAAGGGGGTTTACATTTTCCATTTCAGGGGAGGCTCCTGCCTTCCTCAGCAGAGTCCTGGCTTTCCAAACCAAGACAGAGCCTTTTCCTCGCCATGGAGGGGATTAATGGAGGGGACTGCCTGCAGAGCCCTGAGCACTGAACTTTTCATACAAAAAGACTTTCCACACACACTCCCAGTGCTGCCTGGCCTGGCCCCATCATCTGCCTCTCACCCCTGCTCTTTCCACCCCATTTTGCTAATTTCTTGCTCATTTGCTGCACAAATTGCTAAAGCGTCAATTATAGGACAGATTAAAATGAATGTTTTAATGCAGGTTGGGGTTGAAAGGGTAAAGATGATGCCAAATTGTCAAAACACAAAACTCTCTGTGCTTCCAAATGAGCTCTCAAGAAAGGAGCTGCTGGATTGCTGGGCTGGAAAAAACCTTTCCATTAGGGTGAAGGTAAAACAGATCCCAGGGGACATCAGAACAAGAGCTGTGCAATGAGCACTGTTAATGTAAAACTGTTCCCTGCACTGATTCCACAAAAAAAAAAAATGTCTAGGAGAAAAAAAGCTGAGCTGGCTGACCCTGATAAATGAAAATACATTGGAGGAAGCAGAAGGGTTTGCTTGGGAAAGCCAGAGGAAAAAGGATTGGATGTCAGGAAAAAGTTGTTGCTCGAGTGCACTGGAGGGAGGTAGAGGTGATGCACAAAGAGAATTTCCCTGAATTCCCAAGGAATTCCAAGCGCAGATTAAAGGCTGCTGATCCCACTGCCATCCAGGCACGAGAGATTCCAGCATCATGCCAGAAAATACCATGGAATTATGAATAAAATCCATGCCAAGGAAAGACAACAAAGTCCTGCCAGTTGTGAATGTCTCAGTATCAATTACTATTGCAGCAGCCAATTCTGCATTGCTCTGTATTTTCTCTATTATTCTCTGTGTTTTGCAAAGGCAGAACAATTCATTTTGTAAACAAGGCAATAAATGAAAGATATTCTGATCAGCTTCACTGTGATCTACTCCTGGCTGTACCTGCAACCAAGTCTATCTGTAACCCAATGTGAGGAAGGGCTTGTGCAACAAAATCTTAATTAATTGGCTCCACTAATGAGCTGGGTGTGTGTGGGGTGGGGGTGTGCCTGTAAACTGTCTGTCCTTGTTATCTGAGCAGGTTAAACCCTTCTCCTGTAGATCTGGAGATGATCTGGCTGGAAAAGCATCCCTGGGACAGGCACAGGAGCTCCCTGCACACCTGAGTGGGGCAGCTCCTCACCTGGGCTGGGCAGGGAGAGCTCACAGAGAGACCTTCAAGGTCATCAAACCCAACCCAGCCCCAACACCTCAACCTCAACCCTGGCACCCAGTGCCACATCCAGGCTTTGTTAAACACCCCCAGGGATGGGGACTCCACCACCTCCCTGGGCAGAACATTCCAGAACTTTATTGTCAGATGATGCTCTTTTCTGACCCAGAGATGGGGCAACTGAGAGGTGTTCTAAAAACTTTTATTCTATTTTCAGTCTCATGTGAAGGGTGAGAAAACACAGGTGTTATAATTCACCCAGCACAATCAGAAATTATTTATTTCCTAATTACAATTAATGATAAGCGTTTCTTGGCCTATCAGCTTTTGCCACACCATGCTGTAAATGTCTAATTCTCTACAAATTCATTTCCCACACTTTATCACTCTTTCTATAAAAACCTTTCCCTGCTCTCCAGCCTGTGTTTCCCTCGGTGCAGCTGCAGGCTGTGTGCTCTGCTCTGTCGGTTCCTGCAGACAGAGCCCAGCCCCAGCTGAGCACAGGCCCCTTTCAGGAGCTGCACAGTGATGGGGGCACCCCTGAGTCTCCTTTTCTCCAGGCTGAGCACCCCCAGCTCCCTCAGGGGCTCCTCACAGGGCTTTGGGCTCTTCCAAGTCCATCACCAGCCTCATTGCCTCCTCTGGAGCGGGGGGAGAGGAGGAGGAGAAGGAGGAGAACTTCCCTTCCCTGCACACACCATGGAGGTGATGAGCACATCTTCCTCTCAAACCAAGGAGGTGATGAACACACCCTCCCTTCCCCTCAAACCATGGAGGTGTTGAACACATCTTCCTCTCAAACCATGGAGGTGATGAGCATCCCTCTTTTCCTCTCAAACCATGGAGGTGACGAACACCCCTTTTCCTCCCTCTCAAACCAGGAAGATGATGAGCACACCCTCCCTTTATTGCACATCACGGAGGTGATGAACGTCCCTTCCCTTCCTCAAACCAGGGAGGTGATGAGCACCCCTTCCCTTCCCTTCCCTTCCCTTCCCTTCCCTTCCCTTCCCTTCCCTTCCCTTCCCTTCCCTTCCCTTCCCTTCCCTTCCCTTCCCTTCCCTTCCCTTCCCTTCCCTTCCCTTCCCTTCCCTTCCCTTCCCTTCCCTTCCCTTCCCTTCCCTTCCCTTCCCTTCCCTTCCCTTCCCTGGAGGTGATGAACACCTTGAACACCTTTTTCCTCCCCCTGCGCACCAGGGAAGCCCAGCAGGATGTGGCCAGGCAGGGGATGCAGGTTTTCCCTGCTGTGAGCACACACACACACACTACTCCTTTGTTACTCCAGGGTGTATCTGCACCATGTGCAGGGCTGGAGGTTCTGCCACCCCTGGCTGGAACATGAATTCCCAGCACGGAGGGGGGCTGTGCCAGCTCCTCAACAGGCTCTTTGTTCCAGCCCTCCTCCCCTCCACCTCCCCTCTAATTTAATCAAGATGTTTTTGGGATCTACTGCGGGGCTGTTCCGCATTCCACCCAACATTAACGACTTCAGCTTCCAAATATTTGGGGGGGATAACAAAGAGGAGAGCTCAGGAATGCTGTCAACATTCTCCAGCCCCAGCAAGGTCCTCCCAAGGCTGACAGAAAGATGGGATGGCTTCAAAATCAACATTTCCTGAGGTGCTTTCCCCATAAACCCAACAACAGCTCAAGCCACAGAGGGTGAATGTGTAACGCACCAAGATAAGAGATTTTTATCTAATTTGCTGCCTCAAATTATGTCAGAGGGTGACAGCTGGAGCTAGAGCCCAAATCTGCTGATTCTGGAACTGCTCTGGAACAGTATCAGGTGTCTGCATCTTTTTAAAAGGAATAATTAAATGTGCCTAGGTGGTGAATAAACATTGAATATTCCCACGTTGTTTGAGTGAGGGTAAGGATGCCAGGAGGGGAGCAGGATGTAGCACAGAGGTACCAACTCTGCACCTCAGGGAGAGTTCTACCCATGGCATTTGCACATTTACAAATTTATGTGGTGGAAACACATTTGTACAAATGCCCAGCTTTTCAACCATTACATTTGTGTCATGTGGTGGATTTTCCATGTGTGGGGTGCTTTAAGATTTGTCATTTTCTGGTACCAGAGCAGCAAGAGGCACAGTGCAGCTGTAAAGTAGGTCATGACAGACCCCTTCAGAGAATTAATAATTCCTTTTCCTTGATTACTGCAAGGCTTTTAACCAACTCATCATTGTGGATTTTTTCATTTCACATCAAACACCCTGCAGTGTACCAGGAGATAAACTGGGGGGGGTTTCCCACCATCAAAGGTTCTAAATTTCAAATCCTCAGATTGGTTTTCTCGATTCCAAACAGGGTTTTTTTCCCCCATAAATATCCTCAATTAAGTGGATGTGGCAGGGAAAGGTCCCTCCATAGAGAACCTCCCAGCTAAAAGCAGAGCAGAAAATGGGTTTTAAACCCAGCAGATGCTGAGCTGCTACCTGGCCTGTCCTCAGGCCCCTCTGCCCCAGAATAAATCTGCTTTTCTGCCCATTAACATTTACCAGTCACTTCACAATATCCATAGGTAAAAATCTGCCAAACTGAAAAGAATCCATTTGTTCAGACACTGCTCAAAGTGAGGTTTCCACAGTCTGTTCTTTTAAAAAGGTAATTTTCTTTTTCCTTCAATTTGAACAAGATTATCAGGCTGCTTCTAGGAAAATTTCAAAGAGGCAACACAGAAAGAGTGATTAAAGAGACCAAATTAAAGAGGCTGCTGCTCAAAGGTCTGTACATGTATAAATAATCCCAAGGGATCCCACTCAAAAGATACGACTGGAGGCAAGAAAACCTGATAACCATGCAGGGAACAGGAAGAAAACCTGATAAGCATGCAGAGAAATGAAGGGTCACATTAAATAGAGAGGGTGGCAGGGGGATAGAGGGAAAAAAGGAAATCAAAGCAGAAATCAGAACAAATAGAAGAATATTTTGTGTGGAAAAAAATACATATATAAATATAAAACCAGAGAGGGTTACAGGGGGATGGAGGGAAAAGGAAATCAAAGCAGGAATCAGAACAAATATAAGAATATTTTGGGGGGGGGAAAACCCAGATATAAAACCCATATATACCATAAAAACCCATATATAAATATAAAAACAGACATAGATATAGAAATGTAGAAATAAATAAATAAATAAATAAATAAAGGGGCTGTGCTGAAGGAGGACAAGCAGGAGAAATCAAAGGGAGATGAAGGAATGAAAAGGAGCAGACATCAAAGCAGGATGATTTTCCAGGAGAGGGAGAGGTGACCAGAATAGCAACGCTGGTGGCACCAGGGCTGGGAACTGCAGCCCTGCACCAGAGCCAGCCCTAAATCATTAACTCTGCCCAAACAAGAAAACATCACCTCCTCCCCAAGGTGGAACTATTTGTCACTAGGACAATTCCCCCCCACTCCACAGTTTTATTTGCTGGAAATGTGGTTATTTCACCATTTATCTTCCCCAGAATTGCACTGACACCACCCCTGGGGGCAGACAAATCCCAGATTGCCACTGACAGCACCAGGATTCATCTTCAGGACTGTCAGAGCAGCCAGACCCTGAGCAGGAGCATCTCACAGCAGCACCTGGAAGTGTTTCCTCAGGAGAAACCAAAACAAGGGCAAGGAGAAGCGCAGTGCTGCAAGAATTCCTGCAGCTCAGCCGAGAGTTCCAATCCAAACCCACATTTGGGGCACAGAGCTCAGAGCTGGCAAGGCTCTGCAGGAAAGGGGACCCAGGGAAGTAAACAAAGCCCAGAGGCAGGGGAAGAGGGGCTGACACACAGCGCTCATCCAGCAGCAGGCAGGGCTGGCTCTGGCAAAAAGCACAGCTGCTCTCAGCAGCAGAGAGAGCTCTGAAGGGCTGGCAGGCTCACATCCACCCATGCATCCATCCATCATCCATCCATCCATCCATCCATCCATCCATCCATCCATCCATCCACCATCCATCCATCCACCATCCATCCATCCATCCATCCATCCATCCATCCATCCATCCATCATCCATCCATCCACCCATGCATCCATCCATCATCCATCCATCCATCCATCCATCCATCCATCATCCATCCATCCACCATCCATCCATCCATCCACCATGAATCCCTTCATCCCTGCCTTCATCCCCTTACCCATCCATCCATCCATCCATCCATCCATCCATCCATGGATCCATCCATCCATCATCCATCCATCCACCATGAATCCCTTCATCCCTGCCTTCATCCCCTTATCCATCCATCCATCCATCCCCGATCCATCATCCATCCATCCATCATCCATCCATCCATCCATCCATGGATCCATCCATCCATCCATCATCCATCCACCATGAATCCCTTCATCCCTGCTTTCATCCCCTTGTCCATCCATCCATGGATCCATCCATCCATCATCCATCCATCCCTCCCTTCATCCCCTTATCCATGCATCATTCATCCATCCTTTATCCATCCATCCATCATCCATCCATCCACCATGAATCCTTCATCTTATCCATCCATCCATCCCCGATCCATCATCCATCCATCCATGGATCCATCCATGGATCCATCCATCCATCCGTCCATCCCTCCCTCCCTGTGTCAGTCCATCCATCCATTCATGATCCCTCCATCCATGGATCCCTCCATCCATGGATCCCTCCATCCATGGATCCCTCCATCCATCCATCCATCCATCCCTCCATCCATCTCCTCACCCCAGCCACAGACCAGGGTTCCCAGGGTGCTGGAACCCCAAAAGTGCCACCACAACCCCTCTGAGAGCCCGTGTGCAGGGCAGGCTGCAGGAATTCACTGATTTCAGACTGACAGGAGCCCATCCCTGCTCCACCACCAGCCCTCTGCAGAGTCCAAGAGTGACCACGTGAGAATCCCACCCTGAGCACTCTCCACCCCAGCCTGAAGAGACAAAACCCACAGTGCCACCGCTCCTGGTGATGTCTGGGTGCAGAAGGAGCTGCTGTCCCCACCTCAGGCTCTCTGCTGCCCCAGCTCTCCCTGCTTTCCCCTCCTCACTGCCACAAGCACACGTTTCAATCACAGAATCACCAGGTTGGGAAGAGACCTTCAAGATCATCAAATCCAGCCCAGCCCCAACACCTCAACTCAAGCCCTGGCACCCAGTGCCACATCCAGGCTTTGTTAAACACCCCCAGGGATGGGGACTCCACCACCTCCCTGGGCAGAACATTCCAGAACTTTATTGTCAGATTATGCTCTTTTCTGACCCAGAGATTGGGGCAACAGAGAGCCATTTAAAAACTTTTATTCAGTTTTCAGTCTCGTGAAGGGTGAGACAACACAGGTGTTATAATTCACACCATCACAATCAGAAATTAAGCTATTTCCTAATTACAACACATTATAAGCGTTTCTTGGCCTATCAGCTTTTGCCACACCATGCTGTAAATGCCTAATTCTCTACAAATTCATTTGCCACACTTTGTCACTCTCTCAGGAAAAAACTTTTCCCTGCTATCCAACCTGAATTTCCCTTGGTGCAGCTGGAGGCTGTGTGCTCTGGTTCTGTCAGTTCCTGGAGAAAGAGCCCAGCCCCAGCTGCCTAAAATCACCTTTCCTTTCCTCTTTCCTTTCCTTTCCCCTTTCTTTTCCCTTCCTCTCCTTTTTCCTTTCCCCTTTCCTTTCTCCTTTCCTTTCCTTTCCCCTTTCCTTTCTCCATTCCCCTTTCCTTTCCCCTTTTCCTTTCTCCATTTCCCTTTCCTTTCCCCTTTCCTTTCCCCTTTTCCTTTCCCCTTTTCCTTTTTCCTTTTCCCTTTCCTTTCCCCTTTTCCTTTCTCCATTTCCCTTTCCTTTCTCCTTTCCTTCCCTCCCCAGCCCTTATCTCAGCCATCCAGCCCTGATCACAGCTGCACTCAGTCCTTTGAGAAGCTCTCCACACCCTCAGAGATCCAGCAGCTCAGCACCAAAAGGGACCTTCGAGCACTTCATGGCATTATTTGCAACCTAAATCATTAACTCTGTTAATGACTCAGTTAATCATCATTAATGATTCAGTTAATTCATTAACTTAAATAGTTCCCAAATTTCAGTTGGTAGATTCCCCATCAACACCTACAGCAAGGCAGCCAGGCTTTGCCAGCAGCTTGTCCTTGTTTTTAACCCAGGAAAAGTCGAAAAGGTGGGAAAAATCCCTTTTTTTGCTTAAAGTTCAGAGATACTCTGCCATCCTCTGTGCTGCTTTGGGATATTTTACAAATGTGCCACTGAGGGGGGTTATAAGTGGGAAAATTCTTTAAATCCACAGACTGCAAAGCTGCTTTGCAGTATTTTAATCACACACCTCATCTGTTTTGCAGCCTGCAGTACCTTTTTTACCAATTCAAGATGCTTCTCGCAGCTCAGGAAGGGAAGAGACTCCAGTGAAAAAGCACCAGCAGGTCCGTGTCAGCCAAATTTCTCTATTTATCAGCTGCTACCAGATAACAGAGGATGCAATTTTTGGTTTGAACCACGCAGCACAAGTGGAGCTGTAATCAAACACCTGATCTGGCCTTCAGCCAAGCTGGAATTCCTGGCAAACAGCCAGAGAAGTGGTTGGGATTTAACAACAAGTGCCTTTTGTTTGCACAAATTAATGGGGAGTTTGCCCTTGGCCTGTGAGAAACAAACCAGAGATGGTATTTTGCTGTTAATTGGTTATTTATTTGTTTTTATCCTTGTCCTGCTGCCCAAAATGAAGTATAAACATGGCTTTGCCCTGCTTTATAAGGGGCTGAAGATAAAGCTGCCGTTTCCAGCCAAACTGGGATAATATCAATTTCCAAGTGATGCTTTGCCAAGGCCACCTTGCTCCAGCACAGCCCTTGTTGAAATTCAACAGGGAGATTATTCCTCCTTGGGAGGGATTAGAGGAATTGAAGAGTAACTGCCATTCAATAATCCCATGTAAGTATCCAATCAACCATAATGTAATTACCAGGAAGTTTTAAAAGGTCAAAAAGGCCTCAGTGTGACAAAACTTGAAAAGGAGAAGATTCCTCCTCTGCTCAGGCAATGACTTAGAAAAAAGAAGAAGTCTAAGAGAAACAGAATGTGAAAGTGGAATGTGTTTTTCATTTTCCATTAAAAACTCAAGAAACAGGAAAGTAATAACTGGAGTATATATATAAAATATAGAAATATATAAAATATAGAAATATATTACATATATTATTTATAAAATATATAAAACATCTATTATATAAAATATACATAAAGTATATAAATATTAAATATACATTAAAAGTATAAATATATATAATATATAATTAAAATATAAAATATCTATTGTTTATATAAAATATATATTATATACAGAATATATAAAGTATATATTAAAATATTAAATATATATATTATTTTTATAAAATATCTTATTTATAAATAATATATAAAATACATATTATATATATGATATATATGATAATAATAAAATATATATGATAATATATAAAAGTATGTACTATTTATAAAATATATAGAATACAATATATATATAATATATTATATATATATATAACTCCACAAGTAATAGCTGGAGTAGTATTTTAGATATATATTTTTAATATATATTTTTATTTATATATATAAAATATTATATATATAATATATATTTTGATATCAATCTATAACTCCACAAGTAATAGCTGGAGAAGTATTTTTATTAATTAATTAATTAATTAATGACTAAATAAATAAATAAATATACAGAAGATCCAAAGGGAAGTTGTGTGCTGCAGCACTCAGTTACCTTCTTGAAGAGGCGTCCTGAGTCCTCGCTGACCTGCACGAAGCGCGGGATGATGTTGTTGAGATAAATGTCACTGAGGGTGGTGTGGTCCCTGCTCTCCCTCTTGACCTGGTTGAGCAGCAGGTTCCAGCAGTTCACTGGTGACAGCACGTTCTGATCCTTCCTGCAAGGACACAAAACAGGAACAACTGGACAGGATCCTACCGCCGTCCTGGATCTGGGCATGAGGCTGTGGGGTGGGCGGGATGCTCAGGAGGGTACAGAAAATGCACCCTCAGCTCTATTTCCTTACATTCCCATCAGCTTTTGTCCCCACCAAACAGATCCTGCAAACGCCAGCTGCACTGTGCCAAGCGCAGCCTTTAATTTTTCCCTTTGAATCCAGGATTTTGTGCATAAATCAGAGCCTGAGGCAGGCAGGGCGATGGCTCCAGTGTCTCACAGGAGGTTTCGCAGCCCTGTCTCAAACATTTGGGTCTTAACCACAATAAAAAAGATTTCAAGCACCCAGTGTGCCAAACAGCATCTGCATAGGGAACAAAATGCTGTGCAAAACCCATTATGGGAAGGCTTCTCTATCTGTCCCACAGCTCCTAAAAGCTGCTTCATTTTCTCATCTTTGAACTTTCCCCACCTTCTTTCAGCTGGAGCACCCAGCAAATGAGCAGTGCAAAGGGCAGCACGGGACAGGAGAGGAACTTTGGTTTATTTGGGTCAGCATTTCATTTATTGGAAGGAATAATTTGTCTCTCAGGGCAGCATTTCACCCCAGATGAAAGCTGGGGGTGCTCCAGCAGCAGATCCAGGTGGAGCTTGAATGACAGCATTTCCTTCACCCTTTATTCACAATAATATTTATCTAGAAAAGAGTAAAACCTATGGTGCAAAGCCCTGATTAGTGTACAAGACTCTTATCAGATTTCTTTCCTCCTAAAAGCAATGCAGTTTAATTCCCATTGAAAAGGGAATATTCTGCACTTGAAAAGACAGCAATCTCTGCTGCAAGAAACATTGGGAAAATGGGAAAAGTGACCCAGGGCAGAGTTTCATTACCCTTCTCGTGACACCAGCAGTTGGATTTGTGCAATATGGATAATTTTAGATAAAGGGTTTCAGAACAGCTGATCTTGATTTAAAATAAAAATAAAAATAAAAATGGAAAGCTCAGGACTGAGTGCAGCTTGTGATCTGGACTGCTTCACCCACTGATTCCATCCCTGCCCTCCCAAGCTGGCAGAGCTACAAGTGAAAATTACCCAGCTGCCATGAAGAGTTTGGGAATGAAAATACAGCAACAAGAATTGCCCAGACTCTCCAGCAGCTGACCAAAATCCTGCCTCGGAACCCCTCAGAGCCCCATTAGCACCAGGAGTTCTGTACACAGGAGCCTGACAGCTGGTTTGCCAGCAAAGCTGAGTTAACAGAAGAGATAAAAATTGATGATTTTTGAGTGCATCCATAGCAAAGAAAAAGACATGGCCATCAGCATGAAAACAGGTTAGAAAAGATACATGAAAATTTTTGTAAGCTAAACTATGTGCATAAGTAGATGTGTGTATGTGCCTTATTAAATTTCTGCAAAACTTTTGCCAATTATATTAACACTAATTGCTTTGCACCAATAAATAGAAATATATAAAAATATATTATATTAAAATATAATATAAATATATAATATATAAAGTATATATATAAAGTGTAAATATATGGATTATAATATATAAATATATATGTATATATTATATTTGTATAATTACAAATATAATATAATATATAAATATAATATATACAGATGAACAATATATATACAAATATAGTAATATATTAATATAATGTATAAATATAATATATACATGAACAATATATAAATATACTAATATAGTAATATAATATATTAATATAATGTATAAATATATGTATACAAGAACAATATATAAATATACTAATCTAGTAATATAATGTATAAATAGAATATATATTATATAAAATGTATTATATTAAACTATAAAAATACATTATTGTGATGTAGTTAATGACTTAATAGCAAGCTTTGTTAGGAGTATATCAGCTAGAAATAATGCAGAAAAATAACTTTTTTCTTCCTGCCCCTGACCGTGTGTGTGTATGTCAGGTCTGACCCACCAGTGACAGTTCTGGCTGCCAGGAGCCCCGGGAAGGAGCAGGGAGCAGCAGGAGAGCCCTGATTCCCCAGGGAAATGCTGGAATCCAGAACATTCCTCTGGCTGCCCTGGAGGACTCGAGACCCTGGCAAGGTGATCAGAGACCTTGGCATGGAGTCAGAAACACCTGCGCCTTCCATTTTAACCCATGGAGACAATTCCCAACTTTGTTTGAGGAGTTAAAAGCCACAAGGGTTTGAACAGAATGATAGCGAATTTGTCACAGGGTAGAAAAGTAGAATTTTGGGGTTTTTAGAATGGGGGTTCAGGAGACAAGATGGAGGAATCTGGGCATGTCCTGTCCTTTCTCCTTCTTTTTCTTGTCCTCCATCTTCTGCTGTGATGGTGGCACTTTTGGATTGGTTTAGAGTAGTTATGAACTGTCTAACACAGGTGATAGGTATTGGAAAATTATTGTAAATAAAGTACAGGTAGTTTTTAGTATAAAAAGCTAACAGCACCCCAAGGGTGGTCAGTGTGCCATGAACTGACCAGCATGCTGGAGAGATCTGAGCAGGTCAGAGAAAGAATGGAGCAGATAACAGAAGAAGAACCAGAGCCGAGGAATCCTGTCTTCATCTTCAGCCTCAGGGCTGGGAAAAAGAGACTTTTTAACACCTTGGGGCCATCCCAACCCCAGAAAGCCGTCAGGAAGGGGAGGCAGGAGAGCTGCAGGAGTTAAGTGGGAGTTGCAGCCCAGCTGTCCCAGCCACAGCAGCCCTGGCTGCTCCAAACACAAATAGCAGGAATGCCAGGAGCCTGTGGAAAGGCTGGGAGGGCAGCGCTGGTGCTGGCTGGCGCCAGATGGGTGCTGACACGCTCCCTGTGGTTACACATCCTGCAGGAAAAGGCACCCCAAAGCCCACAGCTCCCAGTGCACAGCTGGGATTGTCACCTTCAGGATGCTCCAGCCACACACAGCCACACTGTCATTTTAAATTCCTTTAATTTCTTGCTGGTTTTGCTGTTTAATAACCCCTTCAGTGCTTTGCTTTTGTACAGATCCAGCATTTTGGAGGCAGAACCTCTCCTTGATTATTTGCTGTCAGCAAAAGCTGATATTCAAGGCAGAAATGGAACAGAAAAGGAAATAGTTGCTTCAAACCTCCCAAGCATCCTTTAAAACTCCACACACATTAACTTTTAAAGCACCTCTGGAGCTGCAGCTTCCCCTGGGGTGGGACATGGGAGCAGTTTTCCCAACAGGGAGAAGGAATTCTCCAACTGCTCACAAAAAAAACCTCTTCATCCTCACCACAGCAGATGGCAGGGAGCAAACTGGGATTCCCATCAACCACTTCAACCCTCAAAGAAGCTGGCAAAGGCACTCTGCTCCCAGCTCCATGTCACCCAGAGGAGAGATGGAAAAGGGAAATATCACTGGGGGCTGGTGGTGTAACACATTCTGCACAGTGACACAGTCCCCCTTCACCCTGGAGAGGTAAAACTGATGAGATCAACCCAAAAACTTTTAGGATGTGAATATGAACTTTCCCACAGTGCTGGTGCTTTCACACTGACAACAACTTCTTGATTCAAACCTCCCCCATGAGGAGGAGGAGGAGGAAGAAGATGCCAAGATGCAGGTTTATTTCAAGCACTGTTTCTCCTGGTGTAAAGATGGTGTGGTGATAGTGAGTGTGGAGAGTTTATTTAGGTTAGCCTGAATTCCAGCAGATCACAGCCATGGGGGCTGGCTGGGAGCAGGAAAAGGAAGCTGTGCACAGATTTTTTTAGGGAACCACAAACGATGAAGCCCTGCGGTTTCTCGGGTGTTATCTCGATCAGGTCCTGTGCAACTTCCACTTCAAAGATTTCAGCTGGGTCTCAAAAAGATCATAAGGGAAGATTGAGTCTCAAGTATCTTAATTAAATTACTCATTCATACAAGGGACTTGCAGGCAATCCAAGACTGATCTGCTTCAAGACAAGCAGGGCAGAGAGACAGATGCCAGAGACACACACTGAGTTGGGCAGTGCAAGGAAATAGGAGAGAAGTCATCTTACAAAATAAATCTAAATAAAGAAATAACCATTAACAAAATAAATAATAACCTAGAGCCACACCCCCAAACCAGGAATAGGAACCCTGTGTTTCTGTAAGGAGCAGATGGTGAAGGAATGAATTAGACATGAATTAGATGAGAATGAAAATTTTACTGAAGAGAAAGGTCCTGTCCAGCCTGGCCTTGGATTCTTCCACAGCTGCGCTGGGCACCTGTGCCAGGGCCTGCCCACCCTCACAGGGAGGAATTCCTTCCCAATATCTCACCTAAACTCCCCTCTCATTTGAACATCATCATTTGAACCCATCACTCCTTGTCCCGTCCTGATGAAGGATCCAAGGGATGTCCCACTGTCCATGGCAACAGAAAATCCCTGACCATCCTTGCTGTGAGTGAGGTGTTTAACACAACACCAGAAGTCTCCTGTTCCACCTCCCGATCTCCCCAAAATACTCAGATTTTCCCTGGATGTGTCCTACAGGCTGGTGCATCCCAGGACAACAAATTCTGCAAACCCAGAGCTGGAGCCAGGCCAAGTGTGAGAGCAGAGATTTCATTGTTCCTCTAAATACTCCTGCAACCCTCTCTGAATTTTGTCCTCTGCAGTGTGGCCACAATCACAGCAGTGTGGTGTGAGACTGGCATCACTGAGATGATGAAAAACAGCACAAAAATCCTCCCTGAGGTTTCCCATCCATTTCTGCTGGTCATGAATCCCTGGCTCTCTGCAGTCACACAGGTCACTGAATCAATGAATGTTTAAGGCTTACAAAAAGCTTCCAAATGGGGTTATTTGACAGGCTCAGAATAAAATGTGCAGGGCTCCGTTTCAGCAAAAAGAACCACAAAAAATGACAATGTTTATTATTAATAATAATAATAATAATAATGTAACTGAAGCCCACGTAACCCAAATGCTTTTGTCAATTCCTCCCTCACAACCTGTATCAACCCTGCTTTACAGAAATCATTTCACTTCTAGGAAAATTAAAGCTGAACTTCCCTGCAAGCTGTTCATTCAACCTCACATCTGATTTTCCCTGACACAGCTCAGTGTTAAATGCAAATTTTGAGAATTACAAGCATGGACATCCATGCTGCTCCCTGCCCTTCTCTTCCAAAAGATTCCAGTTATGAACATCTGTTGTTTACAAGTGCTCAGCCTGAAGGTTGCCAGACTTATTCTTCATCTTCTACTTCAAGGCAAAGGCTGCCAGAAAGGCATCTGAATTTCATGCTGGGATATCCTGGACATTCAGCTCTCCAGCTGACAATTGCTACTCAGGATCCAGCTTCCAAAGATTATCTTGTTTTAAAATGTGGCCTTAAAATAGCATTGTCTTTTCTTTTTTTTTTTTTTCCATTTTCTCCCTCAAAAGCAATCACTCAAGATTTGCCATGGTTTTTCTACTGTTGACTGATGATCTGAATAGGCAAATGCCCCCAGGATAAAAATGACACGAAATAAGAGAACTGAAGGCTGGGGTTGGAGGTCCCAGGGCCTGAGTGCAGAGGGACAGAGCCTTTTTTTGGGGGGCTGGAAGTCACCCCCAGACCCAAGAGCCACCTGTGTGTGAGATGGATGCTCTGATTTACACCTCAGGCACCAAACCTGGGACAGAAAGCTCCTGTAGCAGCCACAGTTACCGGATTTGGGCCTCCTTGTGCACATTCCAGTTCTTACAGCCCATTCCCCATTAACAACACACAACCCACCAGGAATTACTGACATCAATGAGCACCCAGAGGCAGGGAATGGCTTCTGTGCCCCACACAAACCTGGGCAATGTTTGGCTCTGGAATTCAGAGCAGTGCTGGTGCCTACATTCACTCTACTAACTCTCTTTTCCATTCCTGTCCTTGCAATTAAATCTACAGCAGGGGAAAAAAAATACATAAAATAAGTAAAGACAAAGTAAAATAAAGTAAAATAAAGTAAAATAAAATGATAAAAATAAAAATTAAATTAAATAAAAATAAAATAAAATAATAAAATAAATTTTAAAATAAAATAAACTTTAAATTAAATTAAAATAAATAAAATAAAAAAAATTTAAAAATAAAAAATAAGATAAAAAACATTTTTAAATAAAATAAAAATATATAATTTAAATAAAATAAAGTAAAACATAAAATACAATTTTAAATAAATAAAATAAAAAAGAAATAAAATAAAAAATAAAAACAAACCAAAACAAAATAATAAAAATAAAATTAAAATAAATAAAAAATAAAATAACATAAAATAAAAAAATAAAATAAATTTTAAAATAAGATAAATTTTAAAATAAAAAAAAAATAAAATACAAAAATTAAATAATAAAAAAAAGATAAATAAAATAATTTAAAATAAAATAATTTAAAATAAAATACAAATTTTAAAAATTAAAAAATAAGAGAAAAAATAAAATACAATTTAAAATAAATAAAAGAATTAAAATGCAACAAAATTAAAAAATTAAAATTAAAAAATAAAATAAAATAAAAAATAAAATAAAATAAAATAAAATAAAATAAAATAAAATAAAATAAAATAAAATAAAATAAAATAAAATAAAAGTCCCTGGGCTTTGGGAAGCCCCACAGCAGCCTGCACCTCTGCTCTCTCCTTGAAGCCTGTGCTCCTCCCAGCATGGAGGAACCCACACCCTCCAAGTCCAGGGCTCGGCCCAAAGCCTCCTGCCCTGGGCAGCGTTCCCTTGCAGGAGCACAGTGGCAGCGAGTGGGCAATGCCACAGGAGCTGCAGAGCAGGAAATGCAGCTGACAGGGTGGCTGCCTGACAGATTCCCGTGTCGGGAGATCTAAAAGGGGATGTGCCACGGGGAGCAGGCAGGCAATGATACGGTACCTTGCGCCTGTAATTACCAGGTCTGGGCAGAGTGGGCTATTATGGGGTATTTATAGGGTCAGAGGCAGGCAATTACAGAGCAGGCTCCTCTCCCAGGCTGCAATCCCGAGGAGCAGGGAGCTGATGGCTGCTTCTGATCAAATGGGGGCTCCCCATGGGATTCCAGCTCCAGCATCTCCACAGGAGATGCCAGGCAGGACAGTCCCTGTGATTCAGGCAGGGCAGCACTGGGGACAGGTGGTTACAAGGGAATTGTTCCCTAAGGATCCCCTGGCACTCTGGCACTCTCCTGAGCGCTGCATGGCCAGCCTGACCTGTGCCACTGCTGACCAACACTGCCCACACGCCCAGCAGCTTCAGACACCGTGTTATTTTTCATTCATTCCAACTCTCGACCAATGTAATTCGTGTATTTGTGACTCAGACCTTGCAGGGATACCACATTCCAAGAGCAGGGCATTTTTCTGGCAATCTGCTGCTGAAGGGAGAGAAATCGGGAGCCCAACACCAGCCCTCTCCCTGCAAATCCTGCAGGATTCTGTTCAACTCTGGTCAAAACTTCCACATCATAAATTCAATCTAAATCCCCAAGCAGAAGTTCTATGCCACTTTCTCAAGCTGAATACAGAAGTGTTTCTGATGGGTTGTTTCATATCATGTAATATTGAGAAAATCACCTCAATTTTCACCAGAAATAACAACAAAATCAACTGAAAACACCCATCACACCGCAGAGGAAAATTGTAATCTAGACATCATCTCTCTAGTGTCATCTTAAAGGCACCTGCAGGATGTGCAGTGTTTATAGTTTCAACAACACTTTCACTCTAAAAGAAAAAGGAAAAAGAAAAAAAAAGGAGGAGAAGGAGAGGAAAGGAAAAAGGGAAGGGAAAAGGGAAGGGAAAAGGGAAGGTTTGGGAAGGAAGGGAAGGGAAGGAAGGGGGGGAAGGTTTGGGAAGGAAGGGAAGGTTTGGGAAGGGAAGGGGAAGGGAAAGGAAAGGAAAGGAAAGGAAAGGAAAGGAAAAAGGAAAGGAAAGGAAAGGAAAAAAGGGAAAAGGAAAAGGAAAGGAAAGGAAAGGAAAGGAAAGGAAAAGGAAAGGAAAGGAAAGGAAAGGAAAGGAAAGGAAAGGAAAAGGAAAGGAAAGGAAAAGGAAAGGAAGGGAAAGGAAAAGGAAAAGGAAAAGGAAAGGAAAGGAAAGGAAAGGAAAGGAAAGGAAAGGAAAGGAAAGGAAAGGAAAGGAAAGGAAAGGAAAGGAAAGGAAAGGAAAGGAAAGGAAAGGAAAGGAAAGGAAAGGAAAGGAAAGGAAAGGAAAGGAAAGGAAAGGAAAGGAAAGGAAAGGAAAGGAAAGGAAAGGTCTTTCAGACTCTGACAGGTCCATGGATGTGCAGAACAACTCTTCCCACACAGCTCTGCTCTGGAGCCAGGCTTTCCTGAGCACACAGCACAACGTGTGCTCCAAATGACAGCCCAAGTGAATGACATCAAAGCTGTGCAGACAGGAAACTAAAATGGTGCCTCCTTAATGGCTTCCACAGAGAGAGCTGCTGCTGGAAACGGGAAGCTGCTGTGTCCCCACATCCCTCCAAACACAGCAACAGCACAGCACAAACACAGGGAGAACATCCCGACCCAAACAATGCGAAAAGTGACGCTGCACTCGGGGTGGGAGCGGGCCCAGATGGATCCTCTCAGATCTCAGAAATGATTCAGATCCCAAGGCTGCTGCTGCTCCTTGTTTTCCTCAGCTGCTGCCCTGACAACACAGCCCAACAAGGCTGAGCACTGCCCACATGGGGAGCATGGGCTGGGCTCACCCCCACAGCCCCTCCTGCAGCCCCTTCCCCTGGGAAAAGCAGAATCAAAAGGATGTGAACCCATAAAACCAGGTTACATCTGCATCAGTGTGAAAAATGCATGTATTTTATGATTGGCTTTTCACAAATATTCAAATGAATATTATATGTGCTGTGTTAGAAAGTAATGCTGTGTTAATTCTCTTAAGTAGTGTGTTAAATATAGTTTTAGGTTATAACAAAATGTTAAAATAGAAATTATGCTATGTAAGATACTTTTTTAAAGAAAAGACTGGCACTGAGGTAGCAGCCACAGGACACCTGAATCTTTCAGAGAAAGAGAATTTATTGCCCTCTTATCAGAAGAAATGAACTTCTTCCCACCTTGAAGGCACTGTTAGGATTCAGAGGAAGAAGCTGACAATGACCAGACAGAATCCTGTGTTTGAACGGAATTCTTCCATCATGGATGAGGTGTATGAATATGCAACAGGCTGTTGTTTTTAAGGGTTAATCCTCTGTTAACGTGGGTCCTTTTTCGGGCTCGTGCTGCCCAGAAAGAGGTACCCAGCCTGTCTGTAACTCTTTGTCTCTATTGTCTCACATTGTCCTAATTCAAATTGTCCAAATTATTATTACTCTAATTGTATTACTATTTTTATAACAATTTTATTACTATTAAACTTTTAAAATTTTAAGAACAAGTGACTGGCATTTTTCACAATCAGTCACCCCAACTCAGAGAAGTGGGGAAGAACCAACATCCAGCAACACGGCCAGACCCAGCTGTAAATGACGTTTCAAGCAGCAGAGGCAAGAGATTGTCAGTAAGGACATGTTCAGGTTTTAATTGAGTCCCCCCAGCTCGGTATCCAGGGATTCCCCCACCCACAGTGGCACAGCTCTCTCTGGAAGTGCTACTGGCCTTATTTCCCTACTGTTTGAAGTGATAGTAGCAGAGCTGCAACACAACTCCCACACAGAGTGTGTGTGGGATCCCAAAACCAGAGAACTGACAGCAGGGAACAGATTGGGAACAGCTTCCCTTCAGAAAACCAAAGGCATTGACACTGAAGGAAATCCTGTCCATCAAATCTGGCACACAGCTTTGCCCACCTCTCCCAAGAAAATGACTCCTTTTCTGCACATTCCAGTTCTTACATCCCATTCCCCATTAACAACACACAACCCACCAGGAATTACTGACATCAGTGAGCACCCAGAAGCAGGGAATGGCTTCTGTGTCCAACACACACTTGGGAATGTTTGGCTCTGGAATTCAGAGCAGTGCTGGTGCCCACATTCACTCTTAACAACTCTCTTTTCCATTCCTGTCCTTGCAATCGAATCTACAGCAGGGGAAAAAAAAAAGCAGAAACAAAAGGAAAATACTCTACTTGAATTGCTGGTCTTTGGTGCTCCTAGTTTTAGCCAGGAATCTCTCAGCCAACTTCTCCAAATTCCTGGAGTAATCCATCTCAATCTCTGCCTTCTTGCGGAAGAAATCCTGCAAGTCCTGCAGTAACTGGACCCGAAGCTCACACTGCTGGTCAAGGCATTTCAGCTGCTCTACCAACTGGGCACGGATCTCTGCAACAAATAAAAGCACTGCAGATTAAACACAGTCCCATCACAGAAAACACCATCACAATTCTCCAGAAAACATCATTTAAAAATGTGTGTTCCTTCACTGGAGTCAGCCAGGCTCCCTTGTGGTGATTATGTGCAGGCAGAAAATGACTGGGGGTGCAATTGCAAGGAAATCCATCCCAAACCCCACAGGCCGGTGCACAGCAAAGCTTTGTTGCTGAAAAGTGCATCAGTTACAAGTGTCAAGTGCATTTTTGGCATGGGGAATGAGTGGTCACTGCCTAAAAATGTACTGAATCTCAGTCTGGAAAAAGGACTGAATGCTGCAATCCCCCACGTCAGCTCAGCAAACCACTTCAGGGAATTTCTATCAAATTCCTCTGCAAACTGCTCCTGATGCAGAAACAAGACATTGCACATTCTGGGGCACTCCCCAAAGGCACCAAATTCAGATTATTCAGTTTGTTCCTAAGCCTCCAGCTGCGCAGCTCATTATAAACCAAGCCATGAAAGAGATGAAGAAACCCCTCTGGAGAGCCAACACCAGAGCACTTCCCATTAGGGAATCATCTCCAGGAAGGCTCCTTTTCCTTTTAAAATATCTGCAAGTAACATATTTCCATCTAAGGACCCCATAAAGCACACAGATATAGGTGTTAATATCATAATTAATTATTAATGCACATTCATAATAATCACTGCATAATTATTATGAATGTCTCTAGGTTAACACAGCATTTTACAAACTGTTTTCAAGTATTTTACAAACATGAAAAAGCTTCTCCCATTAGCCACGTGTTCTCCTTATCCCACTAATCCTGAATTTGAGGGACAGAATAGTAAAATGACTCACTCACAGTCAAACAGGGCAAGAAAACACAGCAGAAGTGTGTCAGTCGCAGCCCAAAAATGCAGAAATATTCAGTGATGCAGCCAGCAGAGGCTATTTGGCTTTTACACAGGCAATAAACTCAACATGAAATCAATAAAATATGCCCTTTCATCTAAAGGTCTTTGAGCAGTGAAACTGCAGAGATTTGCCATGGCCTGACTGCGAGCGCTGCTCCCTCCAAAGCTTTTCCAAGATGTTTTGTTCCAGGCTGAGCCCAGAACCAGCAATAACATTTCAGGTTTCAATAAAATTTCAGGTTTCACAGCTTCCCTCACACCTCCACACTGCGACTGCAGGCGCCCACAGCTCCATCACTGCAAGGGAAGGAGAGGAGGGAGAATTTCCCAAACTCAATTTTTTTAGAAATCAACGACTTCACCGCTGATTCCTGAAATACGGAAAATCACAGAGAGCAGCTTGGCTCCTCTGTGAGTTTGTCGCTTTGCCCAGAAATAAAAAAAAAAAAAAAACCATCTGGACCTCCATGGTTTCATTCCTGCCATGCGCTCCCAGGATCAGTTGCCTCGGATCGTGCTCACATCTGCGGGAACAGTTTGAAGGAATTTGGGATTTGCCGTGAACAAAACCCCGCATCTTTATTTTAGGGACTCTGAAACCCAAACCACATGTAGGAAAACACAGCTCCCAGTCAGGCTTGCCAAAAAGAAAAAAAAAAAAAAAATTTAATCTGAACAAATGTGGGGTTTTCAAGCTTGAAGATGACCTTGATTAGCTCTGAATTTGGTCATTGCAAACTTCTCAGCCTGTGGTACCCAGGGCCTTTTGCTGCAAGGAGGAAATACACCCAGCAAGGTTGTTGAAAGGGAGGAGTCAACACTGTCATGGGGGGGCAAAGCTGGTCAGGTTTATTTTTTCCCCCCCAGGAGAGCATCTTAAAAACCAGAAAACCCGTGTTTCTTCACCAGGAAACACAGCTACAGGCAAATACATCAACCTGAGCTGCTTGTGCACTTCTTTAACCAAAACCAGTCCAGCTCTGCTGCTTCCCCAGGCTCAGGAATGCCCCAGCTCAGGCAGGAAGAGTGTGGGGTCACCCCAGGAAGAGACAAATCCACGAGGAACCCGACCCTGGATGTGCAGGGAAGCACAAGCCACGGCAGGTGAAATCTGCACGCTGCATTTATTTACCCCAAAGCTGGAGATCCCTTTGCTTTTGAGCTGCCTTTGTTGTTTGCCCCATCCCCGCTGGTGTTTCAGGACTGGCAGGGCCACTGGGATGCTCGCACACATCAGACCTGGCAGCACTTATGTAAAACTTCGCTGCTGATGCCCCAAAATGTGCTGCACACACTCAGCTCAAGCCCCAGTCACAAACTCTCCCAAGGATTTGCAAGGCTCTGCGCCAGTGACAGGTTTAACCAGGGAAATGCAAACCCCATCCCACCTGGAGGCTTTGCCATCTCGACTTTTTAAAGCCAAGGAGGTGCTAACAGCACCAAAACCGCCAGGGAGGTGGTGTTTCCTTGCTGCAATCACCCAGTTCTCCTGATCCTTAACCTGACTCTCACCTGCAGGTCTGACACCCAAAAAAGAACATCCTTCAACACAAGAAGCATTAAAAAACTCTTCCTCCCTTTGGGTTTTCTCCTCCACCCTTTCCTCACCAAAAGGGATGCTCCCAACACAGAAACAGCTCTGTGACTTTTCCAGAAGCTACTGGACTAAAGACACTAATTTTAGTAAGCTGAGGACTCACTGAAAGAAAATACCTGAGAGCAGAGCTGGTGTTTTCTGCTAAGCACATTAAGAGAGTCAGGATTCAAATGCAGCAAATTTTGACTGTGATGTTTTTATCTGTGCATTTCTGCAATTTTTCAGAAGTCAGCAACCTTCTTAGCAGACACCTTGTTAGAAGACTGGGCTAGGGATGGGAAATACCAGATTCAGGCAGATCATGGAATGGCAGATTCATGGAATGACCACCCACCCTCCTCAGCGCCTCAATTGATGGATTTTTATGGGGGCAACAACATTGTCCATGATGTTCTCAATGGGAAAACCACCTTCTGGAGCAAAATTAGACCTACAAAGGACCACTTCCAAAAAAACAGCAGCTCTAAAAGACAAGATCAGAGCATAAGTGTTTGAATTAGAAAATCCCAAGGCAGCTCAAGCTCTTGGCTCTGGAGGTGGGACACTCCACACACAGCTCTCTGACTGAACAGCACAGAGAACCAGCAGCTTCTCCTCCAGTGTGAAAGGCAATCTCAGCACTTTTCTTTATAAATAAAGGCAGTGTTTTGGAGGGGAGCAGTGACAGCTGATCGGGCTCCCGCAGGGAACAATGAGCCATTCAGCCCCGGCTTATCGAGGCCGCGGCGCTGGGCCCGAGCGAGGCAACCTTGCTCATCTTTCAAACACACACCCCGCAGCCCTGTGCCACAAAATAAAATCAAGAATGCAGGAATTTCCTGAGGCTTACTGGGCCTTGCAGAGTATAAAGTGTCTGCTTGTTTTCCCACTGCTTACACAAGCAGAAGGATTTTTTTTTTCGGGCCTGCTCCGAGCACATCCCCCGGCGGCGTCGGGGCCGTGCGTGCTCTAACCCGAGGGTCACCGAATTACACGGGACCTTTTCATGTCTCCAGTCACAACAACCACTCCAGTCCCCAATCCACTGCTTCTGCATCTTTTAATTTGCACAGGTTATTAGGTTAACAGCCACTTTAAACACCAAAAAAGCCTTTCCCCCTCCTTTCCTTTAGAGCTTGGCAATCCCACCCACTGTGATGGTTGAAGACATGGAACAACCTCCTGAAGATTCTGTTCAATGGCCTGGAGGTGAATAAGCACACACTGAATTCAAGGTCAAGATGCCAGTGGAAAAATTAGGATTAAACACCAGGTATTCTTATTGTAAGCCTTGCCCTGTATCACTGAATTCTGTCTATTGTATTTCAAACTCGCGTGGCTGACAACTCTACACAATGCAAACATCCTCAGTGGCCACAGAAAGTTTTCCATCCACCTCAAACAAACCATTTATTCATTTCCATCACCAGATCATAAAGTCACCTGGGTCACCAAGGGACAGACTGTTGTATAATCCTGGGCAGTTGCATGACTTGACTTTGATCCTTTTCAACATTCCATGCAGCACACAGGAGACAGGCCCAGTTTATAACAAATTCAGAGGGTAAGGAAGGATCTTCTGCCTTCTGTATTTTACTGCCATTTGTCATTCCCCACCCAGAGGCTGTGGCTGCCCCACCCCTGGAAGTGTTCAAGGCCAGGTTGGATGGAGCTTGGAACAACCTGGAAGGTGCCCTTGCACAGGGGAGTGAGATGAGCTTTAAGGTCCCTCCCATGCCAAAGCACTCCATGATCCTCAGCATCCTCAAACTCCACCAAACACAGCAGAGTTCTGCAGAGTTCCTGGCAGGAATTTGTGTTTTCATCAAACAATTCCACCCATAGCAGGGGGATATCCACAGTGCCTGGGACTGCACCTTGCTCTACTACAGCACCCAACATTTACATTCTGAAACAGAATTTCCCAAACTTGACTTTTTAGGGCTTAAACATCCTATAAAGTTGGAATATGGAATCAAATCTGTACCAACTCATTTATTCTCCCATAGGTCACACAGTGACCTAAGAAAGGGTAACCTCAGAGCCTGGACTCCAAACAACATCCTGCTCTGAGCAGGATCATGGGAAGGAAGCTGAAACCCTAGGAAGGGTTCATGTCCCTGCCTAGGAAGGGTTTCAGCTCTCACCAGGGATAAGCTGGAACTGCCCTGGCTGGATGGCAGCAGGGTGAATCACAGGCTGGCAGCACAGGGCACCAGGAGGAGGCACGAGCTGCACTCAGTATCTCACCCATCTCCTGCATCCCTGATTTCCCAAGGAAGGGAAAGGTTTCCCCGCCCCATCCCGAGTGCCACGCTGCATAAAAAGATGACAAGCTTGGGAAAGGAGTGGGATGGCAGCAAAACAGAACCACCAAGCCTCAGATGAAAGAGCAAGGCTCTCACCCACACGGATGTGCTGCAGCGGGCAGAGCCCAGCTCCAAAGCCAGCTGTGCCTGGTGGCCCTGCAGCTGTCCCCAAGCCATGGGACCCTCAGCAAGGCCAGCAGACAAGGGACAGCCCAGGGAAGGTGGCAGCCAGCAGGGCTGTGTGGCTCACTTAGCCCTGACTAAGAAGGAACCACCCTAAACTGCACACCCAGCCTAACACAGGCTGATCTCTCAGGCTCCCTGCAGCACAGGAAGGGCAAGAAAAGGCAAAATAAATTAAATCTCCACTTCAAAGCTGGAGCTGTGATTTTAGATCTTGTGCCTTGTCCTTTTTCAGTCCTCATCTCCTGCCACACAGTCTTGTGCTGAACATCAGAATGAGATGTCTGGGCATCCACTTTTGGAGACTCCATGTAGGTCAAACTAAAAACTACAGCTCAGTTTAAAGCCAACACTCCATTCAGCTTCCAAAAGTTAAAACCATCCAACACAACTTGTGAGTAAAAGCAATAACTGTTTAAATATACAAGTAACTTTCAGAGAATGCACTGAATCACATATTTTGACATGTTCTTACCACATCACTAAATTATTCACATTTCTCCTGCCATCACATATGAGAGGCTGTACTCCAAGAGTGAAGGACTTGGTACTTCTGACTATTTTTATTGGTACATGATTACAAACAGGGCTGTGACTAATGACAGGCCCAGCCCAGCCACCCCAACGTGAGGGGTTTAATGACTTTGAAAAGCCTTTATATATTAACAGCCAGAATTCCAGGGAACAAGCTGTGTCACCAGCCAAAAGCTGTTGATCATCACGGCCTTCAAAAAATCTCCCTGGTAATCTAAAAGCTTGGCTTTGAAGTGAAAATGATATAAGAGGAGGAAATGCAGCCTTTTGTTTAAGAGCAGAGCCAGGAGGGAGATTCAGGTTCACAACCACTGTAAGCCCTGGAAAAGGTAAATACTCTTTCTACAGCCAGATATTCCATTTGAGAAATGAGAGCGACGGGTAACACAAACTGACAAGAATCCCTTTGTAGTTATAAATACATAAACAGAGCTGGAGGTGTTGGGAGCTGAAATTCTTTCCAGCAGAGATTGATGAAATTGTTTTGAGGCGCAAGACAAGCGCTGGGAGATTTGCATTAATGAAGTGAAAGGACGCCAGACGGGCTTAAAAGCAAAAATTAAGGCTGGTCTCAGTCTCAGGGAAGAACTGAGGACATTCAGCTTTTATTTCCTCACCTACACCCTAATATATGTGCATCACTAATTACCTGGGGCTCCCTCCCAGCTTCTCCAAGCACCACACAAGAGCCACTTGCAGGAGCGTGGCAGCTGCTGCATCTGCCCTGGGTGATACCTCCAGCACAGCTGGAAAATGTAAAACTTAAAGTGATAAAAATCCCCAGCCAGCCTGGACATTGGAAAATATCCCCACCAAAAAAATGCCCTGGCTGCTGCCAGCAAAGAATTTGAGTTAACTTTAAAAATCCCCATTTAGAAATCCCACTTTAAAAATCCCACAGCCAGCCTGGACATTGGTTTTCCATATCCCCACCAAAAAAAACCCCAAACACACCATTCATCTGGTATTCCCAGGCTGCAAACTTGATGTAAGGCTTCAGACCTTTGAAAAGATGCTCAAAATTCTGCAATTAACCACGCTGACCAAGTTGCCAAGGTATTTAATCCATGCAGTACTCAAATTAATTTCTTTTTTTTCTGTCTAATGAAGGTCCCCCTTTGCTATCATCAAAACACAGCCCATGCTGTTGACTTTGGGGGAGGATGTTTTAAACCAGAACTCCGATTAAATTCCCCTGGGCAGGGATTCATGGCCCTAATTCCAACAGCAGAACGTGAGCAACTCCTCCAAACAAGCCTGATAAGGGGAATGTGTTTGAGTACATGAGGTAATAATAATCTATTTTTAGGTTTTACAACTGTTTATTCAAAAGAAATAGAAGTTTATCGATACATTTCAAATACCCACGTGCAAACAGCAGGAGCATTGCAGCTCCTCCTCTCCAGGCAGTTTCACAGCTATTTTAGGATTGTCTGTGCTCAGTTAAAGGTTTTCCCCCAACTGACACCAAGCCAAAATGAAAAAAACCTCAGGCAAAGCTTTGCTTATGCTTTCCCAATTTTTGAATGCTGGAAAAAACACCATGGGCAAGTAGTAAAACTACATTTTATCACCGTTTTGCAGCATGGAATTACAGAATAAACAATTTAAAAGTCATTTTGACACATGGATTATTATTGCAATCAAAGACAACACACACATACACACATCCTCCAGTTCATATTTTCAATATTCAGAGAATAATTTGAACTAAAAAACTCTTTGTAACTCTTTGCTGCTGTAATGAGCACCCTGAGTGTTGTGTGGCCCTGGGAGGCAGGAATCGCTCTGGGCCCACTAAACAACCTGGAATAATATTTTCTCCGAACAACTTTTTCATAGTTATTTAAATGGTTTCCACTCCTGCAGGGTGAAAATGCCAACACTGTATAGATGGCAAAAAATTGGGTGAATATTTTTAATATAAAGGGTTTTTTTCCTGCTTTAGTTCCTTTTCTGTTTCTGGCCAGGGCAAACCAAGTCTCCCTGTAGCACCAAACTCAAACGGTATTTTCCATCACATTCTCCTAGTGCTCAGAAAGAAAAGATTCTTCCCTCAAACCCTGTGTTAATCACAAAAAAAAAGAAAAAATAATAATAAAAAGGTGTTATGAGTGCAAGGAGCTGGAGATGTGCTCCCAGTTATTCAAAACAACACAGCAAGGAGTGGAGCTAAGCATGTGCTGGACACATTTTCAACCAAATTCCTCCTGATTTCTCACAAAACCAAGGCTGGTTATGACTAAAATGTAAAAATGTGAAACGTTTCTGGATCCTGTCTGGCAGGGAGGGCTGGAGTGGGGATTTCCAGCGGGTGTTGTACAAGGGTCACACTCCAAGGAAGGGAAGTTTAACTCATCCTGCTCCTCCAACAGCCCCTGCACCACCCTAAACTTCCAACCCCATTGACACCACTCTAACACCTTAAACACCACCTAAAAAACCCCAAAAAAACCCCAAAGTTATGAAGGAATAATGAAGGAATAATAAAAAGTTCTACAGACTGGGGAAGGTTCCTGAGCACTGATCAAACCCCATTAACCACCAGAGTGCCAGAATGAATCCAAGCGCCCCAAAAGTGTGGGAAAAGCACAGGAACACCCTGCAGGAACCAGGGGAATAATTCATTTGCAAGCCATGAGCTGCCTGGGCGTGGGGAGGGAGGCAGCCAGGGCTCTTCCCTCTCAACAGGAGCAGATTTGAATGAAGAATGTGGTGCTGCCCTGCTCACAAAGCACCTCGGGTTCCTTTGCACAGGGAGAGGCTGCACTTGCTCTCAAGAGAAAAAAAAAATCTGTTTGTTCTACAATAAACCCAGCAGGAAGAGGCAGCAGAACAGGTCCAGGAGACAAAAGATGAGTGAAGATGGTGATGACCCTGTGAAACTCCAGTTCCCCTGCTGGGAACATCCCAGGAGACAAAACATGAGTGAAGATGGTGGTGACCCTGTGAAACTCCAGTTCCCCTGCTGGGAACATCCCAGGGGAGCTGCTGGGTGCACCTGCAGCAGGGTCAGGGGGTTTGGATGGCAGCAGGACAAAGGTTCTTCCCCCACAGGATGCTCCACCTGAGCAGCCCAGCAGCCCCTGGACCATTTTAAAATCCAGTTTTATAGAAGAGTGGATAACTTTGGGTTAGTGCCACCATTCCAGAGGCATCCTGCTCTGGGCAGGAGATACTGGGTGCACCTGCAGCAGGGTCAGGGGGTTGGATGGCAGCGGGACAAGATTCTTCACCCACAGGATGCTCCACCTGGTTGGTGCTGAGCTGCCCAGCAGCCCCTGGACCATTTTAAAATCCAGTTTTATAGAAGAGTGGATGATGACCTTGGGTTAGTGATAGAGTGCCACCATTCCAGAGGCATCCTGCTCTGTGCAGGAGATACTGGACGCACCTGCAGCAGGGTCAGGGGGTTTGGATGGCAGCAGGACAAGGTTCTTCCCCCACAGGATGCTCCACCTGAGCAGGTTAGCACCCCTGGACCATTTTAAAATCCAGTTTTGTACAAGAGTGGATGATGACTTTGGGTTAGTGATAGAGTGCCACCACAGAGGCATCCTCTAGCAGGCATCCTGCTCGCACCTCAGGGTCAGGGGGTTTGGATGGCAGCAGGACAAGGTTCTTCCCCTGGGATGCTCCACCTGAGCAGGTTAGGGACAGGGTTTTGTACAAGATGGCAGTTAGGACCAAAGGCATCCTGCTCTTCTGCCCAGGGTCAACGATGGCTCAAGCCAGCCACTTCCCCCTCCCCAAAACACAGCCCTGCAGCCAGCCAGGGCTGCCAAAACTCTTTGCAAAACAGCCCAGAAATATTTGGTTGTCGTTTTGTTTCACCCCAAATCTCTGCTGCAGAAAGGTGGATTTTAGGGTTAAAAAAGGAAAAAAAACTCAATCCTTTCTTATTTTAACAACAATTCTGGCACATTTCTCCCAACTCCTGCTTCTGGCAGCTTCTGCTGCGCTTTCCTGGCTTATTTTAGAGAGAGTTTCTGCCTGCAGCCCTTCACCTCCCCATCCTTCCCTCTGCTCCACACTGTAGTAGCTGTTTAGTAGCCACAACTCCATCCTAAAACCCTACAAATGTCTTCCTCCTAAGTGTTAAAGTTTCCTCTGCTGCTGCTGATTAAAACAGAAGTTAAACAAAGGCTCCAAAATTTCTCCTCCGAGTGTTTCAGCTGTGCTGTGTCAAACATTGTGAGGGGTTTATTTAAAGGGTGCAACAAGCCCTAAACTGAAGTGAATTATTCATCAGAAACGTGTAAGGTGCTCATTATTTCTGGCATTTCCCATATGCTCTCAGTTCACTGCAGGAATCCCAGTTTCAGCTCCCCAGAGTGCCACATTCCAGTGCTGCACACTCAGACACATCCAGAGGTGAGAACACAGCACCCACACACACACACACAGATTAAATCCTCCACAGTCCTAATTATTTCTTCAGGAAAACAGTCCAGGGATGCATCAAATTCCCCAGACCAAATTCTCAGCTGCCTCTGCAAAAACTTCATTAATTTGATATTCTAATTTTTTATTTATCTGTCAAGGGTGCTCCAAGTTTGGAAGTGCTAAAGAATCTGGGATGCAAGAACCCAGAAACAGCATTAATGTAAAAAAAAACACTTTTTCTTCCCAATTCACAAGACCTGAGGAGTTTCTCTCTTTACACACGATTATTTCATGCAAAGTAACATCAAGTAAATTTGTCAAATGAATAAAATTGCCAGAACAGAAGTGGCAATTTGCAACTGACATGCCTTAATCTCTTCAATTAAAGGAAAATCCTTTGGTGAATTATGTCAGATATTTAGAGATACAAACAGAATGATTAATGTTGGTGTCTAATTGAATTTCACCTCAGGATTTCTCTGCCTCCCTCTCCCCTCTGGTACCTAACACGTTAACATGAATAAATGATTGAGAAAGAAATGAAGAGAGGAACAAAAGGGGACATGTAAACACTCCTCAAGCACAGCACAGCAAACTCAATTTCAAAATCACTTCCAGCAGGCTGCCAAATTCCAGGGCTGTCTCAGGCAGTGAGGGGAAAGTCAGACACACGTGGGGTTGGTTTTTTAATCACGTGGACAATTTTCACCCTTGCTCTGTGCTAAAAAGAACCAACATCAACTTAGCTGGTGTTGAAAAATGAAATTTCCAATTGAAAAATAAAATTACCAATTGAAAAATAAATGTACCAGTTTGTTCTTTAGGAATATTTCCTAAAGATGCAGAAAAAAAAAAAAAAAGGAGAATAGGATGAGGGTCCATTTAAAAATCCAATTATTATAGAAGAGTGGATGATAACCTGGGGTAGTCCCACTATTCCAAGGCATCCTGCATTGAAATCTTGGCATTGATCCCCTTCCCTGGTGCCACCTGGGTCCTTTCCAGGACCTGGTTGGTCCTGAGCAGCCCAGCAGCCCCTGGACAATTTTAAAATCCAGTTATTATAAAAGAGGGGAAAACAACCTTGGGTTAATCCCACTATTCCAGAGGCATCCTGCAATGAAATCTTGGGAATGAAACCCCTTCCCTGGTGCCACCAGAACATCCCTGGGTCCCTTTCAGATGAACCCACCTGGTTGTTCCTGAGCAGCCCAGCAGCCCCTGGACCATTTTAAAATCCAGTAATTATATAAGAGGGGATGATAACTTTGGGGTAGTCCCACTATTCAAAGGCATCCTGCAATGAAATCCTGGGACTGAAGCCCCTTCCCTGGTGCCACCTGGGTCCTTCCAGGTAAACCCACCTGGTTGGTCCTGAGCAGCCCAGCCTGGGGCAGCCCAAGAACCCCTGGTCCATCTGAAAAATCCAGCAATTCTATAACCGGGGGAAATAACCTTGGGTTATAGTGCCACCATTCCAAGGCATCCCCATGAAATCCTGGCATTGAAGTCCCTTCCCTGGTGCCACCTGGTGCCTCCACAGCATCTCTTGTTTACCTGTTCAGGTAAACCCACCTGGTTGGTCCTGAGCAGCCCCCGGACCGTTTTAAAATCCAGTTATTATTTAAGAGTGGATGATAACCTTGGGTAAATCCCCCTATTCCAGAGGCATCCTGCAATGGAATCCTGGGAATGAAACCCCTTCCCTGGTGCCACCTGGGTCCTTCCAGGTAAACCCAACCTTTCCAGGTCGGTCCTGAGCAGCCCAGCAGCCCCCGGACGGTTTTAAAATCCAGTTATTATTTAAGAGTGGATGATAACCTTGGGTTAGTCCCACTATTCCAGAGGCATCCTGCAATGGAATCCTGGGAATGAAGCCCCTTCCCTGGTGCCACCTGGTTCCTTCCAGGTAAACCCACCTGTCTGTCATGAGCAGCCCAGCAGCCCCTGGACCATTTGAAAATCCACTAATTATAGAAAAGTGGATAACCTTGGGTTAGTCCCACTATTCCAGAGGCATCCTGCAATGGAATCCTGGGATTGAAGCCCTTTCCCTGAGTTCAGGTAAATCCACCAGGTTAGTCCTGAGCAGCCCCTGGACCATTTTAAAATCCAGTGATTATATAAGAGGGGAAGACAACCTTGGGTTAGAGCCACCATTCCAGAGGCATCCTGCAATGAAATCTGGGAATTAAACCCTTCCCTGGTGCCACCTGGGTCCCTCTCAGGTGAACCCACCTGGTCTGTCCCGAGCAGCCCAGCCTGGGCCAGGCCAGCAGCCCCTGGACAGCTGAACCATGAAGGATCTCCTGGGGCTCCTCCTGGCCTTCCTTCCCTCGGGAGCAGCAGGAGAAGCTCTCAGCCCATGGAGGAGGAGGACAGAGACTGTCCCCAGGAGTCAACAGGGTGAGTCAAATGTACAGACAGAGCCTCCCTGCCTGGCTGTGTGTGTGTTTCTGGGAGGATTTCAGGGCTATTAATTAACCCTGAGCATTCCAGGGGAGGTGAATAATGAGCATCATTACAGACACTTCACGGCTGACTTGAACAACATCAAAAAGGGCCAGGTTGTTTGCCCAGGGTACCAGTGGACAAAGATGACAGAGCTGGTTTCCTCCAGAGCAGCCTCTCATTTTCCCCACCAACACCTGCCATTAGAACACCCCATAAAATCAAAGTCGTGCCTCTTTCAGCTGGCAGGAGAGTCCCTGATAAATCAGTCTTAACTGTTTGCATAAGAAATCAAATTGGAGCATTGTTTTAATTCAGATGTAACACACCTAAAAGCCAGACAGGAGCCTAATTGAAAACCACAAAACACAATTATGTTAAAAAAAAGTGTTCCAGTCTCTCTGTTGCTCTCTGGCTGAGTCTGTTCACATTCAAGAGGAGTTTACAGCAGGAATACTCAATGAAAGCAAAGCTGTCCCAGGCAGGATTTTCTATCTAATTCCTTCAGGTGTAAATATTCAGCTGTGTAAGTGTCTCAAAAAGAACTCACATTTTGCTCCCCAGCACCTCTTGTAAAGGAAGAAATGAGTATTTGACAGAGCCTGCAAAGCTCGAATTATGTGAATCATCATTTTTCTATCAGTTCATTGTCAGCTACAGCAACACCCATTAATCAGCACAGCTTAGAGCAGAGCAAGAACAAGGAGATGCTTATTTTTCATAAGCCTTTGTCAGAGAACTGACATTAAAATTCAGGTCCTCCTTTTTACACACACACACACGTGTGCTTTATCATTTAGAAACCATTTCTATTGCTCCAGCATTTACAATAAATGACTCAAGGTTCAATAAAAGACTTTACTACACACACTGTTTGGAAGGTACACAGGGTTCTGTCCAGTCTTTGTACAGTAGTAATTTCTACAATAAATTTAAAGTCTAAATCTGATTTTTTTTCCTTTTCCTCTCTGATGCCATCCTAGTTCCCCTGGGGGAAAATCACCTATTTTCCAAAAAAAGCTTTTTCCAAAGAAACTCAGGTGCAATCCATCACACAAACTGCAGCCATGCACTAGGTGTGAAAGGGAACAAAAATCCCAATATTTAACACATATTTGTATAAATAAAACTTAGAATAATTTGAAGCCAGAGTATGAGACAGGCATTAATCTGGATTCCAAACATCAGCTGGGTAACAGAATTAACACAGCATTCCCTGAAATTAAGCCCCATGTCCTGCATTTCCAAGCAGGCCGAGCCTGGCAGGAAAAGAGCTGGTTTGTGTCTCCTCTGCACAGGTCAAGCTTGACCTGAGCCCTGATTAACTCCATTTTTCACTTGCTTGGTGTCACTCCACCAGCACAATTCAGTCCCTAAAAAAAAACCACTAAAAAGAAATAAAAATCCAAAATTCAGAAGCCCGGACTGGTTTGGGTTGGAAGGGACTTCAAAGCCCATCGTGTTCATGGGCAGGGGTTTAAACTGCCATTCCAGATTTCTCAAAGCCACTGGGACAGGAGGAAACTGAACACACACAACCCAGAGAGTGCAAAGGGTGTGAGGTATTTACCCTGAGCATCTGAAGCTCCAGCCGTGTGTGGCACAGGAGCCCCTGAAGCAGCTGGGGACAAACCCAGCCAAAATCAACACCCAGCAGCAGCACAGGCTCCTCTGCCGGCACCGGGAACGTCTGTGCTGGTTCAGTGAGCAGGGACTGAAAACAACACACCCAAAAATGCCAAGCAGCCCCAGAGTTCAGCAGGGAGAGAGCAGAAATCACAGGGATGGACCCTGTGCAAAGTCAGGGTCAGCTCAGTGAGGGAAGCTTCTCCATCCTCCTTGAGAAAAAAATACTGAGGTAAAGAAAGGAAACTTCCTCCAGAAATCCAACCAACCCTGGAATATCCACATTTCTCAATCTTATTAATACACCAAAAATAATGGAGCATTTTGTTTAGGGGTTTTGTTGGAAATATCCATGCTTAGCCAAAGCCTGTGTCAGGAAGGTCTATACAAATATTATTTTAACAATACTGAGCACACAAATAAATGGTGTAGTAAAACCTCCATTGATAAAGTTACACGTGTAACTTTCAATAAAACTGACTTAAATTTGATTTATGCGCTGACAACATCTCAGATAACTTAGGAAATGCAGTTATTGGCATGGCTGAATTATGAATTATCAATACACGACATTTCATTAGCTCTTAGTGCTCGTTAGGTGCATAAATCACTGATGCCATTAAGCTGTGACTGACGTTTGTAAATTCTCATGGTGGTGGACCTTAACTGTGGGAGACATTCCTGTGAAGAGCCAGCACAGATGGATTTGTTATCACCACTTAAAATCCAACACTTTCACAGGAACATCAGAATAACTTACAGAGGGAAATGAGCAGTGAAAGCTTCAGCTGCTCTGCTCCTATTTTTGTTTTTTAAAAGCCTGAATGGTTAATTTCCCATTAACATGAGAGATCTGGTTTTTCACTCTTATAAAGCCATCAACTCTCCAAACAGAGAGAGTAACCTTATCAAAGCAAGCCACTGCACCTTCCAGTCTGACTCACACTGAGACCATCTGGACAAAACATTCAGACAAGAGCTTTAAAAAAAACCAAAAACCAACATCTTGAAACAAATTGCCAGACAGGATTACACAAAATGATCTGCAGAACGTGTTAGAGACAGCCAGAAAAATCTTTAAAAGCAGACAGAGGGGAGGAAATGTGGATCCTTCTGGGATCCACTTATGGCTTATCTTTTTACCTTCCAGCTTTTCCAGCTATAAAACCCCACATTCACTGGGGGTTCCAGGCAGCCCCAAGTCCTCTGCAGAGGCACTAAAGGAGCTCTGAGAGCTTTGGGAGCTGTTCCTGTGCCCCTTCAGCCACTCCTGCACCTTCTCCAGCTGCTTTTCCCAGTTCCACCAGCAATCCCCCAGCACTGACACCGTGCCACTGCTCCCTCCTACCAACCAGAAAAATACCCAGACTTTTGCCATTTATATACCCAGCATTGGTATATAAATATATATATACATATATACATATATACATATATACATATATATATATATCCATATCTATATCTATCTATCTATCTATCTATCTATCTATCTATCTATCTATCTATCTATATATATATATATATATATAAATATATCAACCATATAAAATACCCAGATTTTTGCCATTTATATACCCAGTACTGGTATATAAATATATATCTATATATCTATATATCTATATATATATACATATATATATATATATATATATATATATATATATATATATATACACACACACACACCTACCAACCAGAAAAATACCCAGATTTTTGCCACTTACATACCCAGTATTGGTATATAAATATATATACAAATGCATATATACACACACACACACATATATAGGTATATAGGTGTGTATATATACAATATATATATCAATATATATGGTATATTTATATGCCCAGTATTCTTGCTCATTTCTACCTCAATTTCCCCAACAGCAATGGCTCCAGCTATGAAATAACCCCCAAAATCTTGGATTTGATGAGGCAGGGTAGTTTTTATCCTTTATCTGCCAGAGCAGACACGCTGATCCAGCCAAGGCACTGCATCCAGCTCATTGCACATTTGCCTTTCCCATTAACAAGCCCAGAGGTCATTTTGCCAAAGGACAGACAGATAAAGCAGACAAACTTTCCACTACTCCCCGACAGCTTAATTACTGCCCAGGATCTGGAGCAAGCCATGACAACTCTGCATTGGTTTGCACATTTCCTTTTTATGACACTCCAACATCTGCAGAGGATGCTGTAATTAAAAAGGAATAAAATTATGGTTAAAAAAAGCAAAACCAACAAAACACCAACAAAGCCTGGACACAGTCATCTGCTCAAAGAACATGGATTACACAGCGAGTACAGATGATCTGCAGCAGGACAGAGTTGGTGTGCAAGGTTTAAAGTCTTGAATTACACAACCTGCAGCAGGACAGAGTTGGTGTGCAAGCTTTAAAATCCTGGATTACACATTCTGCAATTGGTGTGCAAGGTTTAAAGTCATGAATTACACACTCTGGAGCAGGACAGAGTTGGTGTGCAAGCTTTAAAGTCCTGAATTACACACTCTGCAGTTGGTGTGCAAGATTTAAAATCATGAATTACACATTCTGCAGTTGGTGTGCAAGATTTAAAGTCTTGAATTACACATTCTGCAGCAGGACAGAGTTGGTGTGCAAGCTTTGAATTCTTGAATCACACACTCTGGAGCACGACAGAGTTGGTGTGCAAGCTTTAAAGTCCTGAATTACACATTCTGCAGTTGGTGTGCAAGATTTAAAGTCTTGAATTACACATTCTGCAGCAGGACAGAGTTGGTGTGCAAGCTCTGAACTCCTGAATCACACACTCTGCACTAAGACATGGCATGCAAGGTTTAAAGTCTTGAATTACACACTCTGCAGTCAGTGTGCAAGGTTTAAAGTCCTGAATTACACACTCTGCAGTCAGTGTGCAAGGTTTAAAGTCCTGAATTACACACTCTGCAGCAGCCAGGGGAGATTCAAATGAGTCTGAAGGAACCCCCTTCATTTCAGAGCGCACTGCTGATGTTACACTTGGCACAGCCTGGCTGGAAGTGTGCTCTGTGCTGGACTGGGAATTAATGAGATAAGCACAAGGCATCCATCCTTGCAGCATTCCTGCATCCAAGTAACCCAGACTGCAAGCCAGAGGGGTAAAACCTCCCTAGAACAGGATGTCCAGCTTTTAATCTCCTGAAGTGTAGCTAAGAAACCACTGCATGGGAAGGAAGTCAAGCCAATCAGTCTGAAGACAGCCTGATCCTCCCCACTTCCCCACCTCAGCCCAACTTGAAAATCTTCATTTTTAGGCACGGTGACACTGAGCAGCCTTGCAGATGATGGACAGAAGGACTGGGCTCACACAAACAGCTCCACACTCGCACTTTGCATCAGCCACAGCACTCAGCAATGCAAATTATCTTCCTCAAACTCTGCAGAGGAAGGACTGGAGGTGCCTGGTGACAGCAGCTGCTTCCCCTGTGGCAGCCACTGGAAGCAGAAGCATGTGGCAGCTTCCTTGCAGAAAGCTCTGCCCTTAAAAATAAAGCTGGAAGAGAAACAGCTTCTCCCACCTGTCCTTTGTAGAGAGGATTTTAGATATCATCCTCCAAGAGGAGGGCTCCAAAACCCAAACTGCCTGATGGACACATTCCCCACACCCCACACACATTCAGAGTGTGGCACTCTCTGGGTTACGTGTGCTTCAATATCCTCCTGTCCCAGTGGCTTTGAGAAACCCCAGTTTAAACCTGAAATGTCAATTTAAAATAAACCCCTGCCCATGAACAAGATGGGCTTTAAGGTCCCTTCCAACCCAAACCAGTCTGGGCTTCTGTGACTCTCTGAATTTTGGATTTTTATTTTGTTTTTAGTGGTGTTTTCAAGGGACTGAACTGTCCTGGTGGAGTGGCACCAAGCAAATGAAAAATTGAGTTAATCAGGGCTGCGGCATCCACAACCACCTCCATTTCCATTTAATATCAGCTTGTCCTTTCCTTGATTTCACAACACACTCAAAATAGAACAAACAGAAAATTCTTTCCCCGGGAAGTTTCAGTTCCCTCTTTTCAAAATTGCATCAACGACAGACGAGGCACACTGGGGTCTCCTCTCATTTCCCTTCAGAACCTCCACTCTCCCCAGGAAAGAAAAACAGTGAGAGGTCTCCAATAAGAGGAGAAGGTCCTGAAGGGCCCAGAATTAAAAACATCAGAGCACACAATGGCCCCGACGTGCTGCAGCTTTTCATTCCGGCCATTGTCCGCTAAGAATAGCCCAGAGCCCCACAGCCACATTGTGTGCTCCTGTCCACCTCCCTGCCAGAGCTATTTAAAGCCTAAAACAGCTTCTCCTCAGATGTCAGCTCCGGCTGGGAAGTAAGAGCCAAGGCAGTCTTGAGATTGTGGATTTTGAAGCGTTGCCCGCCGGGCGCGGGGTGGAGATTGTGATTAAAAAACAACAGGAGAGGAAAAGTTGCTCAGGGAAAACAGCAGGGCAGGTGTGGGGAGCTGCAGAGGACAAGAGCACATCCATGAGCCAGCTCCTCACAGGATCACAGGGCCCCCCACGGGATCACAGACCTCCCCACGGGATCACGCAGCTCCTCATGGGATCACACGGCCCCTCACGGGATCACACGGCTCCCCACGGGATCACAGAGCTCCCCACGGGATCACACGGCTCCCCACGGGATCACGCAGCCCCTCACGGGATCACAGGGCCCCCCACGGGATCACAGAGCCCCCCACGGGATCACAGGGCCCCCCACGGGATCACACGGCCCCTCACGGGATCACACGGCCCCTCACGGGATCACAGGGCCCCCCACGGGATCACAGGGCCCCCACGGATCACAGGGACCACGGGATCACACCCCTCACGGGATCACAGGGCCCCCCACGGATCACAGGGCCCCCACGGGATCACAGAGCTCCCCACGGGGACGGCCCCCACGGGATCACAGGGTCCCTCATGGGATGCCCCACGGGATCACGCAGCTCCCCACGGATCACAGGGCCCCTCACGGGATCACAGGGCCCCTCACGGGATCACAGAGCCCCCCACGGGATCACAGGGCTCCCCATGGGATCACGCGGCCCCTCACGGGATCACAGGGCCCCTCACGGGATCACGCGGCCCCACACGGGATCACAGGGCTCCCCACGGGATCACGCGGCTCCCCACGGGATCACACGGCTCCCCACGGGATCACAGAGCTCCCCACGGGATCACACGGCCCCTCACGGGATCACAGAGCTCCCCACGGGATCATGGGATCACAGGGCCCCCCACGGGATCACAGGGCTCCCCACGGGATCACACGGCTCCCCACGGGATCACACGGCTCCCCACGGGATCACACGGCCCCCACGGGATCACACGGCTCCCCACGGGATCACACGGCCCCCCACGGGATCACACGGCCCCCCACGGGATCACAGGGCCCCCCACAGGGTCACAGAGTCCTTCACGGGATCACAGAGCTCCCCACGGGATCACGCGGCCCCCCACGGGATCACACGGCTCCCCACGGGATCACGCGGCCCCCCACGGGATCACAGGGCCCCTCACGGGATCACACGGCCCCTCACGGGATCACACGGCCCCCACGGGATCACGCGGCCCCCACGGGATCACAGAGCTCCCCACGGGATCACACGGCCCCCCACGGGATCACAGAGCCCCCACGGGATCACACGGCCCCCACGGGATCACACGGCCCCTCACGGGATCACACGGCTCCCCACGGGATCACACCGGCTCCCCACGGGATCACACCGCTCCCCACGGGATCACACCGCTCCCCACGGGATAACACGGCCCCCCACGGGATCACACGGCCCCCCACGGGATCACACGGCTCCCCACGGGATCACAGAGCTTGGAAAAGCCCTCCAGGATCAGAGTCCAGGCTGTGTGTGGTGGTGTTTGTGGGTCCCAGGACAAGGGAAGAGATGAGAATCTTGACTCCATGTTTCAGAACATGGAGTTCTGAAATTATTTTATTATTATATTATTTTTGATATATTTTTATTTTATTTTAATATTTTATGATGAATATTATTTTATTTTATTATTTCATTATATATTATTTTATTATTATTTTATCATATATATTATATACCAAAACTATACTAAAAGAATAGAAGAAAGGATTTCATCAGAAGGCTTGAATAGAAAGGAATGATAATAAAATCTTGCGACCACAGAGTCCAAGACAGCCAGACTGTGACTGTCCATTAATTAGAAACAACCAATCACAGATGCACCTGTTGCATTCCACAGCAGCAAATAACCATTGTTTGCGTTTTGTTCCTGAGGCCTCTCAGCTTCTCAGGAGAGAAATCCTGGCAAAGGGATTTTTCAGAAAATATCATGGCTACAGCTGTGACAAATCCCCACCATGTCCCCCAGACCATGAAGTGCCACCTTCCCAACAGGACTCTTCCATTTCCAGCCTGGGTAAGGTTTTAAAGACAACCCTGATAGATAAAGGCACAGAGATTTACAGGACAGAGATGCACAGTGAAGTTATCCTCTCACAGTAAATATATCCCATGTGTGCCTGCACTGAGCCACAATCCAGTGATCTTCCACTGAATTACCTGAATTTTCCATTGAATTACCTGGCCAGGGCTGTACAGAGCTCATTCAGGTGTTCCTCTGGCACACTGCTGGGGTTTGAAATAATGAGGGGTCAATTTTCCATTGAATTTCATGAATTACCTGGAATTATTAAAATCCCACTGATGCAGACAACAGATACTGCATGAATCACTAACCCACACAGCAAATTTCACAGAAGTGCAATCAGCAGCCACTCTGCTTTCCAAGAACAAAACAACACCAGCTAACCTCTGTGACTTGCAAGGAAATCCAAATATATCCAAATAAATCAAAACCCAGGCACATGCTGGGAATAAATGCCAATGCTCATCTCAGCACGACTCCTTAATTCTTTGTGAGTGATACCCATTGACAAAAATAAAGCCATGGGCTCAAGCTATGCCTGTAAACATTAATTGTTGTGATTTGTAATTGTCACACAAATATCAGCCTTTTAAAAAAAAAACCCAAGTTACTCAAGCCCCAGGAGCCCCATCAGCACCTTGGTGTTCTTAAGACATCTGGAAATCCAAGGCAGGATTTCTCCAGAGCCCAAAGCTCCTCTCCAGCTCCAGTTTGGGTCCAAAAGGAGCAGAAAAGTGATTCATCCTCCCACTGTGCATCCAGGCTCCCGTTTTCCTGCCAGAGCCCACCACCTTTGGCAGCGTGGAGCACTCCAGCACCGCGGCAGGAGTCACTCCCAACAGTGGGAACATTTGGTGACATTTCCACTGCTACAAACAGGGAATGAATTTGAATCAGGACCTATAAAAGATGAAGGTTGAGTCATCCAACTTCTCGTGCACCCAACTGGGTTTTGCTTCTTCCCCCTTTTCGCTGTATGTGAACAGTGCATTAAAGAAAACGTAATCAAGGAACCTCTTAGCAAGCAAAGGGAAAAAACAGCCTCAAAAATGAACTCACTGATCAATTCTCTTCTGCTTGCTGAGTTCACTGGACTTCTGACTTCATCTACAACAACCCTGCCAACAGGAGAAGACTGAAAATAACCTCTACCCAAATCAAAATGACAGCAATTAAGCCATTAACAAGCAGCTTGGTGAGTTCAAGCCATCAGCCTGGAGTATTAAATGGCATTTTAAGCCTTTCTAGGGAAGAACCACTGCTTGCTGTCACAACTCTCCAAAGGCTTGAATGGATGGTTACATGCTCAAAAAAGCTGCATCTGGCTGAGCCAAGAAAATGAAAATTAAACCAAAAATGAAATCCCCACACCAGCAAATTAATAGTAGAAAAACTATTAAGGCAGCCAGTATGCAGTATTAGTTGATTTAGAGTAACCACATTATTAACCAATCTGCCATCAGTAATGGAAGCCATCCCCAGCATCACCACTGGCACAGAATTCCCAGTGTGCAGAAATCGCTGGGATGAGCAGCCTGACCTCAATGCAGAAAATGGAATCACCACAGAACCAGGCACTCACTGAATTTCAGCTCCAGCCTGATGACTGCCAGGGCAAAGCTGATTTCTCTCTGCTCCTGACACATTTTTCCCCTTCCTCCAAGACTGCTGTGCAGTGTTTTCTTTCTAGGGAAGAACCACTGCTTGCTGTCACAACTCTCCAAAGGCTTGAATGGATGGTTACATGCTCAAAAAAGCTGCATCTGGCTGAGCAAGAAAATGAAAATTAAACCAAAAATAAAATCCCCACACCAGCAAATTAACAATAGGTATAGAAAAACTATTAAGCCAGGCAGTGTGCAGTATTAGTTGATTTAGAGTAACCACATTATTAACCCATCTGCCATCAGTAATGGAAGCCATCCCCAGTGTGACCACTGGCACAGAATTCCCAGTGTGCAGAAAACGCTGGGATGAGCAGCCTGACCTCAACACAGAAAATGGAATCACCACAGAACCAGGCACTCACTGAATTTCAAGTCCAGCCTGATGACTGCCAGGACAAAGCTGATTTCTCTCTGCTCCTGACACATTTTTCCCCTTCCTCCAAGACTGCTGTGCAGTGTTTTCTTTCTAGGGAAGAACCACTGCTTGCTGTCACAACTCTCCAAAGGCTTGAATGCATGGTTACATGCTCAAAAAAGCTGCATCTGGCTGAGCAAGAAAATGAAAATTAAACCAAAAAATAAAATCCCCACACCAGCAAGTTAACAATAGGTATAGAAAAACTATTAAGCCAGCCAGTATGCAGTATTAGTTGATTTAGAGTAACCACATTATTAACCAATCTGCCATCAGTAATGGAAGCCATCCCCAGCGTCACCACTGGCACAGAATTCCCAGTGTGCAGAAATCGCTGGGATGAGCAGCCTGACCTCAGCGCAGAAAATGGAATCACCACAGAACCAGGCACTCACTGAATTTCAGCTCCAGCCTGATGACTGCCAGGGCAAAGCTGATTTCTCTCTGCTCCTGACATATTTTCCCCCTTCCTCCACGATTGCTGTGCAGTGTTTTCCTTGTGTGGGATGGCAGCAAAAGCCAGGTGAGCACCTTCAGCCTGTGGGAGCACTGAGACAGCACCAGAGCACTAAAAAGCATTAGTTTATTTAGAGAAAAAAAAGGAGAAGGTCTCTGCAGCACAGGAAATGTTCTGTTTGCTCTGGCACCAACCCCTCTTCCCCACACACACCCCAAAAATCCATCCCAGCAATGAGGGCGCCCACTCCAAGGAAACAGAGTTTGTCCTACACAAGGAAAGGACAAGGAATCAGCCCACAAATAGTTTGCTGTGCTTGCTCTACCCTAAAAAAATACATTTAACATTCCCAAACTTCCTCCTGTGTAAATTAAAAAGCTTCCCTAAGGCTCAGTGGGAACAGGGAAGGTTGGCTTCAACACTAAGGGTTCCTAAAAGATGTGGGGAAGTGGCAACACAATCCCTGTACAGGAGGTGGCAAAATGAGCATCCTTCACATTCTCACCTGGCCTCTCTTCTTGGCAGCTTGAAAGATTTCAAGATTTTAAAATATAAATTCGACATCCAGGACTGGCAAATCAGTATCTCTGCCAGCACTGAACTTCACACGAGCCTCCCACTCCTAAAAATAAAACTTAAAGAAAACAGCCATTCAAACTCAATCCCAGTGGAGCAAAAAGAACTTTGGGAGAATCACCAAAAAAAATGGTGCTTAAAAATAGCAAACCTGATTGTTTGTGTTGGGAGATTTCAGGGAAGTGTTTATTTCCTTCTTAATCCCCGAAACAGCAGGAATCAGAGAGAGGGAAAAAGTGAAGGGAGAAAGGAATGAAAGCAAGGGATAACTGCAGACACATTTCAGCTTCCTGACAATTTGATTCCAGACTGTCCAAAGTTCTGACTCATCCCTGGAGTTGTTTTCTGATTGTTCTTTGCAGCTCCGTTTTATTTGAGGGATGAGCTGCATCCCCCTCTCCCCGTTCCAGGGAGCACCCTTGGCTGGACAGACGCCTCATTCAGCATCACGCTGGGATTTGTCCTTCTGTCCCCTCCAAAAAATCAAAAAGGAATAAAAAAAATAAAAAAGAATCACAAAGTAAAAGCACTGTGCAGTTATCTCCTCTGTCCAAGTAATTTTCTTGAAAAGAAGAGGCACATCCTGTCCAGCCACGCAGGCTGCACTGCCAGACAGAAAACGAGATATAAAAAAGCTCCGCGTTCTCTCAACATGTTTCAAGATGTGTAACAGAATCCCATAAATCTCACCAGAGACCTTGATTTAGGTCATTTCGAGTAATTCACTACTGTTTAATCTCCTCACCTACTTTTGGGCTGCTTGGAACACAATGGCTGAGCAAGATGTGCTGAAAGGCCCAATTCAGGGAGCCAGGGAACACAGACTCCCAAAAAAAGATCTGGATCAAGGGCAGGAGGATCCCTGTCCTCAGCCAAGGCAAAGAGCAGCTCTGACACCAGCGCACCACAAACAAAGGCTGGTTTCAACTGGATGCTCTTTCAATGATCATAAATAAGCTTTTCAAAATGAAAATGCATTTAATTTTGAAGGGAAAAAGCAATTTTTTACTGCATGCATGTTATAATACACATGCAGTTGTGTATTTGGTTTGATAATAAATAATATCAAATTGAATAATTTTATTATTTAGCTTTAAGCTGAGAAATAATGTTTATAACATTTAAAATGTGCTACAGGAAGTTTCAGAATCAGAATTCTCTGAAAGACAACCCTAGCTTTTTGGTTTCTTGGGTTTTTCAGGCATCAATGATGCAAGAATTCTCAATTATAATTATTATTTATGATGCATAAACTCCCTCATTTACACTAAGAGGCAAGGGATACCAAAAATCTAAGCAGAGATATGATACTGAGTGAAATTTAGAAAGTGATGCAGTAATATAATATAAACTTCAAGAAATCTGTGATACAGCTGAAGAGCTCTTTATTGTATGGAAAAGAACATTGTGTTTGGGCCACTTCAAACATAGACAAATAAATAGTTCATACACTTTTTGATAAAAACACAAACCCAAAAGTGCTTTCCTATTAAAAAAAAAAAAACCCCAACTTTCTGTGTAAGAGAAATGAGGAGTTGTGCTCCAAAAAAGGTGAGTGGTCAACAAGTTTTGGTGTTCTTGCCATAAGCAATGAGACTTGAGGGGGATCTGGGCTTTATTGACAAAATCAGCTTTTAGAGAGAGGCACAAGACAAGAAGCAATGAAAAAAAAAAAAAAAAAAGGAGGTGGGAAGGAAAAGGAACCTGTTCTCCTTGTACTCCTCAGAGCTGGATTTGTTCTCCCTATCGCCGTCAAAGCCCCAAAGTCATTCTGCAAACACAGCACAACCTCCCCACAAGACAGCCCAGGCAGGGCTGGCTGGATGCTGATGGCTTTCATTAAAAAAAAAAAAAAAATTAAAATAAATAAATAAAAATCTACTCACTCTTCCCATGCCCTGCACACACCTTTGCATGCAGGACCTCAAAGCAACCTCCTCCTTGCAAGGAGAGGCATCGATCTTTTGGGACTGATAAATGTGTTTAAACAGTCAACATATAAATAACTTCTTACAGAGAGCCTTCCCCAAGATGCAGAATCCTTAAATTAAAGGTAACAGCAAATTAGCAGCACTTTCATCCCAACCATAGCAGCTGGTGGAGCTGCTCTGGCTTTGGGACAGGGTGGGGCGCAATGGGAATTATTTGCATGAAGCCTGATCCTAAAACCACTGCGAACCATGTGAGGGAGCTGGGAGAAAATTATAGCTGCTATTCCAGCTCCCAGCCAGTGTTTAGTGTGGAATTCACAATTCAAGGAACCTCCAGCAGCACAAAACCAACGTGAATTCTCTCATCCTTCCATATGGGATGTTGGATATCGTGGAATTTCCCAAACCTCCATATGGGTTTGTCTTGTTTCTCCCCAAAATTCAAATTCTGATGGAGCCTCGAGTCTGGGTCTAGTTCTGAGCCTCTCATTTCAGCATGGACAAGAAAATCAAGGAGTCAGGAGCAGCCAGGCAGCAAAAATGGATAAAACACAGCAAGAATGGCCAACTGTTCCAGGGTGTTTATCACAAAATAGTGTTTAGAGTGGAATTCACAACTCAAGGAACCTCCAGCAGCACTAAACCAACGTGAATTCTCTTATCCCTCCATATGGGATGTTGGATATCATGGAATTTCCCAAACCTCCATATGGGTTTGTCTTGTTTCTCCCCAAAATTCAAATTCTGATGGAGCCTCGAGTCTGGGCCCAGTTCTGAGCCTCTCACTTCAGCAAGGACAAAAATCAAGGAGTCAGGAGCAGCCAGGCAGCAAAAATGGATAAATCACAGCAAGAATGCCCAACTCTTCCAGGGTGTTTATCACAAAATAGTGTTTAGAGTGGAATTCACAACTCAAGGAACCTCCAGCAGCACAAATCCAACACGAATTTTCATCCCTCCATATGGGATGCTGGATATTATGGAATTTCCCAAACCACCAAAGGGGTTTGTCTTGTTTCTCCCTAAAATTCTGATGGGATCCTTCAGTCTGGGTCCAGTTCTGAGCCTCTCATGGACAAGAAAACCAAGGAGTCAGGAGCAGCCAGGCAGCAACAATGGATAAATCACAGCAAGAATGGCCAACTGTTCCAGGGTGTTTATCACAAAATAGCTGGGAGTTCCAGAACAAAATAAAACAAAAAAAGCCCCAACAAAACCAAACCAAAACACTTCTTTCACTGCCAAAAGCTGTCACTGTTTTCAGGCTGTAAAGGAAAGCTGTCCTGCGGGGATTTTCCAGAGGGGGCAGTGCCAGAATTTTTTCCCCATTTAAATCTGAAACCAAAGTACCACCTGAACAGACAGGTTTGGTGGGGGAGAGTTTTTAGCCAAGACTTTCAGGAGAAAGTGTGAAAAGTGGAAATTAATGGATGCAAGGAGCCCTTCCCAGCTTTATTCTCAGAAGCTCACTGTGAAAAAAAAAATAATCTGACATAAAGCCTAAATTAAGATTAATTCCTTAAGTATGAAGACAATGGTTATAAATGTGTTTGGCATTAGGCAGGGCCTAAATAAAAGGATTTCTCTTACACTTATGTGTAAATTAATTTATCATTACAGTCACAAATTAATCATTTCATGGAAGGTAACACCAGCATATGGATTGATAAAAGTTCAAACCAACCTCAGAGCTAACACAAGCAATCTGGATGGCATAAGGAGGGAGAACAGGCAATTTAGCAACCAGCAACGAGCCTTCACACACACACAGGAAATAAAATCAACACTTGAGGGGTCCAGAAATCTGCTCCAAAGGGGTTCAGCCCCAGTTCTGAGTTTATCCAACAACCCTGGTCTGTGGAGCTGAATGGGCAAACTCTCTGCTAAGGAAATTGCATGAAGCCAGACAAAAACCCTTGCAACCATCTGAGGAACCCAAGAATGTCAGAGCTCTGAAACCTCCCAGCCAGTGTTTAGTGTGGAATTCACAATTCAAGGAACCTCCAGCAGCACAAAACCAACATGAATTCTCTCATCCTTCCATATGGGATGTTGGATATCGTGGAATTTCCCAAACCTCCACATGGGTTTGTCTTGTTTCTCCCCAAAATTCAAATTCTGATGGAGCCTCGAGTCTGGGTCCAGTTCTGAGCCTCTCATTTCAGCATGGACAAGAAAATCAAGGAGTCAGGAGCAGCCAGGCAGCAAAAATGGATAAAACACAGCAAGAATGGCCAACTGTTCCAGGGTGTTTATCACAAAATAGTGTTTAGAGTGGAATTCACAACTCAAGGAACCTCCAGCAGCACAAAACCAACATGAATTCTCTCATCCCTCCATATGGGATGTTGGATATCGTGGAATTTCCCAAACCTCCATATGGGTTTGTCTTGTTTCTCCCCAAAATTCAAATTCTGATGGAGCCTCGAGTCTGGGTCCAGTTCTGAGCCTCTCATTTCAGCATGGACAAGAAAATCAAGGAGTCAGGAGCAGCCAGGCAGCAAAAATGGATAAATCACAGCAAGAATGGCCAACAGTTCCAGGGTGTTTATCACAAAATAATGTTCAGTGTGGAATTCACAACTCAAGGAACCTCCAGCAGCACTAAACCAACATGAATTTTCATCCCTCCATATGGGATGCTGGATATTATGGAATTTCCCAAACCACCATAGGGGTTTGTCTTGTTCCTCCCCAAAATTCTGATGGGATCCTTCAGTCTGGGTCCAGTTCTGAGCCTCTCACTTCACCATGGACAAGAAAATCAAGGAGTCAGGAGCAGCCAGGCAGCAAAAATGGATAAATCACAGCAAGAATGGCCAACTGTTCCAGGGTGTTTATCACAAAATAGCTGGGAGTTCCAGAACAAAATAAAACAAAAAAAGCCCCAACAAAACCAAACCAAAACACTTCTTTCACTGCCAAAAGCTGTCACTGTTTTCAGGCTGTAAAGGAAAGCTCTACCTGCAGGGATTTTCCAGAGGGGGCAGTGCCAGAATTTTTTTCCCCATTTAAATCTGAAACCAAAGTACCACCTGATTTTCCACAGACAGGTTTGGTGGGGAGAGTTTTTAGCCAAGACTTTCAGGGAGAAAGTGTGAAAAGTGGAAATTAATGGATGCAAGGAGCCCTTCCCAGCTTTATTCTACGAAGCTCACTGTGATGGGGGAAATAATCTGACATAAAGCTTAAATTAAGATTAATTCCTTAAGTATGAAGACAATGGTTATAAATGTGTTTGGCATTAGGCAGCTGGCCTAAATAAAAGGATTTCTCTTACACTTATGTGTAAATTAATTTATCATTACAGTCACAAATTAATCATTTCATGGAAGGTAACACCAGCATATGGATTGATAAAAGTTCAAACCAACCTCAGAGCTAACACAAGCAATCTGGATGGCATAAGGAGGGAGAACAGGCAATTTAGCAACCAGCAACGAGCCTTCACACACACAGGAAATAAAATCAACACTTGAGGGGTCCAGAAATCTGCTCCAAGGGGTGCTCAGCCCCAGTTCTGAGTTTATCCAACAACCCTGGTCTGCAGAGCTGAAATCTTTGCCAGCACAAACTCTCTGCTAAGGAACCTCACACATTCAGCACAGACAAAATTTTGCCTTGCAAATAACCAGAACCCAAGAATGTCAGAGCTCTGATGAACCTGGCAGAGCTCAGATTGTTGAAGTCTCTCCCAGCCTGTCTGTGGGTGCTGTCCATCCTCCCTTTTCCCCCTTTTTTTATGTTTTCATTTCTACAGCACAGCTTACAAGCGCCAGAAACAGAAAAGTTTTAAAAAAAAAGAAGCAGAACAAGGAGTATTCAGAATTTTTAGACATTCAGCTCCAGGGGGAAAACACAAGAGCACAATTTCATTCATAGCAAGTTGAGTTTCCATCCAAACATCATCAGTGTATCCTGTGACCTTTGTAGCGCTGCATTTCTCCCTCCTTTCCCCCTCCCTTTTCCAGCTGCACACTTTAAAGTCCTTTACAGGCACAGCCTTTTGTTCCTATTTCAGCATTTTTCTGCAGCTCTGGGCTCCTCCCCGAGGAGCTGGGACCCCAGCCCTCCCTGCAGCACAAATACTGGGGATTACTGGTGCTCGTGAAAAGGGCAACTGGGATGAAGCCTCTTCCTCCTTCCCCAGATGGAGAGAAGACAGAACCGGCAGGAAGGGTTCCATTCATGAAAGAGACCAAAGCAAAGCCAGGCTCCTTTCCAAAACCACTTCACAGGGAGCTTCATTTATTAAATTTCTGAGTGGCGGCTTATCGAACACAGGGGAAAAGCCTCCATGGGCCTGCACCTCCACACTCTGCTTTGTCACTGTCACTCATTCTGCCCCTGCACAGATTAAGGAAAAATGAGACTTTTTTTCCCCTCACAGCAACAATGGCTGCTTCTTATTAATGTGCTTTTCTGTCCTCAGATTTTAAAGCATTTCAGGCTCATCAGACTTGTCAAAACACACCCATGATAATTTGCTGTATGGGTCACAGGTCTGAATGTACATTTGCCAATAACAAAAAAAACCCATATATTATTATTTCATAATATATGTTACATATATATTATATATATATGTATTCTATTATATAAAAATATAAAATTATATTATTATATATGTATTTCTTATTAATAAATTAACATTATTGATTATTATATGTTATATATAACCAAAATAATACATAACAATAAAAAATACATTTTTATTATTATTCTATATGTATTATGTATATTATTATAACATATATGCATTCTATTATATATCATTATAATATATTGTTATTATATATGTATTTCTTATCAAGAAATTAACATTCCTGATTATTCTATATATTATTGTCATATTATTATATATGTATTATTATATAATATATTACCATAATATTGTATATGTATTATGAATTAATATATATGTATTTATCTATTAATAAATGTCTATTATATGTATTATATATGTATTTATTAATAATAAATTTTTATATATATAAATAAATACATATATATTTTATATATATAAAATATATATAATATATATTTATATATATTATATTATATATATTCTATATATATATATATATATATATATTATTATATTTTATATATATTTAATATATAATATATATGTTATATATATTATATATATTTTATATATATATTATATATATTTTATATATATATTTATATATATATTTTTATATATTTTTATATATATATTTATTTATTTTATATATATTTTATATATATATATATATAATATAAATAAATAGACAAATAGGGAGCTAATCAGGGCTTTGTGAGTGGATTTGCTCAATGCCCCAGCCAGGAAAGCAGCCCTGCCAGAGGGAAGGGATGTCAGCATCTTGGCACATCCAAACAATTCCCTGATTCTGCTTTACAGGCACTCGATCCAGCTCTGCCTTCCCAGGAAGGTGGGAGAGCATCAGCTTCGCCTCATCTGCGCTCAGGGATGGATACTCACAGTGCCAGCCATGGCCTCGGGAGGAGCTCACCCCTCACAGCTGTCATTTCCCAGGAAAGCACTGGAGACAGGCTCCTGCAGCCCTCCCCAGGGGAACTGGGCTGGAAAAAGGAGAATTGTCCCAGCCCTGGTGGCCTCAGCCCTGCCCACACTGAGCAATTACACCTGGTGGATGAGTGCAAGTTCTTGAGTACATAATCCTATCCCAAAAAATTCCCCATATTTTACCACAAACAGCACTAAGGAAACATGTGAATAACCCCTATTTTTATTTTTTTTTCCTAGAAGCAGCAGAACCACATAAAATGTGTTTTAGTAGCACATTTTATTTTATTTTATTGCTGTAGGACAGCAAGAGCCCTGCTCCAGTGTGAACTTGCATCAAGAAAGGGATGTTGTGGAATTTCCCAATTTTCCCACCTAAATTCACCAACTCAGAGCATGCCCTGCTGGCCCAGGACACTCTCAGGGACTCATTCCCAGGCAACAACTGTTGATATTTTAAGTAAATTCAATTTGCAAGCACTCCCCATCTATAAGTTGCATCGTTCCATGGTTTCCTCCCTGCAGGAAAACCATCCTCCAATGACAGCGGTACAAAAACAAACCAAAAATCCTTCCCTGCTTGCAAGAAGCCAAGAAGCTCTTCCTGGAAAAGTCCTATGATTTAAGAAAAAATAAAAATAAAACAACAGAACCAACGTCAGATGTAGCAGGACCAACGCTGCTGCAGCAATTCAGGGTTGGAGATTGAAATCCACGCTGGGTTTGGAGTTAATTTGCTTATTTGGCTCCTTCTCAAGAGTCAAAAAGGCAGGAGCTGCTCATAAGGCAGCTCCCCTGGCCTAATTCAGCCCATTTCACACAAAACAATGTGAATTATTGCTGGAAACCCTTAAAGACCTAAGAATTCCTGCAGCACATTTAGCAACACCTGGGATTAAACTCAAAAGCAGAACAACGGGGTCAGAAGATTTCCAGTTTAACAACAGCCAATAGTTACTCTGATGGCAAAAGTTTACAATGTTTTAAATGGTTCCAGTTCATTTACAGCATCTTCTTGGAAAAAAAAAAAACCACCAGTTGAGCTTCCTCACATTACACCCATATGGTTTCTGACTTCAAACACATCCAGAGCTTCAATGAGCATTATGCAGGGATTTCACAGAAAGAAGGCCCTGTTTTGTCTACTGGAGTGCTGCAATTTGGGAAGAAAAGGGGAGAGAGAAAGTGAAAATGGAGACTGGTCTCTACTGATGGAATTACTGCGAGGTCAAGACCCTTTCTCCCATTTTCTTCCACACTTTTATCCCACAATAAATCCCGTAACTGCATTTGTTTCCATCGCCTACAAAGCACTGCCAGTGTTCCAAGAGCAGGACGCCCATGATGTTGTAGGAATTCTCAGAGAGAAACCATGAAATCTGTGAAAGTCATCCCAAAAAACGAACTAAATAAAGTTGTGAGTAATGAATATCAACTGTGCATGGCACAGTGAAAGCCATTCAAGGGAACATGTGCTTGAACATACTTTCCATCTCAACAAAGGTTCCGATTTTTCACTCTTCATAACGACAGCTGAAAAAAAAAGTTGACCAGGCAAAGAGATTCTTCCAAGTAAATCCCCAAAATGGCCAAAAAAAATTTTTAGTAAGGATTTCAAAAAAGAATAAAAGCAGAGTGGAGCCTTTTAACTGAGAGGAAAAGGGAAAGATACTAATTTGTAACCTCACCACGAAAGGAAATCATTTAGAGTTGAGGAAAAATGTCCTGTCCCTTAGCTGGGAGTCAGGGAAAACTGGCAATTACCAGTAAAGCTTTTTATAGAATCCTACTGGAGTTACACTGGCAATTCCCTCTGCTTTTGGAGGGAACTGCAGCACTTCAGAGCACGGAGTGGTTTGGTCAGCTTTGCTCTCCAGCCTTCCAACACCTGATGAAACTGCAAAAAATAAAATTTAAAAAAAAAAAAAGGGGGGATTTTGGAGCTGGAGAGGAAAGAAGGCAGACTCTGCATTCCTTCACCTCTTTCCATCCTCATTAATAATCCATTAGTGGGAGTTGGACACAAAAACACAAACTATTGCTGGAAGATCAAGGCAGTCTCCCAACGCCCCCTTCCCCCTTTTTTTGGCACCAAAGCTGCTCTGGCTGGGCCAACGCAGCTCCAAAACTCAAGGGATTAGCACTATCAGGAACTGCAGAAAACCAGATGATTCCACAGCAACTCCAGAGCCCCGAGTTTGGAGCAAGTCATTGTTGCAAACAAATGGAATCACTTACAGGCACAGAGCCCTGATTAACTGCAAAAACCCCTTAAAAGGTAGTTTTACATTTTAAATGGGAACGGTAATCCAACGCATGCAGAGTTAAAATATCAGAATTCAGGATTTTTTCACTCAACCACAGTCCGGGGTGGGTGGTTGAAAAGTCTCTTTATAGGGTGTATTAAAAATTCGGGGAATCCCACCCAAGGATCAGTCAGGTGTGCAGTGACCAACCTGGTGACCTGAACGCAAAAGAGAAATCAACATTTATGGGTAACATCAACACAAAAATCCCAAAGTGAACGGGTTCAGCAGGAAAGCAAATGACAGTGATCTCAGCTCACTGATGTAAAAATCTGAAGGTAAAAAAACCCTGCAACCATTGAGAGAAAAGCCCATTTTTGGTTCAAATCATCACCAAAAGCATCACTGAAAAATCCCAAAGTGAACGGGTTCAGCAGTAAAACAAATGACAGCAATCTCAGCTCACGGATCTAAAAATCTGAAGGTAAAAAAGCCCTGCAACCATTGAGAGAAATGCCAAATTTTGGTTCAAATCATCACCACAAGCATCACTGAAAAATCCCAAAGTGCACGGGTTCAGCAGGAAAACAAATGACAGCGATCTCAGCTCATTGATCTAAAAATCTGAAGGTAAAAAAGCCCTGCAACCATTGAGAGAAATGCCAATTTTTGGTTCAAATCATCACCAAAAGCATCACATTTCCCTTCCAGCCCCCAAATTACAGCTCTGACCCCATCACAGCTACTTTTGCCATCTTTACACCCAGAAAAGGGCTGGACCAGCTCACCAGGACTAAAAAATGCTGAGCATCCCTCAGGAAGATGGACCATACAAATGAGATTTCCACACAGCATTTAAGGCCAAAAAAATCACAATCAGATCAGGCACACTCTCAGGCATTCAACACAGAGAGGGAAAGGGGATTTATCCAAAATTCATCAGCCATTTTGGGGAGGTTTAAGGGAAAGTTTTGAGACATTTCAGTAGCCTGAGTGTGATGGCAGCTGGGAGGTTGCCTGAAGTTGCTCTTATCAGGAATCTTCCCCCAGCAAAGACAAACTGAGCTCAGCAACCACGCAGCCACCTCTGGGCTCCGCTTGCTCCTGCTGTAAATTACCTCATCCATTTGTCATATTTTTAGCACTTTTTGGGCTGGGCTGCAAGATCTGCAAGAGATGCATTTTAACCTCTGCTAGCGACTGCTCAAGGACAGAAGTGGTTTTATGAGCCCTCGCCGTGTAAAAAAATGTCAGTATTAAATTTCTGCAGCTCAAACCATGGAGCTATTTACTGAGGCTTTATACAAACTAATTAAATATAAGGCTCTCGTGGGACACGAGGAGAAAGGAAAGGAGAATTAAGAGATAAATCACTGGCTTTTCTTTCCTCAGCAAGTGTACACTCCAATTTAATATATTAAACCAAAAAACACCCTGACAGTGCTCGCTCGGGCACAGAGAGGCAGCAGCATCCCAACCTCACACGGAACAGCATAAATTAATTATCTCTGCCTCACCACAACTTGCACAAAGGAATTGGGAGAGACAATCCAGACAAGGGGATGAGCTTGAGATATCAAAGGCTCCATATGGAGTGGGGGAATCTCACTTTGCAGCTTCACAGGGCTCCCAGGCTTTGTGAGCACATGGCACTGGGAGGTATCAAAGCAGCCCTGCCCTCCCCTGCTGGCCCTGGGTCATCCTGGCAGGAGAATCCTGACTGCTTGACAAGATTCCTGCTGGAGTTTCCTCAAAAAAAGCACTCCAAGGAGTCCAGGAGCAGAGAGGACAAAGCATGGAACCAAGGGAGGAAGGCTGGAGGTCAAGGCAGGTGTTGGGGAAAATCAAAGTGTGGGTTAATTCCAATCTGCAGAAAGGTGGGTTTGGAGCTGAAGCTCCAGATGTTGGGGAAAATCAAAGTGTGGGTTAATTCCAATCTGCAGAAAGGTGGGTTTGGAGCTGAACCTCCAGATATTGGGGAAAATCCAAGTGTGGGTTAATTCCCTCTGCAGAAAGGTGGGTTTGGAGCTGAACCTCCAGGGATTGGGGAAAATCAAAGTGTGGGTTAATTCCAATCTGCAGAAAGGTGGGTTTGGAGCTGAACCTCCAGATGCTGGAGACCATGGGGCCACAGGGCAATCCAGCACATCCTGGGGTGGTCACTCAGAGGGTCAGACCAGGCTGTGTCCAGCCTGCTTCCAGACACAGATGTACAACCAGAGAGGACAGATCACCAGGAAGGAGCTCCTTGTTCCCTCCATGCCCCCTGATTACTGCATGCTAACTTTGGTTAAAAAACCCTTCAGTTCAGAAATTGATTTCATTCAAATGTTTATCTCCCCACAAACACAAACCATGGGAAGAGCCAGCTCCAACCCAAAAGAGGCAGAGAAATGGCTGTGGGGAGACAAAACATACCTACAGCTACAGGAGAAGAGAAAGTGTCACTCATCCACTTCCCATCCCTGGACTCCAAGCAGTCCCTGGCCAAGAGCAGAGAGGACAAAGCATGGAACCAAGGGAGGAAGGCTGGAGGTCAAGGCAGGTGTTGGGGAAAATCAAAGTGTGGGTTAATTCCAATCTGCAGAAAGGTGGGTTTGGAGCAGAACCTCCAGATATTGGGGAAAATCAAAGTGTGGGTTAATTCCCCTCTGCAGAAGAGTGGGTTTGGAGCTGAAGCTCCAGATGTTGGGGAAAATCAAAGTGTGGGTTAATTCCAATCTGCAGAAAGGTGGGTTTGGAGCAGAACCTCCAGATATTGGGGAAAATCCAAGTGTGGGTTAATTCCAATCTGCAGAAAGGTGGGTTTGGAGCTGAACCTCCAGATATTGGGGAAAATCCAAGTGTGGGTTAATTCCCCTCTGCAGAAAGGTGGGTTTGGAGCTGAAGCTCCAGATGCTGGAGACCATGGGGTCACTGGGCAATCCAGCACATCCTGGGGTGGTCACTCAGAGGGTCAGACCAGGCTGTGTCCAGCCGGGTTCCAGACACAGATGTACAAACAGAGAGGACAGATCACCAGGAAGGAGCTCCTCATTCCCTCCACACCCCCTGATCACTGCATGCTAACCTTGGTTAAAAAAAATCTTCAGAAATTGATTTCATTCAGATGTTTATCTCCCACCACGCACAAACCATGGGAAGAGGCAGCTCCAACCCAAGAGGCAAAGAAATGGCTGTGGGGAGACAAAAAATACTTACAGCTCATGGTTATAGGAGAAGAGAAAGTGTCACTCATCCACTCCCCATCCCTGGATGTGTCCCTGAACTCTTGGAGCAGCCTGGGATGGTGGAAGATCTCCCTGCCCACGAGATGAATTTTAAGGTCCCTCCCAACCCAAACCATTCCATGATTCTTTGCCCTGCTGCCCCTTTTGCAATAAAAGCCACCGAGCTCATTCAGCAACAGAAAATCAAAAATTTTGCCTCTTGATGATCTATTAATCAAGCCATTCTTTAAATGGTTTCTGATTAACCACTTAAGGCTATTAAATTTTTAAACAAAGCTCCATCATTCCATTAGCAATCATTTAAAGTGCTTAAGGAGGTGTTTGTGGATTAAGGGTTTTAAAGGAAGCCTCTAAACGCGGCTCCCAGCACAGAGCCAAACACAAAAAAACGCTGTAAATTTCTAAATGCCAGCAAAAAATATCTGAGTTTTGTCATCAGAGGAGCAGATGCCACCTCCCAACACGTGATTCATCTCACCCCCACAGCCCCTGCTCCCCTTCCCAGCTCAGGAAAGGATTTCAGAGTTAACATTTCCATGCTGCTCCCACAGCTGAGGGCAGAACTGGACACCAGAATCATCCTGTAGGAGCCTGGGTGTGTTTGGTGAGGCAGCAGCACCACATTTGTGGATTTCAATGGGTTCAGCACCACCTCATCCTGCCATGGGATGGAGAGACCTGCAATTAGAGTGCCTGGAATTAGGGCTGAGAGATTCCCTAAGGAATCCCAGCAGTGTCCGGCTCAGGACTGAGCTATCTGTGGGATTTGCATGACAGACATTCAGGGGAGTGATGGAAAAGCACAAAACAACCAAAGGTTTGCAGTGTTTTCAAAGGAGCAAAGTCTCCCTCCAAAGCTGGTATGGAGAGAAGGATGCCCACTGTCAAAGCAGCTCCTGAAAGGTCAGGGATGGGTGGAAAAGGGTGAAAAAGGTGAAAAAGCTCTAAAATAAACCAGGGATGTAGGACAGGGTTGCTACAGGACTGCCCTGTGCATTTCTGTGGGATTGTCATGGTTCTGCATGAGAGACATTCAGGGGAGTGATGGAAAAGCACAAAACAAGCAAAATTTGTGGTGTTGTGGAAGGGGCAAAGTCTCCCTCCAAAGCTGGTACCCAAAGGCAGGGAGAGAAGGATGCCCATGGCCAAAACAGCTCCTGAAAGGTCAGGGCTGGGTGGAAATGGGAAAGGAAAAGCTCTAAAATAAACCCTAAAATAAACCAGGGATGGAGGACAGGGTTGCTACAGGACTGCCCTGTGCATTTCTGTGGGATTGTCATGGTTCTGCATGAGAGACATTCAGGGGAGTGATGGAAAAGCACAAAACAAGCAAAAATTTGATGGAAAAGTACCCAAACAAAACAAGCAAAATTTGTGGTGTTGTGGAAGGGGCAAAGTCTCCCTCCAAAGCTGAGAGACATTTGGGGGATGGTTCTGATGAGAGGGGAAACCATAAAACAAAGCTGGTACCCAAAAGCAGGGAGAGAAGGTTTGAAAGGTGGTGTTTTGGAAAGGGGAAAAGTCTCCCTAAAATAAACCAAAGCTGGTACCCAAAAGCAGGGGAGAGGGAAGGATGCCCAAAATTTGTGGTGTTTTGGAAGGGTCAAAGACACCTCCTGAAAGGTCTGTGTGGAATAGGGAAAGCAAAAGCTCTAAAATAACCCCTAAAATAAACCAGGGGATGTAGGACAGGGTTGCTACATGACTGCCCCGTGCATTTCTGTGGGGTTGTCATGGTTCTGCATGAGAGACATTCAGGGGAGTGATGGAAAACCATAAAACAAGCAAAAATTTGTGGTGTTTTCAAAGGGGCAAAGTCTCCCTCCAAAGCTGGTACCCAAAAGCAGGGAGAGAAGGATGCCCATGGCCAAAACAGCTCCTGAAAGGTCAGGGCTGGGTGGAAAAGGGAAAGCAAAAGCTATAAAATAAACCAGGGCATGGGGTTTAAACCTGGACAGGACAGGGTTGCTGCATGACTGCCCTGTGCATTTCTGTGGGGTTGTCATGGTTCTGCATGAGAGACATTTAGGAGTGATGGAAAACCATAAAACAAGCAAAGGTTTGTGGTGCTTTGAAAGGGGCAAAGTCTCCCTCCAAAGCTGGTACCCAAAAGCAGGGAGAGAAGGATGCCCATGGCCAAAGCAGCTCCTGGAAGGTCAGGGCTGGGTGGAAAAAGGAAAAGCTCTAAAATAAACCCTAAAACAAACCAGGGATGCAGGACAGGGTTGCTACAGGACCGCCCTGTGCGTTTCTGAGCTGGCTGGTCCCTCCACACGTCCCTCCAGGAGATGGATCAGCACCTCCTGACCCAGAGCCACACTGGGAGAGGGACAGGAGAGCATCCCGAGCTGAAGGCATCCCTGCCCTCACCCCAATTCAGGAAGGAAATCCCCTTCTCCCAGCTCCTCCAGATCCCTTCCGCCCTCCTTAACCTCCTGCAATGCTTTATAAGGCCAAAAAGCAAAAAAAAAAAAAAAATTAAAATAAATCCATGTGCCACTAGTGCAATCCACTTTTGGGAGCACATTTCCAGGTCAGTGACAGCCCCAGAGATGAGCTGAGCTCTGGCAGCAGCAAGGAAGGCTCCTTCCCATTTTCCTGCTCTCTTGTCTGAAAAGGAAAGGAAGGATTTCTAATTTATGCAAGAGCTGAGAGGTGAGAGGATGTGCTTTGCTAATTCCAAAGCCTCCTTCCCGTGTTATTCCCAAATATTGTGACTGCCAGCTCGCATCTATCACGCACATTTTGATGGGGTAAATAATGAAAGAGCCTACAAGCCTCTAATTTGATGCTGACTGCAATTCCCACTTCCAAAGACAGCAAGAAAACAGGAATAGAAACTAAACCAGTAAAAGAGAAACACGCCCTTCTCCATTTCTAACTTTAAGAACCTCAGTATTCAAGAAAAAAATCAACATAAACTCTCAACACAGCTTGGTATTTGCTCAAATAAGCATTTTTCAACAAAAGTACCCAAACTGCTTCTAGGTGCAGGGCACAGGGGTCAGGGTAGGACACGGCTTGTAGGACAACACATTTTAATGATTTACAACCAACGAGCAGAACCCCCTTCCCCAGCAGGAAAAATAACCGAGCACCTAATTGCAAAACAATATCTTAATTGTCAATTTGAATCTAGGTTTCCTCCTCATGTTTAAATCTGGCTTTTTTTTTTTTTCCCCTTTTTCAAATTGCATTGATTTAACTCAATCAACCCTGCCCGAAGGCCATCTTTCCTGCATGCTCTGAGCATACCAAGCAAGTTTCAACCAATTAGATAAATCACTGAATCTCAGAACTTCCTAGCAGCGACGGATCAAGCCATGCACAAGCCCTAATTATTCTTTTAAATACGTCTTATCCCAAAAACTTCGCAAAAATAAGCAGCTCAGGGGGGAATTTCACCATATTTTATATTTTTTTTTTAACCTAGGGCACATGATAGCCAGCTAAATTCTGCAGGAGACTTGCACGGTCATTGCAAAGCCCATTTTTAAATCTGTTTTTATTGCCTGTGCTGATGGGAATAATGTTGCTGCATGAGTTTTATTCATTTTTTTTCTCTGTGTGTGTGTGTGTACACCCACACCCACACTGCAGCCTCGAGGTGTTACACTCCAGCACGGCAAGGAAAAAGCAGGGAATTATGACGGGGAAAATCCTGAATAATGGAAGTTTCTAGCACAAACAGCTTCCCAGGGACCCTGGAGCACAGTCCCCCATCAGCAGCAGTGGAAATATGCTCCTGTGACACTGCACAGATTGTTCAAAGATTCCCATGACAGGCAGAGGATTAAAAAGCAATTCCCTGCCTCTCATATTTCACATGCAAAGCCGTCTCCGAGAACGGCAGGCAGGAAAAGATGGATCTCCCCGAACTCAAAAATGTGGGTATTCCATTAAAAAAAAAAAACCCTTAAAAACGGCAGCACCAAAGCAGGAATTACCCCATGGGGACAGACACAGCGCTGCAAACCCGACCCAGCTTTGTATTCCCAAAAAAAACCCCTGCAAATTCCAGGCAATCTGCAAATGATTTCCCTCTTCCCCACCCAAACATCCACTGCAAACTCCTACAATCGCCAGGCAGGCTTGCAGGGGAAGCGATGGAAATAAAACCATTCCTTACCTTTAACTTGAGTGTCATATTCAGCTATGATCTCCTTATCCTTTTTGAATTTTGCTGGCGACGTCATGTTTTCTTGTCCAAAAAGCTGAATAACCTCGAAAGAGATCCACCAGAACACGAGATAGAAAAGGGAATTTTCGCTCCTCTCAGCACGATGCCTTGGCTTTCTGCTCGTTCCTTCCCTTCCCCCCCCACCCCCCCGAAAAAAAAAAGGGAAAAAAATCAAAAAATCAGTCCATGGAGAGAGGGTGTGAGAGGGAGCACAGCAGCAGGAAAATGCAGATGTTGAGATCAGCGGATGGAAGAGGCAGCAGTTTTGTCTCCCTGCACCAAATCCTCGAGCAGCAGCATCAGCCTGGCGAGATCCTGCAGCCCCAAAGGCTCTTCCTGATCCTCAATAGCACAGCCAGGGAGTGGAAGTCCTTCCGCACATGTTTTGTGTGGGTTTGGTTTGCCCTTTTTTTTTTTTTTTTTCCTCTCTTCTCCTCTTTTTTATTTATTTATTTACTTTCTTTTAATGGGCACGGAGATGATGCAAATCAAATCCCAAACGAGAGCAGCAGCAGAGGGGAAGCAGCTTTTGGTTTGCTTGCCTGAAAACACACACAAAAAAAAACAATAACAATAATATATATAAATATATTTAGAAAATTACTGCTCGCAGCCCAAATTGGTGATGGGAAGCAAAGCTGCCCTGACACCCTGACATTGCAAATCGTCCTTTGAGCAGCAGCAGCAGTGTGAGGAGGTTCCAGCTGCAGCCCCCAGGTGACCGAGGGAACACGCCTACACCGGCACCGGGCACAGCTGGGGCTCCCTGGGGATATCCCGGGGCTGATTTGGGGTGCAGCTCCCAGGGGAACAGGGGATGGTTTGGGGAGCAGGGATCCTTTGGGATGCAGCTCCGGGGGGAGCTGGCGTTGATTTGGGGTGCAGGTCCTGGGAGAAAATTTGGGGTTGATTTGGGGTACAGGTCCCTGGAAACAATTCAGGGTTCATTTGGGATGCAGGTCCCGGGGGAGAATTTGGGGTGCAGGTCCTGGGAGAGAATTTGGGGTTGATCTGGGGTACAGGTCCTGGGGTTATGGGGCTGTTCGGGGAGCGGCTCCCAGGGGAATGCATCTGCTTTGGGATGTGGCTCCTGTAGGAGAATTTGGGGTTGATTTGGGGTACAGGTCCAGGGGGAGAATTTAGGATTGATTTGGGGGTGCAGGTCCCGGGAGAGAATTTGGGGAGCGGCTCCCGTGGGAGCTGGGCTTGATTTGGGATGCAGGTCCCAGGGGAGTATTTGGGATTGATCTGGGGTGCAGGTCTTGGGGGAGAATTTGGGATTTATTTGGGGGGGGCAGGTCCCAGGAGAGAATTTAGGATTGATTTGGGGGGCAGGTCCCAGAGGAGAATTTGGGGAGCAGCTCCTGGGGGTGATGTGGCTCCTTTGGGATGCAGCTCCAGTAGGAACTGGGGTTATATTGGGATGCAGGTCCTGGGGGAGAATTCGGGGTTCATTTGGGGTGCAGGTCCCTGGAAAGAATTTGGGGCTCATCTGGGGCGCAGCTCCTGGGAGAGAATTTGGGATCGATTTGGGGCACAGGTCCTAGGAGAAAACTTGAGGTTGATTTGGGGTACAGGTCCCAGGAGGAGAATTTGGGGTGCAGATCCTGGGAGAGAATTTGGGGTTGATTTGGGGTAGAGATCTCGGGAGAGAATTTGGGGTTCATTTAGGGTGCAGGTCCCTGGAGAGAATTCGGGGTTGATTTGGGGCGCAGCTCCCTGGGAGAGAATTCGGGGTTGATTTGGGGTTGATTTGGGGTGCAGCTCCCGTGGGAGCTGGGGTTCACTTGGGGCGCAGGTCCCGGGGGAGAATTTGGGGAGCGGCTCCCGGGGGTTCCGGAGCTGTTCAGGGAGCGGCTCCGGGGCTCCCCCGGTCCCGCAGCATCCCCCGCTGACCGCGGGCTCGGCCCCGCCGCCGGCAGCCCCGGGCACACCGGGCGCGCCCCCGCCGGGCGGCTCCGCCCGCAGCTTCTCCCTTTTCGGGTTTCTTTTTTTGTGGGGCTGATTTAGGGCTCCTTCCAGCGCCCGCTGCGCCGTGCAGGGCGGGACACAACTTTTCCCCCGTCTTTTCTTTCCAATTTGGATTTGTTCCCCGGTTTTTTGGGAGGAGGGGTGGAGGAGGGCGGGCGCGCGGCCGCAGCCCCCGCGGGAGATGCGCGGACGGGAGGAAGAAATAAATAAACACGGCACCCGCCGGATCCGCATCCCGCCCGGGAAGAACAATGCGGGCGGCGGGGAGAGGAAGCGTGGGGGGGTCCCGAAGGGGGGGCCGGGGCTGGGGGGACGCGGCTCGGGGCGCTGGGGAGGCGGCGGGGCCGGCGGCGAGGGGCTGCTCGTGGCCTGCCGGGGGGTGGCACGGGAGGGCCGGGGGTCGGGCGGCCGGGCGGGGCGATTACCTGGGCGCTGCGGAGCCGCCTCCCGCAGCCGGGCGTCCTCCGGCCGCTGGCGCCCGCCGCCCGGTCCCCCGCACCGGCCCGCCACCGCCCCGCCCCGCCCAGCGCCTCGGCCAATGGGCGCGGAGCGTTGGGTATGAGCGACGGGTGTTGTAACCAATCAGAAATTGCCATGCCCAAGATGAGCCCGCCCCCTCTTCCCGCCGCTTGGCGCCCGTGGCACCGCCCCGCCGGCGGAGCGCGGCGCAGGGGCGGGACGAGAGTGTGAGTGACAGGAGAAAAACCAATAAAAGCGACGCACGGCGCGCCTTTCCACCAATAACCAGGCGGGAGGGGTGGTGCCACCGGATTTTTTTCAATGGGCTGGGCGTGGCCTGCGGCGCCCAATGAGAGGGCGCGGTCGGGAATTCAAACTGACAGGTGGGAGCGTGGCCGTTGGTGCCGGAACGGGACCGGACCGGACCGGGACCGGGACCGGGACAGAGACAGGGACTGGGACCGGGACTGGGACCGGCACAGGGACAGCGACAGGGACCGGACCGGGACCGGGACCGGACAGGGTCCCAGCCGCCATGTCGTCCAGCAGCGGCTGCACCTTCGCGGACCGGTGCGTGACCGTGCTGTGCTGCCGGTTCTGCCGGCAGGTGCTGAGCTGGCGGGGCATGCAGGCGGTGCTGCTGGCCGACACCGACACCAACACCGACCTCTACTCCACCGACATGCCGCCCTCGGGGTAAGCACCGGGAACGGAGGAAGGGTGGGTTCCACCGGGACGCGGAGTCCTGCCAGCCCCGGGGGACACGGCGTGGCTCCGGAACCCGCTGGCACCGGGAGAGCGGCCCTGCAGGGTGGTGGTGCTCACAGGGGTCCCAGGACAGGGAAGAGGTGAGAATCTTGACTCCGTGTTTCAGAAGGCTGATATATTATATTATATTATATTATATTATATTATATTATATTATATTATATTATATTATATTATATTATATTATATTATATTATATTATATTATATTATATTTATTGTATTATATTATATTATATTATATTATATTTATTGTATTATATCGTATCGTATTGTATCGTATTATATCGTATTATATTACACTACATTATATTATATTAATTATATTATATATTATAATTCTATACTAAAACTATAACTAAAAGATATAATGATATACTAAAACTATAAACTAAAACTATGCTAAAAGAATAGAAGAATTATATTTCATTGTACTATGCAAGGAATATTCTATTGAATGATAATAAAATCTTGTGACTGATTTAAGAGATATCCAAGCTACATTATATTATGTGATTTATTATATATTATAAGAAACTAAAACTATAATAAAACCAATATAATGATACTAAAACTATAAATTAAAATCCTAAAAGAATAGAAGAATAACCAATGTTTACAAAGAATGATAATAAAATTTGTTCCTGACCAGAGGTCCTCTCAGGCTGTGATTCATTAAGGAGAAACAAAATGAAACCAATCCCAAATGCACCTGTTGCATTCCACAAAAGATAACCAATGTTTACATTTTGTTTTCAGGAGAAAAAATTGATTTTTCAGAAAAGATGGCACTGCAGAGCATGGGTCACCCCATCCCTGCCTCCCCAGTCCCAGCAAAAAGCGAGGCTGTGCCGTGCAGGGCAAACCCAAATTTGAATTTGCTCCATCCCTAGGGATGCCACAGGCTCAGCAGGCACGGGAAGCTCCTCCTGCTCGTTCCCGGAGCGAGGATTAGAATTTGAAATAAAGATCCACAAACAGAACAAACCTGATCTGTCACTGCTGCCAGTGCCATCTCCCCCGGCTGGGCTCAGCTTTCCCATAGCCAGATTTGAATAGTAAGGAAATCAGGTTGTGAAATGACATGGTAATCAGAAAGTATGGGTTGGAGAGGAGATAAGCAATCAGAGGTTTGGGTTTAGACATCCCTGAGGTTTTGTTCTGTTTCTGAGCTGGGATTTGGCAGCAATGTCCCCGACCAGGGTTCTGATGGCAGTGCCACACTGAGCCACCAAGGCTCTGGGATCTGCTGCTCTTTGCAGCTTCTCTGCCCCTGAGGATGCTCCTAAATAAGCTCTGAGAAGCCTCTTCAAGCATTTCCATCTTTATTTAGCAATACTTTCAGGGTTTCAGCACCAAACTCTGCTTTTCTGGGCTAGTTTAAGGGGATTTTTGATACTCGTGCAATGTCACGTGGGTCCCTTGTTCAAGTTTCCATATGAGTCGGGCTGAGAGTCAGAAGGAAAATAATAAAACCATTTATTATTAGTATTATTATTAATAAAACCATGTTTTATTATCCTGGTTTAAACCACCCAGGACCAATGGCAGCAGCAGAAGAAGAAGAAGAAGGAGAAGAAGCAGCCAGGTCTATGCTCAGAACTCAAAGTTTTCTGTCTGGCTGTGGGATCTGCTGCTCTTTGCAGCTTCTCTGCCCCTGAGGATGCTCCTAAATAAGCTCCGAGAAGCCTCTTGGAGCATTTCCATCTTTATTTGTCAATACTTTCAGGGTTTCAGCACCAAACTCTGCTTTTCTGGGCTATTTTAAGAAGACTTTTGATACTCGTGCAATGTCACGTGGGTCTCTTGTTCAAGTTTCCATATGAGTCGGGCTGAGAGTCAGAAGGAAAATAATAAAACCATTTATTATTAGTATTATTATTATTATTAATAAAACCATGTTTTATTATCCTGGTTTAAACCACCCAGGACCAATGGCAGGATAATAATAACAAGAAGAGGAAGAAGAAGCAGCCAGGTCTATGCTCAGAACTCGAAGTTTTCTGCCTGGCTCTGGGATCTGCTGCTCTTTGCAGCTTCTCTGCCCCTCAGGATGCTCCTAAATATGTACTGAGAAGGCTCTTGGAGCATTTCCATCTTTATTTGTCAATACTTTCAGGGTTTCAGCACCAAACTCTGCTTTTCTGGGCTACTTTAAGAGGATTTTTGATACTCGTGCAATGTCACGTGGGTCCCTTGTTCAAGTTTCCATATGAGTGGGGCTGAGAGTCAGAAGGAAAGCAGAATAATGTGGTTTAAACCACCCAGGACCAATGGCAGCTTCACTTTGTGGTGACTTCATCCCGGTGTCATTGTGACCCTGAGGCTGTGACCGCCACAAATCCAAACTTTTGTGCATTTCCTTCCGCCAGGACTGTGGATTTCATCGGGAGCTGCTACTTCACCGAGGCCTGCCAGTGCAAAGTGAAGAACATCGCCTGCTTGAAGTGGTGAGCTCACACCCACCCCACGGGTGTCCCTGACGTGTCCCAGCCCCGCGTCCCCTCCTGTGTCACCTCCTGCGGCTCAGGAGTATGGGCTGAAGGAACAGCTTGCCTTCCTTGGTGCAAATTTAATGCTGCCGGGTTGAAAATCAGACTTTCTGTGAGTGGAAATGTGAGAATATTTTCAGGAGGCTGAGTCTCCTGAAAGCTTCTGTGCCACCTGCCCGATGAAAAGCGTGCCTCAGCGCTGAGATTTCTCTGTGAATAAGGCCCCAGCAAGAAAGCAGTTACTCATTCTCTAATTAATAGAACATCCTCTTGGCAGATTGGGTTGCTGGGAGCAGATGGAACATGCTGTCGCTGGAGTTCTTGGAGTTCTTTTATCCTCCTTAATAATGCCTGATATTTAAGGGTGGAAACAACAACTCTCAAATAGCTCACAGTTATCTGAGAGGATTCTTTCAGATGGAGATTTTTACCTTTTTCAGATTTGAACAATTGGGGGGTTGTGATAGGGAGGGAGAATTCTTTCTGAGAGGATTCTTTCAGCTCCCTGACGGAGATTTTTACCTTTTTCAGATTTGAACAATTGTGGGGTTGCGATAGGGACACAATATTTTGGTTTTTAGATAGAAGTAGAGAAACAGAAATATCTCAGCGGAGCACACAAAAATGGATGAATGGTTGTTATGGTTTCAGTTTAGTAGAGTTGATAAGGGTCAATAATGTGGCCCAGAGCAGCTGTGGCTGCCCCATCCCCATCCCTGAAGTGTCCAAGGCCAGGTTGGAGCACCCTGGGATGGTGGAAGATGTCCCTGCCCATCTGGATGAGATTTAAGGTCCTTTCCAAGCCAAACCATTCCATAATTCTCGGTTTCATCGCTCCTGCTGCTGGTGGCCTCCTGTGCATGGTCCTTGTGCGCAGGTGGATTTTGGGTGTGAGGAACCTCTCTGCTGGTTGGAATCACTGCCCTTCCAAAGGAAAACAAATCAAGAAATCCACCAGCATTTGTTGGTATGTAAACTAATCTGGGTTACACAATTTGGGTTACTAAACGCTTCTCTGTGTGCCAAAGATCTAAAACTCAGATATTCTGTAACTCCCAACAGATGTTCCCTAAATATTTCGGATACTTGTTTCACCCCGTTCCCTTAACCCTATCAAAACAGCAGCATCACATAAAGCCCTGGCACTGGGAATGTTTAACTGGAGCTGGGAAAAGCCACCAAGATCCCCCTTTTCCCCAGGATAACTCTTTTCCTTGCCTTTCCAGTGGGAATGTTGTTGGCTACCACGTCATCTGTCCCTGCAAGCCCTGCCTGCAGTCCTGCAACAACGGCCACCTCTGGATGTTCCACAGCCAGGCCGTGTTTGGCATCAACAGGCTGGACCCTTCTGGTGAGGGGCTTCCTTCCTTTCCCTGAAATCCTCATCCCCTTTCCCTTGGCTTCCTTCCCTTTCCCTGAAATCCTCATCCCCTTTCCCTTGGCTTCCTTTCCCTTTCCCTGAAATCCTCATCCCCCAGCACAAAATGCACAGAATCTCCGGGTTGGAAGAGAATCAGCCCCAGCACCTCAGCTAAACCCTGGCACCCAGTGCCACATCCAGGCTTTGTTAAACACCCCCAGGGATGGGGACTCCACCACCTCCCCAGTCCCCGGGAATTCCCAACATTCCCAAAATTCACAGAATCACCAGGGTGGAGGAGACCTCAAAGATCATCACATGTAACCCAGCCCCAGCACCTCAACTCAACCCTGGCACCCAGTGCCACATCCAGGCTGCTTTAAACACACCCAGGGATGGGGACTGCACCACCTCCCCAATCCCTGGGAATTCCCAACATTCCCAAAATTTCCAGAATTCCCTGAATTCACAGACTCACCGGGTTGGAAGAGACCTTCAAGGTCATCAAATCCAGCCCAGCCCCAACACCTCAACTGAACCCTGGCACCCAGTGCCACATCCAGGCTTTGTTAAACACCCCCAGGGATGGGGACTCCACCACCTCCCTGGGCAGAACATTCCAGAACTTTACTGTCAGATTATGCTCTTTTCTGACCCAGAGATGGGGCAACTGAGAGCCATTTTAAAAACTTTTATTCCGTTTTCAGTCTCATGTGAAGGGTGAGAAAAACACAGGTGTTATAATTCACACCATCACAATCAGAAATTAACTATTTCCTAATTACAATAAATGATAAGCGTTTCTTGGCCTATCAGCTTTTGCCACACCATGCTGTAAATGCCTAACTCTCTACAAATTCATTTCCCACACTTTGTCACTCTTTCTGTAAAAACCTTTCCCTGCTCTCCAGCCTGTGTTTCCCTTGGTGGAGGAGGAGGAGGAGGAGGAGAAGGAAAATATTTATGTTTTTAGCGTAATTTTTAACTTTTGTCTTATAGACTTATGCTACAGTGTACGTTTTCTTAGCTAATCATGTTATAACACACAAACTTACAGTATTGCATTCTAAACTTCTTGTTTACCTTTTATTTTTTCTGTATTCTAAAACTCTAAAACTTTAAACTTTCTTCTTAACATGTTAACAGAAATAAGAAATAATATTTGTTATATAATTATATATATGTTATATTTTAAGAATATAATATGTTATGTTAATATAATTATATAATGTTATATTGTTAAGAATATTTAATATATTCTATTTTCTATGTTAATATAATTATAGATAATACTATATTATACTATATTTATTATATTATATTATATTATACTATATTATATTATATTATACTATATTATATTATACTATATTATATTATACTATACTATATTATATTATACTATACTATACTATATATCATATAATATCTATTATATTTATTTATTATATTTATATTTATTATATTATTTCTATTATTATTTTACTAATAATTTTATATAATTCTGTTATATAATTTTTATATTTATACAAATAGATAATAATATATTTATATACATATATAAATATTTATCCTCTGAATTGGGGTAAAAATAAACAACACCACTCCCAAGATCAGCTTTGAAGGAAGGTAGAAAATAGATTTATTCACCATGAACGTGACTTCCTGGGTTTTGCAGGGATTATTTTCTCTCAAAATAGACAGTTGTGCAACTTAAAAACAAGGTCACAATCCAAAAATATCTCTTTTTTTGCCCCTCCTTTGTCTCCTTCCCACCAGGTGTGAATGTTTTGCTGTGGGGCAACCTGCCAGCTCTGGAGGAGAGCACAGAAGGAGACACGTCCTGCACCTCTGAGGAGGAGTTCATCAGATAAATTCCACCTGCAGGATCTTCCCTGCACTGCTGGCCTGGCTGTTTGCTTTGGATTCATTTAATTTCACCTGGTGGCTCATCAGGGCTTAAACAGCAGGAAAAAAACCCCAGGAAATCTGAAAAAAAAGCCAAAAATTTTGAATTCTTCTTGCTCTTTCTCTGTAGCCATCCCTGGACTCTGCCTGGGCAGATCCACCTTGGAAATGCCAACACAAAGTGCATTTACTGAGCTCGATTGTGCCTTTTATTCTTAACACTCTACAGCTGATAATCCTTCTTTTCTTCTTCCCCAAAGCACTTTTCACAGAGCAAAACCTCTCAGCTGCTCTCAGATCAAAAGAGTTTTCAGGAATAATCAGCCAGGTCTGGCAGAGCTCAGAACTCAAAACTTTCTGCTCTGGCTCTGGGATCTGCTGCTCTCTGCAGCTTCTCTGCCCCTCAGGATGCTCCTAAATATGCACTGGGAAGCCTCTGAGAGCATTTCCATCTTTATTTGTCAATACTTTCAGGGTTTCAGCCCCAAACTCTGCTTTTCTGGGCTACTTTAAGGGGATTTTTGATACTCATGCAATGCAATGTGGGTCTCTTATTCAGGTTTCCATATGAGTGGGGCTGAGAGTCAGAAGGAAAATAATAAAACCATTTTTTATTAATATTATTATTAATAAACCCATATTTTATTATCCTGGTTTAAACCACCCAGGACCATTGGCAGCATAATAATAATAATAATAATAATAATAATAATAATAATAATAATAATAATAATAATAATAATAATAATAATAATAATAATAACAGTAATAAACAGGGTTCTGTCTCCACAGAGATCAAGTTCATGGTTTTTTCTCCCTGATAAAACCTAAATTCTGCGGTTTCTTGGAAGAACTTCAAGGCTACACTGGAGTTTTCCTTCAGGGCAGCAATAAAACCCATCCACTCTCATATATATAAATATATATATAAAATATATAATGTGTGTGTGTGTATATATATATATATATATATATATATTCATATGTGTGTGTGTATATATATATATATATATATATATATATTTGGTTTTTTCCCCCCTCTCCAAAACAAAACTCAGTCATGAAATTGGGTCTTTTTAGAGAAAGAAAGAAAAAAAAAAGTTAAATATTTGGTGTTCATGCCTAATTTTCCATCCTGAGCTGCACAGACAATCTGGTTCCTGTAGGTAATGAATTCCAAGCTCATTTTCTGAGTTGTTAACAAACCATGATGTTTAATTTCTGACCTGAGTGCTGTCCCCTTCAGCTACTCCCCTGAAGGCCACCAATAAAAAATTCCAGATAAAATCATATCAGAGATCAGAGGGCACTTTTAAATTTGGATTGATGCTGAATAAACCTCTCTGTAGGCTCCTGTGATACTTGAAAGGGGTGCAATGAATTGTCTCAGTATTTTTACTGCTCATTATCCATTTCTTAATTAATGGTACTACCTCTTCTGCACTGTTTAAATGTATATTGTGTATATTTGTATGTGTGTGTGTCTTGTTTTGAATTCCTGTGTTGTGTCTGCCCAGAAAATAAAAGCTTTGGACTCTGGAATCTTCAGGGCTGTCATGAATATGGATGTGTAATGATATCAGAAAATCAAAACAATGAAATAGCAGCTTGGATTAAAAGAGTAGAATAATTAGGGTTTTAGTGTTATGAATTTGTTTTAGACAGCCCAAAAATAGATTCACCGACAAGCCTGACAGTTTCTCAGTCTCAGTTAACCCTTCTATAACTCAATATTTATTTTCCAGGTTTCTGTGATCACTGCAGCATCAAGCTACCAAGGTGACACCTCAAAAAAAAATTTTTTTCCTACCAGAATTCATGAGCTAAAAATAAATCAGATTATTTTTGCATAAGCACCGCAATAGTTCAAACCTAATTGTGCCCGTTGCCTCCTCTCCAGCGTTTGTCATTTGTCACCTTCACCGCTCTGAGTCAGCAGGGAAGCAGAGGATGAATTCCTCCCCATCAAATCCATAATTCTGGGGGTTTGTTTTGCTCCCCACCTGTACACACGGAACTGGAAGTTCTGCCATGAGCTCTCTCCAACGGGCCTGTGCAATTAAAGCCGCTCGCCTCATCAGCTGGAAATTAGGAATGAGGAACTTCGGAAGGAGTTCAGGCCTTGATTGTTGGCAATGAAGAAGTTGTAGGTATTGTACACAAAGTATGCAAATATCCCCTATTGCCCCAGCTGTCATGAGTGTCACCAAGGTGATCAATCATGTCCAGGGCTGCTCCTTCCTGCCTGAAATTAAAATAAATATCTGACCGAGCGCTTTGCGTTAAAGCCACAGCCGCTCATTCCCAGAGCCCCAAAGTTTGGGGCTGTTCCCAAGGATCACCAGGGTTATGGACAGATTTAACCCCAAACTGCCTCAAAACCAGATCAGAAACACTCCCAGGTCCTTCCCCCCACCCAAAGCTGTGTTTGGAATAAACAGCTCAGGCCTCTGCTTTGTTTTCTCACTGGATTTTGGCACATCAGAGGTGTTGATGCTGTGGCACAGCCCTGCAGTCTCCTGTGGAGCCCTTGGAGGGTTTTGTGTGTGAAAACACCAGGACAGGTGATGGAGAGACCCAGGGTGGATCCAGCAGCAGGAATCAGTGCCAGATCTGTGACCCAGGAGGTCACAGGTCCTTCTGTGTTTGTAACAATCAGCCCAGCTCTCTGCTTTGTTTTCTCCCTGGTTTTTGGCACATCAGAGGTGCTGGTGCTGTGGCACTGCCCTGCAATCTGCTGTGGTAAACACCAGGACAGGTAATGGAGATTCCCAGGGTGGATCCACCAGCAGGAATCAGTGTCAGATCTGTGACCCAGGAAGTGTTTGGAATAAACAGCTCAGGCCTCTGCTTTGTTTTTTCTCTGATTTTTGGCACATCAAAGGTGTTGGTGCTGTGGCACTGCCCTGCAATCTGCTGTGGGGCCCTTGGAGGGGGTGGCTGAGTATAAAAAGAAACCAGGACAGGTAATGGAGGTACCCAGGGTGGATCCACCAGCAGGAATCAGTGCCAGATCTGTCACCCAGGAGGTCACAGGTCCTTCTGTGTTTGTAACAATCAGCCCAGCTCTCTGCTTTGTTTTCTCCCTGGTTTTTGGCACATCAGAGGTGCTGGTCCCCACCCCCTGCAGTCTCCTGTGGAGCCCTTGGAGGGTTTTGTGTGTGAAAACAAACCAGGACAGGTAATGGAGATTCCCAGGGTGGATCCACCAGCAGGAATCAGTGCCAGATCTGTGACCCAGGAAGTGTTTGGAATAAACAGCTCGGGCCTCTGCTTTGTTTTTTCTCTGATTTTTGGCACATCAAAGGTGTTGGTGCTGTGGCACTGCCCTGCAATCTGCTGTGGGGCCCTTGGAGGGGGTGGCTGTGTGTAAAAACAAACCAGGACAGGTAATGGAGAGACCCAGGGTGGATCCACCAGCAGGAATCAGTGCCAGATCTGTCACCCAGGAGGTCACAGGTCCTTCTGTGTTTGTAACAATCAGCCCAGCTCTCTGCTTTGTTTTCTCCCTGGTTTTTGGCACATCAGAGGTGCTGGTGCTGTGGCACGGCCCTGCAGTCTCCTGTGGAGCCCTTGGAGGGTTTTGTGTGTGAAAACACCAGGACAGGTAATGGAGAGACCCAGGGTGGATCCACCAGCAGGAATCAGTGCCAGATCTGTGATCCAGGAGGGGCTGGCTGCTCCTCCTGGTGAGGATTTCCAGGGAATTTGGGTGTGATTTTTGCTGTGCAGCCCCTGAATCACGAGGCTGAAAAAGAAGAACTGCATCCTGAGGCCTTTCCTTCTGCTCGTCCAGGCTCAGAGCAATCAAAGTGCCTCTAATCAGATGTGAGTTCATTTTAGGAGGGACTGAACACCAGGCAAAAGGTCCCAAACTTTACCCTCCAAGTCAGGGTTTCTGTGGGGGTACCAGTTCTGGGTTTCTCTGGGTCTGGATTGAAGGCACTTGAGATGACAGTTCATGTTCACACTCAGGTGTTCATTATTCCTTATCAGTAAAACAGTCTCACTGCTGTGAGTTCAGCAGCTTTTCATTAGAAGGCACAAAATGGCCAACAATCTCTTGGTACAAGGTCTTTTAAAACTAAACCATTCAATTAAGAACTGACACCTGGATTATTTTCCCTTTTAACCCCATAACTGATCCCACAGAGCCCCCATTGCTGACTTTTCTGCCCAATTATAAAATGCCACCCAAATCTATGGAGGAGGAAGAAGAAACCCAGGACGACACCCTGTGCCCTCCATCTTGCTTCCATCCACAACATACTAAAAATCCCAGAACCTCAATTTTTACACCTACACCACTCTCTATAATCTATTTCACACTTTTGTGGATTCCAGTCTATCCTGAAGTCTGGGAAACTTTCTCCATGAATGAGGGTCAGAGTCAGTGCTGCCCTGGGGTCAGGGCACCCCACAACAGACACAGGAATATTCCTGGTGCTCTGGGTTTCCACAATTTCCTTCCTGCCATGGGGAGCCCCAAACACCCCCCTGGTGCTCACCTGAGCGATGACCTTGGGGTGAAGAAGCAGGAAGAAGAAGAATGAAGAAGAAACCCAGGACCATGTGCCCTCCATCTTGCTTCCATCCACAACAGACTAAAAATCCCCAAACCTCAATTTCTCTCCAAGTGATTTACCTACACTACTCTCTATAACCCATTTCACACTTTTGTGGATTCTTTCTCCACGAATGAGGGTCAGAGTCAGCGCTCCCCTGGGGTCAGAGCACCCCAGAGCAGACAGAGAAATATTCCCTGGGTGCTCTGGGTTTCCACAGGTTCCTGCAAGGCTCTGGAGTGTCCTGGCACCGAGGAGCTGTGCTGGAGCCAATCCCCCTGTGCCCATGGGCTGCACCTCCTGGGCCACCCCAGAGCTCACCCAGCAGTTCTGAGCATCTTGTGCAACGCAGACTTGTGGGCTCAGGGTCACAGACTGGTTGGGATGAGAACATTTGGAGCTGGGGTTTGATGATCACTGAGTCCAGTTTGGTTTTTGAGTCTCAGGGAGCTGTGTGATCACTGTTATTGATAGCCAGCCATTTTCCTCCCTGCAGCGCACAAAATCAGCTGGAGGGGTGGGGGAAACTCAGAGCAAGACAGTGACAAATTGACATCCCTCCATATTAAATAAAACTTACTGGGAGAAAAAGCCCATTTAAACCTTCTTCCTTATTCCAAAGCTCATCACAGCCCCAAAGCTCATCAGAGTGCTCTACATTTACAAACACCATTGATCCTGGCAGTGACCTCTACAGTGACAAACAGCCAGGAATTCTCCTGGCACTGAGTGGCCAGGCAGGGCTGAGGTGAAGTTCAGGCTGGATGCAGCTGCCAAGCAGGCACAAACTGATCTGGTGATCACCCTGGGAAGGCAGGGCTTTGACCAGGTGAAGTTCTTTTCAAACCCAGATCTCCAGGCTCACACCCATCATGAACCCTGGGATGATTGTGATCTCCATCCATCAGCACAAACCCATGATCACCCTGGGATGAAATTCAGTGTCACCCTGGGAAGAAGTTCAGAGCGTTTGACCACCAAACTCCCAAAAAACTCACTTCCTTTTCAAACCAGGACAGATCTCCAGCAGCTCACACCCATCAGTGATCACCCTGGGATGAAATTCAGTGTGATCTCCATGAGCACAAACTGATCTGGTGATCATCCTGGGATGAAGCTCACAGTGTGATCTCCACCAGCACAAACTGATCTGGTGATCACCCTGGGAAGAAGTTCAGAGTGTTTGACCACCAAACTCCCAAAAAACTCACTTCCTTTTCAAACCAGGACAGATCTCCAGCAGCTCAAACCCATCAGTGATCACCCTGGGATGAAGGTCCCAGTGTGATCTCCATCCATCAGCACAAACCCATCAGTGATCACCCTGGGATGAAGAAGCTCACAGTGTGATCTCTGTGAGCACAAACCCATCAGTGATCACCCTGGGATGAACGTCACAGTGTGATCTCTGTGAGCACAAACCCATCAGTGATCATCACCCTGGGATTAAGGAGTTCACAGTGTGATCTCTGTGAGCACAAACCCATCAGTGATCAGCAGCCAGGCTCAGCTGGGGATTCACCCTGCTCTCCCCCAGCCTGGACTGCAGCTCAGCCTCTCCCAGCAGACGACAGATGGGTCCCTGCTCCTGGCACAGAACCTGCAGTGCCAGGCTTTCAATCCGAGGAGGAGCCCTACCACGAGAGACAGAAATCCCTGAGTTATCTTTGATTTTCTGCTCCCTCTCTCTTTGGAGAGAGGAGTGAAATGCCATTTATTCCGCACACCCGCTGGGTTTGCAGTGCGAGGTGGCCGTAGCACCTGTGGTTGTGTTTGCAGGGTGCGTGGTTGCTGGGAGCAGACCCCGGGAGCAGCCTGGCTGCTGAGCAAACAACCTTTGTGTGCTGTTCTGGGCTCCGGGAGTGTCCCAGGCCAGCCCTGCCCTGCCAAGCTCTGCTCTTGTGCAAGGAGCTGAGCGTGGGGGCCTGGGGGCGCAGGGGACACAGAGCAGCCAAGGGGGGCAAGGAGAGGCAAAGGGATTGTCAGAGATCGTCACCCTGATTTTTTGAGTTTTTCTGAGCCTTCTGATGTTTACATTCTTGTAACGAACTTTCTCACGTGCTTTCTGTAAATAACTGGTTGTTTGGCATTCTTTTATGGAGGAGGAGAAATTTGCTGGGCTGTTGGTTTGTCCAGTGTCATTGGAGAGGTGGCACTGTCACCCTCCAGTCCAGGAAATCTATAAATGTTGGAGTCAGAAATTAAACCTCTTTCTTTTTTACTTTGGAGATTCCAGTGTCCACGTGGTTTCATTTCATGTCCTAAAGGAACCAGAGCCCACAGATCCCCCAAAGATCCCACAGATCCTCCAAAGACCCCACAGATGATACTCCAAAGACCCTGTCACTCTGTTTATTTATTTTTAATATATTTTTATTTATTTTTATTATTTTATTTATTATGATTTCAAGTTCTTTTAAGCCTTCTGATGTTTACATTCTTCCAACGAACTTTCTCACACGCTTTCTGTAAATAACTGATTGTTTGGCATTCTTTTATGGAGGAGGAGGAGAAGGAAAACCATAATTATCTCATTTGCTTCTCCTGTGTTTTGCTGCTGTGTTTGGAGATTGTTTACCCACAGGTGATTGTTTCATTGGTTTCACGTGAATTGTTTTTGACTTATTGGCCAATCAGGGCCAGGCTGTGTCAAGACTCTGGAAGGAGTAGTGAGTTTTCATTATTATCTTTTTAGCATACTTAAGTATCTTTTGTGTATTCTTTAGTACAGTTTAGTACAGCACAATATTATAATATAATGTAATGTAATATAATGTAATGCAATGTAATATAATGTAATGTAATATAATGTAATATAATGTAATATAATGCAATATAATGTAATATGATATGATAGATAATATAATATAATATAATATAATATAATATAATATAATATAATATAATATAATATAATATAATATAATATAATATAATATAATATAATATAATATAATATAATATAATATAATATAATATAATATAATATAATATAATATAATATAATATAATATAATATAATATAATATAATATAATGTCTAATAAAAAAAATAATAAATTAACCTTCTAATAACATGGAGTCAGATTCATCATTCCTTCCTTCATCTGGGAACCCCACAAATACAAGAATAGGAGGCGGGAAAAAAAAAAACAAAAAAAAAAAAAACCCCAAAAAACCTCAAAACCAAAAAAACCCAAAATAAAACAAAACAAAAAACCCCAAAAAACAAACAAAAAAAAAACCCCAAACAAAAAAAACCAAAAAACAAACAAACAAAAAAAAAAAAAAAAACAAAAAAAAAAAAACCCAAGAGGGAACAAATAGAGATTTGAGGCAGCTCAAATCTCTGGTGCCCCCCTTGTGATGCCACCTGAGCTCTGCCAGGGTGGTGGCACCCAGGGCAGTGAGCCCCAGGGCAGCGCTGCCATCTGCATGGCAGCCTGGGCACGGCTCCGTGCAGCCCCACGGGGGCCAGGCTGATTTAACAAGTCCTGACCTCCTGAATTTCCCTGATTCCTGCATTTCCCTGATCTCCTGTGTTTCCCTGATTCCTGCATTTCCCTGATCTCCTGCATTTCCCTGATCTCCTGCATTTCCCTGATCTCCTGAATTTCCCTGATTCCTGAATTTCCCTGATCTCCTGTGTTTCCCTGATCTCCTGTGTTTCCCTGATCTCCTGTGTTTCCCTGATCTCCTGCATTTCCCTGATTTCCTGCATTTTCCTGATCTCCTGCATTTCCCCCATCTCCTGAGTTTTCTTGATCTCCTGCATTTTCCTGATCTCCTGCGTTTCCCTGATCTCCTGCATTTTCCTGATCTCTTGTGTTTCCCTGATCTCCTGCATTTCCCCCATCTCCTGCATTTCCCTGATCTCCTGCATTTCCCTGATCTCCTGCATTTCCCTGATCTCTTGCATTTTCCTGATCTCCTGCATTTCCCCCATCTCCTGCATTTCCCTGATCTCCTGCATTTCCCTGATCTCTTGCATTTTCCTGATCTCCTGCATTTCCCCCATCTCCTGCATTTCCCTGATCTCCTGCATTTCCCTGATCTCCTGCGTTTCCCTGATCTCCTGCATTTTCCTGATCTCCTGCATTTCCCCCATGTCCTGCATTTCCCTGATCTCCTGCATTTTTCTGATCTCCTGCATTTCCCTGATCTCCTGCATTTCCCTGATCTCCTGCGTTTTCCCGATCTCCTGCATTTCCCTGATCTCCTGCATTTTCCTGATCTCCTGCATTTCTGTGCCTGCACTTCTTTCCTGGGGGGCATTGCTCATTAAAACCATCCACGCTGGGCTCCCTCCCTGCTGGGCCACGGCAGAAGCTGATGAGTTCATCCCTCTCCAGCATATGGCCTGCTTTGGAAGGGGAAATTTCCACTGGAGCAGGAGATAAGAGCACAAATTCAGGTGTTCTGGGGCCCTCACCCCCATTTCCCCGAAGAAAAGCTGGCCCTGCTTCTGCTGTGCACATCCAACAGCTCCTGACACAAAGGGAATTTAATGAGAATTAATTTTAAAGAGATTCCTCTGATTTTTGCCTCATCTTCTGCCTTGCTCTGGGAGCCAGCCCCACACTCCAGCAGCAGAGGGGTTTTAGGACCGAACCACAAGGCTGCAAATCTCCCACCCCTTTTGCTTCGGGGGTTTCGCCAGGGCTGCTCCTTCAGCAGCGATTTATTTCATTTTGGAAAGCACAGATTTCATCCTGAGGCTTGGGCAGGAAGGATTCTGCTCTGTGGTTCCTGCTGTGCTTGCAGAACGCGCCCAGAGCGCTGCTCTGGCAAGGGCAGAGCTGTGTGCCACGGGCTGCCGCGGGTGTGAGCAGTGCCAGCCCTCCCTGGGCACGCTAAAAACAGCAGAAAAACCCCCCCAAAGCACCTGCAGACAGCACAGGATCTGCATTCGGGATTTATCCCCAAACCAGGGCGAAGGATGCGCCTCCAAACCCCAGGTATTCAATCAAGAGCGAGTGTCCAGCTACTCTGCTAAACACAAAATCCTTACGTTTTTATTAAATTATTTTTAGTTTTAAATCTCTTTAGAGATTTAAATTATTAAAATGATTAAACATTTTTAAATCTCTTTAGAGCTTTCAGCAATTCGTTGGTTCTCCTGCAGGTGGGCACAGAGCAGAGGAGGGTTTTGGACCCCCCCACAACACCAAAAACTGCAATAATTTTTTCTCCCAGGATGCTCCCCAAAGGAAACAGGATCAGAGAACGATTTGGTTAAAAGTGCAGATGGAATGGCACAGTCCCAGCTGAGGGGAGGTTGTGAAAGCTCCTGCAGATTCAGTCTCATGTTTGATGAGAGCCTAAAATGTTGGGGAAAAAATGAAGCAATCTGCTCTTGTGCAAAGCCCACCACAAGACTTTCCACAGTGTTGCTCCATTCTTTCTTGGAGCCCAGGTTGGATGTGAATTTTGCTCTGCAAAGTGGATTTTACCCTGCTTCAAATTTTACCCAGAGCCCAAATTGCTTTCTTTGTAGCTGAGAATTTAAAATTCAGATGAATACATTTTTCCCCCCTCTCCCCTGCTAGCAGAAGGCAGCATTCCTAAGTGGCAGGAAGCCTTTATTCAGCAGAATACGTCCAATTTTTTAATTCCAGTCCTTATGGGAAATCAAAATTTAAAAACTGCTTAAAAGCAGCTGGCACTGGCCTTGATAAGAAACCCTTTTTACTTTATTAACTGGATCGAATTTTGATTTGTTACAAACATGCCGGTGATGCACGAGCCTGAATTGCTGCTTTCCTGACAGCACAAAGCCCTTCCCAGCAAGCCGAGCTGCAGGGCAGCCCCAAACCCCACGGGATTTCATGAGCAGCAGATTCTGGAGAGCATCAGGTGCTCCGAGAACCCCTCGTGCAGCACCAGGGCCTCCTCCTGCCTGCCTGGGCACTGATGGCTGTGGCATTAATTGAGTGGGCACTGATGGCTTTGGCGTTAATTGAGTGGGCACTGATGGCTTTGGCATTAATTGAGTGGGCACTGATGGCTTTGGCATTAATTGAGTAATAATTAATTAATGGGAGGTGTCCCTGGCCATGGCAGAGATGATTTTTAGGCTCTTTTCCAACCCAAAACCATTCTGCGGCAGTCTGTGAGCTGGACACCTCCACCGATCCGAGGCAGGAGGAGGGGGAAGCCCCCCAAAAAGGGGCTGGGGGTGCAGCACCCCCATTCCTTGCACATTCCATGGGGATCCTGCACCTCCCAGCGCCAGGGCTCTGCCCAGGAGCTGCCATGGAATGAGGGACACCAGGAGGATGCAGCCTCTAGCAAAATATCCATTAAAAACCTACAAATAAACCCAAGATCTTCCAAACCTGGGCAGATCCAGCATTTCCAGAGCTGAGCTGAACCAGGCCATGGAATAAGAGACACCAGGAGGATGCAGCCTCTAGCAAAATATGCATTAAAAACCTAAAACAAACCCTGGGCAGATCCAGAATTTCCAGAGCTGAGCTGAACCAGGCCAAGGAATAAGAGATACCAGGAGGATACAGCCTCTAGCAAAATATCCATTAAAAACCTACAAATAAACAGAAGATCTTCCAAAACAGGGCAGATCCAGCACAGATCTAGAGATTTCTAGATTCACAGATTTCTAGAGCTGAGCTGAACGAGGCCATGGAATAAAAGACACCAGGAGGATGCAGCCTCTAGCAAAATATCCATTAAAAACCCACAAAAAACCCAAGTTCTCCCAAACCTGGGCAGATCCAGCATTTCTAGAGCTGAGCCATGGAATAAGAAACACCAGGAGGATGCAGGGTCTAGCAAGATATCCATAAAATACTTGCAACCAACCCAAGTTCTTCCAAACCTGGGCAAATCCAACATTTCTAGAGCTGAACAATGGAATAAGAGATACTGGGAGGATACAGCCTCTAGCAAAATACCCGTAAAAAACCTACAAATAAACCCAGGTTCTTCCAAACCTCTGCAGATCCAGCATTTCTAGAGCTGAACCATGGAATATGAGACACCAGCAGAATGAAGCCTCTAGGAAAATATCCATAAAAAACTTACAAAAAACCAGGTTCTTCCCAACCTGCGCAGATCCAGAATTTCTAGAGCTGAGCTGAACCAGGCCATGGAGTAAGAGACTCCAGGAGAATACAGCCTCAAGCAAAATATCCATTAAAAACCTACAAGAAACCCAGGTTCTTCCAAACCTGGGCAGATCCAGCACAGATCTAGAGATTTCTAGATTCACAGATTTCTAGAGATGAGCTGAACCAGGCCATGGAATAAGGCACACCAGGAGGATACAGCCTCTAGCAAAATATCCATTAAAAACCTAAAACCAACCCAGGTTCTTCTAAACCTCTGCAGATCCAGCATTTCTAGAGCTGAACCATGGAATAAGAGACACCAGGAGGAACCAACCTTTAGCAAAATATCCATAAAAATCCTACAACAAACCCAGGCTCTTCCAAACCTGTGAAAACCCAACATTTCTAGAGCCGAGCTGAACCAGGCCATGAAATAAGAGAAACCAGCATTGTGCTCCAGAAATCTGCGTCAGGAACGGTAACAGGAAGCCCAGCTGGATTTGGAGGCTCGGGACAGAAATGTTCCCCAGCAGAGCACAGAGAGTTTCATTCTCTGCCAGCAGAGAAATCAAGATAGCAGGGGGGAAGCTGGAACTCAACAGGGACGGAGAAAGGGACTCTGATATTTTAAGGCATTCACCTTTAGGTGATAAGCAGCTTATCCCAGGCTGCTCCATATGGGGTCTCCTTGGGAACAGAGTCAGACAATAAATCAGATGTGCCAGCTTTTATCAGGAGTTCCAAAAAGCATCAGCTCCGCTCCCAGTGCCAAACGGGCTCTGCAGGAGTCACTCCTGAGGCACACAGCACGTTAAACCCCACATGAGAAACACCACCGGGAGCTCCAGATCATGCTCATGCTGCTGATTCTCCTTGCCCTGTCCTCCTGCAGCCACGGGCTCTGTCAGAACCTTCAGAAAAAGGGAAAAAAAACCCAAATCAACCTGGCATCTTGCGGGCACACATCAGGGCAGCATCTGCATATTGTGCCCAGTCAGCCACAAAAATAAACCAACCCACTCTGCTCATAGTCTGGGGCAAGGGAAGAGATTATTCCTGTTTTAGTCTGAGCAGGGAGGAGGGGGGAAAAGCAATATATGGGTAGAGTGGTGGTAGGAATAAAAACAGCTTGAGGAAAGGCAGCGATTCGGTGCATGAATATTCTCAAAGTGCAGAAATCCTGCCAGACACAGGGGGAAAAAATCCAGACATTTCACATGTCAGGAATAAAACCATCCCTACCAAAAAAAAAAAAAAAAAAAGTCATGAAAACCTCGTTTTTAAACTGGTGAAAATTTCCCAACCAATTCCAAAATGTTTTTGCATGAGCAGGAGGGTGTCATGGCAGGAATGGTCGGGGACAAAGACAGACCTTGGTCACAGGGGTCCGGCCAGGGAAAAGCACCAGCAGAGACACCAGTGAGTCCCATCTGTCCCCAAATCCCCACTCTGGGGCATCAGACACGGGTGGGGCTGGAACTGGGCTGGCAGCAGATGGGGACAGGGCTGGGGGCAGAGCCAAGGGTTGGCACAGCTCTCTGCTCGTGGCACTGCAGGGGGAAATGTCACCTTTCCCAAAAGGAAATGTCACCTTTTCCAGGAAGGAAATGCCACCTTTTCCCAAGAGGAAATGTCACCTTTTCCCAAAAGGAAATGTCACCTTTTCCCAGGAAGGAAATGCCACCTTTTCCCAAGAGGAAATGTCACCTTTTCCCAAAAGGAAATGTCACCTTTTCCCAGGAAGGAAATGCCACCTTTTCCCAAGAGGAAATGTCACCTTTCCCAAAAGGAAATGTCACCTTTCCCAAGAGGAATTGTCACATTTCCAAAGAGGAAATGTCACTTTTCCCAAGAGGAATTGTCACATTTCCAAAGAGGAAATGTCACTTTTCCCAAGAGGAACAGTCACCTTTCCCCAGGAGGAAATGTCACCTTTTCCCAGGAAGGAAATGTCACCTTTCCAAAGAGGAAATGTCACCTTTTCCAAGAGGAAGTGTCACCTTTCCCCAGGAAGGAAATGTCACCTTTTCCCAAAAGGAAATGTCACCTTTTCCAAGGGGAAATGTCACCTTTCCCCAGGAAGGAAATGTCACCTTTTCCCAAAGGAAATGTCACCTTTTCCCAGGAGGGAAATGTCACCTTTTCAAAGAGAAAATGTCACCTTTTCCCAGGAAGGAAATGTCACCTTTTCCCAAAAGGAAATGTCACCTTTTCCCAGGAAGGAAATGCCACCTTTTCCCAAAAGGAAATGTCACCTTTTCCCAGGAAGGAAATGTCACCTTTTCCCAGGAAGGAAATGTCACCTTTTCCAAAAGGAAATGTCACCTTTTCCCAGGAAGGAAATGTCACCTTTTCCCAAAGGAAATGTCACCTTTCCCAAAGGAAATGTCACCTTTTCCCAAAGGAAATGTCACCTTTTCCCAGGAAGGAAATGTCACCTTTCCCAAGAGGAAATGTCACCTTTCCCAAAAGGAAATGTCACCTTTTCTCAGGAAGGAAATGTCACCTTTCCCAAGAGGAAATGTCACCTTTTCCAAGAGGAAATGTCACCTTTTGCAAGAGGAAATGTCACCTTTTCCCAAAGGAAATGTCACCTTTTCCCAAGAGGAACAGTCACCTTTCCCAAGAGGAAATGTCACCTTTTGCAAGAGGAAATGTCACCTTTCCCAGGAGGAAATGTCACCTTTTCCCAGGAAGGAAATGTCACCTTTCCCAAAAGGAAATGTCACCTTTTCCCAGGAAGGAAATGTCACCTTTCCCAAGAGGAAATGTCACCTTTTCCCAGGAAGGAAATGTCACCTTTCCCAAGAGGATCAATCACCTTTTCCCCTGAAGGCTGTGAATGGCTCAATCAATACAAACCCCAAAGTGCAGCAGGTGGCAGAGGCCTGGCCCCTGTGACTGTCAGGGGACAGCAGGGACAGTCCCTGCCCCTGGTGGGGCACCCCTGGCTGGCACAGACCCCTCGGGCAGTGACTGATGGGGCCCACCTGAGCCTGACCTCAGGCACAAGGGGTGCCCATCCCTGCTGACCCCAAACTGCCCGTGCCCCCAGCCCCGTTCACTGCCAGACCCCAAACTGCCCGTGCCCCCCGCCCCATTCACTGCCAGACCCCAAATCCTGTCAGTGCCCCCCAAAACTGCCCGTGCCCCCCGCCCCATTCACTGCCAGACCCCAAATCCTGTCAGTGCCCCCCGCCCCATTCACTGCCAGACCCCAAATCCTGACAGTGCCCCCCAAACTGTCTGTGCCCCCTCCTCACCCACTGCCAGACCCCAGCACTGCCCCAATCCCATCAATGCCCCCCAAAACTGCCCGTGCACCCCTCCAAACTCTGCCTGGAGTCCATCACTGCCTGTGCCCCCCGCCCCATTCACTGCCAGACCCCAAATCCTGTCAATGCCCCCAAAACTGCCCGTGCACCCCTCCAAACTCTGCCTGGGCTCCGTCACTGCCCAAACCTCCCTTCTCATCCCCTCCCAGACCCCATCACTGCCCCAATCCTGTCAGTGCCCCCCAAACCGCCCCTGCCCCTCTCCCCAAGCATTCCCAGACCCCAACCCTGCCCGTGCCCCCTCCCCATTCACCAGCAGCCCCCAACCCTGCCCGAGCCCCTTCCCCACTCCCTGCTGCACCCCAGTACGGCCAGTGCCCCCCAATCCTGGCCGTGCCCCCAGCTGTCCCCGTGCCCCCCAGTTATCCCCATGTCCCCCCCATTCCCTGACCAGGTCCCCCAATTGTCCCTGTGTCCTCCCCAATTCTCCCTGTCCCCCTCAGTTGTCCCTGTGTCCCACAGTTGTCCCTGTCCCCCCAATTGTCCCCGTGTCCCCAGTTCTCCCTGTCCCCCCCATTCTCCCCTGTGTCCCCAATTGTCCCTGTCCCCCATTGTCCCAGTCCCCCCCAATTCTCCTGGTGTCCCTCCGTGTCCCCCAGTTCTCCCTGTCCCCGAAAGGCTGCTGGAATGGCTCACTCAATAAAAAACCCCAAAGTGAAGCAGGTCACAGAGCTGTCCCCGTGTCCCCAGTTGTCCTCATGTCCCCCCCACTTCTCCCCATGTCCCCCCAGCTGTCCTGTGTCCCCATTCTCTCCGTCCCCCCAGTTCTCCCTGTGTGCCCTGCAATTTTCCCTGTCCCCCAGATGTCCCCATGCCCCCCAATTGTCCCTGTGTCCCCAAATTTCCCCCGTGTCCCCCAATTCTCCCGTGTCCCCCCCAATTCTCCCTGTCCCCCCCGTTTGTCCCCAGCCCAGCGCAGCCGGGCCCGCAGCGCCCCCTCCCGGCCCTGCTGGGCGCCGCAGCCTCGTCGGAGCCGCCTTGAATTTTCCTTTTTTAAAAATTTCCCTTTTTTAAAAATTTTTCCTTTGTTTCCCTTCGTTTCCGGCGGGTTTTGTTCGATTTTGGGGCGAGGGCGTTGCGCATTTTTTCCTGCGAGATGTGGTACAAGCAGGGCCGGGTCCCACAGTCCAGTTTAATTTCTGCACAAATCCCTGCCCCAGCCTCTGACGCTGCTCCCATCAGTCAGGGCAGTTTTGGGATTTCCATCCTCCGGTTTCTCCCTGAATTCAAGGCAGTTTGGGATTTCCATCCTCCCTTTCTCCCTGAATTCGGGGCACTTTGGGATTTCCATCCTCCCTTTCTCCCTGAATTCGGGGCACTTTGGGATTTCCATCCTCCCTTTCTCCCAATATTCGGGGCAGTTTTGGGATTTCCATCCTCCCTTTCTCCCTGAATTCGGGGCACTTTGGGATTTCCACCCTCCCTTTCTCCCTGAATTCGGGGCACTTTGGGATTTCCATCCTCTCTTTCTCACTGAATTCGGGGCAGTTTTGGGATTTCCATCCTCCCTTTCTCACTGAATTCGGGACAGTTTTGGGATTTCCATCCTCCCTTTCTCCCTGAATTCGGGGCAGTTTTGGGATTTCCATCCTCCCTTTCTCCCTGAATTCAGAGCACTTTGGGATTTCCATCCTCCCTTTCTCCCTGAATTTGGGGCAGTTTTGGGATTTCCATCCTCCCTTTCTCCCAATATTCGGGGCAGTTTTGGGATTTCCATCCTCCCTTTTCTCCCTGAATTCGGGGCACTTTGCGATTTCCACCCTCCCTTTCTCACTGAATTCGGGACACTTTGGGATTTCCATCCTCCCTTTTCTCCCTGAATTCGGGGCAGTTTTGGGATTTCCACCGTCCCTTTCTCCCCGAATTGCAGCTGGAGCCCTTCTGAGGTCATTCACTCAAAAATCAGGAGGAACACAATCGGCAGAGCACCAGAAACGCCTCGTTCAAAGCCTTCACTGGAGTTTTCTGGTTGGAATTTTCATTGAGTTCACAAAGCTTTCCGCAGCTGTGCCTGAACTTTGTGGCTGTTTGAACTTTGTGGCCGAAAATCCTTCCCAAAACAGATTTAAAACCCTCTAAAAGTGCCATTATCTGTCCGTCCCTGGCCAAACTGAGAACCCAAACTCTGGAATTTGCCTTCCCATTGGCAAAGCTCTGCCCTTGGCGCTTGTGCTGGAGCTCGGTGGATGCTTTCAGGCCTGTTTTCCTGCAGAAGGGGAGAAAAGGTAATGAAAAGCCATTTAAATGCAATTAAAGAGCTCCTTTCCTACCTGCTCTTGAGGGTGTTATAAATAAGAAGCTTGACCATGCCAATATTCAAGCAGCAATTAATTTATTAATTAATATGGTAAAGTATGAGCAATACAGCGCTGGGTACAGTGGGGGAGGTTTTCCCTCCAGCTGCACACCAACAGTTGAGGGTTACAGGTATTTATAGGGGTGCTCATCAGCTTTCTCAGCAGTTTCTATTCCCAATTTTTAACTCATCAGCAATTTTTATTCCAAATTATTACCTCTCAATTCTATACACTATTGTGATTTTTATTTTCTTCAGGATACATCTTAAAAGGAGCATCCCAGATGGCTGTGACTTAATTTCTGAGAGAAGAAAGACAAATCCCCTCTGGAGGAGTCCGGCTCCCCAGATGTGGGCCCACCTTTTAATTGCAAGAACTATAAATCTAATAACAGTGATGTCCAGCTTCCCTTTGGAAACCACAAATCCTTGAGGTGATGGTCATCTTCCTTTCTCAAGGTGTTTTTCTCTGCTTCAATAAGGTGTGAGATGAGCATATTTCCTTTATAGATACTCCAAAGCTATAGTTTCAAGGATATAGGTAATATATATATATAATATATATACATATACAATATAATATTAATATATATGTATATACATATATATGTATATACATATATATGTATATACATATACAATATAATATGTAATATATATATACAATATAATATTGTATATTATATATATTATATATATAAAATTATATATATAATATATATATTATATATATATTATATATATAATATACAATTCTAAAATTGTACTTCAAAAGGTTAATATTGCATAGCCCTTTATGGATTAACTGCAAGCAAAAAGCAACATCCTTAACGCTTTAATTCCAATGCTCCTAAATCAACCAGGGTTAATTGCAAACAAAGGATGGGTTCAAAGGCCTTTTCCATGCTTTGTTTTCCTCAGTGATTATTAGAATTCCCAGCTCTCCCATTGGCGGTGTCCACACGTTTGGCACTCACAAAGACACACGTCGCCTGTTTGTCCCTGACACCAAACACAGCTTTGTGTCTCACAAGGGGTCACCCAGGGAAGGGCCTTTAGCAGGGACAGTCACGGGCACCAGGGTTTGGAACGCCCCAAAGTTCAGAATTTAACAGGATTTAAACCTGCACCACTCTGAGAGCTCAGGACCTCATGGGCCACGCTCCCTGCACTCAGAATTTAACAGGATTTAAACCTGCACCACTCTGAGAGCTCAGGACCTCATGGGCCGCGCTCCCTGCACTCAGAATTTAACAGGATTTAAACCTGCACCACTCTGAGAGCTCAGGACCTCATGGGCCGCGCTCCCTCCCTCCAGCCAGCCCCACAGAGCAGAACTGAGCTGATTTCCTCTGATTCCCTCCCTGGAACGAGGCAAAACCAGGCAAATGAGGGCCAGGATGCGATTCTGAGCAGCAGCAGAGTCCGCTCCTGTTCATTAGCGCTCAGGGAGCTTCAAACATTTCCCAGCAGCGCCATTGCTGCCCTCCCTCCCTCTCTCTGCTGCTCCACTCCTCTCCAAGCTGAGGTCCAAGACAAAACAACAATAAAATCCTGCATGGAGCCCAACACAGGCTCCCAGCAGCGCACGCTTTGCTGGGACTTATTAACCAGCTCCCAGCTTGTTCCCTGCATAATCGGTTTGCACTTCAAAGCCTCTGCCAGCAGACACAGCTAAACGATGGTGTTCAGCTCAATCATGCATAAAATTAATTAGTTTGGGGGCAGGACGGTGGATATTGGTTGTCAAAAGTTGGGATGTTGAACGCCGGATGGGGTTGCTGAGGGCTCTGGGGAGCTTTAACTTCCCAAGCAAATCCCAAATTTCTGGATGTGGCTTTTGAAGTGGGGTGGGTGGGAAGAGAAGCGGTGGCTGACGGCAGGGAACGGTTCAGGAGTGGCAGAATTATCCCTGGAGGAGCAGAAGGCTGTGCTGGTTCCTGATAAAGGCACAGGATAAATGCTCCCGCTCTTGGATAAATGCACGTTTGCAAAATTACACACAGATTAGGCCAGATATCAACAGATGCTGCAGAAAACCCCCAGCATTATAAAATTACAGAATTCCAGGATGGTTTGGGTCGGAAGGGACCTTAAAGCCCATCCAGTTCCACCTCCCACTGTCCCAGCCTGGCCTTGGGCACTTCCAGGGATGGGGCAGCCACAGCTTCTCTGGGCAAGCTTTAATTCCTTTAGTAATTTAAAAATAGTTATATAATATTTATAAATTAAATAAAATTATTATATAATATTTATAAATCAGTATATGATTATATAATTATAATAATTATAAACTATTATATATTATAATATATAATATTATATACATACTATATATAATAGTATATATAATATATAATATATATAATATTATATATATTATATTATAATTTATATGTTGTAATATATAAATTATATATTATAATGTATTATAATATATTATAATATATTATATATATTATTTAATGTATTATATTATTACATATTTAATGTATTGTAATATATAAATTATATATTATACTATATAATATAGATAGTATAATATATATAAATTTTATGTATTATAATTATATTATAATTATTATATAATTCTTTTTCAAAAAAGGCAAATAATTCCCTTTAATTGCCCCCAAAGTGCTGCTGTGCGCCTCCAGCTGTGGCTGAGACATCTGGCCAAGGTGTCTGGAGGCCGAGGTTCCCAAGAGGAGCCCCCAGCCTGGATCCCTGTTTCCAGGAGGGAAAACAGCATCTGGCTCATCCCCCAGCACAGGTCACCCCAGGGAACGATCCCTTGTCCCCAGCATCTCTGGTTTCCTCCTGGGATAATCCTGTCCCAATTAGCTTTGGAGGATTCAAGAATTAATTTAATTATTTTTACGAGGCAAGCAATCACAGCCCCTGGAGCTGGGGGGCACTGGGGCTGCTGGAGCCTCCCTGGGGTTTAGCAGCGATTTTCACATCTCGTCTCAATCCAACACTGAGCTGTAAATCTGCCCCTCCTGGCTCTCACCTCGGTGTGACCACAACAGAGCTTCAGTCAGCCCCAGGGTGGGATTTGATGCCCTGGGTGGGTGGGAAATGATGCCCTGGGTGGGTGGATGGATGGATGGATGGATGGATGGATGGATGGATGGATGGATGGATGGATGGATGGATGGATGGGTGGATGGATGGATGGATGGATGGGTGGATGGATGGGTGGATGGATGGATGGATGGATGGATGGATGGATGGATGGATGGATGGATGGATGGATGGATGGATGGATGGATGGATGGATGGATGGATGGATGGATGGATGGATGGATGGATGGATGGATGGATGGATGGATGGATGGATGGATGGATGGATGGATGGATGGATGGATGGATGGATGGATGGATGGATGGGTGGATGGATGGATGGATGGATGGATGGATGGATGGATGGATGGATGCCCTGGATGGGTGGATGGATGGGATTTGATGCCCTGGATGGGTGGGATTGATGCCATGGATGGATGGATGGATGGATGGATGGATGGATGGATGGATGAATGGATGGGAATTGATGCCCTGGATGGATGGGTGGGAATTGATGCCCTGGATGGGTGGATGGGAATTGATGCCCTGGATGGGTGGGAACTGATGCCCTGGGTGGATGGATGGATGGATGGATGGATGGATGGATGGATGGATGGATGGGATTTGATGCCCTGGGTGGATGGGAAATTATGCCCTGGATGGGTGGATGGGGAATTGATGCCCTGGATGGGTTGGAATTGATGCCCTGGATGGATGGATGCCCTGGATGGGTGGGAATTGATGCCCTGGGTGGATTGATGGATGGATGGATGGATGGATGGATGGATGGATGGATGGATGGATGGATGGATGGATGGATGGATGGATGGGAATTGATGCCCTGGGTGGATGGGAATTGTCTGGGAATTGTCTGTGAGCAAGGGCAGCAGCTCCAGGAGCTGTCCCAGGCTCGGGGCTGAGCTCGAGGTTGCCCAGAGCTGACCAGAGGATCCCAGGGATCTCTCAGCCCAGCTGAGCCACAGGGACAGACCCGTGCAGGCTCCAAAATGCCGTTTTCCTGTCACCCGGGGTACCAATTCCATCTTGCAGCAGCGCTAAACACGTCCCTGCTGCCTCTCAGATGTGCTGTGAAAACGCGCATGGAAATCGCTCTGAGAGATGCTCCACAATTAACACCGAGAGGTGCCCGGCAATTAACACCGAGCACAGACAAAGCCATTCATTGTCTGGCGGTGTTGAACGATTTTTTGGAGGCACAAAACCGACTGCCACAGCCTGACCCAGCCTCTGGCTGAAAGAATCCTCGCTGTCTATGATCTGCCTGGAAAATCGGGGTTACGCTCCCCTTGGTTCAGCGCTATCAGGCACTTGGAGGAACCGGGCCGGGTCGTTAAAATCAGATTTTGAGGAGGATTCAGCACTCCCATTCCGTGCTGCTGGAATTTCTCGGTGGACAATGAGGATGAGGTGGAAGGGTTTGCTTTTTCAGAGCTCTTTGCCGTCCAAGCCGCCATTCCCTCTTCTCCCAGCTGAGAATTCCTGCTCTGCAAGAGGCTCCTCGGAGAATCTGCTTCGTGATAAAATACCAAAGCAAATCAGACAGGAAAAGTTAGAAATGGAGATGCGCAGACCATTCGGCTGGTGGGAGTTTTAAATCTGATTCCCCTCAGAGCTGAGCCCTGGAGCACACCCGAGCTGGGTGAGGAGCACCCTCACCTGTGCCACCGACGGGAGCGGGAATTGTCCCAAACTCCAGCAGGGCCCGCTCAGCATCCCAGAGCGTGGCAATGGTGTCCAGGGCACTTCAGAGTGCCCAGGGCAGGGCAGGGACAGCAGAGCCCGGGGCCGGGCGGAATCCATCCCCAGGGCTGCTCCCACATGTCCCTGACCCCTTTGTCCCACACGTCCCTGACCCCTTTGTCCCCACATGTCCCTGACCCCTTTGTCCCACATGTCCCTGACCCCTTTGTCCCACACGTCCCTGACCCCTTTGTCCCACATGTCCCTGACCCCTTCATCCCCACATGTCCCTGACCCCTTTGTCCCACATGTCCCTGACCCCTTTGTCCCCACATGTCCCTGACCCCTTTGTCCCACACGTCCCTGACCCCTTTGTCCCCACATGTCCCTGACCCCTTCATCCCCACATGTCCCTGACCCCTTTGTCCCCACATGTCCCTGACCCCTTTGTCCCACATGTCCCTGACCCCTTTTGTCCCACATGTCCCTGACCCCTTTGTCCCACATGTCCCTGACCCCTTTGTCCCACATGTTTCTAACCCTTTCCTTTCCCCAGGGCTGCTCCCACATGTCCCTGCCCTTGACCCCACAGATTCTTAATCCCTTTCTTTTCCCCGGGGCTGGTTCCACAGGTTCCTGACCCCTTTTCTTTCCCCAGACATGGTCCCACATGTTCCTAACCCCTTCCCCTTTCCCAGGGCTGATCCCACATGCTCCAAACCCTTTTCCCTAGGGCTGATCCCACATGTTCCTGCCCTTGACCCCACAGGTTCTTGCCCCTGACCCCACATGTTCCTAACCCATTTCCTTTCCCCAGAGCTGATCCCACATTTTTTTTGCCCTTAACCCCACACGGTTCCTGACCCCTTTCCTTTCAGCAGGGCTGATCCCACAAGCTCCAAGCCCATTTTCTTTCCCCACAGCTGCTCCCACACGTTTCTGCCCTTAACCCCACAGGTTCCTGCCCCTTCCCTTTCCCCAGGGCTGTTCCCACAGGTTCCTAACCCCTTACCCAGAGCTGGTTACACACATTCCTGCCCTTGACCCCACACGTTCCTGATCCCTTCCCTTTCCCCAGAATTGATCTCTCATGTTCCTGACCCCTTTTCTTTCCCCAGAGCTGCTCCCACATGTCCCTAACCCCTTCCCCTTCCCCAGGTCTGATCCCACATGCTCCAAACCCCTTTCCTTTCCCCAGGGCATGATGACCCCACATTCCTTTCTTTCCCAGAGGTGGTCCCCCCGCAGGTCCCCCTGACCCCCATTAACCCTTTTCCTTTCCCCAGGGCTGTCCCCTCCCGTTCCTGTCCCTGTCCCTGTCCCCAGCTGGCCCAGCCCCTGCCATGGGACTCTCTGTGCCACCGCTGTACTTTGTCACCTTCTGCTCAGACACCTCCGCCTGGCAGGGGATTAAGGAGCATTAACTGCCCTGGCCAGGCAGCCCAGATGGGAGCAGATTGAGGATTAACTCCTCTGCTCTCCCCAGGGACAGGCAGGGGGGCAGATGGGAGCAGGGGAGGGCTCGCGGGAGCCCTTAATTTGGAACAAATAATTTGGATTTTAACTCCTGGAGCCCTTAATTTGGAACCAATAATTTGGATTTTAACTCCTGGAGCCCTTAATTTGGAACCAATAATTTGGATTTTAACTCCTGGTGCCCTTAATTTGGAAACAATAATTTGGATTTGGATCTCCTGGTGGCCATTTCCCAACAAAACCTTGGCACAGCAGCTTGGGGGAGCAGGGGAGGGGTTTTGGGGAGGGGTCACCTGTCCCCAAAGCCAGGGGGTTCTCCAGTTTGGCTGTGTTTTCTCTGGGCTGGAGCCTCAAAGAGATGAGAACAGCCCCTCATCACTGAGCCTTGAACTTTGCCTGGCAGGGTGAGCCCAGATTCCTGCAGAGGAATCCCCAATCCCCATTTCCCCACCATTCCCAAATCCCCAATCCCCATTTCCCCACCATCCCCAATCCCCATTTCCCCACTATTCATCATCCCCAATCCCCATTTCCCCACTATTCATCATCCCCAATCCCCATTTCCCCATCATTCACCATCCCAAATCCCCATTTCCCCATCATTCACCATCCCAAATCCCCATTTCCCCATCATTCACCATCCCCAATCCCCATTTCCCCACCATTCATGATCCCAAATCCCCATTTCCCCATCATTCACCATCCCCAATCCCCATTTCCCCACCATCCCCAATCCCCATTTCCCCACCATTCATGATCCCACCATCCCCAATCCCCAATCCCCATTTCCCCACCATCCCCAATCCCCAATCCCCAATCCCCATTTCCCCATCATTCACCATTCCCAGTCCCCAATCCCCATTTCCCCACCATTCCCCAATCCCCAAATCCCCATTTCCCCACCATCCCCAATCCCCATTTCCCCACCATTCACCATCCCCAATCCCCAATCCCCATTTCCCCACCATCCCAAATCCCCAATCCCCATTTCCCCACCATCCCCAATCCCCCCCTTTCCCAGCCCTGACTGATCCCCAATGCCCCATGGGGTTGGATCCCCATTTCCCCACCATTCATGATCCCCAATCCCCATTTCCCCACCATCCCCAATCCCCATTTCCCCACCATTTATCATCCAAAAAAGACCCACTTTTTCCCCACCAGGGAGACCATGGGCCATTCCCTGGGATCTCCTGGAATTTCTGGAGGACCATCCCCAATCCCAATTTCCCCATTTCCCTTCTCTCTTTCCCCATTTCTGATTTCCCCACCATTCACCATCCCAAAACACCCATTTCCCCACCATTCCCCTCTAATGTACAACCCTCCCTTTTCATTTTGAATTCTTACGGAATTTAAGGTTTTTCCCAATAGTTTCTTTCATCTCTCAATTTCTAATTTTGCTTATCAGCAAACCTTAAATTTATTGGTAAAAGCAAATCTCTTTTCCCATTCATCAATCAGTGGAATCCTTCCCATTGTTTCTTTTATCTCCCAGTGCTGGTTTTATCTACCAGCAGACCCACAGCTCGTTTGGAAAGTCAAACCCGCTATTCCTCTCATTGGCAAGGTTCAAATTCACTGCTCCTCTACTGAGATATTCAATTAATTCTGATTTTAAATCCTGGGTCCTCCTAGGGCCTGAAAAATCTCGTGTACAAATCAGATTTTCACTGAAAATCTCATGCACAAATCAGATTCTCACTAAAAATCTCGTGTACAAATCAGATTTTCACTGAAAATGAACATCTCATGCACAAATCAGATTTTCACTGAAAATCTTGTGTACAAATCAGATTTTCACTGAAAATCTTATACAAATCAGATTTTCACTGAAAATGAACACCTCATGCACAAATCAGATTTTCACTGAACATCTCATGCACAAATCAGATTTTCACTGAATTTCTGAGGTACAACCTGAGAGGTTCACACTTGAAAATCACCTGATACAAATCAGATTTTCACTGAAATGAACACCTCATGCACAAATCAGATTTTCACTGAACATTTCTGAGGTACCTGAGAGATTTTCAGACTGAACAAAACACCTGATACAAAAAGATTTTCACTGAAAATTTATAACCATGTACAAATCAGATTTTCTTATGGAAAAATGAACACCTCATGTACTGAGAGGTTCAGATTTTCACAAAACACTCTCATACAAAAAGATTTTCAATGAAAATCTTTTTAATTTTGAATTTTCGGAATTGAACATCCCAATAGTTTCTTTCATCATTTCAATGTCTAATTTTGTTTATCATGCAAAAAATTTTTTGGTAAAAAAATCTTTTCCCATTCACAAATCAGTGATTTTCACTTCCTTCCCATTATTTTTCTTTTTTCTCCCAGTGCTGGTTAAACTACCAGCTGGGGACCCCAGGGACAGGGCAGGGGTTTGGAAAGTCAAACCCTCTATTCCATGAACTGGCAAAGGGGTTCAAGTTTCACTGCTCTTCTACTGAGATATTCAATTAATTCAGATTTTAAATCCTGGGTCCATCCCTGGGCCTGTAAAAGGCTGGGAATTGTACAAATCAGATTTCCCTTCTGAAAATCAGCAGAGGACAGGAAAAAGCCATTTATTTCCAGCCTAAAACTGAACATTTTGTTGTTGCTCTCTCAAATTTTTTTCATTATTGAAAATCTTGTGTCTGCTTTTTAAATGCTGATGACGTGGGAAAATGAGACATCTCATGGACAAATCAGATTTTCACAGAAAATCTTTAAACATCCCAAATCAGATTTTTAGGAACATCTTAAGGATGATAAACAAGTAATTTGCTGTGTTGAACGCCCGTGGTTTCAATTTTACCTCGGGCAGTTGCCTCTCTTTAAGCAGGTTGGGTCAAAATGAAAATATCCATGTGGGTCAAAATGAAAATATCCAGCAAAACAGGAAGGAAAAGGTGAAATCTGATGGACATAGTTATTATTATTAAATTATTTTTATTATGAAAATTATTATGCACAAATTAGATTTTTATTATTAAATTATTATTATTATTATTATTATTTTTATTATTATTATTATATATTTATTTTCAGCTGCAAGAACAGCCTACAAATTGGATTTTTGTTTTATTCAACAGGAAGGTCCTGATGTTCTTTACCAGCCTGGGATTTTTTCTGGACCATCACAGACAGATTTTCAGACACAGGAAAACCCCACTGTTGTGGGTTTCAGTGATTTTCACTAAAAATTTGGGACAATTCAGATTTTTGGGGAAAATGAACACAGGATGTCCCAAAAATCAGGATTTTCAGGGAACATCTTAAGTTCCCCATTTCCTGATTTTTTGAAAATGAATGAGAACTGGTTTGAATGGACTGAGGACTGGCCAAATCAGATTTTCACTGAAAATTTTGGGGGTGATTTTCACTAAAAATTTGGGTGGTATAAAGGATTTTTGAAAAATTCAGGATGATTTTGAGGGATGTTTGAACATCTCATTTCAAATCAGATTTTCACTGAAATGGACCAAAACTTTTTGAAAAATGGACAAATCAGATTTTCACTGAAAATGAACATTGTGGGGTCAAACCAGATTTTGGGGATGATTTGCACAAAGATTTCCACTGTTTTAAACACCTCAAAGCTGTCCAAAAAATTTTCAGGATGCACAAAGGAGGGACTTTCTTTTTTTTAATATTTTTATACCCCAGGGTTTCCCCAGCCCTGGGGTTTTAGAGGGCAGGGGCCAGGACTGGTTTGAATGGGCCAAAGGGTTGTGGACTGCTTTTAAGGAGAATTTCACCTTTGATTTTGGGGATGATTTCCAGGTCCTAAACATCTTTTCCAGCCTGGCCACTGTACCAGGCTGGGAATTCTGGCCCAGGTAAATTCTCCTTTCCCTTCTGTCTAGCAGGAACATCAGGACAGAAAAAAAAGGAGGGATTTGTCTTGAAAAATTTTGGTTTTCCTTTTTTTTTTTTTTTAGATTGGACCAGAACTGGCTTTTTAAATGGGCCAGGGCTGAGATGAGGGAATAGGCCAGGATTGGTTTAAAATGGGCCAAGGACCAACAGGGGCCTTTAAGGATGATAAACAAGTGATTTTGGGGTTGAATTGGGGGGGAATTTTGGGGTGTTTAAGCAGGTTGGGTCAAAATGAAAATATCCATGTCAAAATGAAAAAAATTCAGGATGAAAAGTGAAATCTGATGGATAATTTTAAAATAATAATTTAATAAGGTTTTAGAATAATAAGGAATAATAATAATAATAATAATAAGGACTAATAATTAATAATAATTTATCAGGACTGAACAGCCTGGGTTTCATTTGTTTTATTCAACAGGAAGGGGATGATTTGGGAGCCTGGGAGGATTTTTTGGATGGTCAGACTGTCCCAAAAATCCAAAACAGCTGTGGGCAGGATTTTGGGGATGGTTTTGGGAGGGATGTTTTAATTTCCCAGGACTTTCCTGAGGTTTCAGGATGAGAGAGGGATGCCAGGACTGAGGTTGGAAAATGAATAAGGACTGGTTTGAATGGACCAGGACTGGACTCTGTGGGGTTTCACCTGTGATTTTGGGGATGATTTGGGGAGATTTTGGGGTGTTTTGGTGGCCAGGGCTGTCCCAAAAATCAGGATGAGGGAGGGATGGTTTAAGTTCCCCATTTCCTGAGGTTTTAAAATGAATAAGAACTGGTTTGAATAGACCAGGATTGGCCTTTGTGGGTTTCACCTGTGATTTTGGGGATGATTTGGGGAGATTTGGGGTGTTTGGGGTGGTCAGGGCTGTCCCAAACATCAGGATGAGGGAGAGATGTTTTAAATCCCCCATTTCCTGAAATTTTAAAATGGACTAGGACTGATTTGAATGGACCAGGACTGGTTTTAATGGACCAGGACTGAACTCTATGGGGTCTCACCTGTGATTTTGGGGAGATTTTGGGGGATTTTGGATGGCCAGGCCTATCCCAAAATTCAGGATGAGGGAGGGATATTTTAAACCCCCAGCTTGGACACAGCCCCTCCAGCTCATCTGATGTTCAAAGCAACATTTTGGGCCCCCATCCTTTAAAATGCAATTTTTTGGCACAACCCCTGTCAGCTTTTGTTGCTCTTCTTGCCAATTTTCACAGCTTCCCATGGATTTTCCATGAAAATTCTCCTTCTGCCCGGCTGGCCCTGCTCTGGGGCACTCCCCATGCGCTCAGCTGATTTATTTATGCTCTCTAATATATTAATAAGGAGCAGGGGTTTTAATTAAGTGGAAAAAAACCCAAATGTGAGCAAGGGAACAGGGTGAGGCTGGAAAAGGTGAGGCTGGAAAAGGTTTCACTTCTGGCTTTAAATTCTAGAAGCTCCTTTTCATTGCCAGGTGAGTATTTAGAGGTAATTTAACATTTTTGGGGCATTAACTGAGGCTTTGGGATGGACCAGGACTGGTTTGAATCCTTTCAGACCCCCAAATTTCACACAAAATTTGTTTCCCCAGGCAGGCACCACAAAGGGATTTCCTGACTTCACAACCATTGCAAGCCACAACCAAAAATCAGAATTACATCAAATTTTTAGCATCCAAATTGTCCAAATTTGAGTGGGGAAAAAAAGGACAAAAGACAGGCCAACGGCGAGAGCGAGCTGGGATTTGAAGATTCAGCAGTTGATGTTTTCAGGAGGTGGAGGGGCTTCATTTGGACAGAAATTGGCATTTCATACAACGGGAGGCAGCCGCAATTGCCAGCCCTCATTGCTGCCCCCAGCCTTTCCAAGGACACAAGCCCAGGACAGTTGCAACACCATTAATTTTATGGCATCTGAAGCAGCAGGAAATGACCAAATCTGGCTTTTCCTGACCTGAACCGCAGAAAACATTTCAGTGATTAAATGCTAAAGGCAGCCCAAGCCTTCTCCGTGCTGTCAGCAATAAAATTTAACAGCATCACACGCCACAAATGCAATATTTGTGTTGGAGAAGGCAGCACATCAACCCGAGGCAGCACATTTGATTTATTTAACCAGCAAGCTGCCCACAAAACAGAGTCCCCAGGTGCTGTGCCAAGTGATTCAGCAATCACAGAACCCCTGCCCAGCACGAGCACGGGGTGCCAGCTGCAGCAGGAGCAGCATTGTCTGTGCTGTGACCCAGCTCTGCCAAAATGAGCATGCAATGCACTGGTGTTGAGTTTGTGAGGGTCCCAGGATGAGGTGAGAGATGAGAATTTGATTTCATGTTCTTAGAAGGCTGATTTATTATTATATTTTCTTTTTTATTTTATTTTATATTATTTTTATTTTCTTTTGAATTTATTTTTATTTTATTTTATTTTATTTTTATTTTATATTATTTTATTGATGTGATTTTTATTTTGTATTATTTTATTTACTTTATTTTAAATTTATTTTGATTTTATTTTATATTATTTTTCATTTTATATGATTTTATTTATTTCATTTTATATTATTTTATTTTTATTTTCTATTATTTCATTTTTATTTGTTTTATTTATATTTTTATTTGTTTTATTTTTTATTTATAATATAATATAATATAATATAATATAATATAATATAATATAATATAATATAATATAATATAATATAATATAATATAATATAATATAATATAATATAATATAATATAATATAATATAATATAATATAATATCATATATAATATAATATCATATCATATTGTATTACATTACATTATTCATTATATTATATTATATTATATTATATTATATTATATTATATTATATTATATCATATCATATCATATCATATCATATCATATCATATCATATCATATTATATTATATTATATTATATTATATTATATTATATTATATTATATTATATTATATTATATTATATTATATTATATTATATTATATTATATTATATTATATTATATTATATCATATTATATTATATTATATTATATTATATTATATCATATCATATTATATTATATTACATTATATTGTATATTATATTGTATTACATTATATTATATTACATTATATTGTATTATATTATATTATATTATATTATATTATATTATATTATATTATATTATATTATATTATATTATATTATATTATATTATATTATATTATATTATATTATATTATATTATATTATATTATATTATATTATATTATATTATATTATATTATATTATATATTATATTATATTATATTATATTATATCGTATTACATTATATTATGCTATACTAAAGCTATACTACAGAAAGAGAAGGAGACAGACAGAAGGCTTAACAAGAATGAAAATAATTAAAATAATGAAAATAATGGAATGGAAAATAATGGTGATAATGAAAAACTCAGGACTGACTCCCCAGAGTCTGACACAGCTGATGGTGATTGGTCATTAATTAAAAACAATTCACATGAAACCAATCAAACATTCACCTGTTGATAAACAATCTCCAACCATATTCCAAAGCAGCAAACACAGCAGAAACAAATCAGATCATTATTGTTTTCCTTTTCTCTGAGGCTCCTCAGCTTCCCAGGAGAAGCAATCCTGGCGAAGGGATTTTTCCAGAAAATGTGGCAGTGCCTGTTATCCCGATAAACCAAACTGAGGAGTTGGAAATGCAGTGCTGTGGTCCCTGAGCCTCTCCCAGTAATTTTTCCCCATTTCAGGGCTCTCCCTGCAGCAGGAACATCCAGGCTGGAATTTACCCCAAGTCTGCCCAGCTGCCCTCCCTGGCCATCAAAAAATGCCAAAAATGGCCATCAAAATTGCCCAAAACCTGGGTTTTTCCTCATCCCACAGCTCCTCCAGGCTCTGCTGCCAAGGCCTGGCTCGGGGGGCACAGCCCAGCCTGGGCTGCCCAGGCTGGAACAATTCCTCAGGCAGGAATTCCAGGCTGGAAATCCCAGCCCTGGTGTTCCTGAAGCCCAGGAGCTGCTGGGGGTGCCTCAAAATGTTCAGCAAACTCACAAATGAAAATGAGTTTCTTTTCCATTCCATCTGCTCCAAAAGAAATTAAAAAATTCTTTCCCGTGGTGACATCTCTCCCCCTAAAGATAAATTGAATTTCCAGGTTCCAAGGGGGTGGTTTAGTTGGGAATTAGCTCCATTTTCCTCTAAACAACAAAAAAAAATTAGCTCAATTTCCTTTTCTCTTGGAAAAGGAAGAAAAGAATTCTCCTTGTAACTAAAAGGAAAAGAATTCTCCTTGTAACTAAAAGGAAAAGAATTCTCCTTGTAACTAAAGGAAAAGAATTCTCCTTGTAACTAAACTCAGGAAAATCTGGAGCCAAAGCTCTGACTGCAAGGGAATTGCTCCCAAACCAAAAATAAAACAACTTTGCCCTCAAAACCCTCTCAGTGTTTCTTTCTCTCTGCAGGTTCTGCCCTTCCATCTCTGCCTTCATTTCAGCTTTTCACTGCTTTGTAAGGTTGGGGTTTTTTTTCACATTGCCCTCTGTTAATCTTGCTGAAAATCAGACAGCTGATCGCAAAGACAGAAAATCAAATTATCCACCAAAGCCCTTGCCATGCCCAGCACCTCCACCAGGCACTCTCTGATGGGGACTGCATATCCACAGGGCCTCATAAGGCTGAATGTCTTTTAATTAGACACAAACTGAGCTCATTTAGGGTTATTAGAGGTGATCTGCAAATTTATTCAGCAAATGACGGCTTTTGGTACGGGGGAATTTGAATTTCCATGGAAGAGCAGCAGCCAGAGAGGCAGAGCCGTGTCCAGCACGCACCAGGAGGGACAGAACCCAAAACCCACACCGGGCGATTTTTGGATCATCTTTTCCTTGCAGAGAAAAGGGAAAAAAAGGGGCTGAAAATAGAATAATTTCACTTCTTCTCGCCGTAATTTAGAAACCAGCAGGGAAAACAAAGCCTGGGTGTTGCCAAGCAGAAGTGGAATCGTGCGGACAGAAGGGGAGGTGAGGAGATGCCCAAATTCTCAGGGAGGTGAAATCCGAGAGCTTTTCAGCTCCAGACTCACCTGGATTTTCCACACTGGAAAAAAAAAATTTCCCTATTTCCCCATTGGAAAAAAAAAAAAAAAAATCCAACTTTTTTACACCATTTGCCCTCATCCCTCTGTCCAGCCCCTTTCCCTCAGCTCCCGGCCAGCCTTGCACAGAACCTGGAGCATCTCCAGCTCCTTTTCCCCCACCAGTTTTGTCTTTTCCAAGGATTTTTTTTCCCAACTCTTGGGAAAAAAAATGTGCAAAAAGCTGGATTTTTTTTCCCCAGGTTTTGGGAAAAAAATGGGGAAAAAACTGGATTTTTTTACTGGTTTTGGGAGGAAAAAGGATTTTTTTTTCCCCCCAAGTTTTAGAATTTGGATTTTGGATTTTTTTTCCCAGGTTTTAGAAAAAAATGAGGTAAATTTTGGTGACCTGTGGCTGGGCAGAACCTCACTCCTCATTTTTGGGGTGATTTTGTGCCAGATGGAGGAAAACAACAGAATTCAGGTTTCTGCTGTGTCTCAGGGACAATGCCCATCTTTTAGAATCTGAAATACAGGGAATTCTCAGAACTTGTAAACCAAAGCTCGAAATTAAACACAAGATTTGATCTAAAACATTGAAAAAAAGGCTTCCAAATTTAGGTATTAGAAGCAAGGATGTGGATTTATAGTTTAAATCAGAAACATGTTAAATTAAGAAGCAGAAGGTTTGGAATTTTGGAGTTTGAGATATAAAAAAATAAAAATAATTACAAAAAGTTTAGAATACAGTACTATAGGTAAGAAAACTTACATTATAATATAAATCCATTAAACTAAATATTTTTAAATTGAATATTTAAAAATGAAATTAAAAATTCAATTTTAAAAATTAAAAATTAAAAAATTAAAAATTAAATTTGAAAAAATAAAAATTAAAGCATAAATATCCTTATCAACAATGTTTATTAGTCAATAAATCCTTTAAAAGTCTTACAATAAGGATCTTGTGATCTTCTGAATCACACAATAAAAATGTGAACTCAACTCCCCTTCCCATCTATGTAAAAAATTTAAGAAATAAATCACATCATAAAAAAAAAAAAAAATCAAAAATCCCATCTTTAACTGATTCAAATTCCTTCCAAAATCTCCATCCCCGGGAGGGACCTGCCAGGGTAAAAAATCCAGCTCGGGGACATCGGGAAGGACCTGGCAGGGGCAAAACCCAGTCTGGGGATGCTGGGAGGGTCCTGGCAGGGGCAAAATCCAACCTGGGGATGCTGGGAGGGACCTGAAAGGGGTTAAACCCAGCCTGGGGGCACTGGGAGGGTCCTGGCAGGGGCAAAACCCAGCCTGGGGACGCTGGGAGGGTCCTGGCAGGGGCAAAACCCAGCCCAGGGACACCAGCAGGGGTTAAACCCAGCCTGGGGACACTGGGAGGGTCCTGGCAGGGGCAAAAACCCAGCCTGGGGACGCTGGGAGGGACCTGAAAGGGGTTAAACCCAGTCTGGGGACACTGGGAGGGACATGCTGGGGGCAAAACCCAGCCCAGGGACAGCAGGACGTGTAAAACCCACCTTGGGGACACAGGGAAGGGACTTGGCAGGGGTTAAACCCAGTCTGGGGACACCAGGGAAGGAGCTGGCAGGGTTAAACCCAGCTTGAGGACATCGGAAGGGACCTGGCAGGGGCAAAACCCAACCTGGGGATGCTGGGAGGGTCCTGGCAGGGGTAAAAACCCAGCCTGGGGACGCTGGGAGTGGTAAAACCCAGCTTGGGGACATGGGGAAGGGACCTGTGGGGGTAAAAACCCAGCCTGGGGACATCGGGGAGGGACCTGGCAGGGGCAAAACCCAGCCTGGGGATGCTGGGAGGGTCCTGGCAGGGTTAAACCCAGCCTGGGGACATCGGGGAGGGACCTGGCAGGGGCAAAAACCCAGCCTGGGGATACTGGGAGAGGTAAAACCCAGCCTGGGGACATGGGGAAAGGACCAGGCAGGGTTAAACCCAGCCTGGGGACAGAGCTCACACACAGGGACATGGGGAGGGTCCTGGCAGGGGTTAAACCCAGCCTGGGGACACTGGGAGGGACCTGGCAGGGTTAAACCCAGTCTGGGGACACTGGGAGGGACCTGGCAGGGGTAAACCCAGTCTGGGGACACTGGGAGGGACCTGGCAGGGGTTAAACCCAACCTGGGGACACTGGGAGGGACCTGGCAGGTGTGAAACCCATCCCAGGGACGGTGCTCACACACGGGGACGTCGGGGAGGGACCGGGATATAAAACGCAGCCCTGGGGACACCGAGGGACAGGGCTGGGACACGCTCACCGGGCTGCCTCTCCCGGGGATGAAAATCCAAAGGGATGCAGCCTCTGTGGAGTTTCTGCTGCTTCTAAGGAGGATTTGCCTTTCCCCTCGGATTTACCCGCGCAGGGCATGCACAGGGTGAGCAGCGCAGGGAGAAACAGGGACTTGGGAAGGTTTGGTGGAAATGAGAGGAATATCAAGGGCTGAATCGGGGATTTGGGAATGTTCAGTGCAGAGAAGCATCAAGAACTGAAGCAGGGATTTGGGAATTCTCAGTGCAGAGAAGCATCAAGGACTGAAGCAGGGATTTGGGAATTCTCAGTGCAGAGAAGCATCAAGGACTGAAGCAGGGATTTGGGAATGTTCAGTGCAGAGAAGTATAAAGGACTGAGCCAGGGATTTGGGAATGTTCAGTGCAGAGAAGCATCAAGGGCTGAAGCAGGGATTTGGGAATTCTCAGTGCAGACAAGAGAAGTATTCAGGGCTGAACCAGGGGTTCTTGCACCTCTCTGCTCCACAGGGACATTTTCAGCCCAGGCAGAGAGGGAATTGCAGCTGCCTAACGCGGGGTTAGTGTGACAGGGGACAGGTGACAACCTGCCCTGGTGTTGGGGACTGCTGGAGGAGGCACAGCCAGCGCCCCAGCCAGGGCAGGAGGGACCTGCTGGGGTAAAACCCAGCCTGGGGACATCGGGAGACACCTGGCAGGATAAAAAAATTCAGCACAGGGACATCGGGAAGAACGTGGCAGGGTAATAAACCCAGCCTTGGGACATCGGAAAGGACCTGGCAGGGTAATAAACCCAGTCTGGGGACATCAGGGAGAGATCTGGCAGGGGTAAAACCCAGCCTGGGGACACCAGGAGGGACCTGGCAGGATAAAAAAAATCCAGGTCGGGGACATCAGAAAGGACCTGGCAGGGTAATAAACCCAGCCTAGGGACACTGGAGAGGGACCTGGTAGGTGTAAAACCCAGCCTGGGGACATCAGAAGGGTCCTGGCAGGGGTAAAACCCAGTCTGGGGACACCGGGAGGGGTAAAAACCCAGTCTGGGGACAGCAGGAAGGACCTGGCAGGGTAATAAACCCAGTCTGGGGACATCGGAAAGGACCTGGCAGGGTAATAAACCCAGCCTGGGGACATCGGAAAGGACCTGGCAGGGTAATAAACCCAGCCTGGGGACACTGGGGAGGGACCTGGTAGGTGTAAAACCCAGTCTGGGGACATCAGAAGGGTCCTGGCAGGGGTAAAACCCAGCCTGAGGACTACGGGAGGGGTAAAAACCCAGCCTGGGGACAGCAGGAAGGACCTGGTAGGGTAACAAACCCAGTCTGGGGACATCGGAAAGGACCTGGCAGGGTAATAAACCCAGCCTGGGGACACCGGCAGGACCCCAGCAGGGGTAAAACCCAGCCCAGGGGCAGAGGAGCTGGAGCTCAGGAGAAACAGGGAAGGGGAGAACAGGACATCGGAGAGGAGCCGTGGAGCTCTGTGCTCCCGCAGAGCCCCCCAGGGGGATGGAGCCCGGCTGGGGCTGGAACAGCTCCCAGCAGAGCCCACCTGGGCACGGGCAGGGAGCGCTGAGCCTGGCAGGGCTCCCCAACCTGACGGTGCTGCACACGCGGGACGAGGAGCTGGCCAAGGCTGAGGTGGGGGTGCTGGGCACCATCCTGGCCGTGGCCACCGTGGGCAACCTGGGCGTGCTGCTGGCCATGTACCGGCTGAGGAGGAAGATGAGCCGCATGCACCTCTTCATCCTGCACCTGGGGCTGAGCGACCTGGGCGTGGCGCTGTTCCAGGTGCTGGGGCACCTCTGGAAGGTGCCAGGAATGCAGTGGGGCCCGTTTTAACTCTGCAGGAAGAGCTGGGTGTCGTCTTGGGTGCTCAAAATAAATGGGAGGCACCTACATTTTGATGATAAAAATCATGGGGATTTTATAGATTTTTTTTAAAATACAAAAATATAAAAATATAAAAATTATAAAAATCATGGGGAAGGCTACAGGTTTTTACATGATAAAAATCATGGGGATTTTACAGAAAGCCCAGAAGCTGCTGGGTCTCAGCTCTCAGAGGATGTGCTCCAGCACATGGGCTCTGTGGAACCTGGAGGGCTCTGGCCCTGTGGAACCTGGAGGGTTCTGGCTCTGTGGAACATGGAGGGTTCTGGCACTGTAGAACCTGGGGGGTTCTGGCTCTGTGGAACCTGGAGGGTTCTGGCACTGTAGAACCTGGGGGATTCTGGCTCTGCAGGACCCGGGGGGTTCTGGCACTGTAGAACCTGGAGGGCTCTGGCTCTGTGGAACCTGGAGGGTTCTGGCACTGTAGAACCTGGAGGGTTCTGGCACTGTAGAACCTGGGGGGTTCTGGCTCTGTGGAACCTGGAGGGTTCTGGCACTGTAGAACCTGGGGGGTTCTGGCTCTGTGGAACCTGGAGGGTTCTGGCTCTGTAGAACCTGGAGGGTTCTGGCTTTAAAAATAAATGAGCCTGGAGGGTTCTGGCTCTGTGGAACCTGGGGATTTTATAGATTTTACGCTATAAAAATCATGGGGATTTGGATTTTTTTTTAAAATACAAAATATAAAAACCTAAAAATTATAAAAATCATGGGGAACCTGGAGGTTTTCATGATAAAAATCATGGGGAACCTGGAAAGCCCAGAAGCTGCTGGGTCTCAAACCTCAGGGATGTGGTTCTGGGCTCTGTGGAACCTGGAAGGTTCTGGCACTGCAGAAACCTGGAGGGTTCTGGCCCTGCGGAACCTGGAGGGTTCTGGCACTGCAGAACCTGGAGGGTTCTGGCTCTGCGGAACCTGGAGGGTTCTGGCTCTGTGGAACCTGGAGGGTTCTGGCACTGTAGAACCTGGAGGGTTCTGGCCCTGCGGAACCTGGGGGTTCTGGCACTGTAGAACCTGGAGGGTTCTGGCTCTGCAGAAACCTGGGGGGTTCTGGCACTGCGGAACCCGGGGGTTCTGGCACTGTAGAACCTGGAGGGTTCTGGCACTGTGGAACCTGGGGGTTCTGGCACTGTAGAACCTGGAGGGTTCTGGCACTGTAGAACCTGGAGGGTTCTGGCACTGTAGAACCTGGAGGGTTCTGGCACTGCAGAACCTGGGGGGTTCTGGCACTGCAGAACCTGGGGGGTTCTGGCACTGTGGAACCTGGGGGTTCTGGCTCTGAAGAACCTGGAGGGTTCTGGCTCTGCAGAACCTGGGGGTTCTGGCACTGCCAGCTTTCCAACCCCCAGGAATGCCAGTGGGATGGGAATGTGAGCCAGGAGAGCCCCCAGCTCCTGCCCAGTGCCCACCCCTCCCCTGCCCAGCCCCTGGAGATGTTTCATCTCTCTCTCTTGTCTCACCAGAGTCCACCAACGTGGCTTTCAGCATCACCATGCTGCTGGCCAGCCTCAGCAGCTGCTGCAACCCCTGGATCTACCTGTTCTTCAGTGGACACCTCCTGCAGGACTGCCGGGGCTGCTGGGGCCGCCCCCGGGCCGGGCTGCGCAGACCCAACTCCACCGGGAGCCTGTGCAGCAGGAAAACCACGATCCTGAGCCACAGCCACCAGGCCGGGGTCCCCCTGCACGGGGACAGCGCCAGGGAGCTGTACCCGCCCTGCGACGAGGCCGTGACAGAGTCGGGCACGCTCTAGGCTGCAGTGGTGGCAGCTGTGACAGCACCGGGTGTGTGACACTGCTGGGTGTGTGACACTGCTGGGTGTGTGACACTGCTAAGTGTGACAGCGCCAGGTGTGTGACACTGCCAGGTGTGTGACACTGCCAGGTGTGTGACAGCACCAGGTGTGTGCCACTGCCAGGTGTGTGACACTGCCAGGTGTGTGACACTGCCAGGTGTGTGACACTGCCGGGGTGTGACACTGCTGGGTGTGTGACACTGCTGGGTGTGTGACACTGCCAGGTGTGACAGCACCAGGGTGTGACACTGCCAGGTGTGTGACAGTGCCGGGTGTGTGACAGCGCCAGGTGTGTGACAGTACCAGGTGTGTGACACTGCCAGGTGTGACAGCACCAGGGTGTGACACTGCCAGGTGTGTGACAGTGCCAGGTGTGTGACACTGCCAGGTGTGTGGCACTGCTAAGTGTGACAGCGCCAGGTGTGTGACAGGTGTGACAGCACCAGGGTGTGACACTGCCAGGTGTCTGACACTGCCAGATGTGTGACACTGCCATGTGTGTGACAGCGCCGGGTGTGTGACAGCGCCAGGTGTGTGACACTGCCAGGTGTGACACTGCCAGGTGTGTGGCACTGCTAAGTGTGACAGTGCCAGGTGTGTGACAGCGCCAGGTGTGTGACACTGCCAGGTGTGACACTGCCAGGTGTGACAGCACCAGGTGTGCGACAGCGCCAGGTGTGTGGTACCGCCAGGTGTGTGACAGCACCAGGTGTGTGACACTGCCAGGTGTGACAGCGCTCGCTCTCGCTGCAGAGCGCGGCTCTCCCCACCTGGTGGCACCGCGTTTTGCCGAAATCGCAATGTTTCACCCTGAAAAGCGTCGCGCCCGCCTTGTCCTCGCTGCTGTGTGTGCTGGGGCGGATGGACAGAGCCCCTCCGGCCGCTGCCTGACCGCAGCGTCCAACCCCAGCCGTGTTTAGGGAAACTTCTGGATGTGTCCTGCAGGGAGGGGTCCTGGAACCTGCGAGATCGGGGGATCCTGCAACCTCCGGGAAAGGATGGGGGATCAAGGGGGATCAAGGGATCCTGCATCTTTTGGCATCAGGGGACCCTGCAACCTCTGGGGATGGATCCTGCACCCTTCGGGATCAGGGGATCCTGCAGCCTCTGGGAAGAGATCCTGCATCCTTTGGGATTGAGGATCCTGCACCCTTTGGGATCAGGGGATCCTGCAGCCTCTGGGAAGAGATCTTGCATCCTTTGGGATCAGGGGACGCTGTATCCTTCGGGAGGGGATCCTGAACCCTTTGGGATCAGGGGATCCTGCACCCTTTGGGATCAAGGGATCCTGCACCCTTTGGGATCAGGGGATGCTGCATCCTTCGGGAGGGGATCCTGAACCTTTTAGGATCAGGGGATCCTGCACCCTTTGGGATCAAGGGATCCTGCACCCTTTGGGATCAGGGGATCCTGCACCTTTCAGGAGCAGGGGATCCTGCACCTTTCAGGAACAGGGGATGCTGCATCCACGAAGTCCTCCCGGAGGTACCCGAGGTTTGCGTTCCCAGCCGCCAGCAGAGCAGCCGGAGCACGGCAGGCGGCAACGCGGCTCCATCTGCTCCAGAGCCGCCGCCGCTTCCTCCTCTGGCACCCGAGCAGACAGCGGGGACAGAGCTGTGCCCCCGCGGGGCCGCACAGCTCCCGTGGCCTGGAAGTGCCCCCCTGCCGCCTCCCCCGGGCCAGCGACGGCGCTGTCGCGTCCCCTGGCGCTGGGCACAGCTGCGCTGCCCCACGCTGTGCCCGCTGGAGCGCCCCAAATGCGGCGCTGGCACCCCCAGGAGCTGCTGGGAGCAGCCCTGGCCCTGCTCCAGCTCAGCCGGGCACATCCTGGCTCCCCCTCCCCGTGCCCGCTCCCATCAGCTCTGCTCCCACCCCATCCTGTGCTCAACATCTGCTCTCGCCCTGCTGCTGCTGCTGCTGCTCTTGGCTGATTTTGCAGGGATTGGGAGCCCAAACCCACCCAGGGCTCGGGGAGCAGGGAACTCAGTGCCCCTGCAGTCCCAGGAGCTGTTTTGTGCAGGAATAAATCATGGATAAGGCAGGAAAGAGCATCCATTAGCTCAAAAGCTGCTGAGGGTGATGTAGGTGTCCCAGTGAAGGTCCCAAATTCCCTGCGAGCCGTGGGCATTATTCCTTCCACTATCACAGGCTAAAGCTGTAAAAATAAAACATTAAGAGGAAAATATTTTGAAATCTTCAATATTTTCACTTTTTAATCGCCAGGCAGTTGAATCAGATTTCTCAGAAGCTTCCTCTCACTGGTTTTGGCCTCCCCTCCAGTCCCATAATCACACCTCTCCTGGGTTTTCCAACGTTACCCAGGAATTGTTGGGGATTTTGGAACGTTTTCCTTCACGTGCCCTTCAGGCTGGGCTAGATCTGCACCACAAGGTCATGAAAGCAGGAATGCCTGGCTCCCCCTGCCACTGATCAATCCCAAATCAATTGTCTCACAACCTTTCATTAAATCACAGCATTACTGAGCCCATTTAAAACACACTTGGGGCAGCTCCAGCCCTGAGGAAGGGGAGGCAGCAGCTCCATCCCCCCTCCCAGAGCTCCCACTGGGGCACTGTTCCCATTCCCAGACAATCTGGAAGTTTATTTCTGGAAAATTCAGAATTTTCAGTAACAAAAATTCAGGAAATGCAGTAACAAAATGCAGAGTGAGGAGCAGGGACGTGGCCCAGGTGGGGAGAGACCAACCCCAGCACGTGGAGCGGGGACAAAGCAGGGAAAGCAAAAGCTGGGAGACAGGGAGAGGGAAAAGCCAGTGGGAAAATTGTGATTTAAAAGGGTTTTATGAGGCTGATGAGCAAAACAACATCACTGAGAGGAGCTCAGAGCAGGTTTGAGGATCAGTGCATCTCCCTCCCTGAACTGCCCATTTTGAGAGGCAAGGGGGGGATGTTTCTTTTGCTTTCATGCCATGAGGGAAAAAAGGCCGTGACACAGAAGTGGAGATCTGATTCCAGCCTGGCTGGGAGGAGCCTTCCCCTGCCCCACCCTGCAGCCCTCAGGAACAGTGGAGCCTTTAAGGAAAAGCCAAGGAAGCTGCGGGTGGGGATGGTACAAGTGCTGCAGCCCGTGCCAGGCAGTGCCCCGGGGGAAGGGGACGGTGCCAGCAGAAGGGGACAGTGCCAGCTGTGCGGCTGCTGGGGGCTCTGGGCACCTCTGGGCAGCAGCTTCACCCTGGTGTGACAGCCTCACATCAGTGTCACAGTCCCACATCAGTGTCACAGCTCCACATCAGTGTCACAGCTTCACCCTGGTGTGACAGCTCCACATCAGTGTCACAACCTCACATCAGTGTCACAGTCTCACATCAGTGTCACAGCCCCACATCAGTGTCACAGCTTCACCTCGGTGTACTCCACAGCCTTGGATGCCCTGGGGCTGGAGAAGGGCCAGAAATGTGTTTTCCTCTTCTTTGGGTCCACGTTGACATAATCCATGCCAGACTTGACGTTCTCGTAGTCCTGGGCAGAGCCTGGCTCGGGGCCTTTCCCTGGGAACACCAGGGATGTGTAATTGATGTTCTCCTCTGAGCCACGGCCCTGCAGGAGCAAAATGAAGCCCAGGTCAGGCCCCAGCACCCACCCAGGAGCCTTTGCCCTCAAGCCCATGCATCAGTTCAGGGAATCACGGAATGGGTTGGGTTGGAAGGGATTTTAAAGCCCATCCCATTCCCTCTGCCATGGCAGGGACACCTTCCACTGCCCCAGGCTGCTCCAAGCCCTGCCCAGCCTGGCCTTGGACACTGCCAAGGATCCAGGGGCAGCCCCAGCTGTACCAGGGCCTGCCCACCCTCCGAGAGAAGATTTTGTTTCCTAATTTTCCTAAAGTGCCCAGGGATGCTTCCCTCTGAATGGGAAACACTGGAACGCTGCGTGTGACAGGAGACAACAACCACCCCAGCCCTTATCTATGGAATTTCAATGTGGTTTGATGAATTTGCCCCTCCCGATGCTGCTGGGGATGATTTTCCCGTGGTACCTGAGGGCAGGAAGGGTTGTCTGAGTCCTCTGAGGTGTCTGAAGATGTGTCACTGCTCCCTTAAAAACACAAAACATTTACCACCCCAGCACTTCCCAGAGGGTTACAGGGAAAAAAGGATCAAGGGACTAAAAGCAAACGTGCTCAGAAGTGAAAATTCTGATCCACACAGCTCCAGTTTGATCCCTCCCAGCCTCATTCCCTGAGAGAAATGAGCAGGGAGGGCCCAGCTGGGAAGAGGAGGCAGCTCCTGCTTGGCCCTTCTCCCACCCCTGGGTGTCCAGAGCTCATAAGGAAGAGACATCACACAAATGCCACCCAAAAACTCCCATCCCTGTGCCAGGGCAATGCCCCGTTGCTGCAGAGCCCCTTACCTGCATAGGCTGGGGATGGGTTTTGTGCCCCAGGTTGTTTCTGTGCCCCAGGTCGTTTCTGTGCCCCAGGTTGTTTCTGTGCCCCAGGTCGTTTCTGTGCCGTGTCCCCTCCCGGTGCTGAGGCTGGAGCTGGGCTGGCCTGAGGGCAGGGATGCTCCCCAGGGCTGCTGCTCACCTGCATCCTGCAGGAATGCTGGGCTGTGAGCAAGAGGAGAGTGAGCCCTGGTCCCTGCTGTGCCCAGAGCACCCCACCCTGCTCCAGCACCCCCAGTGCAAACCAGTCCACCCCAAAACAATGATTGGAGCAGGCTCATATCCATCAATTCAATTACTGAGGTGATCCAGGGCCCTGCTGTCCCACCAGGAGAGGCTCCAGTGACAAATCCCAGTGTCAGGGCCTCTTGCAAGTTTGGAGCCATTTTGACCCAAAGCAGGGCTCTGTGCAAATGTGAGCAGCAGTTGGTGTGAAAGAATTCCCTGCTAGAAATTGCAGCTTCAACTGAATTAACACTCTGTGAGCTGATTCTTGGTACTTTCCCAGCACTTTACTAAAAAAGCAATAAAAGAAAATGGTTTTGGAGCAACACAAGTTGTACAACCCTCACTGATGTGTACAACCATGTCACCCATGTCACCACAGCTCACAGCCAGCCCAGCCCAGCCCAGCCCTGCCCCTTTCCCATCCCACACCCACCCAAACCAGGAAATCACCAGGGAGAGCCATTTTTAATTACCAATTTTCCTGCTGAGCATGGTGTAAAGGGCCAGCAGGAGGAGAGGGTGGAGTATCAAGGTGACAAGTGAGGTGACAGCAGGAATCCAGCTGAACGAGAGAAAACCATTCAGTCTCACTGAAATCACCAAATTTTTTCCCACACCCCACCCCCCCCATGGCTTCAAGGCATATTTTAGACTCAGGCTTACTGGTAGGTTCCAGTTTTGCTTTTTGGTTTTATTTTGGGGGGTGATGTGGCCCAAAATTAGGGGCTTGGTTTTCAAGAATGATTTGAGTTCCTTGCCCCTCGTTTCTGGGGCCTGTTCCCAGAAGGGTTTTCAAAAGCCCCCGGGGGAAAATGAGAGACATGACAGATCTGATGGAATTACAGAATTGTGGAATGATGGAACGGGTTGGGACCTTTGAAGGTCACCCCCTGCCATGAGCAGGGACATTTTCAGCCAGACCAGGTTGCTCAGAGCCCCGTCCAGCCTGGCCTGGGGGGTCCCAGGGGCGCTGTGAAGGGCTCTGTGCCCCAGGGCGCTGCACTCACCATGCACAAAGGCTCATCCTCCTGCTGAGGCGTCCCCGGGGCCTGGGGGGACACAGACAGGCAGCAGGACCTGCTGGCAACCACAGAAATGGCCCCATTGAGCCTCACGCTGCTGCACACGAGCTGGAGATCAGGCTCAGCCCGTGGAAGCAGTGGTTGGATGTTGCAGATGTGAAATAAAGGGGTTTTATTTCATCCCAGCCCTCCCCCTGTGAGAATCCCTGCGGTTCACACCCTCACAGAGCCACAGGCTGTTCCTTATCACTGAATTAACGGCTTTATACACATTCATATCTCAGACTTGTCTGGACTTTCTGGGCCCCACTGCAACAGAATTGAAATTTGTTCTTCTTGGTTAAATCCTCTCTCGTGGTTCTTTTTTTTTTTTCTTTTCTTTTTCTCTTTTTAATACACACACAAAAGAAAAATAAAAGGAAGAAAACTATAAGATGAAGAAAAAAAATCCATGGAAAAAGTAACCAAAGGAAGGTCGTGGGTTGGTGTGAGACTTTTGCATCAGTCGAGGTCCAGACAGAATTATCAGAGGCCCTCCAACACCTCAGTGTCTGAAACACCTCGGATTTAAGACTTTGAGAGGTTCAATCCTGCTGAGGTTAAGAGGGTTTAAGGCAGAAAATCAGAAAACACCAATGCCTGGGCTGGGCCCCTTGGCTTGGGACTTCTGGCCATAACACTCAAGAGATTTATAATAAAAGACAGGGGTGTTCATTTTATAAAAATAGCAGCGGGCTGTTCCTTTTGTGAGCTTTCACTTGCAAAAAAAATTACTTTTAATCTTCTCTCAGTGTTATACACTTGCTATTTATAAATGGCTGATAGGGAGAGATCTTCAGCTGACTTTGATACAGCGATTAAAGCAGCCATGATAATTTGATTGATAGGCTGATGGATAAATTGATAGAGCAAAGGCATTATCCATCCTGTGGAGCAGATTCTATCATTTCCTCTATGACACATTTCTGAGCCTAATTCATCAAAAGCTTTCCTGATAACCACCAATCTCCTGCAAAATTCCGCTCATGCAAACAGTTTGATGACTGCCAAGCTGAAAGTCCATTTTTTGCAGAAATTTCCCCCCTTCCTTACTGTATAAATCTGTCCCCAAATATCCTTCTCAAAGGGCTGCCACTCTTGAAGGGCTCATTTCCTACTGTGGGGCAGGAGATGCTGCTGCAGCAGCAGATAAGGATCTGAAAAATGAGCTGTTCAAAAGGAAATTGCAAAATAAGCCCCAAATCCAACTATCAGCAGCTTCTGTGCCGAGGTGGGTACGGCGAGATGGAGGCACCGATATCAGGTGGGTATCGAAAAAATCTGATTTGAGGCAGCAGCCAGTGAGAGCCTGGCACCAAATCTGCTTTTTGGGGGGCCTCAGGGAACTTCTGTGAGCCTGCAGCCTCCAGGACTTCAACCCTTTCTCAAGAAAATGCTGAAATCAAGGCTTGCAGGGAGCTGCTCCTCGGCCGGGCAGCGAGGGTCAACCTGAGGCATCTGCGCGTGACTAAACATGAGTGGAAGCTCCAGAATGCCCCAAATTATTTTAATCCCACTTGAGCCAGGCCCAGCTGGCTCACTGGAGCTCGGGATGGCACCAACATGTGCCCAGGGGCATTCCCAGCCCAGCTCTGCTCCCGCTGTTGCACCCTCTGCTTCCCGCGCCATCGCACCCGGAGCGCGGTGCCCAACGCGGCCTTACCTGGGCTCAGAGCTTTCCAACCTTCCCTTCCCCACGGCGTGGGGCAGCTGGGGCCCTGCAGGCAGCAGGATTTGGGGTGGTTTCGGCAGGATTTGGGGCGGTTTCAGCAGGATTTGGGGTGGTTTCAGCAGGATTTGGGCGCAGAGCGGGGTCTGGCAGCGCGGCGGTGCCGGATGCGGTCACGCTCTACCCCCAGGAGTAGAGCCCACACGAGTTCCATGACACCTCCCCTCTGTCAGTAGCCTCATTTAAATATATTGGGGTGTTTCTCTGCTGTTCTGCAGCTGTTTTGCTGCTGCACCCCTCCATCAATTCTCTGTCTTCCAGCAGCTTTGTCCCAAAATTGAGCTGAGCTTCCTTGGAGCCAAGCGGTGCTGGGGGAGCTGTGCCCAGCTCAGCTCAGCTGCCACCCAAAACGAGCTCTGGGTGCTTCCAAGCAAACATTTTCCACAGGGATGAAGCATTTTCCAGCACCTGGCTCCATGGCTGCTGGAGGTGGCTGGGACTCCACCTGCCCACACTCTGGAAAATGTTCTGCAAGCTTTGGGGTGCAAGCAGCAGCCTGGCAGATCCCATCCTGAGAGTTCCCAGGAGTTTTGGGGATTGATGGCTGCTGGCTCTTAGGAACTGTGGGGTTTGTAGCTCTGGAAGTGCCCTGACAGAAAGGAACGAGAAATTCCCTTTTTTTCAAGGTGCCTGACTCATGGGGATGGCGTCTGCTCGCCTTTCACAGCATCTCCACCAGCCCACAGCAATCCTGCCCCAGGGATACAACATCCCAAAGAATCCTCCTGGATTATCTAAATGCCAAAAGAAGATTTCAAAAAGCATCACCTACCCCTGGAGCTGCATCACATGTTGGGGTCACTTCCCAAATTCCCCTTCATCCCTGGGGCTGCTCCCACCATCCACCAGCTGCATCACCAGATGTTGGTCCTGCTCTCCTCACAGCTGCTGCACCCCAGGTAAATATTTTGGGGTTTATTTAACTGAAACTTGCTTGTTTGTTGATTTTTTTTTCAGGTGAAAGTTTGCTGCTGCAGCGCTTTCAAGTGCTCGGTGGTGGATAAACAGATTAACAGGTGGGAGAAGTGTCTGATAAAGGCAGGAAAAAAAGGTTTTTTAGAAAACACTGCTGGGGCACAGTGTGAATCAACCAGGGCAGTGGCTCCACTAAAGGAAATGTGTAAGAAGGAACACAGATAACACGTTTTTAGCCTGAGAACAGGTTTTTTAAACAAAGAAAGTGCTTCACACAGAGCTGGCGAGAGGTATTTTTTCTACCCAAGGGGCAAAACCTATTTCTGATCAAGCTGTGTGGCCCTGGAGGGGTGGGACACGGCTGGGGACAGCCCCTGCCTGGCAGAGGCCATTCCTTTCTTACCAGGCTGGGATGCTACAGGAGCTGGGGTCACCTTTCCTCAGCTGCTCCAGAGCAGGCTGGCCCTGCCAAGCTGAGGGACACCAAGGCTTGGAAATCGGGCATCTCCTCCCTCTGCATTCCACACGTTGAGCTACAGCTGGAATTTGTATGAAACAAAGCCTTTCGGACCCAATTTTCTGTGCAAATCCAGCCCAGTTGCTCCCAAAACATAGAGGGGAAAAAAACCCCCACCACTTTGTTCTACTTGAAATAATGATTTTGAAGTGCTCCTGAGAGCTGAGCTTTTAAAATGGCTTCTAAAATAACTCAAAAGTCGAAATAGATTTGCTTAGCTGCAAAAATTTCTAAATGAAAGCTCTGGCCTCGTTATGACTTTCATCTTCCCATTTTGATGCTGAATCCGCTGCCAGGAGTTTGCAGATTATGATGATCCAATTGGGGGGTCTTTTCCACAAAATAAACTATTTCACTTAAAGTGTTTGGCGTGTCTGTGCTGCTGCTCACCCTCACGTTTATCTCCAAAGCCCAGTGACCCTTCAGGCTGGGTTTTCTGATAGGATTTTCGGGTTATAAACCATGGCTGGAACAATCCACTTGCTGTTTTCAGCTTATCTGGCACTTGCTGCAGCTGCTTTTGTTTTAGGAAGTTTCTTTCTAATCCATGAATATGTGATTAGGACAAGGAGGGAGGCTGCTACATTAAACTGCATCTCAAAAGGGGAAAAAGAGAATAAATTTGTATAAAAGCCACTTGTTTAAAAAAAAATATTGCAGTGTGGGGGAATGAAGGGAATTTTCATTTGTTTTGAAAAAACAGCTGCATTTGCCATCGGCATCAACTGTGCTGTGCCCAACGTTTTCCTTCTCGTATTGAGAAATATTTGATGGATTTTTTAAAGCTTAATCTGCCCTCAAAGCTGGGGAGAGGAGAGGCCTGGCAGCATCTCCAGGGATGGGGACACAAGATCCCGGTGGTGACAGCAGGACGTGACTCAGCTGTCCCCAGCCACCCTCGGTACCTGTGCCTCACAGATGAGGACTTTAATTTCCTGGGCGAGGGCTTTAATTAGATAAAAATTAATTAGATAAAACAGGCTCGCTGCGACAAACAAAAAATTGATTAGCACGGTGCTAAAGCCTGTTAATCACGTGAATGGGGCTCGCTGAGCACAACACCCCCTTTAGCACCCAAAACCATGGAAAATAAGGACAGCGTGCAAAATAAGGGCCTGGGAGATGGTGGCAGCAGGAAAAACCTTGCCTGCCCCCACTCACCTCCCCCCATGTCTGAAAGCTTTATTTGTTCATCAGCATTTTCTGTTTGCACTCGCTGCGGCTCTAATGAGACCCGGGTAAAACAAAACCCGCAGAGGACGAGCCCATTAAGGCCTGCAGAGCACCAGGAGCTGTCTCCCGTGGAAAGCTGCTCCTTCCTGGCCTTTGGAAGGGAAAGTTGAGGATTCCCGAGCTGTTCATCACTGCTAATTAGGCTTTGCCTTTTAAAATTAGGTCGGTGGTACAAACACATCCCTTTCCTGCGCCTCCCTGCAGCTGCTGGGCTTTGAGGCTTTGGGGCTTTGGGGCTTTGGGGCTTTGGGGCTTTGGGGCTTTGGGGCTTTGGGGCTTTGGGCACCCCACGGCCACGGGCGGCTCCCTGGGGTGGGGCTGTGGGGTGAAGGAGAAGGGAAATGTTCCTCCAAAGCATTCTGGGGGGTTTCCACCAAAATGGTGCTGGGATGGGAACTGGTGCTGGGATGGGGACCCCGTTCTGCTCCCTCTGTGGGAGCTCCACTGCCCCAAAATCAGCCAAACCCGCCCCTGCTCTGCTCCCACAGGCCCCCCAGCGCCGTCCTCACCCAGAAAAGCAAACGTGACCCCGCAGTGCCCGCTCAGCCTCGCCTGGGCCGTGGCCAGTGATTCATTGTGGGTGCCCGAGCCCGGTGTTGACTCTGGCACGGCTCTTATCAAGCTTGGCACCGTGGGTATAAGAGCGGCACCGTGGCGGGCACAGCCGCCATCCTCACCATGAGGCGCCTGCTGCTCCTCGCCGCGCTCTGCCTGGCCCTGGCCAGTGCCCTGAGGAGGTAAGGGGGTCCCCAGGGTCTGGGGGGTCACTGCCAGGCTGTGACGGGTGGCAGAGCTCAGCCTGTGCCAGAGCGGTGGCACCGGGCTGGGATTTGTGGGCGCTCCGTCCCTCTGGGCAGAGCCTGGCAGCAGCAGGAGGGGCTGCGGAGGGGTTTGTGCAAGCAGGGAGGGCAGGGAAAAGCAGCCTGGCCCTGCCCAGCCCCAAGGGCCTTTCCCTCGGTGGCACTGCCAGGAACTGGGCACCGTTCTCCTGCCAGCTCTGGCCTTGATTTCCTGTGCCCTAAAACACGTCCAGTGCCCCTCTTCTGCTGTGCCTCGGCTGGAAATTGTTGCAGTGGGGGGATGTGGGCTCTAAACCTCCATCCTGGCAGTGCACAGGGTGGGCACAGGATGTGGGCAGCACTCATGGGAGTGACCAGAACCTTCAGGGTGGGCACAGCACCCACAGGAGTGCCCAGGACCTTCAGGGTGGGCACAGCACCCACAGGAGTGCCCAGGACCTTCAGGGTGAGCACAGCACCCACAGGAGTGCCCAGGACCTTCAAGGTGGGCACAGCACCCGCAGGAGTGCCCAGGATCTCCAGGGCGAGCACAGCATCCACAGGAGGGTCCAGGACCCTCAGGGTGGGCACAGAACATGGGCAGCAACTTCCTGAATGACCAGAACCCTCAGGGTGGGCATAGGATGTGGGCAGCACCCACAGGAGTGACCAGGACCTTCAGGGTGGGCAGAGGATGTGACCAACAGCACCCATGGAAGTAACCAGGATGTGGGCAGCACTCACAGCAGTGACCAGGACCCTCAGGGTGGGCACAGGACATGGTCAGCAGCTCCATGAGTGCCCAGGACTCTCAGGGAGGGCACAGCACCCTCAGGATGGGCACAGCACCCATGGCAGTGACCAGCACCCTCAGGGTGGGCACAGCACACTCACTGTGGGTGGCCACAGCACCCTCAGGGCGGACACAGCACCCACAGCAGTGCCCAGCACCCTCAGGATGGGCATGGCATCCTCAGGATGGGCACAGCACCGTCAGGACGGGCACAGCACATTCAGGGTGGGCACCCCAGCAGTGACCAGGCTCTCAGGGTGGGCACAGCACCCTCAGGGGGCACGGCACCCAGGGCAGTGCCCAGCACCCTCAGGGTGGGCATGGCACCCTCAGGATGGGCACAGCACCCTCAGGGTGGGCACAGCACCCCGGCAGTGACTGGGCTCTCAGGGTGGGCCCCCAGGGCGGTGACAAGGCCCTCAGGGCAGGCACAGCACCCACATCAGTGCCCAGCACCCTCAAGGCGGGCACAGCACCCTCAGGGTGGGCACAGCACCCTCAGGATGGGCACAGCACCCATGTCAGTGCCCAGCACCCTCAGGGCGGGCACAGCACCCAGGGCAGTGCCCAGCACCCTCAGGGCGGGCACAGCACCCAGGGCAGTGACCAGGGCCCTCAGGGTGGGCACAGCACCCTCAGGGCGGGCACAGCACCCTCAGGGTGGGCACCCCGGCAGTGACTGGGCTCTCAGGATGGGCACAGCACCCTCAGGGCGGGCACAGCACCCTCAGGGCAGGCACAGAACCCTCAGGGCGGGCACCCCGGCAGTGACCAGGCTCTCAGGGCGGGCACAGCACCCTCAGGGTGGGCACCCCGGCAGTGACTGGGCTCTTAGGGTGGGCACAGCACCCTCAGGGCGGGCACAGCATCCTCAGGGTGGGCACAGCACCCTCAGGGCGGGCACAGCACCCTCAGGGCGGGCACAGCACCCTCAGGGCGGGCACCCAGGGCACTGACCGGGCCCTTCCCGCAGGGTGCCCCTGAGCCGGCGCCGCTCGCTGCGGAAGCTGCTGCGGGAGCGGGGGCAGCTCTCGCACCTCTGGAGGGCCCGGGACGCGCCGGCCGCCAGCAGCGAGGACTGCGCCGCCTTCTCGGAGACCAACGAGCCCCTCATCAACTACCTGGACGTGAGCAGGGCTGGGAGCACCCTCAGTTTGCCCGAGCAGTGCCCGAGCGCTGCCCACAAACCCCGCGGCTCCAGGCAGTGCCCGGCGTGCCAGGGCTCGCTGCCCGCCCGGCCCTTTTTCCCCGGGGATGTCAGCAGAAGGACAAGGGAGGGCATTCATGGCAGGCACTGCCAGCCCCTTCCCTCCTGCCGCGCTCCGCCCGCCCCCCTGGGCTCAGGTTTACTCCAAAATTCAAGTTGTTCAGGGCAGAGCCCCCCACAGAGGTGGAGGGAGCTCCCCAGGACAATCCCATTCCCAAATTCCCCCTGTCCCCAAAGCCCTGCCTGGTGACAGGGTCCCCTCAGGGCCCAGCCTTGCCAGGAAGAGGCAGAGGCCTGTACCCAGCATGCTGCCTTTTGTCCTCAGTCCCCATTCCCCAATTCCCCTGTCCCCAAAGCCCTTCCTGGTGACAGGGTCCCCTCAGGGCCCAGCCTTGCCAGGAAGAAGCAGAGTCACAGTCCCCATTCCCCAATTCCCCTGTCCCCAAAGCCCTTCCTGGTGACAGGGTCTCCTCAGGGCCCAGCCTTGCCAGGAAGAGGCAGAGGCCTGTCCCCAACATGCTGCCTTTTGTCCTTAATCCCCATTGCTGTTCCTTAAATATTTGTCTCCTTTATTCCACCTGGCACGGCACAGATCAAACACTGAGCCCCATCCGTGCCCTGCAGACACCCCAGGCTCTGTTTTGCTGGCATTTCTGGCTGTGCTGGTGGCTCACGGTGCTCTCTGTCCCCGCTCTTTGGCAGATGGAGTATTTTGGGCAGATCTCCATTGGGACTCCCCCCCAGAATTTCACCGTGGTGTTCGACACAGGCTCCTCCAACCTCTGGGTGCCTTCTGTCTACTGTGTCAGCAAAGCCTGCGGTGAGTGGGGAGCCCCTGACCCCAGAGAGGCCACAGCCACCAGCTCCAGCACCTTGGGGACCCTCCTAACAGTGACAGAAATCCAGGGCTGAAAGCAGGGCGTGACAGCTCAGCAGGGAACAAATGTGGCTTTTTGGGGCTCTCAGTGATCAGCCAGCCCCAGAGAGCCCAGAGGGACCAGAGCATCCCTGAGCAGCCCCAGGGCTGCCCCAGAGCCCAGTGGGAATTGGGAATGGGACTGCATCTCACAGGGAGTTGGGGAATGGGGCTGGATCCTGCAGGGAACTGGGGAATGGGACTGGATCTCACAGGGAACTGGGGAATGGGACTGGATCCTGCAGGGAATTGGGGAATGGGGCTGGATCCTGCAGGGAGTTGGGGAATGGATCTGGTGACTGGATCCACAGGGTGTTGGGGAATGGGGGGAGTTGGGGAATGGGGGGACTGGATCCTGCAGGGAACTGGGGGACTGGATCTCACAGGGGACTGGGATCTGGATCCACAGGGAATTGGGGAATGGGACTGGATCCTGCAGGGAATTGGGGAATGGGACTGGATCCCACAGGGAGTTGGGGAATAGGACTGGATCTCACAGGGAGTTGGGGAATGGGACTGGATCCTGCAGGGAACTGGAGAAAGGGACTGGATCTCACAGGGTGTTGGGGAATGGGGCTGGATCTCACAGGGAATTGGGGAATGGGACTGGATCTCACAGGGAATTAGGGAATGGGACTGGATCTCACAGTTGGGGATTGGGAATGGATCCTATAGGGAGTTGGGGAATGGGACTGGATCTCACAGGGAGTTGGGGAATGGGACAGGATCCCACAATGCCGAGGGGCTGCTGCTGGCTGTAACCAGGGACAGCAGTGCCCATCTCATGACTCATTAAATGCTGCTGATCCTGCTCCCCCTAAGAGCCCTTGCACCCTTCCTCAGACTGACATGGGAGAGGTTTTCTCCCCCCTCAAAACTCCAGCACGTCCCTCAGCAGAGCCCCCATAACCAGAAGTTTGGAGACACCACCCCGCACCATCATTTTGCCTCACTGGCGGCTCCTGGCAGCTGTGGCCATGCAAAAAAAAAGACATTTCTGGTGACAGATCCCATCTCCTTCCCCAGCTGGGCACACCAAGTTCCAACCAACCCAGTCCAGCACCTACCAGGTGATAGGGACCCCCTTCTCCATCCAGTACGGCACCGGGAGCCTGACGGGGATCATCGGATCCGACCAAGTAGCCGTGAGTGACCTTTGGGTTTTCCTGCTCTGGACAACGTGCCTGGGACTCGGCCATCCCACGGAACCCCCTCCTCCCTGCAGGTCGAGGGTCTGGCCGTGAGCAACCAGCAGTTTGCAGAGAGCATCAGTGAGCCAGGAAAAGCCTTCCTGGATGCTGAGTTCGATGGGATCCTGGGGGATCCTGGGGCTGGCTTGGATGGGGTCACCCCTGGCCGTGGATGATGGCCCAAAATTTCTTGGAGCTGCCCAACATGATGGCCCAAAATTTCGGGGCTGGAGCTGCATTGCTTCAGGGAGCTAAAATACAGATCATGAAGGGGGTTTTCATCCGTCAGCCATCCCTCATGTGTCCCTCCTCCCCAAAAATTTAGTGGAGGACGTGGCTTTGCTTTGCTCCGGGCTGCTGCTTGGAGTCTGGCATTGCTTTAGGGAGCTAAAATACAGATCATGAAGGGGGGTTTGGTACCAGATTGAGCATCACAGACCTCCAGCCTTACAGCATGTGTGGGGAGAAAGTTGGGGTAAATTCATGCTAAATGGACAAAATTCCCTCATGTGTCCTCCTCCTCCCAAAATTTAGTGGAGCTGCCCATTTTCTCTGTCTACACAAGCTCGTATGGACACTGCTTTGCTCTGGGATGCTGCTTGGAGTCTGGCATTGCTTGAGGGAGCAGGAGGGGCTGCTAAAATACAGATATTGTACTGAGATAAGGAAGGAGGGTTTGGTACCAGATTGAGCATTGCAGACCTCTGGCCTTACAGCATGTGTGGGGAGAAAGCTGGGGTAAATTCATGCTAAATGGACAAAATTCCCTCATGTCTCCTCCTGCCAAGATTTGGTGGAGCTGCCCATTTTCTCCATCTGCATGAGCTTGTATGGACATGGCTTTGCTCTGGGATGCTGCTTGGAGTCTGGCATTGCTTCAGGGAGCAGGAGGGGCTGCTAAAATACAGATCATGAAGGGGGGTTTGGTACCAGATTGAGCATCGCAGACCTCTGGCCTTTCAGCACGTGCGGGGAGAAAGTTGGGGTAAATTCACGCTAAATGGACAGAATTTCCTCACGTCTCCTCCCTGCAGGAACCCTGACTCCCCCCAGGGAGGAGAGGTGCTTTTTGGGGGCTATGACACCTCCCGCTTCACGGGCACCCTGAACTGGGTGCCAGTCACCCAGCAGGGCTACTGGCAGATCCAGCTGGACAAGTGAGTGGTGCTGGGCAGGGAGGGAGGGCAGGGCACGGCTGGGTTGGCAGAGCACAACAAATCCCTCCTGCTCCTTCTCCTCCAGCATCCAGCTGGCTGGGACAGCGACCTTCTGTGCCAACGGCTGCCAGGCCATCGTGGACACCGGCACGTCGCTCATCGTGGGTCCCACCAAGGAGATCAAAAAACTGCAAAACCTCATTGGGGCTGTGTCTGTGGATGGAGAGGTGAGAGCCAGGGTGGAGACAAGAGGGGATAAAGCCTTGGGGACCCTTCCCTGCTGGAAGGGACCCCCTGGGCAGCCCCTGAGCCCCTGGCTCTGTTCCAGTACGCCATAGAGTGCAGCAACCTCAGCGTGATGCCTGACCTGACCTTCACCATCAACGGGCTGCCCTACACGCTCAGCGCCCAGGCTTACACCCTCGTGGTATGGCTGTGGCTCCCTCAACCCCAAATCCCAGCTGCTCCAGTGGCAAAGGTGGCCCAGCCCCATGCCAGGAGCTGGCAGTGTGTCCCCAAGGGTGACAAACCCTGCTGGTTTCTGCTTCGCCACCATTCCTGGGTGTTTCCATGTGCACGAGGCTCTCGGCTTCATCCCCAGCTTTCCACTTCTCCTCCCCCAGGAGGATGCTGATGGCATGACCTTCTGCACCAGTGGCTTCCAGGGCAGCGACATCCCCCCTCCCACAGGACCCCTCTGGATTTTGGGAGATGTTTTCATCCGTCAGTTCTACTCTGTCTTCGACCGTGGGAATAACATGGTGGGGTTGGCCCCTGCTGTCCCTTAGGGCTGTGACATCCTTGGGGCAGGAGAGGAACAGACCTTGGCAGGGCAGTGGATGTCACTGTCCTCCTCAGTGTCCCCAGGGGGATGAAGACATCCCCAGGGATGCAGTGAAGAGTCCAGCAGAGGTTCAGTCCACACCAAGACACTGTGATATAGAAATGCCTAGAGCAGCTCTGTGATCTGCTCTGCACATTTTTTCTTTTTAAATCCTGAGCCAATAAAAATGTCAATAAACCCAAACTTCTCATGCTTCTGCCAGCAGCAGCCCAGCAGAAATCCTGCACATCTCAAAGCTTCCTGCTGGGGGTTAAATCCTCCTGGCCCATGTCCTGCTCTCCTCCCTGGGTGATCCATGGCACTGGGATTTCCACAGGGGCAGAAAGAAGGGGCTGCTTTGCCCAGGTAGAGCAGAAATCCCTGGAGGTGGCTGTGGCCATCCCAGGGGCAGGGCAGGGGCTGAGGGAGCACTGGGAATGCACCTTTCCTCAGCTGGGGCTGGTAAACAAGAAGAAAACAAGGAGACAGGAAAGACCCTGGGGCTCTTTCTGTGCCACACAACTCCCAGACCCACTGGTGATTTCCAGTGAATTTCGCTTTGATTCCTTTGGGGAACTCACAACAAACTGTGCTTGGTGGGTCCTTGAAGCAAAAAGGGCAAAGCAGCTGCTGGGCCCTGGGCTGGGCTGGCTCAAAGTGTGGGGGGCTGTGGGGGGCTGCAGAGGGGCTGCTGGCCATGGGGATCCCCAGGAGTCACCGTGGCACACGTGACAGAGTGTGACAGTGCACGAGTGACAGTGGCTCACGAGTGATGCAGCCTGAGGCAGCGAGAAAGGGAAGCACAGAAAGGTTATTTTTATCCAGGCCTTTGCTCTGTTTTCCCCAGTGACCCTGAAGCGAGGCCAGCAGTGCCAAGGCTGGGCTGCTGGAGTCCATGTCCATGTCCCAGCCCAGCTTGGTGGCTGCTCCATCCCTCCCAGAGCACAGCAGCCTTCAGGGCTGGGTCTGGGAGCTCTGGAATATTCAGATCTGATTGTAAACTTTGTGGCTGAGCCTTGTGGTTTGCAATAAAAGGAGATATCTGTCTTACCCAGAGGCACTGATTGTGCCCCTGACCAGCGTGGGCTCTGTGACGTTTCCTGTGTTGACTTTACCCCTGCTGAGTCCCAGATAAGGTGCTGGGGCTGCTGGACAAAGTTCTTCTGTCCCTCTTCCACCTTAACCCTTAGCATGCCAAGGTGCTGCTGAGCATGAGCCCAGAGGCTGGGGGGAGCATCCAGCTGCCCCAGCATGACAGGGGCCACCCAGTGTCCCCAAAGAGCAGCTGGCAGTGAGAGGTGGCCTGGCCTGGAGTCGCCCAGGACTGCTCTGGTGCTTTGTTTTTGGGATCTCAGGGCATTCCGTGCTCTCTCGACAAGTTTGGGGGGGAAGTTGCTCAAACAAATACGAGCATCCCAATAAAGAGTGGCCCTGCTGTCCCCCAAGGAGGCTGAGCAGGGCAGGGAACACTTGGATGCCCTTTGCTTCCTTCCCTTTCCCTCACTCCCACAGCCCTGCAGGGCACAGGCCATCCTCTCCTTGTCCCCATCAGATTTCCCCCAGCTGTGCCAGCCCCAGCCTGGGTTTCATCACCTTCCTCACAGTCACAGGCCACAAAACCCACGCCTTTTCCTCAGAACTGCTGACGTGGGGGAGCAGCCAGGACAGGACTGAGCTGTGGTCACTGGAGCTGCTGAGCGACGCCTTGGCCATCACCTCCTCCCCAGCACTGCTCCCACTGCCTTCATCCAGGCAGAATCTCAGCCCAGGGGGGATTAGGAGAGCAGCAGCTTTGGGAAAATCCCTTTTCCTGTGAAATCAAACAAAAGCCAGAGATAAGGCTCGTGTACCCTGGTGGGTACAGCCACCCCGGCTAAAAGCAGAAGTGGCCGTGGGCATCAGCTGCAGTTTGGGATTGACCACAAACCCCAGCCCCAGCAGCATGGAGAGGCTTTGATCATCTGATAGGGTGAGCAATCCCCCATCCCACCAGGGACACAAGAGAGGAACGAGGGCAGAAGTTGTTGTGGGGGGAGGCTGAACAAGAAATTCTCTGTGCAGGAGCAAAGGTGAAGCAGGATGGTGAAAAGGGGCTGAAAAGGGGGATTAGGAGAGAGCTGCTCCAGGGAAATGTCAGCCTTTTACCCACCACTGGTGAGAACTGGCTCAGGTTCTCCTGCCTCGGCCCAGCTCCTCCCAGTGCCTGCCCTCTGGGGGGAAAAACAGATTTTTCTGGCCAGACAGGTCCCAAAAATTACACCTGGAAAAGAGGGGGAGGAAGGTTTGTCCTGCTGGGTGCAGTGATCCTCTCTGAGATCCCATCAGGGTCTGCAAGGGGGGAAAAAATCTACAAAAATGCTGGAAGTGAAAAAGCAAAAGCCAGTGGTCTTGGAGGGATCCCAAAACCTGGGCATGGGGACTACCATCAACTGGGGGAGTGCTGGTCCAGGATGAGGGAGGGTTCCCAGATGGGGACACCCCACTCCCACTGCAAAGCCCAGATCCTACAGAATGCCTGGCAAAGGCACAGGACCTGCCCTGGCACGTTGGGAAGCAGGGCTCTGCCTTTGCAGCCGTGGCCAAGCAGGTTCTCCCACTCCAGAGAGCCCTGGGCACCCGCCTGGTGCTGGGATTGCTTCAGCTGAGATCCCCAAAATCTCAAAATAATTTACTGCTTGAACACATCCTCCTGCGGACGTCACCAGCTCTGTTCCCTGTTTTGGGGTGTTTCTGGGGTGCCCGTGCTGCCTGTGGGTGCTGGGTGGGCCCCCTGCGCGCTGGGGGCTGCAGGGATGTGACACGGGGGGCTGGAAATGCTCGTGATCCCCACCCTGCCCCTCTCCCGCCTGGAAAAGGAGACAAAGCCACGCTGAGCTCCCCAGAGGGATCCCAGCCCCTCCTCATCTGTGCCCAGCTCCCAAATCCGTTTATCCCATCCCACGATATCAGAGCAGAGTCCGGCATGGCTCCAGGGATGCTGCCACAGCCCCGCCCGCCTTTTGTCCTCAGCACTCAACAATTCCCCAGCGGGGACGCAGATAAAGGGTCAGAAAACCTTTTTAAAGGAACCGAGGAGATTCTGAGCCAGAGGAGCGACCAAAAGTCCATCCCAAACTCCAGAACCTTGTTCTCCTTCCCCATCGGACCCCGAGCCGGGGACACTCGGCAAATCCACGGACATCCCATCGCCCGCCCGCGGCTCCTCCAGCCCCGCCGGCATCCCGGCCCCTTTCTGCTGATGTCACGGAGCGGGGCCCCGCCGCCGCCTTCCCCGGGAGGGCCGGGATCGGCCGCCCCTTCCCGGATCCTCCTCTCTCGCCTCTCCCATCCCCTCCCCGGGCCGGCCGCAGCGGAGCCGGGAGCTGCCCGGCAGGTGAGTGCTCCGCAGGTGAGTCCTGGGGGCAGCGCAGAGCCGCGGAGCAGCAGCGAGGGGAAACTCCATTTTGAGTTTAGAAACATCTGGAGTTCACTTCACACCAGGAAGTTTGTGTGTGCTGAGACACGAGGCTGTGCCTGTGCCTGTGCCCGGGATGATGCCCGCGGCTGGGCACGGGGGGCAGAGGGGGCAGGGGGGAGCCTGATTTCAGAGCTTGATTTCAGAACCTGATTTCAGAGCTGATTTTCAGAGCTGAGCTTTAGAGCTGGGAGCTCCCCGCTGGTGTTCCAGGGGGAATGGCGCAGGGCTGGCCAGCGCATCAGGGAAAAATGCAGGGATGAGGCTGCCAGCGTTTCCATCCGTGCCTTGAGGATGGGGCTGCAGCGGCTGCTGGGGGACGCTGGTGCCACCTGAGGACGGGGTTTCAGGGGTCCTGGCCAGGCTCAGAGCATGTGGGGACACTGGGGCATAATGGGGACACATCCATTTCGGGGTGCTCCTGAGCGGGGATGCTCCCTGGGCCGTGCTTGAGGCATCAAGGAATTCCTTCTGGCTGGGGTCTTCTTTGATAAATTTAATTTTCAGCAGGACCCCAGGCGAGCGTGCCGGGCCTAGGGGGAGGGACTGCGCTGGAGAGGGGGTGGGAGAAGCAGGGAAGTGGCTCCCGGCAGCTTTGAATGGTGATGAACCGGCGAGTCCGGGCGTGCTGCGGCTCCTGGGGAGCGGGCGGGGACGAGGGCCGGGCTTGGCACGGGGTGGGGTTTCTGTGCTGGCATGGCACGGGCATGATGCTGGCACGGTGAGGGCACAGCAGGGACAGGACCCCAGGGCTCACCCAGGTGCCATCCCCACAGCCCCGTGTGCCCCTCTCGCCCCCAGGGCCTGTCCATGGATGCCAGCAAGAAGGTGGATCTGAAGATCATCATCATCGGAGCTCTGGGGTAAGGAGCTGGCGAGGGAGGGAAGCCCCCTGCGTGTGCTGGGTGTCCCCTGCCCACCCCTGAGCTGGGCAAAGCCTCACCAGTGCCCCTTTCCTCGTCACCAGCGTGGGCAAGACCTCCCTGCTGCACCAGTACGTGCACAAGACGTTCTACGAGGATTACCGCACCACGCTGGGCGCCAGCATCCTCACCAAGGTCCTGGCCGTGGACAGCACCCCCCTGAAGCTGCAGGTGAGCAGGGTGAGCTGGCACTGCCCATGGTGCCCACCCCGATCCCAGCTCTGTGTCCCAGCCTGGCCTGCTGGGCCCAAGTGCCACCACCGGTCATGAGGTGCAGAGCCCAATTTTCAGGGCTGATTTTCAAAGGCCAATTTTCAGAGGTGATTGTCAGAGCCCAAATTTCAGAGCCTGATTTTCAGAGCCCAATTTTCAGGGCTGATTTTTGGAGCCTGATTTTCAGAGCCTGAATTTCAAGCTGATTTTCAGAGCTGATTTACAGTGCTGATATACAGAGCCCAATTTTCAGAGCCCGATTTTCAGAGCCTGATTTTCAGAGCCCAAATTTCTGAGCTGATTTTCAGACACTGATTTTCAGAGCCTGATTTTAATACCCTGATTTTCAGAGCCGATTTTCAGACACTGATTTTCAGAGCTCATTTTCAGAGCCTGATTTTAATACCCTGATTTTCAGACCCCAATTTTCAGAGCCTGATTTTCAGAGCCCCATTTTTTGGAGCCTGATTTTCAAGCTGATTTTCAGAGCCAATTTTCAGAGCCCAATTTTCAGCATCCATGAACTGCACTGGAATCCCACGGCAATTCTGGGGGCTCAGCACCCCCTGAAGCTCCTCCTGTGGGCTGCAGCACCCACCCTGCCCCTGTCATGTGCCCTCTTCTGCCCTAGATCTGGGACACAGGGGGACAGGAGCGGTTCCGGTCCATGGTGTCGACCTTCTACAAAGGCTCAGACGGATGCATGCTGGCCTTTGACGTGACAGACAGGGAGTCCTTTGAGGCCCTGGACAACTGGAGAGATGATTTCCTGGAGAAGGTCATCCCCAGGGAGCAGGATTTCCCCATGGTGGTGCTGGGGAACAAGATAGACCTCAGTGACCGGCAGGTAAGGGTGGAGGAGGGAGAGCAGGACCAGCAGTGCTGGGGTCGCCACCCCTGCAGGCAAAACTTGTACAGTTGTACACTTGGGGACGTGGTTTAGTGCTGGATTTGATGGTCTTAAGAGTCTTTTCCAACCTAAACAATTCCATGATTGGGATGCTGTAGGGTGTTAGTGGTATTGAGGGCTGCTCCTTCACCTCAGAACCAGCCTTTTCCCTGTCCTCACACAAAGCAGAGCTCTGGGCAAGGAGCTGCCACATCCCCCAGCACTCTGGGAGGGGATGGGCAACATCCTCCTGCTGCTCTTTGGGGCACAGACTGTCCCCACAGGGGCAGCAGGAGTGACAACCTCGGGCACTGCCAGCACCCCCTGACCCAGCAGTGCCTGGATGCGTGAGGAGGGTCCCCTGTCCCACCCCTGAGCTGTGACTCCATCCTCCCATCACCAGATGGGTGAGGAGGGTCCCCTGTCCCCTCCCTGAGCTGTGGCTCCATCCTCCCATCACCAGATGGGTGAGGAGGGTCCCGTGTCCCCTCCCTGAGGTGTGGCTCCATCTTCCCATCCCAGCAGTGCCCAGATGGGTGAGGAGGGTCCCCTGTCCCATCCCTGAGCTGTGGCTCCATGCTCCCATCCCAGCAGTGCCTGGATGGTGAGGAGGGTCCCCAGTCCCATCTCTGAGCTGTGGCTCACCCAGCAGTGCCTGGATGGCTGAGGAAGGTCCCATCCCCTGTCCCATCCCTGAGCTGTGGCTCCATCCTCCCATCCCAGCAGTGCCTGGATGGGTGAGGAGGGTCCCCTGTCCCCTCTCTGAGCTGTGGCTCCATCCTCCCATCCCAGCAGTGCCTGGGTGGATGAAGAGGGTCCCCAGTCCCATCCCTGAGCTGTGGCTCCATGCTCCCATCACCAGATGGGTGAGGAGGGTCCCCTGTCCCCTCCCTGAGCTGTGGCTCCATGCTCCCATCCCAGCAGTGCCTAGGTGGGTGAGGAGGGTCCCATCCCCTGTCCCCTCCCTGAGCTGTGGCTCCATCCTCCCGTCCCAGCAGTGCCCAGATGGGTGAGGAAGGTCCCATCCCCTGTGCCCTCCCTGAGCTGTGGCTCCATGCTGCCATCCCTCAGGTGCCCAAGGAAACGGCCTCAGCCTGGTGCAAGGAGAAGGACATCCCGTATTTCGAGGTCAGTGCCAAGAACAACATCAACGTGGCCGAGGCTTTCGAGACGCTGGCGAAGCAGGCGCTGAGCACGGTGAGCACCCCCCAGCTCCGAGCTGTGCTGAGGCGGAATTTGGGCTAAAACCGGGGTTGGTCTGACACATCCTCCCGTGAGGAACAGCTCCTGCTGCAAGGGAGAGCCCGGCAGTGAGAAACGCAGCAGTGTTTGATCCTGAATCAATAGGAGCAGGAACCGCCGTGCGCTTTTCCCGCAGTGATGGGAACCCACAGCGCTCCAGCACTGTCCTCTAGCGGCCGTGCCACGGCGACACTGGTGTCCCCAAGCCCTGCTCTAGGTGGCTTCTGCCTGCGTTTTGCCCGTAGCCACAAGCTCAGGGCTGCACCGCGGGGCCGCTCGGGCTGGCTCGGAGCTGCGCTCGCTCATCCTTTCCCTCCTCCGCTTCTTTTCCAGTATAAAGGGATTTTGGAGAGTTATTTAACCGACTCCATCAAGCTCACTCCCAACGACAAGCCCAAGCAGAGCTGCTGCTGACCGCGGGGCTGCTGGACCCCATGGCTGGACCCTGCCTGGGGTTGGTGCCCGCTGCCCACGGGGACTGGCAGTGCCAGGGTGGGCACACCAGGGCCGTGCCAGGGCTGGGCACACCAGGGCCGGCTGCCTGCTCATCCCGGGATCTGCTGCTTGCCGCGGCTCTGGAGCTGCTCTCCATCGCCTCAGGGTCACGGTGGTGGCCCTGTGCCCATCCATCCCCTCGGTGTCCCTGTGGTGACAGTGCCAGGGACGCGGGCAGGGTTCCCAATGCCTCTCCTTGGCACCATGGATGACCCTTTCCAGGGGACAGCTGGGGCTGGCGGCCTCGGCACAGGGACGTGCCACTGTGGAGGCAATTATTGTGTGCCTCAGTTTCCCCTCCTCTTGCGCATATCCCCCATCAAACACCTTCCCCCTCCCGCCTCACTGGGAGGATTCTCCAACAAAGCACTTTGTAAGGGGTACTCTCTTTTGTTTTTTTTAAAGGAAATTAAATATTTCATTTTTATTTATATTTATGTGTTGTAAAACGGTCCCGAGATCCCGCAGCAGGAAGTTGGGGTGGGGGCTCCAGACTTCCCTGAGTCTGTTCAGCTTCTCAGGGCTGGGGCATGCATTTTGGATCTGGGGTTTTTTTTTTATTTATTTTATTTTATTTTATTTTATTTTATTTTATTTTATTTTATTTTATTTTATTTTATTTTATTCTATTCTATTATTTTATTAATTATTTTATTTTATTTTATTTTTATATTATTTTACTCTTTTCTTTTTATTTTTTATTTTTTTTTACTTTTCATTTTTCTTTTATTTTACTTTATTTTATTTTATTATTTATTTTATTTTTAATTTTATTTTATTAATTTTATTTTGCTTTATTTCATTTTATTCTATTCTATATTTTATTTTATTTTATTTAATTTTTTTTTGTTTTATTTTATTTTCTTTTCATTTTTTATTTTATTTTATTTTACTTTATTTGTTTTGTTTTATTTTATTTTATTTTATTTGATCTTATTCTACTTTTTAATTTTATTAATTATTTTATTTTATTTTTTATATTATTTTACTCTTTTCTTTTTTTATTTTATTTATTTTACTTTTAATTTTTTATTTTATTTTATTATTTATTTTATTTTGTTTTATTTTATTTTATTCTATTCTTTTATATTTTATTTTATATTATTTTACTTTAATTCTATTTTCTTATTTTATTTTATTTTATTTTATTTTATTTTATTTTATTTTATTTTATTTTATTTTATTTTATTTTATTTTATTTTATTTTATTTTATTTTATTTTATTTTAATTTTCCAGCGTAAATTTTGGGTCGGGGGAGGAGGATGTGCGCGGCGGGTGTGCCGAGGTGCCTGGCGGGGCGGCTGTCGGCAGAGGGAGCGCGCCGGGAGCGGAGCCCGGCCCCCGCTTCCCTCCTGAGCCATCCCGGGCACCTTCCCGGGCCTGCCCCGCGCCGCCGGGGCTGCAGCATCCCCTGGCCGGGCTGGGTGCGCTCAGATCCCGCGGGGGCTCACCAGGGACCTCCAGACCCCCCCCCAGTGACTGCAGTGGTGCCACAGAGCGTCCCGGAGGCTGCCCTGGCACCACCGGGGCTGCCCATGGGGACAGCAGCCATGGGGGACGGGGCAGGGCAGGGCAGGTGGGCTCAGGATGGGCAAAACCTGGGCGAGGGATGGGCATGGGGGGCGTGGGGGCTGCCGAGATGGGGCTGGAGATGGAAATGGGGCTGAGATGGGGCTGGAGATGGAGATGGGGCTGGAGATGGAAATGGGGCTGGAGATGGAGCTGGGGATGGGGCTGGGATGGGAGATGGGGCTGAGATGGAGTTGGGGCTGAGATGGAGATGGGGTTGAGATGGAGATGGGGCTGAGATGGAGATGGGGCTGGAGATGGAGTTGGGGATGGGGCTGGGGTTGGAGATGGAGATGGGCTGGAGATGAAGATGGGGCTGGAGATGGGGATGGGGCTGGAGCTGGGGCTGGGGTGCCTGTCCAAAGAGAACGGCCAGTTCCCACCCTTGGCCAGTTCCCACCCTCGGCCAGTTCCCACCCTCGGCCAGTTCCCACCCTCGGCCAGTTCCCACCCTCGTCCTTACGCAACTCCGCCTGTTTATTTGGGCACCGGGCCGGGGAGAGGATTTGTCCCTTCCTATTGCGAGGAGAGGGGCATTAACTATTTTCTCCCCACGTTCTGGACGCCCTTTCCCCACGCCGGGCCTGCCCGGAGCCCCCCTCACACCCAGCACCCCCCAGCCCAGCCTGGCACCCTCCGGGGCTGTTGGGACACGGGGCTGGGCACTGCCCGTGCCAGCAGCGATGCTGTTTCTCATCACACCCTTCTCCCAGCAGCTCCCGGCGCTGGCAAACAAAAACCTGATCTGTTTTAGCAGTTTGGACACCCCGGGCTGAGCAGGTCACACAAACGCCCTCAGGGGAGGGGGAGCTCCCTGAGTGGGGCTGGGCACCTCTGGCACTGCCCAGGGCTGCTGTGAGTGGCAGGAGCTGGAGCCGGGTGGGAGCTGCGGGCTTGGCTCAGGGTCCAGCTGGATGCTCTGGGCAGGGCAGGCAGGGCTGGGGTCAGACCTTGAGCTGCAGGGTCCAGCTGGATGCTCTGGCATCATTCCAGACACGGGAGCGGGGGCAGGGCTGGGTCAGGACTGGCAGGGTGCAGGCAGGCTCTGCAGCTGCTCACAAGCGCCCTGGGTGAGCAGGGCCCCAGAGCCTTGGGCAGGCTCTGTGGGCATGCCCCAGCACTCTGTGCATCATTCCAGACACGGGAATTGGGGCTCTGAAGGATGCTGCCGCCTCAGGAGCTGGCAGGGTGCCCAGTGGCACCAGCACCGTGCAGAAATCCCGTCCAGCACACATCACCGATGTGCAGCACCCTGGGGTCAGACCTGAGCTGCGGGCACAGCTCTCTGCAGAGCCTTGGGCAGGCTCTGAGCTGCTCAAAGTGAGGAGTGCCCCAGCACTCTGTGCATCATTCCAGACACGGGAATCGGGGCTCTGAAGGATGCTGCCGCCTCAGGAGCTGGCAGGGTGCCCAGTGGCACCAGCACCGTGCAGAAATCCCGTCCAGCGCACATCACAGATGTGCAGCACCGTGCTGGAGCCAGCTACAGCCCTCCAGCTTTTCTCCTCCCTCCATCCCTCTGGGCAGGGTGTGCTGCTGGCCAGGCAGCCCTGGCACAGCCGGGAGAGCCGGCAGGGTGGCACGGTGCCAGGCAGGATGCTGGCAGGAGCAGCCAGAGGTGCTAAGCTGGTAACACTATCCCGAAACCCGATAAAGGACAGGGGGAGGTTTGCAACACGTGGGATTAACAAGGTCAGCTCAAGATTTTTCTCAGGGTGAAAATCAAAGGGGAAAATATTTGCCTTGTGTGACTCAGTGAGTTCCTGAGCAGCCACCTGAGTTCCTGAGCTCAGCCCGGCCTGTGGCCACTGCTGAGGAGCCAAACTGAGCCCTCCTGCTCACAGTTTAATAACCAGAGACTCCCCGGCTGCTCTGCTGTCCCTACAGGTTTTCATTCACCCATTGAAATGACAAAAATCAGTAAAATCCCCGCCCTTATGCTGGTCACCCAACAGGGACCATCCCAACCCTCTTGCAGATCTGCCCTCAGTATTTGAGGAATTAGCAGCTCACACTCCCCCTAAATCCCCGACTCCCAGGTTGCTTCGTTGTTCTGAGGTTCCATTACCCCTGAGAGCTCTTCCCCACCCCTCATCCCAGCTGCCCTGAAAGCCCAGCCTGTGCTCTGTGCTGCCTGGGGAACCTGCCCTGCTGAGCCCCAGCTGCTTCCAGAGGTGGCACCCTTGGAGAGGGTGGATTTGAATCACAAATCCCCCTGTGGGGCTGGCAGAGAGCAGCTCCTCCACTGCTCCTTCCCCAGACACATCCCAGGCACAGGCAGCAGTGCCCAAAAATCATAGAATCGATAATTTAGGTTGGAAAATCCCTCTGACATCATCAAGCCCACCATGAAATGATGTCCTGAATGTCCACCTACCCCAGCCTGTGGCTCCTGCAGCTGGGTGGGATTAAATTCTCTTACAGAAATATAAGAATTTAAATAAAGGCACTGGAAAATACCTTTAAAAGCTGCAAAAAGAATCAAAACCCACCAAGTTTTCCTGTTTGGAAGCAGAAACCCCATTAACCTGGAGATGGGACTGAGGTAGCAGAGTGGCTTCAGACACATCCCAGGCACAGGCAGCAGTGCCCAAGAATCGTAGAACTGATAATTACGGTTGGAAAAGGCCTCTGAGATCAAACCCACCATGAAATGCTGTCCCTGAACATCCACCTACCCCAGCCTGTGGCACCTGCAGCCGGCTGGGATTAAATTCTTTTATTGAAATGCGAAAAATTTAAAAAAGGACACTGGAAAATACCTTTAAAAGCTGCAAAAAGAATCAAAACCCACCAAGTTTTCATGTTTGGAAGCAGAAACCCCATTAGCCTGGAGATGGGACTGAGCTAACTGCAGTGGCTTCAGACACTTCAAAGCCAACCTGAAATGTGAGAATTTAAATAAAGGCACTGGAAAATGCCTTAAAAAGCTGCAAAAGATAATAAAAACCACCAAGTTTTCCTGTTTGAAAGCAGAAACCCCATTAACCTGGAGTTGGGACTGAGGTAACTCAGTGGCTTCAGACACATCCCAGACACAGGCAGCAGTGCCCAAAATCACAGAATTTATAATTTAGGTTGGAAAAGCCCTCTGAGGTCATCAAGCCCACCATGAAATGATGTCCTAAAATGTCCACCTACCCCAACCTGTGGGCGGGTGGGATTAAATTCTTTTACTGAAATGCAAGAATTTAAATAAAGGCACTGGAAAATTCCTTAAAAAGCTGCAAAAAGAATCAAAACCCCCAAGTTCTCCTGTTTGGAAGCAGAAACCCCATTAACCTGGAGCTGGGACTGAGGTAACCCAGTGGCTTCAGCCACATCAAAGCCGACCTGATAAACGCCAGGGGTTCAAAGTTCCAGGTGACCTCTCAAAGGCGTCAGACGTGACAAACAAAGCCAGGGCATCACGCAAAGCTTTATCTGTGCCCCGTGGTGCCAGCGGGCCGCAGGGCAGTAAACACCTCCGGAGGTGTCAGCACAGCCCGGGGCACCGCGGCCGCTCCTGGTGGCTGTCACCCGGCTGTGACCGGCTGGGGTGGTGGCCCGGCCTGTGGCACACTGGAATTCCTTGCCAAGAACGCTCCTGGGGCTGGGAATTACCTGAATGATTGCTGGCCCTTTCCTCAGTGTCCCCCCAGTGAGGGGGTGGCACTGGTGGGGTTGGTGTGAGTGTCCCCCCAAGGGGTGGCTGTCTGTCACAGACATCCTTTAGGAAAAATCTTTTCTTCAGGGTTTTTCCTCCTGAGAAGCTGAGAGGCCTCAGGAACAAAATGTAAACAATGGTTATCTGCTGCTGTGGAATGCAACAGGTGCATCTGGGATTTGCCTCATGGGGTTGTTTTTAATTAATGGCCAATCACAGCCCAGCTGGCTCGGACAGAGAGCCGAGCCACAAACCTTTGTTATCATTCTTTGCTATTCTATTCTTAGCCAGCCTTCTGATGAAATCCTTTCTTCTATTATTTTAATACAGTTTTAATGTAATGTATATCATAAAATAATAAATCAGCCTTCTGAAACATGGAGTCAGATGCTCGTCTCTTCCCCGATCCGAAAACCCCTGTGAGCACGGGCACAGCTGTCCCCAAAAGGGACACACGAGCAGCCCAGCTCTGAGGCACAGCCGTCCCCTCACCCTGTGCCCACCCAGGCACAGCCGGTGCTGGTGCTTCTCCTGCAGCCCGGCCCACGGGAGCTGCTGTCCCCGTGTCCCACCCCAGAGGACCCCACGTGTGGGGTTGGTGGGGTCACAGGGCTGTGCCTGGCCCCGGGGTTTGGGGACATGGCAGGGCTGTGCCTGGCCCTGGGGTTGGGGACAGGGGGTTTGGGGCCATGGCAGGGCTGTGCCTGTCCCCAGGGTTGGGGACAGGGGGTTTGGGGCCATGGCAGGGCTGAGGAGCAGCCCACAGGGGGGTTGGGGGCTGTGGCCAGCCTGGAGCCAGAGCTGGGACATGCTGAGGTCAGCAGCCAGCCCCAGCCTCGGGTGGCCGCCCCACAGCTGGGGGTGGCAGCAAGGTCAGGGTCAGGATTGGGATTGAGACCAGGATTGGGATCTAGATCAGGATTGGGATCAGGATTAGGATTGGGATCAGGGTCAGGATTGAGATTGAGATTGGGATTGGGATCAGGGACAGGATTGAGATTGGGATTGGGATCAGGGTCAGGGTCAGGATCAGGATCAGGATCAGGATTGGGATCAGGGTCAGGATCAGGGTCAGGGTCAGGATTGGGATCAGGGTCAGGGTCAGGATTGGGATCAGGGTCAGGAAGAGGGGCAGGATTGGGATCAGGGTCAGGATCAGGATCAGGGTTGGGATCAGGGTCAGGGTCAGGATCAGGATCAGGATCAGGATTGGGATCAGGGTCAGGATGTGGGGTGGGCAGGGAGGCCCTGCCAGCCTGGCACGGGGCTGCCCCCCGGTCCCTCCCCTTCCTGGCAGAGCCCCCCAGAGGTGCTGGGAGCGGTGGAGAGGATCCCCCATGGGACAGAGCCCGGGAGGGACAGATTGAGACTGGAGGCCCCTGGGACAGGTTTGATCAGGGTGGGATGGGATCAGGGTGGGATGGTTTGATCAGGGTGGGATGGGATCAGGGTGGGATGGTTTGAAGGGTGGGATTTTGGGATTGGGATGGTTTGATCAGGGTGGGATGGTTTGATCAGATGGGATGGTTTTCGGGGGATGGTTTGATCGGGGTGGGACAGGATCAGGACTGGGATGGTTTGATCGGGGTGGGACGGTTTGATCAGGTCAGAGTGGGATGGGATTGGGGTGGGATGGTTTGATCGGGGTAGGATGGTTTGATCAGGGTGGGATGGGATCAGGATTGGGATGGTTTGATTGGGGTGGGATGGTTTGATTGGGGTAGGATGGTTTGATCAGGGTGGGATGGTTTGATCGGGGTGGGATGGTTTCATCGGGGTGGGATGGTTTGATCAGGGTAGGATGGTTTGATTGGGGTAGGATGGTTTGATTGGGGTAGGATGGTTTGATCAGGGTGGGACGGTTTGATCAGGGTGGGATGGTTTGATCAGGGTGGGATGGTTTGATCAGGGTGGGATGGTTTGATCGGGGTGGGATGGTTTGATCGGGGTGGGATGGTTTGATTGGGATAGGACGGTTTGATCAGGGTGGGACGGTTTGATCGGGGTGGGATGGTTTGATCAGGGTGGGATGGTTTGGGGGGGACGGGGACAGGGTGCAATGGTTTGATTGGGGTAGGATGGTTTGATCAGGGTGGGATGGTTTGGTCGGGGTGGGATGGTTTGATCAGGGTGGGATGGTTTGGTCGGGGTGGGAGGGTTTGATCAGGGTGGGATGGTTTGATCGGGGTGGGATGGTTTGATTGGGATAGGACGGTTTGATCGGGGTGGGATGGTTTGATCGGGGTAGGATGGTTTGATTGGGATAGGATGGTTTGATCAGGGTAGGATGGTCCCTGTGCCAAGGGCCAGGCAGCAGCTCCAGGGTAGGACCGAGCCACAGCGGGGCTCCCACGGGACAGGGGTGGCCCTTGGCATGGGGGTGGCACCACCTTCCCATGGGAATCCCAGCTGAGCTGGAGCTGGGGAGCAGCAGCAGCCTCAGCTCCTGCTGGGGGGTCCCTGCTGCCCAAATTGCCCAGATTTAGGTTTGATTTAGGCCGGGCTCTGTCCTGGATCAGCTCCTCAGAGTGTGGACAGACACAAACATCGCTGATCTGCAGCTCCGCTCGTGCTGACCACAGGGAAAATGTGGATTTGCCTCCTCTCACTGCCCTGCCTGAGCTCCCCCAGGTCTGCATGAGGCCATCCATGATAAACAACACAGAGAATAGACAATTTCAGTTTTTCCGAAGTTGCTGAATGGAGTTCAGAGATTAAATACTTCAAACCGTGTTAGAATGATTATTCTGGCCCATTTTGGTGTCACCAGGGCAGCAGCAGAGCCTCCTCAGGCCCTGGGTGAGGCTCAGGGCCGTGAATCCCTCTCCCAGCAGGCTCCACCTGGACACCAAATGCTTTATTTCACTTTAATGCCCTTTCACCACCCACTCTGGCTGCAGCACCAACCCTCCTAAAACTCCTCAAAAAGGCAAAGCAGGCAGAGCTTTCCTCTGAAATCTGCCCGCTGATCTCTGACCAGGGGCAACAGGGCCTCCTCCTGCTCCAGCTCCTCACGTCCAGCGCCTGAGCTCCTCTGCAGGCTTTGACCTCAGAGCCCTGAACGATTTCAGCTCCACTTCAGGGCTTATCTCCCTCCCATCGGAGCCTTGGGGCCTTAATGAGCTGCCCAAGGGCATTAGGGAGCAGTGATGGGACCACAATCACTTTCCCCCGAGGAAAGCCACACGTTCTCCTCCCCACACCTTCCCACTTCTTTTTTTTTTTTTGGAGGAAAATTCCTCTTTCTTTTTTTTTTTTTTTTCAGATTGAGGAACCCTCCCTTCACAGGAATTCAACGCTTTAAGTGAAAAATCCTCCTTGGGGTTGATTCTGCTGGGTCAGGGTGGGCAGAAAGCCTTGAGGGGTGGGGGAGGCAGTGCCTGGAGCAGCCCCCAGCCCGAATTCCAGGACCATGGGATGGGCTGGGATGGGCTGGGATGGGCTGGGATGGGATGGGATGGGATGGGATGGGATGGGATGGGATGGGATGGGATGGGCTGGGATGAGATGGGATGGGATGGGCTGGGATGGGATGGGATGGGATGGGATGGGATGGGATGGGATGGGATGGGATGGGATGGGATGGGATGGGATGGGATGGGATGGGATGGGATGGGATGGGATGGGATGCTCCACATGCCCCCGCTTGGCCTGGGGGCCCCCAGACCTTCAGGACAGGAATTTTGGGTGCTCCCCCCCAGCCCCAGGAGCTGCTGGTGTCCCCAGGCCTCGGGCAGACCTTGCTGAGCGCGTTTGGAGGCAGATATCTTACACCTATTTTACAAATAAGATAAGAGCCCTTGCTCAAGGTGACCTGAGGGCTGTCCAGAGAGCCGGGCCAGTCCCAGGTGAGGACACGCAGCCCCTGCCAGGTGCTCAGGATTTTTTGGGGGGTGACAGTTCCCCTGCAGGCCCTTGTGGTGCTCCAGGCAGCAATTTGGGGTGGTGGCCTTGGCTCTGAGCACCAGAACATGCCCTGATCCCCAAACCAGGGCTAGGGTTAGGGTTAGGGTCTCACCCCACAGATCCTTCAATGTGGGGATGTGCCCAAGCTCCCAGTGAAGAAGAGGGGCAGTGACAGGGCTGACCCCACAGCCACACGCAGGTGACACGGTCCCAGAAGGAGGGTGGCCCTTCCCTTGCCTCTGGAGATGTCCCCACAGGGCTGGAAAGGCCCTGAGCAGGAATTGTGCTGGGGAATTGCACCCCATCAATTCCCCCAGGGATAAACCCCAAAACCCCAGCGCCTCTCGCAGCCCCGAGAGCTGCAGGGCCCCAAAGGCCACCCCGGGGGCAGCTGGAACCTCCCGGGGCCTTCCTGCATTCCAGCCTTCGCTTTGGGGCTGTAAATAACCCTGCAGCCTCCCCTGGCACGGCGTGTTCCTCATTCCTGCCCGGATCAGGCCCCCGTGGCAGCGGGTGGCACCGGGCAGGGTGGCAGTGCCAGCGGTGCCGTTCAGGTGGCACCACGGGGCCACCAGGCCAGCCCTGCCAGAGGGATGGTGGCACCCAGCCCGGGCCCTGCACTCCTGGCAGAGCAGGAAATGGTGAGAACCAGCCCTGGGAATGTCAGATGTGGAAAAATGCGTATTTTATGATTGGCTTTTTGCAAATATTCAAATGGATATTATATGTGTTGTGTTAGGAAGTGATGCTGTATTAATTCTCTTAAGTAGGGTGTTAAATATAGTTTTAGATGTGAAAAATGTGTATTTTAGGGTTGGCTTTTCACAAATATTCAAATGGATATTCTATGTGTTGTGTTAGAAAGTGATGCTGTGTTAATTCTCTTAAGTAGTGTGTTAAATACAGTTTTAGGTTATAAAAAATGTTAAAATAGAAACTGTGCTATGTAAGATACTTTTTTTTTAAAGAAAGGACTGGCACTGAGATAGCAGCCAGAGGACACCTGAATCTTTCAGAGAAAGAGAATTTATTGCCCAATTATCAGGAGAAATGAACTTCTTTCCATCTCGAAGGCACCATCAGGATTCAGAGGAAGAAGCTGACCCTGCCCAGACATAATCCTGTGTTTGAATGGAATTTATGCATCATGGATGAGGTGTATGAATATGCAACAGGCTGTTGTTTTTAAGGGTTAATCCTCTGTTAACGTGGGTCCTTTTTCGGGCTCGTGCTGCCCAGAAAAGGCACCTGGATGTCCGTAACTCTTTGTCTCTATTGTCTCACATTGTCCTAATTCAATTTGTCCAAATTATTATTACTCTAATTGTATTGCTATTTTTTATAACCATTTTATTACTATTAAACTTTTAAAATTTTAAAAACGAGTGATTGGCGTTTTTCACATCAGGGCTCTGTGCGGTGCCCGTGGTGGCACCGGCAGTGCCAGCCCCTGCAGATTTGGGCACGTCCATCATTCCTGCTCCAGGAATGGCCACCTCATTCCTGAGGGAATTTGGCAGCCCAGATCTCTGCTTTCCCACCTGTCTGAGGGGTTTGAAACGCTCCTGAAGGGACAGACAGACAGACAGACAGACAGACAGACAGGGAAGCAGGACACCCCGCCTGTGCAGGAACAACCACAAAGAACAACCTCCCAGCATACTCCAACTCGTTCAGCACCTCCCAGATCCTCATGGAAGCCCCAAATTCCATCTTCAGAGGCTGCCCCGCTCCCCCTGCAGCACCTCCTGTGCTCCATCACCAATCTTGGTGTACTAATCTTTATTATGAATGGATTGATTCTAATATATCAGGTGCATGATGATATATGGTTGTTACAGAACTCAATATAGAATTAAATATCTAATAATGTCTTCCTACTTTTCCAAGAATTCAAAATTTTTAAAAATGTGTTTTCAGACTCTTAACGACTTCTTTTCCAACCTGCCTCCCTCCCACACCTGTGCCTGCACAAACCCCGTTTCCTCAGCAAAATCACCCAAAAGGGAGGAGCAGCTCTGGCTGCAGGGCTGGGAATGTGGGGTGGGATGGGATGGGATGGGATGGGATCAATGGGATGGGATGGGATCAATGGGATGGAATGGGATCAATGGGATGGGATGGGATGAATGGGATGGGATGGGATGGGATGGGATGGGATGGGATGGGATGGGATGGGATGGGGGATGGGATGGGATGGGATGGGATCAATGGGATGGGATGGGATGGGATGGGATGGGATGTGATCAATGGGATCAATGGGATGGGATGGGATCAATGGGATGGGATGGGATGGGATGGGATGGGATGGGATGGGATGGGATGGGATGGGATGGGATGGGATGGGATGGGATGGGATGGGATGGGATGGGATGGGGGATGGGATGGGATGGGATGGGATGGGATGGGATGGGATGGGATCAATGGGATGGGATGGGATGGGATGGGATGGGATGGGATGGGATGGGATGGGATGGGATGGGATGGGGATGGGGATGGGGATGGGAGGAAAGGATGGAGAAAAGAAAGCTCCCTGGAGGTCCCATCATCTCCTAGACACCAACCCCTCTGCCCCAGGGCATGGCTGCCCCCAGCCTTGGCCTCCCACTGAATTATCCCCACTGAATTATCCCCACTGAATTATCCCCACTGAATTATCCCCACTAAATTATCACCACTGAATTATTACCACTGAATTATTGCCACTGAATTATTACCACTGAATTATTGCCCCGTTAAGCATATCTGCTAAAATTAATCATCTGCAAACAAATCCACACATTCCAGCAAGTGGAATGCTGCTATCAGCCCAGGAGATAACCAGCTCAGCACTCTGCGCAGCCCAGGCTGACCTGGGGAGTCCCTGGGTTCCATGTCCCATTGCTCCCCAGCCTCCCCGTGCTCCCCAGACGCTCCTCCATGCCTGGCACACCAGCCTGGCTGCCCTGGTGGTGGTCACATCCTCAGGCCGCGCGTGGGGAGAGCAGAAAGAGGCAGAATGAGTTGTATTTTTAATTACTGAAAATGGAATTTGACCAGGACTGCGCCTCCCACACCAGAACTGCCCCAGGACCATTGGTGGCTGCACAGGGCTGGGTTCTCTGCAGGGCAAGACCTCGTTTTATCCCGATCACACCCAGCAGGACTTTGGAATAGCAGTTCCAGCAGGAAACAAAAGGGGATCCATCAGTGCAGGAGGGACACCGGGGCTGGGAAGGGACAGGGAGAGCCTGAAGGTCTGGTGGAAACCATTCCCTGTGGAAAAACCGCCCCACACATGGGTGAGAACTTCACTGGGTGTTGGGAGTGCTGGGGGGACAAAAACCCAACCAGCCCTGCCACCATCCCAGTCCAAACCCCAGCAAGTGCAGCAATCAAAAAAAAAATAAAGCTAAATTTTTTCAACTCATGCAACTGTAAAGAAGCAGAGCGTTATAAATTTATAAATGTTGATACAAACGACATAAACAGATCAAAAAGATCTGATCACTGAGCCACTTTGGGGTGGTTTTGTGTCCCAGGGTGCCCAGAGAGCCTTTCCTGCCTGTGCCAGGGGTCGGTGGCATTCCATGGACCTGGCATGGACCCTGCTGGGCCCTCCCTGTGCCCGGTGCTCTGAGCAGCTCCCAGGATGAGCAGCACCAGCTGGGACCCAGCTCTGGAATTTCACCTTTTGTCTTTCTCCAGCGGAGCCTCTCTAGGAAAAATGCCCTTTGCTGCTGGCAAAATTCCCTTTTGGCATGAACGCTCCAGCTAATTAACCCTGGAAGTTAATTAGCACCGTCTAGGATGCTGTTGCCCCTCTTTCTGTGGTGTAGGATCCCTGTGGATGCTGGAGCTCTGTGCTCCTGGGATTTGCTGTTGTGAAAAATGCGCATTTTATGATTGGCTTTTTGCAAATATTCAAGTGAATATTACATGTGTTGTGTTAGAAAGTGATGCTGTATTAATTCTCTTAAGTAGTGTGTTAAATATATTGGAATATTTACCAATGGTAAATGGAGGTATTGGAATATTCACCAATGTGAAAAATGAAGTATTGGAATATTTACCAGTATTGGAATATTTACCAATGTGAAAAATGAGTTTTTTATGACTGGCTTTGCGCAAACATTAAAATGAATATTATACGCGTTGTGTTAGAAAGTGATGCTGTATTAATTCTCTTAAGTAGCGTGTTAAATACAGTTTTAAGTTATAACAAAATGTTAAAATAGAAACTGTGCTATGTAAGATACTTTTTTAAAGAAAGGACTGGCACTGAGATAGCAGCCAGAGGACACCTGAATCTTTCAGAGAAAGAGAATTTATTGCTCCATTATCAGGAGAAATGAACTTCTTCCCACTTCACTCAGGTAGGATAACGCCGTCAGGATTCAGAGGAAGAAGCTGACACTGCCCAGACAGAATCCTGTGTTTGAATGGAATTTATGCATCATGTATGAGGTGTATGAATATACAACAGGCTGTTGCTTTTTAGGGTTAATCCTCTGTTAATGTGGGTCCTTTTTTGGCTTTATTTTACCCAGAAAGAGGTACCCAGACCATCCATAACTCTTTGTTTCTGTTATCTCATATTGTCCTAATTCAAATTGTCCAAATTATTATTACTCTAATTATATCACTATTTTTATAACCATTTTATCGCTGTTAAACTTTTAAAACTTTAAAACCACGCAATTTCCACACTGTGACAGGAGCCTCTGGAGCACCCGTGGGCAGCTCCTGCTGCCGTGCCACCATTCCTGTGCCAGGGCTCTGCTCCTATCAGCCTGTCCCGTAGGAAAAACCCCGTTGGATATGAGTTACTAATGATATTTCCAGGATAACTGCTCGGCAATGATTACCTCCGTGGGTCAGATGGCAATGAATCAGCCCCCTTGCCCGGGCACCCTGGGCAGGGTGTTCCTCTGCAGTGCTCGTGATTGATTCCCACACCGTGAGCGTTCCTGGCAGGAGCTGCCCATGCCTCCAGCGTGCACAAATATTTCTTCTCAAATCAAATTTAAAACGTAATTCATAACTATAAAGCAGAGCTATACATGCTAAAATAGTCCCAGAGATAGCTGCTGTGTCCTAAGTCTGTTTAAAAGTCTAGAATTCCTGGCAAAAAACTCATACACAACTGAGGTAACTAAATGATATTCTCTTTTCAGATTAATTACACTTATATATGTGTATATATATATATATGTGTGTGTGTGTATATATACATATATTTATATTTATATTTATATTTATATTTATATTTATATTTATATTTATATTTATATTTATATTTTTATATTTTTATATTTTTATATTTATAGATAAATATATAAATATATATATATATATATATAAAAATATATTTTATATATTTTTATATATATATATATATTTATATATATATAATATACTTATTAATTATACTTCAGTCTCTTAATTATACTTCAGTCTCACCACCTCTACCAATTGATTTCCGTAAGTCCGTAGAAAACTTACTTAGAAAAGTTAAAAGTAATTCAACTTTTTTGGTTCTATTAAAAAGAAAATTACAGTGACAAGAGTTATTTGCGCTCCCTATTTTCTGAAAAGCCCGAACATCAAACTTTATCTTGAATTTTATTTCCATATCGAACTAAAGGAGAATTTTTCGGAGAATTTAAAGGAGAATTTAGGATTTTTAAGGAGAATTTTTACCCTGGGAGCGAGCACAGCCCGCACTGCTGCCTGCCCCCCTTCCCTCGCGTTCCTCGCCCTTCTGTCCCTCTGTCCGCTCCCTTTGTCCGTCGTTCTGTCCTTCTGCAGCGCTCGAAGGTGGCAGCACATCCCGGTGGCACCGGGGCCACCCTATGGAGGGGCTCGACAGCTGGCCTGCAAACAAAGCTGAGTTCATAGTTAGTGGATTGATAGTTAATTGATGATTTCCGAGTGTATGCATAGCAAAGAAAAAGACAAGGCTGTCAGCATGGAAACCAATTTAAAAAGACTATTTATATATAATTATATTATATATATATATATATATATATATATATATATATATATATAAATACGTATTATAAGATTAAAAGTGAAAATTTTTGTAAGCTAGATTACGTGCATTGGTAGATGTGTATATGTGCCTTATTAAATTTCTGTCAAACTTTTGCCAATTATATTGCCGTTAATTGCTTTGCACCAATGAATATAATAAGTTATTGTGGTGTGGTTAATGACTTAAGATCACACTTTATTAAGACTGTATAGGCTGGAGAACATGCAGAATAAAAAAACTTTTTTCTTCTCAGCCCTGATCACGTGTGTGTGTCATGTCTGATACAACAGTGACATCATCCCCGTGAACACCCCGTGCCAAGCTGCCCTTGGGGACAACGGGAACGCCAGGGATCAATTCCTCCCCAGCAAATTACCCAAATTACCCCCTGCAGCTCCCTTCTGAGGCCAATTCCCCTGGGGACACGTCCCTGCTGGTGTCCCTGTCCATGTCATCGCCTGCAGCAGCCTGGCTGGGACCTGGCTCCTGCACTCTCAGGTCCCTCTGGGAGGAGATGAGTCCAGGAACCTGGAGAGGAGAGGAGGTCAGGAACATGGAGAGGAGATCAGGAACATGGAGAGGAGAGGAGGTCAGGAGCCTGGAGAGGAGAGGAGATCAGGAACATGGAGAGGAGAGGAGGTCAGGAACATGGAGAGGAGAGGAGATCAGGAACATGGAGAGGAGATCAGGAACATGGAGAGGAGAGGAGGTCAGGATCCTGGAGAGGAGAGGAGATCAGGATCCTGGAGAGGAGAGGAGATCAGGAACATGGAGAGGAGAGGAGATCAGGAACATGGAGAGGAGAGGAGATCAGGAACATGGAGAGGAGAGGAGATCAGGAACATGGAGAGGAGAGGAGTCCAGGATCCTGGAGAGGAGAGGAGATCAGGATCCTGGAGAGGAGATCAGGATCCTGGAGAAGAGAAATCAGGATCCTAGAGAAGAGAGGAGATCAGGATCCTGGAGAAAAGAGGAGTCAGGGAGCCTAGAGAGGAGATCAGAATCCTGGAGAAGAGAGATTTGGATCCTAGAGAAGAGAGGAGTCCAGGAGCCTGAAGAAGTGATTTCAGGATCCTGGAAAGAAGAGGAGGTCAGGATCCTGGAGAAGAGAGATCAGGATCCTGGACACAAGGGGAGTCCAGGAACCTGGAGAAGAGAGGAGATCAGGATCTTAGAGAAGAGAGATTAGGAACCTGGACACAAGAGGAGTCTGGGAGCCTGGAGAAAAGAGGATTCCAGGATCCTGGAGAAGAGAGATCACGATCCTGGAAAGAAGATCATGATCCTGGAGAAGAGAGGACTCCAGGCTCCTGAGAAGAAAGATAAGGATCCTGGAGAGGAGAGGAGTCCAGGAGCCTGGACATGAGAGGAGCCCAGGAACCTGGAGAAGAGAGAACCCCAGGATCCTGGACACGAGAGGAGTCCAGGATCCTAGAGAAAAGCGGAGATCAAGATCCTGGAGAAGAGAGATCAGGATCCTGGAGAAGAGCATCAGGGTCCTGGCCCCATCTCTGCACAGTGATGTTGCCACGGGTTGGACGCGATGGCAGCACGGGATGAGCCTCATCCCCTGCTCTGAGCTGCCTGCTCCCTGACCCCTCCCAGGAGCTTTTCCAGTTCCAAACGCTGCCTCTCCCAAACCCCTGGCGGCTCCCACGCCAGGAGACCGAGCAGCACCTCAGGGCTGGCTCGGGAGCTGCAGCTGCGGCCCCTCCCTGCCCATGGCTGTCCCCGCCAGGAGTGTCACACGAACCTGTCACACAGCCCCGAGCGTGGCCAGGTGCCCGCCAGGCTGATGGCAGATATCTCCCGCACATCCCCGAGAGCTCCTAGGAGCCTCAATCCCCTCTGTTCGCCACTGCTCTCATCCCTTTGAACCTGGCAATGACAAAAGCCCCGCTCCCCGCTGCCCATCGCTGTCCCCACCAGGGGGATCACACAAACCTGTCACACCCCGAGCGTGGCCAGGTGCCCGCCAGGCTGATGGCAGATATCTCCCGCACATCTCCGAGAGCTCCCGGGAGCCTCAATCCCCTCTGTTCGCCGCTCCTCTGATCCCTTTGAACCTGGCAATGACAAAAGTTCCGGCCCCTCCCTGCCCATCGCTGTCCCCACCAGGGCGATCACACGAACCTGTCACACCCCGAGCGTGGCCAGGTGCCCGCCAGGCTGATGGCAGATATCTCCCGCACATCCCGAGAGCTCCTAGGAGCCTCAATCCCCTCTGTTCGCCGCTGCTCTCATCCCTTTGAACCCGGCAATGACAAAGCCCCGATCCCCGCTGCCCAGCGCTGTCCCCACCAGGGCGATCACACGAACCTGTCACACAGCCCGAACGTGGCCAGGTGCCCGCCAGGCTGATGGCAGATAGCGCAGCTCCCGCACATCTCCGAGAGCTCCCGGGAGCCTCAATCCCCTCTGTTCGCCGCTCCTCTGATCCCTTTGAACCTGGCAGTGACAAAAGCCCCGATCCCCGCTGCCCATGGCTGTCCCCACCAGGGCGATCACACGAATCTGTCACACCCCAAGCGTGGCCAGGTGCCCGCCAGGCTGATGGCAGATATCTCCCGCACATCCCCGAGAGCTCCCGGGAGCCTCAATCCCCTCTGTTCCCCGCTCCTCTGATCCCTTTGAACCCGGCAATGACAAAAGCCCCGCTCCCCGCTGCCCAGCGCTGTCCCCACCAGGGGGATCACACGAACCTGTCACACCCCGAGCGTGGCCAGGTGCCCGCCAGTCTGATGGCAGATATCTCCCGCACATCCCCGAGAGCTCCTAGGAGCCTCAATCCCGAATTTTCCCTCTGTTCCCCGCTCCTCTGATCCCTTTGAACCCGGCAATGACAAAAGCCCCGCTCCCCGCTGCCCAGCGCTCCCCGCCGGGGTCGGGCGCTGGCACAAAGCGCCCCTTTGTCCATCCCGGGAGCTCAAAGGCCGGGCAGACGCTGCCCACAGCCCCCACCAAAGCATCTCCTGCTGCCCCCGGCCCGTGGCGGCCGAGGGAGGGGGCCGGGGGAGGTGAATATGGGTTATTGTCACCCAGAGCACCGAGGCACCCGCACCGGGGATCAAACAAGGCAGGCCGGAGAGGGAAGGGGTGGGGTGAGGGGGGACATCCAAAAAAGCTCTTCTCGCTCCTCAGATCTCCCCTTATCTCCTGGCTATCTCCTGAGCTTAGCCCGGGTGTACCTGCTCGCAATTACCTCCTCAAGCCAATCAGGCGCCGAGCACAGCCCTCGGTCCCCTTGGCTGGGGTGATTTATAAATGACTCACGGGCTGCTTGGAGCGCAGACCTCTGCTCGGCTCCTGCAGCACCTCTCCTGCCACATCTGCACCTTCGGCCGCCCTCCCGAGGCGCAGGTAACGCCAACAATCGGCCTCTTTGTCTGGGTGGGCGTGGGGGATTTACACTCCGCTTGCACAGCCACTGGGCGTGAGAAGCACTATTTGGAGAGCTGGTACTTCTTTGATTTCTCTTTTTTATTTTTTTTTCCTTCCTCTTTTCCCCCCTTCTCTTTTCCCCCCTTCTTTTCTCCTCCCTTCTCCTTTCCTCCCTTCTCTTTCCCTCCCTTCTCTTTTCCTCCCTTCTTTCGCCAAGGGGATTTACAGCGGCAGATTTACTCAGGAATTAGCAACACCAACCATCCAGCAGCTTGATTTATTATGAAGAGAGAGGCTGGAAGAGCCAAATATGTGAATTAATTATTGCTGGAATAAATCGTGCCATCTTATCCTGCGGAGATGGGTGGAGGGATTTGCCTGACATAGGACAGGCAACACGGATGAGAAGCACTCAGTTTCTGGGTCCTTGTTGTGACCAAACTTTCTGTGCATGGGACTGTGGAAAGCGAGGATGCTGCAGCCCAAATTGGGTGTTGCACATCCCGGGATAGAGGGGAGGGATGTGGAGCCCAGAGCCTGCAGGCAGTGGTTGGGAAGCACTGGAATCCAGCCCAGGAAAGGGGATTTGGGTGCACAGGGCATCCTGTGCTCACAGTCAGGTTAGGAGGGAATCCTAAAGCTGGGAATGAGGAGTGCTCCCAGGCTGAGACCTGGCACACTGACAGGTGTGAGCCCTGCAGGGTCTCCAGCTCCTCCCAGTGCCCTTCCAAGGGATGTTTAGCTCCAGTTTGGGCAGGATCCTTCGTCTATAAGCAAGAGGAAATATCCCCTCAGTCTTGCCCCATGGTGGAAAACCGCAGCTCCCACGGCTGGGATGCTTTCTGCTCTGCCCTGATTAAATTTGTCCACACCTTATTTGTAAGCAGGCTGAAACCTGGAGCTGGGGACCTGTCCTCCTTTCGCTCAGAGATAAGTCCCCGCAGTGACATTTGTCCTGGTCACGCCGTGTGTCTGCCCCGGGTCGGAGATTCCCAGCACAGAAATCCTGTCCCATCCTCCCCCTCCGGGACAGGACGGACGGGCTGACCCCAGGCGTGTTTTGCCTTCTCCCAGAGTGGATCCACAGGGGAGGGAGCATGTGGAGGAGCGAGCTCTCAGTGGGCATCCCAGATCAGTGCTGGCAGGAGCTGCAGGAACGCTGCAAACTTTGTAATTCCTTGGGATTTGCACTGCCCACCTGCTCTTCAAGGGCCTGTGTCAGAGACAGGTGAGGAACAGAGACTGTGGCACTGAGGGACAGCAAAGTCTCGCTTCTCCTTCCTCTAAATGCCCTTTCCAGTTCACTCCTGCCCACCCCAGCTGCCCTTTCCACGGGAAGGGGATGGACACAGCACTTCCAGGGGCTGGGCTGAGAGTTGTTGGGGTCTGCCACACTCACCAAGGTGACAGCTCGAGGGGACAGCAGGGCAGGGAAGCTTTTGGGATGTCCATACAGACATACAGGCTTTGGGATGGACATCCCAAAGCAGCGCCCCGGGCCGTGTGCCCGATGCCTCACCCCAGCCCAGCCCTGCCTCACAGAGCCACAGAGCTGATGTGGCTCTGACAGCAACCGAGAGCTGGGGTGGGGTTGGAACAAGTGGGTAAATCAAACAAATCCCAGGGAAAGTGGGTCCAACCTGGCCTTTGCTGCCGTGCTGTCAGTGCAGGGCAGATCCCCCGTGCCCAGGCTTTGCTCCCTGACAGCAAAGCACGGGAGCCGAGCTGCTGTGTGTAAACATTTCCCTTGATAAACACCCTGTGAGCCAAACACTTTGGCTTCACCCTCAGGAGCTGGCAGATGCCTGCAGATTTGATTATTCTGGTTACCAGGCACAGAGCTAGTTTGGTTAGAAACTCGTGTGAAGTGGGACATCAAACACTGGCACCGGCCCAGCAGCGGCAGCACAAGAGCTCTGCCCTCTGCCTGAGCAGGGCTGGGTCACTCCCAGCCAGGGAAGGACCATCTGCTCGTGGAGATCACCTTGGAATACTCCAGATGTTGCATCTGAAAGGAAAGAAAGCGCTGGTGGGATGCCTGCTGTCCCGTGGCGAAGGTGCAGGAGTGGGGAGCGGGCTGGGGATGCTGGGGGGCTCTGGGCTGCGAGGTGGGAGCTGGAGGGAAGCAGAGATGTCTCCTCCCGGCCCTGCTCTGTGGCACGGGACCATTCCCTGCCTGCCCAGGATCCATCAGAGCCCCTTAGCGCCTCCCTGCACCCCCTTCCCCCTCTGGCTCTTATTCCGCTGCGGTTCCTCCTGGAAAATGGACTGGAACAGCAAAGTTTTGACTGAACTTTATGGATTCTGGCATTTTGCCTTTTCTGAGGCATGGATGTTTTTCATAACTGATTTATATGCTCTCCTGGTGTCTTACTCTTCTATTTCTAATGGGTAAAGGTTAAGAAAAGGTTAAACCTCAGTGTGTGCCCAGCGCATGGCATCAACCCCCTGAATACAACCCCTGCTTCTTCCCCTTCCCCAGATTACTGGGAATGATTTTTTCCCAAAATACTCATGCCACAAATGTGGGACTGTAGATGTGCCTTTATCACTGCCAGATTTTCTTCCTGAGTCAGTTCATGTTTGTAGGTGAGGCCTGTGGCCATCCAGAGCCAAAGGAAAACCAAAACTAAATCAGCCAAATTCTGTGTGAAAAAGAATTTGTGCCCAAGTGGCCCAGCTGCAGACTCTGGGGTCCCTGGTGAGGTCCATCAGCTGGACTTGGTCCTGAACACAACCCCTGCTTCCCTGCTCCTGCTTCCTCCCCTCCCCAGATTACTGGGAATGATTTTTCCCCCAAAATACTCATGCCACAAATGTGGAACTGTAGATCACTGCCAGATTTTTTTCCTGAATCAGTTCATTTGTAGGTGGGGCCTGTGGCCATCCAGAGCCAAAGGTAAAATAGAACTAAATCAACCTAATTCCAAGTGTGAAAAAGAATTTGTGCCCAAATGGCCCAGCTGCAGACTCTGGGGTCCCTGGGTGGTCAGTTCCTGGTGAGATCCATCAGCTGGGCTGGATCCTGGCACATTCCCAGTGCCAGGAGGTTGCAGGGAGTGACCCAGGAGTGCAGGGGTGGATCTGCCAGTGCCCATGGCAGAGGTGAATTATACAACGTGTCCTGAAATACCTGAGCTCTGAGCTCTTCTGAAACAGTAGTGAGTGACAGCGGGAGCCTCCTGCTCCTCGGGCACAGGGGAGCTGCTGTGGGGCAGAGTTCAGTCAGGGGGAGCACCTGGGGCTGCAGAGCCTGGCACTGCCACAGCTGGAGCTGCCACAGCTGGAGCTGCCACAGCTGGAGCTGCTACAGCTGGCACTGCCACAGCTGGAACTGCCACAGCTGGCACTGCCACAGCTGGAGCTGTCACAGCTGGCACTGCCACATCTGGAACTGCCACAGCTGGCACTGCCACAGCTGGAGCTGTCACAGCTGGCACTGCCACAGCTGGCACCAACAGCACAGCCCCTGTGCCAGGCAGGTCTCAGGGAGGAGCTGAGGCTTCCCCTGCTGAGCCTGCAGGGCCTGGGGGCCCTTTCACCGCGCTGCCCCAGGGCTCCTGTGGCACCTGAAGGCTCCGGTCCAGGGCCACGGGATCAAGACCTTGTCCTGGTGTTGCAACCAAACCCTTGCACCTGTGCCTGTGTTCTGCTGGTCTGGGGGACAGGGGGGAGCTGCTTTTATGGCCCTTTCTTGGGCAATGGGGCCGGGAGGGGGTGTTTTGGATGGAGATTCACACGGGCTTGGGAAGAGGTTGGACCTCTGAACCCAGTCCTGAAGCAAACAGCACAGAGGGCTGGGTGTGCCTCGTGCAAGGAGAAGGGGGATGGAGAGGGGGCAGGCAAAGGAGGAAGTGTTCTTTCAACAGCACTGATTTTTAATCCCTAAAGTTAAGCAGCAGCTGGTTGAATGGGACATTTGTCCATGTCCAGCCCTGGGGTCACTTTGGGCCCTTGTGTCACGCCTAAGGCAGGGATCAGGTGGATCTCTCACCAAATTTTGACTCATTCCTTGGACTGGAGCTGCTGTTCCGTGCCTACGTCAGTGCAGGAAAGTGGCTTTGTGCCAGTGGCTGCTATCAACACCAGCCAGGAACCTCAATGTGACTTTCCTCTTCCCAAGCACAGCTATCACCAGCACGGGGCAGCAGATAAGAGCTCCCCGAGCGTGTTTGCAGAATGAACTCTGGGAGAAAAGGTCTGTGCCTGGCATGCACAGCCTGGCCTGGGCCTGGCAGGGCTGGGCTGGGACCAGCCAGGTCTGGGCTGAGGGGACACCCGTGTCGTGTTGGGACAGTGTTGGTCACCCACATCATGTTGCTGGAGCAGAGCAGCTCTGCTCTCATGTGTTGTTTGCTCTGATATCACATCCCATTTGTGTACTCAGTGAGGTCAAATCTTACATTTCTGAGCATCACTCCCTGCAGGGATGGGCAGCCTGAACACTTGTGAGCTCTTGGAGCTCTTCTCCCAGCCCTTGTCCTTTATTTCCACGCTCAAACTGGATGAGAGATCTTGAAAAACCTGGTCCCTGCAATGCAGCAGCTGTCTGGCGCTCCGCTCGCCCCTCCACACTCCTGGAATTGCTCCGGGGTCCTGCCCCAGCTGCAGGGTTTAAACCAGCTCTGCAGCTTGCCTTGGGCTCATCCCAGCAGCACCAGGCCCAGCTGGATTTGCCTTTTGTTCAAGGAGCAGCCACGCAGCTCCTCGTGCTCTTTACTGCCCAAATCTCCGAGGTTTCAGCTGCTGTTTGATCTGGGCAAGGCTGTGATAAGCCAAGTCAAGAACTTGACTCTGTCCGGGACGCTGACATCACGAGCCTGTTTGTTTAAGATGGAATTTAATCGTGGGGATATTTTCCCCTCTATACCTGCTCTGTTGATTATTTTTTTCCTGATTGCCAACACTTTCACTCAGCGGGGGAATTTCATTAAAGAGCTGGGATTTAATTGGCTGCTTGGGTGTGTCTGGGGGCAGAAGGGATGGAAACCAGAGAGACCACCAGGAACAGGGTGGTTTGTCAGGATTGTCAGCCCTCAGAAACTATTGCTGAGTCTGGATTTACAAAATACTCACCAAGGAGAACTGGAAATTCTGAGCGGAGCTGTGGGGCTGGGAGGAAAGCTGGGAACAGCCACAGGATCACTGAAAACATGGGAAAACCATGACTGTTTATCAGAGAGGGCGTGAGGGACTGGGAAGGGCCAGGACACTGGTTAGTGCTGCTGTCCAAAGGCAAAGCTTGTCCTTGCTCTCGGAGGGGAATCTCCCACTGGGGTGGGATTGTCGGCCCTCAGAAACTATCGCTGAGTCTGGATTTACAAAATATTCACCAAGGAGAACTGGAAATTCTGAGCGGAGCTGTGGGGCTGGGAGGAAGGCTGGGAACAGCCACAGGATCCTGGGAAATGTGGGAAAACCATTTCTGTTTTTCCCACATTTTCTCTGATAAACCGTGACCGTTTATCAGAGAGGGCACGAGGGACTGGGAAGGGCCCAGGACGCTGGTTAGAGCTGCTGTCCAAAGGCAAAGCTTGTCCTTGCTCTCGGAGGGGAATGTCCAGGGGAAAAGGAGCAGCAGGGATGCCCTGCAGAGGGCACTGGATCAGGCACCGGGACCGGTTCCCTTTGCCCCAAAGCCGTGGGCTGGGGTCCCTGCCGAGCCCCGTGGGTGCAGCTCAGAGCTGGAATCTCAAACACCCCAGGGCCGGGGCAGTTTTACAGCAGAGTGCTCCTGATGGTCCCTGTGATCTCTGAAGGGTTGATGACCTCGCTTTCTAGACCCATTAGCTGCTATTTGCATAATGATTCCGTTGACCTAAATTCTCCCCAAAGTTTCGGCTCCCTGCATCATCCTTTCCTTCCTGCCCTGCTCTCCTTCAGTCCCCTCCTGTTCCCCACTGCGAGGCACAGCCAGGGCTCTCTCCAGTCCTGTGCGAGGACATTTTGCTCATCCCGGTGTGCCCTGGACTTTCAGCAGCGCCCAGACAGGGGAGGGGAGGCTCTGGCACATCCAGATCACTCTGGAACCTCTAAACAACCTGGATCTTGCTTCTCGGTGCACTCTCCTGCCTGAATCACCAGCTTTTCCCACCCCCTCTTCTCCTCCTGTGTTGGGCAATGACCCATTTAGATACACACCAAAACACAAATAATTACCGAGATGCTGGCTTTATATCTGACCACTTCCTCCCTCCCTCCCTCCCTCCCCTCCCAGCCCGGCCGCTCCGGGGTGATTCCCCCTCTCCTGGATGATGCACGGTAAAATCAGGGATGTCTCAAGTTCATCATCCCTTTGCTGAGCCCCAGATGCCGGGCAGGACAGGTCTGCCGGGATGTTTGGGCATCTTCCTCACTGCCCATGAGTTAGCAACAGTTATCTCCCCGAGCATCGCTTCCCAGAGGAGCCCGGGCGCTCCCCCTCGGCCGGGAGGGCTGGGAAGGTTCTGGAATGCTGGGCAGTGTGGCAGGAGCACCTCGGAAGGGATGCAGCCCTCCATCACCCCGGTGCCAGGATCAACCAGCCTGGCAAAGCCTCGGTGGTGAAACCGAGCCATGGGAAAGGTCAAGCGCCCCGCCCGAGGCAGAAAGGCACTCCCGGAGCCGGGATTAACACCCCGAACCCGGGATTAACCCTAACCCGAACCTGGGATTAACCCTGACCCTGCCCGCCTGCCGGGCGATCCAGGGTCCTTTGGCACGGCGCCGCTCATTAACACCGCTCATTAGCAGCTCATTAGCATCGCTCATTAGCATCACCTCCGAGGAGCTGGGAAAGCAGCAGCCCCTGGAGCAGGGAGAAGCCACTCCCAGGACCTGCCTCTCCGCCACGGGGAAACTATTTAGGGTGGAGGAGCTCGGGGAGGGCTCCAGACGCTGGAGGTGTCCGCTCTGGGCCAACTCCAGCCGCATTCTTGGCTTTGCTCTTTCTATTGTTTTTTTCTATTTTTTTTTTTTTCTTTTTTTTTTTTTTTTTGAAAAATCCAAATGATGCAGAGATGAGCCAGGCCAGGCCTCGCTATGCCATCGAACGTCCTGCCTACTCTGTCAGCCTCTTCGACGAGGAGTTTGAGAAGAAAACCAGAGCTTACCCCGTCGGGGAGAAACTGAGAAACCTGTTCAGGTAACAGGGAGTGCTTATATTAATAATATACCACTCCAATTTCAGATTTAGTCAGGAATTGGAGGGGTATAATTCAGACCTGGGAATCCAGATCACATTTTTATCCTGGGGAAACCGTGCTCTTCAGGGGTTTGATGGATGAAAGATATGGGAGAAATGCAGATTGGGCTGAAGAAAATGAAATTGGTGGCTCTTTTCTCAGCAGAACAGTTTGCACTGGGTGCATTTGGGATTTGAGGTCCTGTTTCCCTGGTTTTTTTAATAGTGGGAAAAGCACAATTGGTGATGTAGGCACGTGTGGATTATTTTTTCATGCTTTCCAGCTGAGATTTCCTTTTCTCAGCTTTCTGATTGAAACCAATGCCACCTTAAAGAAAGGCTAATAATTATATCAGCAAAGGTTAATAACCCTGTGATCAGTTCCTTGGAAATCTATCTCCATTCCTGAGAAGAAGGAAGGTAATAGAGGAAAGAGAGAGCTCAGAACCTGGTGAGGGAGAAAGGAAGGATCTTCCTAGGAATGTCTCAGCCTTACTCCCAGCTCCTTTGCTCCCTCCCTTCTTTCATTTTCAAACCCTCCACCTTTCAATTTTGCTTTCATTTTTTATCTCCCTTCTAGATGTTCAGCTTCCAGGTTCAAGCTCACCCTCTTCCGCCTGTTCCCCATTCTGGGGTGGCTCCCCAAGTACAAAATCAAGGACTACATCCTGCCTGACGTCCTGGGGGGGCTCAGTGCAGGGACAATCCAAGTGCCCCAAGGTGAGCAGCGTCCCTCTCTGGGTGTCCAGGAGGGAATGACACTTTGCCAGCTCCAGCAAAGCCCTGCAGGTGATGCTGGTTCCCAGTTGGGGGGGATTTGTGTTTTACTGGCGACATCAAGCTCTCCCTCCAGCCTGGAGCTCCCTGTATTTTCCTCGTGTTTTGCAGGGATGGCCTTTGCCCTCCTGGCCAATCTGCCTCCTGTCAACGGGCTCTACTCCTCCTTCTTCCCCCTGCTCCCCTACTTCTTCCTCGGGGGCATCCATCAGATGGTGCCAGGTGAGGAATTGCCTGCACAGGACAGGAAAATGCTGCCTGGGCGTTTGTGGGGTCGCTGATTCTGTCACCCCAATGGCCCTGACCCTGCCACGGGGCTGGGGAAGGGCTGAGTGGAGCCCAGGAGCCTCCCAGGACAGGGAGGGAGCTCCTGACCTCCCCGTGCTGCCTGCAGGGACCTTTGCTGTCATCAGCATCATTGTTGGCAACATCTGCAACGAGCTGGCTCCGGAGTCGGACTTCCAGTACTTCAACCACAGCAGCAACGAGAGCAGAGTGAACACCACGGCCCTGGAGGCAGCCAGGCTGGAGATCTCTGCCACCCTGGCCTGCCTGACAGCCGTCATACAGGTGAGGGCCCTGCTGGCTCCCTGAGAGCCAAGCTTTCCATGGAGCACAGACGGTGGTGGCAGATGCTCAAAGAGACCCCGTTTCTGGGTGGGTGATGCTTCAAAATAGAGATTTCTGGGCATTTTTTGGTCTTGGGGTGGAATTCTCCATGTGGACAGCCCAAGAATGGCACTCAGCCCTGAGCAGGGGTGGATGATGCCTAAAAATAGAGATTTTTGCATTTTTGGTGTTGGGGTGGAATTCTCTATGGGGACAATCCATTAGCCCTGAATGGGGGGCAGATTATGATTCAAAATGGAGATTTTTGCATTTTTGGTCTTGGGATGGAGTTCTCCATGTGGCACAATCCAAGAATGGCCCTCTTAGCCCTGCATGATGGCTCAAAATAGAGATTTTTGGGGGATTTTTGGTCTTGTGGTGGTATTCTCCATGTGGACAATCCAAGAATGGCATTCAACCCTGAGTGGGGGTGGATGATGCCTCAAAATAGAGATTTTAGGGGATTTTTGGTCTTGGGGTGGAATTCTCTATGGGGACAATTCAAGAATGACACTCTTAGTCCTGAATGTGGTTGGATGATGCCTCCAAGCAGAGATGTTTGGTCTTGGAGTGGAATTCTGCATGTGGACAACCCATTAGCCCTGAATAGGGGCGGATTATGGCTCAAAATAGAGATTTTTGGGCATTTTTGATCTTGGGGTGGGATTCTCCATGTGGACAGTCCAAGAATGACACTTTCAGGCATGAATGCAAGTAGATGATGGCTCCAAATAGAGATTTTTGGTCTTGGGGGGAATTCTCCATGTGGACAGCCCAAGAATGGCACTCTTAGCCCTGAGTGGGGGTGAACGATGCCTCAAAGTAGAGATTTTTGGTCTTGGGATGGAGTTCTATATGGGGACAATCCATTAGCCCTGAGTAGGGATGGATTATGGCTCAAAACAGAGAATTTGGGGATTTTTGATCTAGAGGTGGAATTCTCCATGTGGACAGCCCAAGAATGGCACTCAGCCCTGAATAGGGCTGTAAGATGCCTCAAAGTAGAGATGTTTGGTCTTGGGGTGGAATTCTCCATGTGGACAACCCAAGAATGGCACTCTTAGCCCTGAGTAGGGGTGGATGATGCCTAAAAATAGAGATTTTGGGGGATTTTTGATCTTGGGGTGGAATTCTCCATGTGGACAGCCCAAGAGTGGCACTCTTGGCCCTGCTGTCCCCACCCCTGCTCCGGGACACCCCTGTGTGTCAGAGAACGGGTGTGTGCCCTCCCAGACGATCCCCCTGCCCCACACGGGCTCTGACCACAGCTCCTCTGCCTCTCTAGCTGGGCCTGGGCTTCCTGCAGTTTGGCTTCGTGGCCATCTACCTGTCAGAGTCCTTCATCAGGGGCTTCATGACGGCGGCGGGGCTGCAGATCCTCATCTCCGTGCTCAAGTACGTCTTCGGCTTGACGGTCCCGTCTTACACCGGGCCCTTAGCTATCGTCTACGTAAGTGGGGGCTCTGCACAGCCACCTTCCCCCCCACCCCGGCAGCAGCACCACCCCTGCCTGGGAAACGGGGCCCAGGAGACCAGGGAAGGGTGGGGGGAAAGGGGAATCCCTGCCCCAGCAGCGTAGGTTGGATGTTAGAGAAACGTTTTTTACTGATGAAGTTCTGGAATGGTTCTGGAGTCCCCATCCCTGGGTGTGTTTAAAGCAGCCTGGATGTGGCACTGGGTGCCAGGGTTGAGTTGAGGTGTTGGGGCTGGGCTGGACTCAGTCTTAAAGGTCTTTTCCAGCCTGGTGGTTCTGTGGTTGTGTGTTCCCTAGCCAGCGTTATTTGAGCTTGGATGTATTTAACAAAGCCTGGATGTGGCACTGGGTGCCAGGGTTGAGTTGAGGAGTCAGGGAATGGGTTGGACTGAATGACCTTGAAGGTCTCTTCCAACCTGGTGATTCTGTGAATTCTGTGTTCCCCAGCCAGCATTATCCGAGCTTGGATGTGTTTAAAACAGACTGGATGTGACACTGGGTGCCAGGGTTTAGCTGAGGTGTTGGGGCTGGGGTGATCGTGAAGGTCTCCTCCAACCTGGTCCTTCTGTGATTCTGTGAATTCTGTGTTCCCTAGCCAGCATTGTCTGAGCTTACATGTGTTTAAAACAAGCCTGGATGTGGCACAGGGTGCCAGGGTTGAGTTGAGGAGTCGGGGAATGGGTTGGACTTGATCTTTAAGGTCTCTTCCAACCTGGTGATTCTGTGAATTCTGTGTTCCCCAGCCAGCATTATCCAAGCTTGGATGTGTTTAAAACAGACTGGATGTGACACTGGGTGCCAGGGTTTAGCTGAGGTGTTGGGGATGGGTTGGACTCAATGATCTTGATGGTCTCTTCCAATCTGTTCATTCTGTGATTCTGTGAATTCTGCATTCCCCAGTCAGGATTATCTGAGCCCTGCCTGTGGTTTTAGTGAGGACTGATGGAATGGGACTGGGATCTGGAGGGGTATGAGCTGAGTTGATTTGCAGCAGGAGCCTTGCAGAGTTGTCAGCAGCAGGAACGTTTCCTCTGAGCAGGTTTGACCTTTCCTGGGATTCCCTGTGTCTTCCATGGGTGCATCCTGTGCTGATGCAGCCAGAACTGCATTAAACCACCAGGCCAGGCCCAGGGCTGGGGGCTGACCCCCTCAGCAGAGGGTTTTTAGCACTGCTCACATCTCAGGCTGTTGATTGTGGTAACAAGTGCTGTCCGTTGTTCTGTCCGTGTCATCCAGAGAGTGTCTGGCTTGCCGTGACCCCTTAAAAATAGAGATTTTTCAGACATTCATTGACATTTGTAAAGGTCTGCCCCAAACCAACCTGGCCTCCCTGGTCTATGCCCTGGTCAGCTCTGTGCTCCTGATCCTTGTCAAGGAGCTCAACCTGAAGTACATGAAGAAGATCCGGATGCCCATCCCAATGGAGATCATCATTGTAAGTGACACCTGGGCTGTCCCCAGAGCCTCCCCTGGCCTCACAGCCCCTGCTCTCAGCAGGGCCACCGTGTAGAGCATCTCCACAGTGAGTGTGACACGGCCCCCACATGGTTTGGGCTCAGAACCTGGGCCAGCCCCATGCTCATCCCCTGCACTGCATCCTGGTGATGCTGAGGATGAAGAAAATTACCCCTGCTGGGACTGTCCTCACCTTCCCCAGCCCAAACTTGGTGCTGGTTTTGTTCTGTCAGCTCTGGGAGCGTCTACGTAAGTGGGGGCTGCACAGCCACCTTCCCCCCCACCCCGGCAGCAGTCCCTGGGAAAGGTGGGGCCCAGGAGACCAGGGCAGGGGGAAAGGACAGCCCCAGCAGCATAGGTTGGATGTTAGAGAAACTTTTTTACTGATGAAGTTCTGGAATGGTTCTGGAGTCCCCATCCCTGGGTGTGTTTAAAGCAGCCTGGATGTGGCACTGGGTGCCAGGGTTGAGTTGAAGTGTTGGGGCTGGGCTGGACTCAGTCTTAAAGGTCTTTTCCATCCTGGTGGTTCTGTGGTTGTGTGTTCCCTAGCCAGCATTATTTGAGCTTGGATGTATTTAACAAAGCCTGGATGTGGCACTGGGTGCCAGGGTTGAGTTGAGAAGTCGGGGAATGGGTTGGACTCAATGACCTTGAAGGTCTCTTCCAACCTGGTGATTCTGTGAATTCTGTGTTCCCCAGCCAGCATTATCCGAGCTTGGATGTGTTTAAAACAGACTGGATGTGACACTGGGTGCCAGGGTTTAGCTGAGGTGCTGGGGATGGGTTGGACTCAATGATCTTGATGGTCTCTTCCAATCTGTTAATTCTGTGATTCTGTGAATTCTGCGTTCCCCAGTCAGGATTATCTGAGCCCTGCCCGTGGTTTTAGTGAGGAATAATGGAATGGGACTGGGATCTGGAGGGGTATGAGCTGAGTTGATTTGCAGCAGGAGCCTCTCAGAGTTGTCAGCAGCAGGAACATTTCCTCTGAGCAGGTTTGGCCTTTCCTGGGATTCCCTGTGTCTTCCATGGGTGCATCCTGCGCTGATGCAGCCAGAACTGCATTAAACCACCAGGCCAGGCCCAGGGCTGGGGGCTGACCCCCTCAGCAGAGGGTTTTTAGCACTGCTCACATCTCAGGCTGTTGATTGTGGTAACAAGTGCTGTCCGTTGTTCTGTCCGTGTCATCCAGAGAGTGTCTGGCTTGCCGTGACCCCTTCTCCTGTTCTCTCCCCTTCAGACATTCATTGACATTTGTAAAGGTCTGCCCCAAACCAACCTGGCCTCCCTGGTCTATGCCCTGGTCAGCTCTGTGCTCCTGATCCTTGTCAAGGAGCTCAACCTGAAGTACATGAAGAAGATCCGGATGCCCATCCCAATGGAGATCATCATTGTAAGTGACACCTGGGCTGTCCCCAGAGCCTCCCCTGGCCTCACAGCCCCTGCTCTCAGCAGGGCCACCGTGTAGAGCATCTCCACAGTGAGTGTGACACGGCCCCCACATGGTTTGGGCTCAGAACCTGGGCCAGCCCCATGCTCACCCCTGCACTGCATCCTGGTGATGCTGAGGATGAAGAAAATTACCCCTGCTGGGACTGTCCTCACCTTCCCCAGCCCAAACTTGGTGCTGGTTTTATTCTGTCAGCTCTGGGAGCGTGGCAGGGTGAGTGCCCTGAGCCAGCCCAGCTCTCCCTGCTCACAGCTCTTCATTCCCTGTCCCTGCAGGTGATCGTGGCCACCGCAATCTCCGGCAGCTTCAACATGCCCGACAAGTATGGGATGCCAATAGTGGGGAAAATCAGCATGGGGTAAGAGCTTGTGCAGCTCTGATTCACCTTCCAGACAGTTTTCCTTCCTCCTCCTCCTCCTCCAGCCTGGAAAACACCTCACTCTTCCCTGCAACCCCAGAATCCCCTTCCAGGAGTGTCAGCACGCCCTGTGACACAACCACCCCCGTCCTCTGCAGCGTGGGCAGGGATTGTTTAATTCCTGAACGCTCCAGCCCCTCAGCCAGCACTGCCACAGCTTCCCCCCTGTGCTCTGAGTGCAGGTTCCCAGAGCCCACCCTGCCCCTGGTGAGCAAGTGGAAGGACATGGTGGGCACGGCTTTCTCTCTGGCCATCGTGGGCTACGTGATCAACCTGGCCATGGGGAGGACCCTGGCAGCCAAGCATGGCTACAGCGTGGACCCCAACCAGGTATGGCAGGGGCTGGGGCGGCCAGGGGCTGCTGCCTTTGCTCTCAGGCGTGAAGGGAAGAGCTCACAAAGACGTTCAGACGTGCTGGGCTCGGAGCAGACGTGCTGCTCCCGAGGAGGCTCCGTGGCTTTGTGCCATGGAGGGGGCAAAAGGACACGGCAGAGCCCCGTCCTGTGGGCTGGAGAGAGGCTGGAATAGGGAAAAGAGCCTTTAGGCTGGGCTCTGTGCCTTGCTCCCCCTCCAGGCTCAGCGTTTTGGCAGCTTGAGGTGCGTGCGCTGCTCAGGGAGCAAAGACCTGGATTCCTGGTGTGTCACCTAGATACTCTGGGAGGCAGGACATTAAATAATCCTCTTTTGTCATCCCTGGCACAGTGGCAGCTTTCAACAACAGCCACGCATACCACATGGAGCCCTGCCCTGAGTGTGTCAACAGATGACAACGTGTTTATGTGGAATTGTGCTTCCAGGTTTCCCTGCTCCACCAGGGCCTAGCCCAGATCTTACTGGAAGGAAAGAGTCTGGGATGCACTGCAGGGAACCCAGAGCCTGCCCTGGCCACACAAACCAGCCTCAGGCCCCTGCCCTCTGGCCATGTGTCAGCAGCAAGGGCAGCTGTCCTTTCTGATTCATTCTCCACCTCTCCACAGGAAATGCTGGCCCTGGGCTGCAGCAACTTCTTTGGGTCCTTCTTCAAAATCCACGTGATCTGCTGTGCCCTCTCTGTCACCCTCGCCGTGGATGGGGCAGGAGCGAAATCCCAAGTTAGTTCCTCTTCCTCCTCTTTCTCCTCTCGTCTCCCTTCTCATTCCCTCTGGATCACAAAGTGCTGTAGCTGCCACATGTGCAGCTCTGGAGAACTTTCACACACAAGTGCTTCAGGCTGCTGCTGTTAATGCAGAATTTCCTCCCTCCCCAAGCCCATTTTGGTCCCTGATTTGCTTCTCTGGGTTGGGCACACAAGGAGGGATCTCAGTCTGCAGTCCCACTCTGGACTGGGCAGTGAGGGAAGTTTGGGGTTATCTGTGAGATCTGCAAACCCCTGCCTGTTTTCAGAGGCAAACATCCTCTCCCATAAAATGCTGCAGTGCCCACTTGACTACACCCAGGGCAGCTTTGAGAAGCCCTGATGTTTGCAGAAGTGATTTTCTTCCCTCTTTGCAGGTGGCAAGTTTCTTTGTGGCTCTGGTGGTCATGGTGACAATGCTGTCCCTGGGAATCTACCTGGAGCCTCTTCCAAAGGTAACACAAACATCTGTGCAGGCAGAGCCATTGCAACACCCACTCTCCACACCCAAACACGGGCACAGCCTGGCTCCAAAAAACCCCTGATGCAAACAGAAGCACGGGACAGTTTGTTCCTGGCCTGGGGAGCTGTCTGCAGGGCTGGCTGGAGTCACACAATCACAGTCACACAATTCCAGGCTGGTTTGGGTTGGAAGGGACCTTAAACCTCATCCCTGCCACGGGCAGTGACACCTTTCACTGTCCCAGGCTGCTCCAAGCCCTGTCCAAGCTGGCCTCGGGCAGGGATGGGGCAGCCACAGCTTCTCTGAGCAAACAGAAGTGCAAATTATGGTGAAATAATCATCCAAATGACCCTGCTCAGATGCAGGTGAGATCTTTGTGAGCATCACCCTTGCAATGGGGCAAATATAAGTGAGCAAATAAGTGTAATTTATATATATAATATCTATAATAAGTGTAAATTATGGTGAAATAATCATCCAAGTGACCCTGCTCAGATTCAAGTGAGATCTTTGTGAGCAGCCTTGCACCCTTGTGATGGGGCAAATATAAGTGAGCAAATAAGTGTAATTTATATATATAATATCTATAATAAGTGTAAATTATGGTGAAATAATCATCCAAGTGACCCTGCTCAGATGCAGGTGAGAGCTTTGTGAGCATCATCCTTGTGATGGGGCAAATATAAGTGAGCAAATAAGTGTAATTTATATATATAATATCTATAATAAGTGTAAATTATGGTGAAATAATCATCCAAGTGACCCTGCTCAGATGCAGGTGAGAGCTTTGTGAGCAGCCTTGCACCCTTGTGATGGGGCAAATATAAGTGAGCAAATAAGTGTAATTTATATGTATTATATATATAATAAGTGTAAATTATAGTGAAAAAATCATCCAAGTGACCCTGCTCAGATGCAGGTGAGAGCTTTGTCAGCATCACCCTGTGATGGGGCAAATATAAGTGAGCAAATTGTAAATTATAGTGAAATAATCATCCAAATGACCCTGCTCAGATGCAGGTGAGAGCTTTGTGAGCATCACCCTTGTGATGGGGCAAATATAAGTGAGCAAATAAGTGTAATATATATATATATAATATATATAATAAGTGTAAATTATGGTGAAATAATCATCCAAGTGACGCTGCTCAGATTCAAGTGAGATCTTTGTGAGCAGCCTTGCACCCTTGTGATGGGGCAAATATAAGGAGCAAATGTAATTTACATATATGAGCAAATTGATAAAATTATGGTGAAATGATCATCCAAATGACCCTGCTCAGATGCAGGTGAGATCTTTGTGAGCATCAGCCTTGTGATGGGGCAAATATAAGTGAGCAAATTGTAAATTATGGTGAAATAATCATCCAAATGGGATGCAAGATCTTTGTAACCCTTGTGATGGGGCAAATATAATTGTAAATTATAGTGAAAAAATCATCCAAATGACCCTGCTCAGTTCCAGGTGAGATCTTTGTGAGCAGCCTTGCACCCTTGTGATGGGGCAAATATAAGTGAGCAAATAAGTGTAATATATATATATATTATATATATAATAACTGTAAATTATGGTGAAATAATCATCCAAATGACCCTGCTCAGATGCAGGTGAGAGCTTTGTGAGCATCACCCTTGTGATGGGGCCGGCCCAAGGCAGGCAGATGCTGCAGGAAAGCATCCACTGCCAAACGTGGCACATCCAGGTGTGGCTGACACCATTCCCTGTCCTCCACAGTCTGTGCTGGGAGCCCTCATCGCTGTGAACCTGAAAAACTCCCTCAAGCAGCTGGCTGACCCCTTCTACCTGTGGAAGAAGAGCAAGCTGGACTGTGTGAGTGCCTGGGGCTGCTGGGAGGCATCGCCTGGCCAGGGCAGCACGAGCAGGACAGACCCCAAAAAGGCTTTAGTGGGGTTTTGGGGGTGTGAGTCCCCTGCAGGAGGTGGGTTTGGCTCTCTTGGTGAGATGGTGCTGCCTGTCCTGCCCAGCTGAGCACGCTGCTGCTCAGAGCACATATCCGAGAGGCCTGAACTCTTACCTGCTGTGTTTAAATGCCAATCAAGAGCGGAGCCTGTTTGCCCAGAACTAGCCAAACCGGCCCTGCTCAATATCTGGGAGTCATGACTTAAAAACTCACACAATGGCCCTCCAGGGTGAGGAGAGCCCTTCAGAGTGATAAGGACTCCAGGCACTGGTTGATGTATAAACCCAGGCAGGGGGTGGCGGGGGAGTGAGAACGGAATTTGGAAATGTCTGACATAGAAAGAGAGTGTTTGACCAGGACTCCCACGGCTGAGTGCCGTGTGTGGACACGGAGCCAATATCCTGTCAGGGCCCAACAAACCCCTTATCAGGGCAATCAGGAGGAGTCCAGAGGGGCTGGCCCGAGCCATGAGGAGCTTTCCCAAAATCCTGCTCAAACAAGGGCTGGGGAAGAGCTGGGTTATCAATTTGGGCACATCTCTGAACGGGTTCTGCTGCTGGGGGGTGAGAGGGGAGCTCTGTGCGCTCTGGCAGCTCAGCTGCTGCCCCTTGACCAGAGCACACATGGACCCCACAGCCTTCAGAGACCCCAAAAACCTGGGCAGAGCCCTGAGTGGGGATGGATGGTGCTGCCTGAGGAACATCCTGGCGGATGCCAATGGAGTGAACGGGATTCCCCTGACCTTAATCTCCTTGGAATTTGAACTAGATTCATTGTCCTGGCCCAAAATGGGGAGCACCATTCCTGGGTGATGTCAGAGCATTGGTGTTCATCACCTCAATGCTGGTTGTGTTTCAGGACAGCTAATTCCAACTAATTCTAATGATGGATGGAGGGATGGATGGATGGATGGAATCATGGATGGAATCATGGATGGATGGATGGATGGATGGATGGATGGATGGAATCATGGATGGAATCATGGATGGATGGATGGATGGATGGATGGATGGATGGATGGATGGATGGATGGATGGATGGATGGATGGATGGATGGATGGAAGCTCTTCTTTGCCATTTATACACGAAATGAATTTAAATTAAGATATTGCAATCGTCACAGTTATTCTTACTCATCCAAGGTCAAAGTTAGTTTTTATTCATTTTGAGGATGGGATTAAAACAAGCTGATAATGATTTTCAAAGGGGATGTTTAGTTGCAGGGCAGGATTGATCTCACATGGAGTGAGATGCTTGAGTGCTAACACATAAAAATGACAAATGGCAAAGCTCTGATCTGGAGCAGGGCAGGTTTTGTCTCCTCTGTCACATCAAATCCCCTCTGTGTTCAGGCCATTTCTAGCAGGAGCTCAGGCAGTTTTCAGAGAGATAATTTCTGATTTTTTCTCAACTGCTCTGGCTGACAGCAGGAGCTGCTCGGGGCTGGAGCAGGGAGCAGCAGATGGTGGGATCTGCAGGAGCCCCTTCCTGATGAGCCAGGCTGATCCTTTTTGGGTGGAACGAGCAGAGTGGGCTCTTGAGCAGCTCTGGAGAAACACCCCGGCTGCTTTTATGGCTGAAAAGGAGCTGGGGCTCCTGGCAAACTGCCCAGCAAGGACGGTTCACTCTAAAAGATGCAGCAACTGCAGCGTTAGAACAGCTGCAGAATTCAGGGTTTGGCCTATTCATGTTGAGCTGGGAGGGTTTGAGAGCCCAGGATGGCAGCACAGAACCATTCCCCACCCATTTTTCCCATCCACTTTCCCCACCTGTTTTTCCCATATATTTTCCCCCTCCATATATTTTCCCCCTCCATATATTTTCTTCCTCCATATATTTTCCCCTCCATTTTCACCCCCTCCCATTTTTCCCATCCATTTTCCCATCCCTTTTCCCCATCCCTTTTTCCCCTCCACTTTTTCCCCTCCACTTTTTCCCCCTCCACTTTTTCCCCCTCCACTTTTTCCCCCTCCACTTTTTCCCCCTCCACATTTTCCCCCTCCACATTTTCCCCCTCCCCTTTTTCCCCCTCCACTTCCCACCCATTTTCCCATCCCTTTTGCCATCCATCTCCCCATGGTTCATCTCCTCTCTCCCTCCTCTCCCTGCAGCTGGTCTGGCTCGTGAGTTTCCTCTCCGCTTTCTTCCTGAGCCTGCCCTACGGAGTGGCGGTGGGCGTGGGATTCTCCGTGCTCGTCGTGGTTTTCCACACCCAGTTGTGAGTACCTCGTGGCCCCCAGAACCCACGGCAGAGTTTCCAGGGGCAGGAGGAGGGACGGGTGATTTTTTAGGAGCGACCTCTGGCCCGCGGAACGCGCGGCAGGAGCCCCGGGGAGTGCAGGTGTCCTGCCCGGAATGTGCAAACAGGAATGGCAGGCGCCAATTTACTGCCTGCATTCCCGCTCCCGTGCACATCCCAGGGCAAGGGGAAGCCTCAAGGGATTTGCTTCACCCCACACAGTTCCCAGCTCACAAAAAGAGTGAGTCCTTGTGGGAACCCAGAATGTCCCTCTGGCTGTCCAAAACAGCCAGGACCCCTGCCAGGGGCTCAGAGACCCTGGCACAGAGCCCAAAACACCTCTGGGTTTGATTATGGAGCAAATTACCAACCTTAGATGAAGACCAGTAAGCCACAACAGTTTAGGTAGAATGATAGTGAAGTTATCACAGGGTGGAAAAGGAGATTTTTGGGTTTTCGGTATGGGGGTTCAGGAGGCAAGATGGAGGGATCTGGGCATGTCCAGCCTTTCTCCTTCTTCTTCTTGGCTTCCATCTTCTGCTGTGATGGTGGCACTTTGGGATTGGTTTGGAGTAGAAGCTCACTGTCTAGCACAGGTGATGGGTGTTGGAAAGTAATTGTAAATATTGTACAGGTAGTTTTTAGTATAAAGACATAACACCACCCCAAGGGCTGGAAGCAATTGCCAGCTTTGTGTGAGGAGTTACAAGCCACAAGAGTTTGAGTAAAATGACAGTGAATTAATCACAGGGTGAAAATGTAGAATTTGGGGATTTAGAATGGGGGTTCAGGAGGCAAGATGGAGGGATCTGTGCATGTCCTGTCCTTCTTCTTCTTCTTCTTCTTGGCCTCCATCTTCTGCTGTGATGGTGGCACTTTGGGATTGGTTTAGAGTAGAAGCTCACTGTCTAACACAGGTGATAGGTGTTGGGAAGTAATGGTAAATAATGTATTTTTAGTCTAAAGACATAACACTGCCCCAGGGGCAGGCAGAGTGCCTGGAACTGTCCTGCTGGATGGACCTCGGCAGGGCAGGAGAAAATTTTTATATATAAGACACAATAAACAGCCTTGAGACCGAGAAATGAAGAGCCCTGACTCCTTCTTCGAGCACCAGGCTGAGAAAAGAGACTTTCTAAATTTTCTTGGAGTCACTCTGACAAGTGAGAGATCCCAACAAGTCCTGTCTGTGTGCAGGGCCCTGGTGGGAGGTGTTCTCACCACTTTTAATCCATCAAAGCCCTTTCTTAGTATTTCCCAGTCTGGCATCTCAAAATGCTGACACTTTTTTTGCCCTGCAGACTCTGTAGGTGTGAAATGCAAGAGTTTTCACAGAGCAAATGTTCAAATCCTGGGATGGAATGTGGAGCAGAAGCAGTTTTCTTTCCCCTAATGCTGATCCCTTCTTTTCTGCAGCCGCAACGGCTCTGCCCTGGGCCAGGTGACTTCCACTGACATCTACAAGAACCCCAAAACCTACAACAAGGTGAGCTGCAGATAAAACACCCTCAGAGAAAAGGCTGCTCTTTGCCACTGGCGCCCAGGCTTGCTCTGAGCTCCTGTCTCTGGTGCAGGTCCACGAAGTTAATGGGATTAAAATCATCACCTACTGCTCACCTCTGTATTTCGCCAACTCAGAGATATTCCGGGAGAAAATCATAGCCAAGGTGAGCGATTCCTCAATAAATCCCTGCCTGAAGCCAATCCCAAACTGCCCTTGCTCTCTCCTGTGTTGCTACACAGGGTTAATTAAGCTGTGGATAATCATGGACAATGGTCACATCCACTCTCTACTCCTCAATCCTCCTCTCCCTGATCCTCAGGGCTGTTTGCAGAGCTCATTTTAGAGGCTGTGCCCAAATCCTGGCAGGTTCCTCCTCCAAGCACTGCCAAAACAGGGGCATCCTGCTATTCCAAGTCTCTCCGTGCATGTGCAGGTTCCCTGAGTTCCAGGAGATGTCTGGATGCCATCAGGATCACCCCACTCCAGTGCCCAGCTGGTGCCCCATGCTGGGAAATGCCAGGGAAGGAACAGCAGCTCCTGACTCTTGGAACAGACTTTTTAAGGAAAAAATTTCTCTTTCCCACAGACAGGGGTGGATCCTGGCAAGGTGTACTTGGCCAGGAGGAAATTTGTGAAACAGCAGGGGAAGGGCACAGCACAAGCACCAGCAAAGCTCCCAAAATTCCTGCTGAAGGAGAACAAGGTAACTCAGCTCTGAGTTCCCAAAAGGGTCCCTGTGTCCATGAGTACGGCCCCAAATCCCCATCAGACAGCTCCTCTTGACATGGGATTTCCTGCACTGTTTTCCTGGCCACATTTCCCACCTCTCACCCTCTTTTCTGCCCACCTACATCTCCATTCCTCCCCAAACCTGAAGGTGCAGGAGACCTGGGAAAGGCTGGGAGGCTGCAGAGGAGGCTGGAATGGGAACGTGGGGAACGATCTGCAGAAACCAGGCAGCTTTGGCCTCTTTCTCTGGGGCTGTGTCAGCAGTTCAGCCCTTTCAAAGCCCATTTCTCAGCCACCCCATTTGCTTTGAAATGCTGAGCAGCTTTGAAATAAATGAATCATGTAAATGATCCTAAATCCAGCCCCAAGGGACAGCCAGGTGTGATGGTGTTCACAGGGGTCCCAGGATGAGGGAAGAGACGAGGATCTGACTCCATGTTTCAGAAGGCTGATTTATTATTTTATGATATATATTACATTAAAACTATACTAAAAGAATAGAAGAAAGGTTTCATCAGAAGGCTAGCTAAGAATAGAATAGCAAAGAATGATAACAAAGGTTTGTGGCTTGGCTCTCTGTCCAAGCCAGCTGGGCTGTGATTGGCCATTAATTACAAACATCCAACATGGGCCAATCCCAGATGCACCTGTTGCATTCCACAGCAGCAGATAACCATTGTTCACATTTTGTTCCTGAGGCCTCTCAGCTTCTCAGGAGGAAAAATCCTAAAGAACGGATTTTTCACAAATGATGTCTGCGACAGCCAGGCTGGAGTTAGTCCAGATTAAAACCCTTCATATCAGTGGGTAGAGGTGCAGTCACCTGCCAGGACCCCACCTGTGCCCTGCCCTGACTCTGCACCTCTGCTCTGCCTCAGACCTTGTCTTTGCAAGAGCTCCAGAAGGACTTCGAGAGCGCCTCTCCAACAGACACCAACAACAACCAGACCACTGCCAACGGTGCCAGCATCTCCTACATCACATTCCGCCCTCCTGCCCCCGGGGCTGGGCCAGGGCAGAGCCCTGGGGAGCTGGGCAGCAGCAGCACCACCCTGCAGGGCAGCACCCTCAGCGTGCTGCCCACGGCGGACACCGACCCTGTGCTGGCAGCACCGCCCTACATCAGCTTCCACACCATCATCCTGGACATGAGTGGGGTGTGCTTTGTGGACCTGATGGGCACAAAGGCTCTGAGCAAGGTGAGTTCTGTGCAGGGACCTTCTGCTCTCTCGCATGAAGGTGTTTATGTGCCTCAATTCACAGAATGCACAGAATCACCAGGTTGGAAGAGACTTAAAAATCATGGAGTCCAGCCCAGCCCCAACACCTCAACTCAACCCTGGCACCCAGTGCCACATCCAGGCTTTGTTAAACACCCCCAGGGATGGGGACTGCACCACCTCCCTGGGCAGAGCATTCCAGAACTTCATCACCCTTTCTGTGAAAAATAGAATTTCCTAATATCCAACCTGCATTTCCCTTGGTGCAGCTGCAGGCTGTGTGCTCTGGTTCTGTCAGTTCCTGGAGAGAGAGCCCGGCCTCAGCTGAGCGCAGGCCCCTTTCAGGAGCTGTGCAGAGTGATAAAGTCACCCTTGACTCTCCTTTTCTCCAGGATAAACACCCCCAGCTCCCTCAGTTGCTCCCCCACAGGCTTGTGTTCCAATTGTGTGGCTTTTACTCTTGTGCATGTCTGATTTTCTCCTTCAGCCCCAGTGCCGATAAAAGTCTTTATTCATGAACACAAAGCTGGAGCAGCAGTGGTTTTAATCCTCTCTCTCCCATCTCATCCCTTCCAGTTGTGTTCCAGTTACCAGAAGATTGGGATCAAAGTGTTCTTGGCAAACGTGCATGGTAAGAATCCCCAAAGAACACATTTCCATGGGATCTCCCCTCATTTCTGAGCTCCTGACAAAGAGCAAATCCTTTTCTGTTCTTTATTCAAACTATGAGATATCAGTCCTTTGCTGGACCAGGCCAGAACAGATAAAAGGAAAAAAAATACAGAAGAAAGGAAAGAGAACCAATGTTCTCTGTGTGTGAAATCAATGTTTTCATTTGGGAAGTGATAAAGCTGGAACATCTCCACACTCAGCATGCAGGAAAACAATTCCCCACTCTCATTTCTGCTGCAAACCTGCTTCTTCTGAGCCTTGCCTCAGCTCAGAGGCCACACACACCTCCCGAATCCCTCCTGTGCTTTCCTCCTCGTTCAGCTGTCTCCTTTCTCCAGCCCAGGTGTACGATGACATCAGCACAGGGGGAGTCTTTGAGGAAGGAGGCCTGGACCCAAGTCACATCTTCCTGACCATCCACGATGCTGTTTTGTTTGCACTGGCCAGTATCAGAGAATTTGTCCACCCACCCATCTTGGAAGAGGTAAATTTGCTCCCCAGCCTACAGGATTCTCCTGTTTGGCTTCCAGGCTGCACCAGCACAATGAAAAAATAACATTTTATTACCTAAAATAATATTTTATTACCTAAAGAAGCTTCATGTTTATCTCAAGTGGTAAAGGCCTAAATCCAGGAAATTATTTAATATTCCAGTTGTGTGTGGGCCGAGCACCTTGTGATGGAATGGATTTCCATGGGAATTCAGAAGTGTCGATTTTTTTAGTGTCAATTTGTTTTACACAAACCCTTGGCTGAGAGATGAGGGCTGAGCCAGCCTGGAGGAGCCAGAAGAGCTGTTCCAGCTCTGTGCCCTCAGTTTGGTGCTGGTTGGAACAGACAAAGGCAGAATTTGGCCCCCAGTGATGAAGAAATGAAGGCAAAGCTCGTGCAGCTGGAATAGTCCTGGCATCCATGAGTGCTCCATTGGTGGGAGGAGAACAGGAGGAATTCTGAGGCAGGAATGCAGCCCATGCTGGTGGCTCTGTCCCCAAACAGGGGTTGGTTTATTGTGTGCCAGCTGGAGTTGGCACCAGTGGCACCAGTTATCTCCCCAGGAGGAGTTAAGGTATCTCCTATCAAAGCAGAGCAATAGGAAATGCAGATAAACACCTGGAGCAGGACTCCTCCTGTGTCCCTTCTCCTGGGCATTTCCCTCAGAGCATGGGTCACCTTTTACGCCTGGTTTAATCACTGTCTTCACTCCTTTTGGCCCTGCACTCTGCTAATTTGTGCAATCAACTCTTCCCTGCACAGAGGCCGACCCAGACAGAGCTCTCCATCTATGATGAGTCTGTGGATGAGGGCAGTGCAGAGTACAAGAACCTGGAGGAGGTGAGTTGTAGGGCCAGGGGTCACTGCAGCCATGGGAATGAGGCAGAAATCAAGACTTTAATTGGGATTGATTAGATGGGAAACCATCTGGAAGTACTGCAGTGCTTCAGAAAGTTAATTGCAAATAGAATTTTAAATCCCTGTCTTGAGGAGCTCCGGAAGGCAGCAGGATGATGAGCAGGTGGGTCACCCCACAGAGTTAGGGCTGGGGTTCCAGGTAAACCTGGAGGAATTCACTGCAGCCATGGAAAATCCCAGAAATCAAGACTTTAATTGGGATTGATTAGATGGGAAACCATCTGGAAGTACTGCAGTGCTTCAGAAAGTTAATTGCAAATAGAATTTTAAATCCCTGTCTTGAGGAGCTCCGGAAGGCAGCAGGATGAGGAGCAGGTAGGTCACCCCACAGAGGAGACCTTCAATCATTCTGGGCCTCAGAGCTCAGGTTCAGCCAGACCTGTGGTCTCCGCACACTGGGGGGAACTCAGAGAACCAGGTTTGGTTCACACCCAAAAGAAGTGAAGATTTTCAGCACAGGCTTTGTAAATGCTGCAGCATTTTCACCCAGTGGGGGCCTTGTGAGGAGCTCCCCTCCCTTGCCCGTGCTGTCCATGCCCAGCTGGAAGCTGGAGAGGGGCTGGAGCTCCCGGGGGTGTTTGTGTGACAATGACACCGAGCTGTGTCACCAACCCTGACCCTGCTCAACCTCTGTGCAGAGGAGTCCTTCAATCATTCTGGGCCACATAGCTCAGGTTCAGCCAGACCTGTGGTCTCCACACGCTGGGGTGAACATGGAGAACCAAATTTGGCTCACACTCATGAGAAGAGTCATGAGAGAAGATTTTCAGCACAGGCTTTGTAAATGCTGCAGCATTTTCACCCACATGTGTGTGGGCCTTGGGAGGAGCTCCCCTCCCTTCCCCTGTGCTGTCCATGCCCAGCTGGAAGCTGGAGAGGGCTGGAGCTCCCGGGGGTGTTTGTGTGACAATGACACCGAGCTGTGTCACCAACCCTGACCCTGCTGATCCTCTGTGCCCTTTTAGGAGATGTTTGGGAGCATGTTCCACTCAGAGACCCAGACAGCTCTGTGAGCACAGCGAGCACCGGGCAGACCCTCCGGAGGAGACTCCTCTCTCCCACCCCTCTGTGGAGAGCTGTGCTTCTACCTGGGGATGGAACAAGATTGCAACGAGGCCATCACCCTCCAGAACTGCCAGATCCTCTCTTCTCCCTGCTCTGCTCGTGGCAGACACTCCAGAGGAGACTCCTCCAGAGAATAATCCTCTCTCCCACCCCTCTGTGGAGAGCTGTGCTTCTGCCTGGGGTTACAACAGGTTTGCAACGAGGCCACCACCCTCCAGACCTGCCAAATCCTCCCTCCTCCATGCTCTGCTCATGGCAAACCCTCCAGAGAGACTCCTCCAAACGCCCCAGAGGAGATTCCTCCAAACCCTCCAGAGGAGATTCCTCCAAACCCCCCAGAGGAGACTCCTCCAAACCCCCCAGAGGAGACTCCTCCAAACCCTCCAGAGGAGATTCCTCCAAACCCCCCAGAGGAGACTCCTCCAAACGCTCCAGAGGAGACTCCTCCAAACCCTTCAGAGGAGATTCCTCCAAACCCCCCAGAGGAGATTCCTCCAAACCCCCCAGAGGAGATTCCTCCAAACCCCCCAGAGGAGACTCCTCCAAACCCCCAGAGGAGATTCCTCCAAACCCCCAGAGGAGATTCCTCTCTCCCACCCCTCTGTGGAGAGCTGTGCTACTACCTGAGGATGGAACAGGTTTGCAATGAGGCCATCACCCTCCAGAACTGCCAAATCCTCCCTGCTCTGCTCGTGGCACTCAGAGCAGAGGACTCTGAGCAGGCAGAGCCAGCTGGGGCAGCAGGAGCTCAGCAGATGCCATCTGATGGATTCTCAGCTGGAGGCAGGTGCCTGAGCTCAGGGGACGTTCAGCCACCCCTTTGTCCCACACCCACCGGGAATTGCATCCCCTGGCCGTCCTGCTCCTTGCCTTTCCCTCCTCCCTGTTTCCCCCACCAGGTGAAACACAAGCAAACACTGAAAGCCTTTCAGGAGGTGTGGCAGGGCAGCTGTGCCAGCTGCTGCTGCTGCTCTCTGATGTGCACTGACCCCGGGGGGGGCTGGCACTGCAGCCCCCCGAATTCCCCTGCGTGTCTCTGCAGCCTCTGCCTCCCTTGTTCTGTGTCCCAGCATCCCAAAAAACACTGCCTCAGACCAGGACACCCCAAAGATCTCAGGACTCTCTCATCAGGGCTAAATTAAATTCTGAAATATATATATATTTTTCTTACTAATAGCACAGGTTTGTACTCAGAAATAAGAATTATGTGCACGTTGTCCTGCCTGCCCAGTGGGTTGAGTACATGAAAATCGATTCTATTTTAAAATTCTATTTTAACACTAAAATATTACAAATACAAGCGAGCTTTAGTGTATGGTTTTGAAGTACACAGACGTTATTGAGCTGATTGCTGAAGGCTTCCTGGGGCTTTCCTGCAGCTCCCAGATGTCTCATTTTTAAGGAAAATAGAGTTTCCTGAACCATCCTTGCTAGACAGTCACTGAAGGAAACAACAGCAGCAGCCTGCCAGTTTGGTTTTATGTAACATCTCAATTACCAAGTCACCATTTCTCTACCTCAATTTCTGATTATGTGGTGCAGGAGAGTAACAAAACCAAAGGAGGGCAGAAAACCCCGTTAGCTGATGGTTATTACTTATTTTAATTTTAGACAACAGTGGTTTCTCCAGAAATCTCCATGTATAGCTTGTTTTACAAGGTAAAAGCAAGAGATGAAGTCTCTTAAATTATCTTTGAGGGTGATTCCTCATGGCCTTTTGTACTGCCTGAGTGCTCCTTTTAAAAAGTGCTAATTTTGAAAGAAAGGCAACGAAGAAATTGGTGCAGAGCAACAAGAAACTGTCCTGATCAATGTTTTTGGGTCTCGGAGGTGGCATCACATGAAAAGAGGGAAGTTCCAGTTCCCAGCTCTACATTCAGGATTCCTTACAGGAGGTTGATTTTTCCAGCCTGGGGTCTGACAGGAAAATGCAGGAATCCTCAGAGCAGAGGCATAAACCAGATTGTATTTCCTGAGCTTCCTACAAAAATGGGATGGGGCGTTACGAGAAATGGCTCCGAAAGAGCAGAGGTGGCTCTCCTGCAAATCATGACCCAGGCAGAAGGAAATCTCATTTCTGTAGCCAAATTCTGGGTCAGTTCTGGCAATAAATGTCACACCAGCAGGTAAATGGCACTGCTGGAGGCACAATGTGGCCAAAGTCATAATTCCCAAGTGCCTGGGCAGAGAATTAGGGGAGCTCAAAGTCACGCTGGTGAAATATTTTCACTTCCAGTAAAATATTCCTTTTATTAATCTTAAGTAACAGTGAGGTTGATGTGTTTTGGCTCTGAAGCCTTACTTGGTAAATGCATGATGTATAACCAGCTCAGAAATGTTTGTAATTTATTTAATTTAATGTTGGTTTCGTTCTTCTTCTTCTTTTTTTTTTTTTTTTTTTTTGATAATAAAGAATGTGTGAACAATCATTGTCATCTTCTGCTGACTCGGGGGCAGGATTACCATGGCTGCTCCCATCTGGTCTTTGGCAGCCTGGGACATTTTGTGCCATGGGAAGCTGGGATAAATCTTCACATTCCATTCAGAACAGCTGTAAAGAAGGGAATAAGAACTCTTCCATCTTGCTAGCTGGTGGAATCAAGGAATGAAGTGATATATTTTGAAAAGCAAGTGGATTTAAAGTTTGTCAGGAGTGGGGCTGCACAGCACAGAGACTCCCTAGCATCCTCTGCCTCCCTTGTGGCCCCAATGAGCCTGGGGTGGTTATTCCCCACAGGAATTCCTTTTATCCCCATCCTTTGGGAGCAGCATCCCAAGATATTGGGAAGAAATTCTTCCCTGTGAGGGTGGGCAGGCCCTGGCATAGGGTGCCCAGAGCAGCTGTGGCTGCCCCACCCCTGGAATTGTCCAAGGCCAGGTTGGAAAGGGCTTGGAGCACTCAGGGACAGTGGAAGGTGTCCCTGACACGGCAGGGGTGGAATGAAATGGGATTTAAGATCCTTTCCAAAGCAAACCATTCCCTAATCCGCGCTTCCCTCAGCCGCCCCCACATGCGCTGCAAACTACATCTCCCAGCAGCCCCTGCTAGAGTAGCGGGTTAAACCCGCCCCTACCCCAATCCCATTGGCCGCCATGCTGACGAGGCGGGTGGCGATTGGCTCCCGGTCACGCCCATCAGCCGCGGGGGCGCGGCGGTCAGTGATGGCGGGCGGGCGGCGGGCGGTGACGGCGGCGCTGCTGGCGCTGGGCTCGGTGGTGCTGGCGCTGGCGGCCACCGTCCTGCTCCGCGCCTTCGTCCTGCGAGCCCCGGCTGGGGTGCCGCGGCTCTGGGCACGGAGCACCGGCACCGCCGGCCTCAGCGCCGGCGAGCGGCGGGAGCTCAAGGAGGCGCTGCGAGGTGAGGGGGCCCGAGCGCTGTGAGCCCCCCTCGCCCCTCCTGAGGGGGACCCAGGGCACGGCGGGCGGGTGTGGAGGCGGCCGCTCCCCGGGTGCTTTCCCTGGAAGGAACCAGGTGTTGGCTGCCAGCAGGAGTAAGGAAGTGATTGAAAATCTGTGCTGGGCACTGCCGAGGCCACGCCTCGAGTGCTCTGTCCAGTTCTGGGCGCTGCGGTTCAGGAAGGGCTGGAGCGAGTCCAGGGAAGGGAATGGAGAGTCCTGAGGGAGCTGGGAAGGGTTTGGAGAGTCCTGAGGGATCTGGGAAGGGGTTGGAGAGTCCTGAGGGAGCTGGGAAGGGTCTGGAGAAACCTGGAAAGGGTTTGGAGAATCCTGAGGGAGCTGGGAAAGTTTTGAAGAGTCCTGAGGGAGCTGGGAAGGGTTTGGAGAGTCCTGAGGGAGCTGGGAAGGGTTTGGAGAGTCCTGAGGGAGCTGGGAAGGCTCAGCCTGGAGCAAAGGAGGCTCAGGGGGAATTTCTGGCTCTGCACAGCTCCTGGCAGGAGGGGACAGCCGGGGGGAATTTGGGATCTTATCCCAGGGAACGGGGACAGGAGGAGAGGGAACGGCGTCAGGCTGGGCTGGGGAGGCTCAGGTTGGACACCAGCAGGAATTTCCTCATGGAAAGAGCTGGAAGGGGCTGCCCGGGGGGGTTTGGAGCGCCCAGCCCTGGAGGTGGCACCTGGAGGTGGCATTGAGTGCTCAGGGTGGGGATCGGGCACAGCTTGGACTCGATGATCCCACAGGGATTTTCCAGCCTCAGCGATCCTGTGCTTCTCCTGAGCCAACTCTTGCCCTGTGTTGATTTTCTCCACCGTTTCCTGCTTGTACACACAGAATTTTGCCAGACACCCGTGAAGGCGTTTCCAGACATCCCTTTGTCCTCTGGATAAGTCACCGTCGGGATTTTCTCCCTTTCTTGTTCTTGCTCACCACTGCTGTGCCCGGTCCTGGGCTGTTTGTGCTGTCTGACGTAGAAGATTTGAGGGGTTTAGCTCTCAGTAGGACTGGCACTGTGCAGGAAACCACAATCTGGCACCAAGTGATAAAAAACCTTGTGTGTAAACCTCATACCTTGCTGGTTTGTAGGATTTATTGCCTAGCAAATTGTGTTTGCATTCTTCTTTAATGGGAAAATGAAGGCTCACAGTAGATTTTTGTGTTAATTCATGAATCACACGACCTCAAAAGAATCCATAACCTCTGCTGGCAGCTGCTGTTTGGAAAGGCAGCTGGGGCTGAGTTACTCCCATGTTCTGCAGGACAGGGATGTTGGAGAGCCTGTTTAAATGACAGGGCAGAGCAAAAGGGCCAACAAAAGCCCTGTGTGTTTATATAGGTTAATTTATAAAGCACTATGGAGGTGTAATAACCATCACAACCTGCTTAACTCTTGAGAAAGAGCCTTGGACTGCCAGCTCAGCTGTCAGAGGAGCCTGTGGCTCTGGGGAATCAGATCACCCCAGCAAATTGCAGCTGCTCCTGGACAGTGGCATTTCTAAGGATATCATTCAACACTTCAGCATGAAAAGTGGAGGCAAATTGTCTGGAGAGATGCCTTGGCTGAGCTGTTAGGAAATGCTGGTGGCTGCATGTGCACGGCCCAGCTGAAGCACATCCGTCTCTTTTTGATCATGGCAGCTCGTGCTGTGCAGTGAAATAATGTTTAAAGCCTGGAAAAAACGCTCAGGAACATAAATGTGCTTCCACTTTTGAGGAGCTTTGTTTGGTTTTGGTGCTGAGTGATTTCTGTTCTGTGTTTCTTTGAAGGGGCCATTCAAATCCCAACCGTGTCCTGGTCTCCAGAGGATTTGAATACAACTGCCATGGCAGAATTTGGGACTTACATTCAGAAAGGTACTGGACTTTCAGTCTTGGCAATCTCTGCTGCTCTGTTCTCATAAACAAATTGAAGAGAGCATGTATCATTCCTGAATATTGGAGATTTTTATCTTTTTCCTGAAGAAATGTCTGTCAGAAATGTCACATGTGTGCCCCTTCTGTAGCAGTGGTATCAATGGCCCCAAAAGATTCAAAAGACTTTTTGTAATGATGGCTTTTGGTCCTTGAGATGGTTAAATGCCATAAAAAAAAATCAAAAGAGGATGACTGCTGCTGATTCAACCTAATTTTTTGGCAGTTCCATCATTGTTCCCTGCAAAAGAGCTGCAGCACTGCTGAACAAGAATTCTGGTTTTGTTCAGGAGACTTTCAAATCCCAAGTGAGATGGATTGGTAGAAGTGTGAGAACTTCTATTCTCTGCTGTGCCCATTATTTACAGTTCCTTATTTACAGTTTCCCCTGCTGCTACCTAGCTGACAACTATGCAATAATGCTAAAATTGGCCGTTACTGTTAATTTTTTCTTTCACATGTATCTTTAAATTTTTTTTTTAACAGTCTTCCCGGCTGTATTTTCTTCAAAGTTCATCCACCATGAAATTGTTGGCAAATACAGCCACCTGTTCACAGTGCAGGGCTCTGCCCCTGGCCTGCTGCCCTACATGCTGCTGGCACACATGGATGTGGTGCCTGCTCCCCCCGAGGGCTGGCATTTCCCTCCTTTCTCAGCTGCAGAGCACGAAGGTTTCATCTACGGACGAGGAACACTGGATAACAAAAACTCTGCCATTGTACGTGTGCTTGGTAATGTCCTTCCACGCAGATCCAGCCTGGCAAAGGCTGAGGGGAGCAACCCATCCTCTTGGAATTCACTCTGTTGTCTCTCTCTCACCCCTCTTTCTGCCAGGGATCAATTCCTAGTTTGGAGAAATTCCAAGTTTTTCCTAAAGATGGAGTGTTTTCACTCTTTCTTCACTGTTACTGAAAAAGAGAGGGTTAAAACTCACAGAGAATCAGGAGAATCATATTGAGAGATGCAGATGTATTTGGTTAAATACCAGGTTAAAGTTTTAGGCCAGAGAATCCCTGGCTGCCCCATCCCTGGGAGTGTCCAAGGCCAGGTTGGAGCAGCCTGGGATAGTGGAAGTTTCCCTTCCTGTGGCACTGGATGAGCTCTAAAATCTCTTCCAACCCAAAAAATTCCATAATTCTCTGTCAAATGCTGTGTTTGAAACCTTGTCCTTTTTCACAGAGGCACTCCAAGCCAAAACTGCCCCTTTGAAAAGGCTTGAATTTCAAATTGAACATGTTTATTTAATAAGGTAGACAAACAACCCTGCATCTTTTATCCAGCCTGTGGCAGAACAGAGAGCTGTTGTACTGAACACATTTGGGAGGAATGGATTCAGAAAAGATTCGGAAAGATTTCTCATGGGGAAAAATGGAAAAATCACTGAGGAAAATGTCCCTTTGTGACTTTGATAATGACTTCCATGGCAGCCTGGTATTTAAATTTGAACAGATGTTTAGTGTCACACAGGACACACTCCTAGAAAGTTTCAGGGTGTTTAATCATCAATTTCAAAGCCTTGAAACTTAAAAGTTTATGTTGGAGCTTCATTCTGCACAAGTAACTCAACAAATGGCCAAAAAAAAATCAGCAATTTCAGTGAACATGGCAAAAAATGGGTGCTGACAATATCGAGGTGATATGTGAAAAATTAAATAATTTGAATTGAAAAAGAGAGATGGAATAAAAGAGCAAATGTATTTATATATACATAGAGTAAATGTATTTATATATATCTATATTGTCACAGCAAATGGTAGATTTGATTTTTTGATTTCTTGTCCTTCAGATTAATTTTCTTGTTCTGTTTCTGTCATCTTGGCAGTTCTTGTACAAAACTGCAGCTCCTTAACCTGCCTGGATTTGGTGGCTGCAGAGAGAGCCAGTCTGGGTGTGTGACAGGCACTGTAAGGAACAGTGAATTTTGGGTAATTCTGGCTCTGGGGGCTCCCTGTGCAGTTTGTCCCTGAACCAGCTGCTCTGTATTTCATGTCCCTACCCTGGCACCTGTCACAGCATTATTGATCAAAACCCCTGCAGTGACTTTTCCAAGGAATGGGAATATCCTCAGTGGGAGCTGTAGGAATCAAAGCTTAGCAGTGACCAGCACAAGGGCTGTGAAAACATCCCAGTTCTCTTCCAGCACTCTGCATTCTGTTGCATTTATTCTCCTGATTTCCACCCAAGGATGGTTCAGCAGTTCTGCTTTTCCTGCAGGGCATTCTGCAAGCTCTGGAATTCCTGCTCAGGAGGAATTACCGACCCCAACGCTCCTTCTACGTGGGCATTGGCCACGATGAGGAGGTATTGTCTTTGCTTTCCTTGCCACAACGCACTCCTGTGGGTTTTTCCTTAGAAAGCCTAAGGATATTTTGAGCTGAGGCTGGTTCCCACTCCCTTTGCTGTGTCTTCCTCCCCTGTGACATTTTCCCCTCTCCCTGTGATGGGATTCTGTTGTCACCCCTGGGTCGGTGCAGCCTTCCCTCCTTGCAGCCCCTCATTCTGGGGGCAGCGCCCAGCATCTCCTCATTGCATTTTATTGTGGCTGTTGCACTTGGAGCCTGCTGTGGGAGGGGGGGCTCTGCTTTCTCCAATGCATCTCCATTTTCATTCTGTAGCCAAAGCTAACAACATCTCAGCGCAGACCTAAATTGCAAACTATTTGTGCTCTACAAAAAGAATTTGGCTGTTTAGGGGCATGATTCTCTGCCCTCTCTGTTCAGTGCAGGCTGAATTTGGTTTGCACAGTGCAAACCCATCTGTGCTCTACACAAATAATTTGGCTGTTTAGGGGCATGATTCTCTGCCCTCTCTGGAATTCCAGACCCTGCCACTCCTTCTATGTTGGCATTGGCCATGATGAGGAGGTATTTCCTTTCCTTTCCTTGCAACAACAACCTGTTTGCATTGTTCCTCTAGGTAACAGGGCTTAATTTTGAAACATTGTTTAGCTGGAAGGTCTTTCCTGTTTTTCTTGGTTCTGTGGGGAGATACTGTGTCAGGCCCCAGGTCACAGTTCTGGATTGATTGTTTGGCTTGGAGTGACATTCACAAAGGGTTTGGTGTGATGAGCAAAGGGAAAAGAACATTGGAGGGTGTCACTTCAAATTCTTTTCTGCAAGGAAGGTGCAGCAGGAATCCCATTTTGGAGACAGGAAAAGCTGGGCTGAGATTCACATGGTTGTGCCAGGAAGAACAGGCAAGTATGTTCCAGTGGTACAGAGAGACAGGAGAGGGGGGGTTTGGTTAGGCACTGTCAAAATATAAAGACAAAGAATTATTAATAGTTGAAATAAATCGATCTGCAATTGCTAATCTGTGAGTTTACAGCTCAGATATCAAAATGAAAGCAGCAGTCACTGGTTCACAAAGGGTTTGGTGTGATGAGCAAAGGGAAGAGAACATTGGAGGGTGTCACTTCAAATTCTTTTCTGCAAGGAAGGTGCAGCAGGAATCCCACTTTGGAGACAGGAAAAGCTGGGCTGAGTTTCACATGGTTGTGCCAAATGTTCAGGAAGAACTGGGAAATGTATTCCAGTGGTACAGAGAAGCGGGGGAGGTGGGTTTGGTTAGGCACTGTCAAAATATAAAGACAAAGAATTATTAATAGTTGAAATAAATAGCTCTGCAGTTGCTAATCTGTGAGTTTACAGCTCTGAGATACCAAAATGAAAGCAGCAGTCAGTGACTCATCAATAAGTGCACTTCTCATCATGGCTATAAATTCATCTGCTATCAGGCCATTAACGATCTCCAATTAATTTTCCTGGAAGAATCTTTTATGTTGCTCTGGAACTGTTCCCCAGGGGATTTCATGCATTCTTTGTGCTGTAGCCAACAGCAAGGTGCTTTCCAGTTTTCCTCCCAATGTTTTGGCTGGATCTGATCAGTTCCTCTGCCTGCATTGCACAGGTGTCTGGGCTGAAGGGAGCAAAGAAAATTGCAGCTCTGCTGGAAGCCAGAGGAGTGAAGCTCTCCTTCCTGCTGGATGAGGGGAGCGCGGTGCTGGACGGCATCATTGCAGGGGTGAAGAAGCCAGTGGCTATGTAAGAGTTGTGATTAATTTTATTCATTAATTCACACCAGCATGTGATTCATTTTCTATCATTAATTAGTGATAAATGACATTGTTGATATCGCTACAGAATGTTTTCAGGACGTGTGGCAGCGTTGGTGGCACAAAGTGCAAGGCAGGGACCTTCAGCCTCTGCCTGTGTCCGTCACAGTCATGCTGACAGAGGCACAATGTTCCACTGAGCGTTTGAATTCTGTGCTGGAGAGCTCTGCTCGCTGCAGAAGCAGCCCAGCCATCAGTCCTGCCGAGATCTAAACACTGTGTTAATGATTTGTTGTTGCTGCTTGAGTGGTTTTTATCATACTAAAACTATGCAGGGTAGTTATTTTTATCTACAGTCTGTGTGTGTGTGTGTTTGGAATTACATTAGTCATTTATTTGTTAATTAATTGATTCATTTATCATTGTCCAGGATTGCTGTCACAGAAAAAGGTTCAATGACACTGAACTTCACAGTGGAAAAAGAGCCAGGGCATTCATCCTTTCCTCCTAAGGAGACAAGTATAGGCATTCTGGCAGCAGCCATGTCCAGGTGAGAATTTCCCTGTCACCCAATGCCAAAACCAGTCAAAAAAACCTCCTAAATCACTGATGTGTGACTTTTAAATATTTGTATTTAGAGTCTTTTCCAAACTGCTGTTCTATATTTGAAATTGCAGTTTGTAGCTCACTTTGAAGGGCAGAAATGAAACTCCCAGCCAAGGGACAATTGCCAGGTGTCTGCAGAGTCTTTGCACTTCAGCTGTTCCCAGTGTCAGCCAATTCTTTAAAAGCAAGACAAGTGCTGTCTGCCCTAATTTCCTCTGTAGCAACAGAGATCCCTTTGTTTGGGTGGCAGGATTTCTCTGGAATTTGTTCCTACCTCAGCTGGGAATTCTCCAAGCCAGTGAACATGGAATAGAGTCATAACGTGACAGCAGAAACCATCTCTCTGCATCTCTGTGTAGATACCAAATTGGCTAAGAAATAAATATTTTACAAAAACTGAGTATGTCCAGACCTGGTGGGATTTGTGTGCTATTTTTCTGGATTTCCATGTATTTATAGCAGCCAGGCTTTGGGATTTTTTTTCTGCTGTTTCTCAAAGGAAATCTTTGCTTGTGACGGGAATGCCCAGAAATCTGTGGAGTTGTGCTTGCAGTAACTTACCAGGAGAGCAGAGTGTGATTGCATCTCCAGTAACAGAGATACATTTCACAAATCAAATTCCTGACATCCTTCTGAAGAGTTGTTTTTTAACCTTTTCAGTGTTGCAAACATTAACAATTTGTTTTGTAGGCTGGAGCAGAATCCCTTGCGCAACCTGTTTGGCCACGGCCCAGAGCTCATGACCATGGAGCACCTCGCAGCAGAGGTGAGGAAACAGCCAGGATTTCAGTCCCAAATTTCCATAAGAAATTGAAGAATTTAGTTGTGTAGAAAGGATAAAAAAAGCTGGTTTTTCTCCCAGATTATTGTTCCTGCTGGAGTTGTTTTGTCCATATTCCAGTGATTCCACCACGCTGTTGACAAATGAAAACTTTCTGATTTGTGGTTTTGTTTCTTCCCCTTAGTTCAAGTTTCCTCTCAACATCATCATGAGCAATTTGTGGCTGTTCTCACCTATTGTCAGCAGGTAAGAAGAGAGATCCTTGATAAACATCCCCAGCTTCTCACCCTTAAAAGATGAAGCCATTTCTAATCTTCCCAAGAAATCAGTTATTTTATAGTTTAGATAATTTAGTGCTTTCCTGTTAATAACCACTTTGTTAATTGAATAAGCCATCATTCATCTTATTGCCTGTGAAATTATGGTGCTTAATTTTTAGCAAAATTTAAGTTATTTGAAAAATTGTGTTTGTTTGTTTCTATTTTTGTAGAGTCCTTGCCTGGAAACCTTCCACCAACGCCTTGATCCGAACGACCACCTGCAGTCACCCTGTTTAATGCAGGAATCAAGGTACTTTCATTTGGGTTTTTCTCCATGTAATTATGATGAGACAATTAGCACATTTAATTTCCACCTATTTAAATCCAGTTCTGAGATCATTGTGGGCTCTGTGTGGTGCCACAGTCTCGTTCTTACCTCAGATATGGCTTGGATTTGAAAATCACAGCTGAAAATCTCTTTCAGAAGTGTCTGATCTCTGTCCATCACTGTTAAAATTCTTAATATTTCAGCACAGACAAGAAAATGTGGTTTCTGCATAATCCTACAGAGCATCACAGGCAATATTTGAAGCTGTCAGAGTCACAAACACTTCCCTGACCCAGACATCTGCAGCACAGGTCTGGGGTTTGCCTGAAGTGTGTTAAACGTGCACCTTGGACTGAGAGATAACAGCCAGATCCTTCCCTGATAAGGAGGTGGAGCTGTCCAAAAATCCTGGAGCCCTGGAAAACAAACAGGCTGTGTTTGGTGTGTCCCTGAAAAATCTGTGAGTGAAAAGCATCCCTGGCCAGGAAAAGATGCAGTGGCTGAACAGTGACACGGAGTGGCCAGGAGGGAAGTGGCACTCTGGTTCCTTGGGGTTTTTTCTGAAGATTACACATGGTTTTGTTTAACAAAGTTGTAAATATTCAGTCTGTAGATAAGAAGAGTTATGTGTTGAATAAAAATCAATTGTTAAGCAACTTACATTCACCCAAATATGAAGCATGTAATGTGACAATGAGGTAAAAATACAATTTTAAAAAATCCAGAGTTTCTGAATTTCTCAATATAAATTTTCTGAAGGGAGAGAGCTTAGCTCAAGATAAAAACTTTTATAGAAGTAACAGGTAACTTCACTTCTGTTGATTTGACAAATATTTCTTTGTGTATTTATCTGCATTTTAGATAGAATTTACAGTGTAAAGAAGAGACATCACACTTGGTGGAAACACTGGAGCACTTGAGGCCTGCAGTTGTTTGAGCAGTTCTGAGTTTTCAGCTGGCATTTTATTCTGGTTTTCACTTCCTTTAAATTTTGGCCCTTCCTTTTTTCCAGGTGAATGTCATCCCTTCCTCTGCCAGAGCCACGGTGAACTTCAGGATCCACTCAGCTGAGACAGCTGCTGAGGTACCCTGGGCAGATCTCCGCAGCCTTCGTGCCCCAGAGCACGTGGATCCTCTGGGATGTGGAATGGGTTTGTGGCCTGGGACACTTTGGGGATCTTGCACGCCTCAGGAGGTCTGACAGGCCTGTCCAGCCCAGGGCAGCTGGGAAATGTTCTCAGTACAAAACCTCTCCCCAAGCCTTTGCTGGAAGTTTCTCTCTCTGGAAGCTTTTTCTGGATTATTTGGATGCCATAATTCCCAAGAGCAGCAGGCTGAGCTCCTGCCTTCCAGGGCTGAAGCAGTTCAGGAATACCTTGAGACAGAGATTTAAAAATCCAGCTGAAGTGTCAGCCATGCACTCACAAGAGGAACTGACACACACTTTCAGCCACAACGGACAGTTCACAGACAGATGTTTTCTGGAGAGCTGAACATCTGCTGATGTCTCTAAGGGCTGCTTTCTCATTTCTTGTGCTCCTTTTGTCTCTGTGTTTCACCCCCAGGTGCTGGAGACAGTCAGGAGCACCATTGCTGATGACAGAGTGAAGATTGATGTGGTGGAGGCCTTTGACCCCCTGCCTGTCAGTCCTTGGGATGAGCAGACATTTGCAGTCCATATTTTTCAAAGAACCATCCTGGACACTTTCCCAGATGTTGACAGTGTAGTCCCAGGTGACAGCAGGCACATGATGATTATTGTTTCCTCTTCTGCTTTTCCCTCCTCCAGCACTGCCTTGTTTCCATTTGCTGTGTACTCCTCCACCCCAGCTGTTAACTGCTGGAAACAGCTGTTTTTTCCTCTTTTTATTCCCTTCCCTCTTTATGCTTTAAAAGTTTTAATGTTGTTTTTTAGTAGTGGAAGTAAAAAAGCAAACAGGAAGCTGACAGAAACAATGAGCCTTGAACTGAGCTCGCTGCACATACAAAGGAATCTCTTCGGGGAAGAAAGGAATTGTGAGGGAGAGGAGGAGGTCTTGCTTTAGTTCTTCTTTTATTGTTTTCATAGCTGCCAAAGCCATTCCTGCTTTTCTGTATTGTTCCTTCTGATCCCAGCCCCTTGCCTTTCTTACAGCTCCTTCCCAGCTCTGCAGTTGTTGGATTGAAGTTTGAAATTTGCATTTTTGGGGAGGCTGAGAGTCAAAGCTGGGTTGAGTTGTGTGTTCAGCTCCTGCTCCTGGAGGAGAGAATGTTCTCCAGCGTGTACCAGCCACTGTTCCCAGTGATGCTTTTGGTGCAGGCACTTCAGGACTGTTCTCATTTGCTTTTCCTCTCTCCTGGGGAAAGGTGGGGCACTTTTTGAAGCTCAGTTGTTCCTCTCCTGCAGAACGAACCTGAGGTTTGTTTTCCAGGCACGTGCATTGGAAACACAGACAGCAGGCACTTCACCAACGTCACCAAGGCCATTTACAGGTTCAACCCTCTGCTCCTGACACAGGATGATCTCCCCAGGTACTGAGCTCTGCACGTGGGCGGCTCTTGGGGTGGGCCCAGGCAAAGGGGAGATCCATGAGCAGAAGGAAACCCAGCCTGGTGTACCTCCCATGCTGTCATGCCACCATTTCCTGCAGATTTGGGGATGGGAATTACCTTGGGACCGTGTCAGCTGGCTCTTTATTCCTTCAAATTCAGGCAGGACCCATTTGGGTGTTTGATTCTGTGGTGCTGAGTGGATCCTTTGTGTGCTGCAGCAGTGTGAGAGGTGCTGTTCTGGTAGCTGGCCTTGTCCTGCAGATTTATCCACACATTTGGACACTTGCCCTCTGAATTGATTTGACATTTCCTGAAGTTATGTGATAACAACATCATCATGCAAGGGATTGTTTGCTTACTTCGATTTCTCATTTATTGAGGTGCAGATGATGCAGGAGTGTTCTGGCTGTACAGGAATGGCCAAGAATTGGGCCCCTAGATTTTTTCAAGATTAGATTTTTAGATCTTTTCCAGACTCAGCTGTTGGGCTCTGAACCTTTGAATCAGTGCATTTGGGTTTGTCACAGTGCAGTTTTTGGTCTGTATTTCTGTGTTTTTCTGTTGGTTTTTGGTCTATATTTCTGTGTTTTTCTGTTGGTTACAGTGCAGTTTTTGGTCTATATTTCTGTGTTTTTCTGTTGGCTACAGTGCAGTTTTTGGTCTATATTGCTGTGTTTTTCTGTTGGCTACAGTGCAGTTTTTGGTCTATATTTCTGTGTTTTTCTGTTGGTCACAGTGCAGTTTTTGGTCTGTATTTCTGTGTTTTTCTGTTGGTTTTTGGTCTATATTTCTGTGTTTTTCTGTTGGTCACAGTGCAGTTTTTGGGCTTTATTTCTGTGTTTTTCTGTTGGTTACAGTGCAGTTTTTGGGCTATATTGCTGTGTTTTTCTGTTGTGCACTGCTTTATCAAGCCAACAGCCAAGCAGAGTGCTGGGTTTGTGCCGTTGGGTCAGAAATTCCCCCTGGACTGAAAAATGTCCTTTTTCTTTCAGGATCCATGGGTTGAATGAGAGAATCTCCATTGAGAATTATGAGAAGCAGGTGGAGTTCCTCTTTCAGCTGATCAAGAACTGTGACATTGAGACACTTCCAGAGCCCCACGCCAACTCCCACGAGCTCTGAGGGACTTCTGGGAGGAGCAGCTGCAGGAGGACTCTGGGACAGGGGCTGAAAATGCAGTTTTGTCTTGTGTATTGAGCTACAGCTGGAATTTGGGTTTTTTTATGTTGTGGTTTACATACAGATGGGAAAAGTGCTGGTTGTGTGATAGGAACGTGCCCAAACCCAACAAATATCCCTGATTTCTGCTCTCTGTGATCTGATGTGCAGCCATTAATCTGGAACTAATTTTTTCCAGCTCTTTAAACCTCTGAAATTGGTAATCACTAAAAATCCAAGCTATAATCAGCAGTCACTCACCTGTAGAAGCTGACTCACCCTGTGTGCTTCTGACAAACTCCTTTTTTATGGTGAATGGATCTTTCTCAGGTGAGGACTCTGCCAGAAGCTCATGGGGAGGGTTTGTGGTGTGCTGAAAGGGTTCCTGTCACTGGTACAGCCACACTGAGAGGGTCTTGCACTGCTGCTTCCCAGGGGATTCTCCCAGGGGATTCTCCCAGGGGATTCTCCCAGGGGATGATCCCATGGCACTCTGAGCCAGGCTCAGTGTTCACTCAGAATTCACTGCACTGATTTCTGACTATTTTCAGGTACTCCAGAACTTCCATGTTGTTGTAACTGAGGAGGTGCTGAAAACTTTCCTGTCCATTATTTTAGTGCTGATTTTTGTTCCCTCCCTGACTCAGGGTGTGGCTCAGGGGGTGTTGTTCTACTGGGTGTCAGAATAAGGGATTGCAGCTTTAAATAAGGAATTAAATCCCTCTTGTCTGTTCATCTCTTTTCTCACTGAATCACTTTATGCTTCCCCTTTGCTTTTCTGAGAACTTGATTTTGAAAGATGTGAAGCCCTTCAGTTTGTTCCAGTTCAGTGTCCACTCCCATGGCTGCACTGATTTCTGACTCTATTTTCAGGTACTCCAGAACTTCCATGTTGTTGTAACTGAGCAGGTGCTGAAAACTTTCCTGTCCATCATTTTAGTGCTGATTTCTGTTCTCTCCCTGTCTCAGGACGTGTTGTGCAGATGGATGTCAGAATAAGGGATTGCAGCTTTAAATAAGGAATTAAATCCCTCTTGTCTGTTCATCTCTTTTCTCACTGAATCACTTTGTGCTTCCCCTTTGCTCTTCTGAGAATTTGATTGTGAAAGATGTGAAGCCCTTCAGTTTCTCCCAGTTCCCAGGGCTCACAGGTTTGTTCCTTCACTGCCAGTGCAAGCAATTCCCACTTTCCTGCTCCGTTTTTTGGGAATCCTGGGGAAGGCAGGCCATGGATGTTGACTCTGCTTCATCTTGCACTTCTATGACAGCACTGAAGGGTTCATCATTCCTTTGGTCTTGGCAGTTGGGTTTACCAGTATTAATTAGACAAATTATTTAATTAAATAAATGTTATCAATAAATAGTTAACAAAGTGATGTTAGCCAAAGAAAAGCCTGAATCCTGGGGAAGGCAGCCTGTGTTGCAGGGACTTCAGTGCACACCTCCTGCAGCACAGAAGGTTTTTCAGCATTCCTTAAATTGGCCTTGGAATGGGTGGATGTTCTGCTCTAAATTCATTTATTTAATTAAATAAATTTTGGAATAAAGGAAATATCCTGAAATGTATCCAAAAAAACACTGAATCCTGGAACTGTGATGGATGGTTCTTTCTGTTCACTTATTTGTAGTCTGATCTTATGACAGCACCAAAGGATTCAATTCTTTTGGCCTGAATAATTGAAACAAACCAGACAGTTTCATCTAACAAAAATGAGGAATTTAGACAAATAATTTATTGATGAAAATTTCTTCTTTTTACAATAAATAGTTAGTGAAGTGATTTTAGCAAAGAAAAGTTTCCATCAAAACAAACCCACCTATTTTCCAGCCCTTTAATCTTTGGGACCTTTTCTACACCTCCAGCTCAGATGTGTCTGTTTTTCAGAGCTTAAATAATGCACTGGAATGGGTGGATGTTCTGCTCTAAATTCATACTGTGAAATGTGCTGGAATGTACAGGAAATATCCTGAAATGTATCCTGAAAAACACTGATGGAACTGTGATTCCAGTTCTTTCCGTTCACTTATTTGTAGTCTGATCTTATCACTGTGGCCAGAGGGCTCCAACTGTATCACTGAATAATTTGTTGTTGTTTTTTCAGTTTCATCTAATAAAATGAGGAATTTAAATTCTTTTCTGATGATTATTTCTTCTTTTTAGGGGGCAATATGTTTAATTGCAGTGAAGGTTTTGCTGCCAGTCAATCCAAAAGTTTCCATCAAAACAATGGGAAACCTATTTTCCAGCCAGGCTTTAATCTTTGGCCTTTTCTACACAAAATCAGGCTCACCGTGGCCAAGGCATTCCCAAAGACATAAAGCAGTTCTATATTTTCTGCTTTGCCCCAGCCAAAAACCCCCCACCTCGTGTTCTGTGGATTGTTTTCTAAAGGTGAAAATGCATTTTGCTCCTGGTGTGCAGGAGGGCAAAAGTGATGTGTCAAAACAGGGAGAAAAATGGGAAAAATGGCCCTGGAAAAACAGGGAGAAAGAAGGAAAAAATGTTGTTTTTTTCTCTGGCAAAAATGGGTAAAAAAAGTTTAAAGCCTTTGCTTTGGGGAAAATGTAGGGGAAAAATATTGGAAAACAGGGAGAAAATGGGAAAAAATGGGAGGGAAAACAGGGAGAAAATGGGAAAAATCCCATGAGAGAGCACAGGTTGTGAAAATCCTGGCCTGGGTCACGCTGTTGAGGTGTGGAAGGAGGGATTTCTTGCCTGTTGCACCAGCAAATATGTCCTAAAGACATAAAGCATCCTCTATATTCTGTGATTTTCCCCCAGCCAAAACCCCCTCACCTCTGTTCTGGTGCGGATTGTTTCTCTAAAGGAAGAAAATGCATTTTGCTGCTGGAGGAGCAGTGCAGGGCAGAGGGTGCTGGGGAGGCAGGGCTGGGTTTGGCAGCTCCTGTGTGGATGTGTGCCCTGGGATTTGGCTGGGGCAGCTCCTTGCAGAGCTCATGAAGTGCAGCTCATCAGCCAGGCCTGGCATCTTGCAGTGCCTCCGCACTGGGGACGTGCTCAGCACAGCTTTGCTGCAGCCTCAGGGGCCACTAAAGTGCTTTAAACACACCCTGCCCTGCAGGATCCGCTGGGCAAACAGGACACTCCATCTTTGCCCATTTTCCCATCCCTTCTGATGATTATCCCTGCTTTTTTTCTCCATGGGGCAGCTTTGCCTTTGTGCTCTTAAGCCTCCTCATTTTATCGCATTTGCTGCCAGGTCGTGGTTGTGTGACACAGTTGCAGGGAGTCACTCCATGTTTGGTGCCTGCACAGATCCCTTCCCACCCCATTTCCCTGTCCAGGAGATGTTTCTGAAAATGTCACTTTTCCTAAGTGGAGTGTGAAATTCCATCAATAACAACAATGATATCAATGATGCCGTTTCTGTTCAGATCACCTCCAGGCTTGCACGGTGTGAGCAGTTACTGGAGAGTGCCAAGCACATGATGAAAACACAGAGAATGACTCCAGGAGCTATCTGTATCACTGAATAATTGAAACAAAACTGACAGTTTCATCTAATAAAATGAGGAATGTGAATTCTTTTCTGATGATTATTTCTTCTTTTTACGTAGCTGCGTAATTGCAGTGAAGTCATTTCCACACCTGAGCAATCCATAAAGTTTCCATCAAAACAAACCCACCTATTTTCCAGCCAGCTTTAATCTTTGCTGCCTTTTCTACACAAAATCAGCTCACCCTGGCCAGGCATTGTTGGGCAGTAAATAGTTTGCATCTTTTCTGCTTTGCTGCACTTTGTGATTTGCCCAGGCACGTGTCTGTGGCTCTTTTGTGGAGGTGTCACTGCTCCTGTGAGCTCCTGTGTGCAGGCACAGCAAAAGTGATGTGTCAGGGCACAGCACTGAATGGAGCACGGCCCTGGCAGTGGGAGGTGCACAGAAGGATTTGTTGTTGTTTTTTCTCTGGCAAATCTCTGTAAAATTGAGTTTAAAGCCTTTGCTTTGGCTGTGGCTGTAGGGGGGCAATATTGTTTAACAGCTGATGGTTGTGCTGCCAGTCAGAGGGAAAACAGGGAGAAAATGGGAAAAATCCACTATGAGAGAGCACAGCTTGTGAAAATCCTGGCCTGGGTCACGCTGTTGAGGTGTGGAAGGAGGGATTTCTTGCCTGTTGTACCAGCAAATATGTCCTAAAGATATAAAGCATCCTCTATATTCTGTAATTTTCCCCCAGCCAAAACCCCCTCACCTCTGTTGTGGTGTGGACTGTTTCTTTAAAGGAAGAAAATTCATTTTGCTGCTGGAGGAGCAGTGCAGGGCAGAGGGTGCTGGGGAGGCAGGGCTGGGTTTGGCAGCTCCTGTGTGGATGTGTGCCCTGGGATTTGGCTGGGGCAGCTCCTTGCAGAGCTCATTAAGTGCAGCTCATCAGCCAGGCCTGGCATCTTGCAGTGCCTCTGCACTGGGGACGTGCTCAGCACAGCTTTGCTGCAGCCTCAGGGGCCACTAAAGTGCTTTAAACACACCCTGCCCTGCAGGATCCGCTGGGCAAACAGCACACTCCATCTTTGCCCATTTTCCCATCCCTTCTGATGATTATCCCTGCTTTTTTTCTCCATGGGGCAGCTTTGCCTTTGTGCTCTTAAGCCTCCTCATTTTATCACATTTGCTGCCAGGTCGTGGTTGTGTGACACAGTTGCAGGGAGTCACTCCATGTTTGGTGCCTGCACAGATCCCTTCCCACCCCATTTCCCTGTCCAGGAGATGTTTCTGAAAATGTCACTTTTCCTAAGTGGAGTGTGAAATTCCATCAATAACAACAATAATATCAATGATGCCGTTTCTGTTCAGATCACCTCCAGGCTTGCACGGTGTGAGCAGTTACTGGAGAGTGCCAAGCACATGATGAAAACACAGAGAATGACTCCAGGAGCTATTCTTGCTGTGCTGCCGTGAGTCACTGTGCCTGGAGCAGGGAGAGCAATTACCTCTGACTCAGAGAAGGAAGGAAGAGCCTGATTTTCTGCTCTGAATTCAGGTAACTCACTCATACTGACAGATGTGATTGGTGCACTGTGTTAGCCCAATTCCAGTGTGTGTTACACCCACAACAACTTCATTTTCCCCAAATCTGCACGGTTGATGTTCTTGTGCCAGCACTGACTCCAGGTGAGCTGTGTGCACTTGTCAGACTGCTGAGGGCCAGCTGAGCTGCACCCTGGGGAAAAGGTCACATCCCACACCTGCATTTTCTAAAGAAAGCTCTGTTGCTGGGCTCTTTTTAACAGAACTTGGTTTATTTTCAGCCCCAAGTGGCCGTGGGGAGTTCAGGCTCAGAGCTGGAGGAACAAGGTGTTTACAGAGTTGTTTCCTCCAGCTTTGCATTTGACACTTGCATTCTTGGCTCCTCTTTTGCTGTTTCATTTGCTCTTCCATGGAGCTGCTGAAATCCATTTTCTCCAGCAGGTGCAGTGAAAATTCCCCTGTTTCAGTGCTGTGGAGTGAGGCATGCACTGAGAACCTGGAGGCTGCTCAGCCACACCCTGTGCTGATAGAGAGGAGCATTCCTCACCTGCAGCTCAGCAGAATTCTCTAATTTTCCGTGCTCTTCACGCTGCTGCTTGAACCCTGCACAAATTCTTGCCAATCTCCTCACTCCTTGCTGATGCTGTGGAATTTTTGTCCCTTCAGCCCCGAATTCAGGCTCTTTGCAGATGTGCTGCTGTGAGGTCTCTGCAGCAATGGCAGCTCTGTGCCACCATCTCAGGGCCTGCAGTGGTGCAGAAACGCTGCCCAGGGGAGGATTTTCGTGGCTGGGCAGCCTGGGGAGGGCTGTGTGACACTGGAGCAGGGGCTTGGCTCAGCTTTCCGCTCCCACAGAGATAAAGGGCTCAGCCTGCTGGGGAAGGGAGGGCCCTGCTCCCTGCAGATCCCTCTGCTGATTGCAGAGCTGAGCTCAGAGCCGGGCTGGGGGGCCCAGAGGAAGCTGCAGTCACTTCTCAGCAGGAAGGAAAATGACCACATGGAAGGGTGGTTAGGGCAAGGGGGCAGGGGACAAAGGGAAAATGCTCTTTGGCACTCAGGGGTTGCTCACAGGGCAGGGGGTCCCACAAGTGACATTCAAACCATGCAGCTTTTCCCAGGGTGCTTTTCATGCCTCTTTTAATGGATGTTTTTAAGCCAGCACAATGGTGTGGTTTATTGCAGCCCTTTGTGGTTTATCTGAGCCCAGTAAATGCTCAGATCACTTGAACGTCGTGCCTGGCCTTGCGCTACAGAGATGATCCCATGGAGGGGCCTGGCTCAGATATTCTGGATCTGAAATCCTTCCACTTGGGTTTTTAAATGTTGTATGTAAGCATGTTAATCCAAAATCCTCTTTGGGATTTTGGGAAGTGACAGTGTCTTCATGGAGCAGGAAATAGGGGGGAATTAAGAGATTATTGTGTATTTTTTTTATCATCAGTCTCTGGCCTGGCCTGAATGGCCTGAATGGCCTGAATGGCCCTGAATTCCCTCCTAGGCCATAAGTGGAACAAAGCTGCCATGTGAGGCACATCCCCAGTGGCTCCATGACAGGTGTCCCTGTCCCTGCTGCCCCACCGGATCCGCTGACCTTGTGGAACACAGGAAAGCCAGGCCCAGGTGCTCTCACGTGGCCACCACCCCAGGGAAGGGACCTGCCAGGGGCTGCCCCGTGTTTGTCACAGCAGGCCCAGCACGTGGGGGACACAGGAACACAGCTGGGACCTTGGAAAAAAGGATGGAGATGGGTTTGTTTGCTTCCAGGCTGGCAAAACAGGACTTCCTGGAGCTGCACTTCTGCCCCAGCTCAGGGCCAGCTGCTGACGTGGGTGCCTGTCCTCGTGAGCTGCTCGTGCCCTGCAGTGACATCTGAAGGGACAGGTCCTGCTCCATAACCTGCTCAGGTTTGTCTCCTGCTGAGATTCTTGTTTGCAAGGAATTAAGAAGCCGGTTCCTGTCGCCCTGATTTTTTAAGATTTTCTAAGCCTTCTGGTGTTTACATTCTTGTAACGAACTTTCTCACACCCTTTATGTAAATAACTCATTGTTTTGCATTCTTTTATAGAGGAAGAAAAATTTGCTAGACTGTTGGTTTGTCTAGTGTCATTGGAGAGGTGGCACTGTCACCCTCCAACCCACTGTTAGTTTTAGAAAACTATAAATGTTGGAGTCAGTAAAATAAACCTCCCTTTCCTTCACCTTGAGAACAGCCCTGTGTGTGCTCCTCTTGTTTCGTGTCCTGCAGTGACAAGTTCCCTCAGGATCCTTGCTGAGGAGCAGTGCTGGAGCCAGGACAGGGAGGAGAGGCACCTCTCAGGGCACTGACACTTCTCTATCAGGATTTTTTAAGTGACTTTGGCCAAACCCTTTTTTCCTGCTGGGTTCTCCTGTGAATCCCTGAGGCCATTCCTGAGTGCTGGCCCAGAGCTGGGCAGCTGAGCAGTGCCAGCATCACGTGGCTGCTGTAAAACACATGGGCACCACATTCCAAGGAGACATTCCAGGATCCAGCACAGCTCAGTGCTCAACTCCTTCCTTTCCAAACGTTTTTTGTTGCTTTTGCTACCTGCTCTCTGCAATTGGAAACCCAATTTCCTGCCCTTTCATCCTCTGCTTGTTTTTGATCTCGGCCTCGCTGGGGGAGGTTTTATCTATTTCTGTTTTCTTGTCTCAGGCAGCTTTTGTCCCCACACTTCCACTTCCTGAGCCTGCAGCTGGGGAGCAGTGAGGTCACATTTGGGTGCACGTTGCTTTTGGGGAGGTGAGGGAAGAATTGGAGGCTCCACCCTGGGGGAGGGATGGATTTTCTGAGTCGGGAAGGAAAGATGAAGGTGGAAGCAGAGCCTTGCAGCCAGGTTTGTTTGCACAAAGGAGGATGGAGGCAGGGTTTGGGGCTGCAGTCCCAGCTGGAGTGTGGAAATTGGCTGTGGCTGGAGTTGTGTCTGTGGATGTCTCAAGTTTTCCATGAGGTTTCTTTGCTGCTGAGAATGAGTGAAATGACCCCAAAGGCTCCTCATCCCTTGAAATCCCAGAATCCCTGGATGGTTTGGGTTGGAAGGGCCTTTACACTCCTTCCTTTCTAGGGAAGTTTTTCTAGAGCCCTTTCTAGGGTCTGTCCTGCCCCTGCCATGGCAGGGACTCCTTCCACTGTCCCAGGCTGCTCCAAGCCCTGTCCAAGCTGCCCCTGGGCACTGCCAGGGATCCAGGGACAGCCCCAGCTGCTCTGCCCACCCTCCCAGGGAGGATTTCCTTCCCAAATCCCATCTAACCCTGCCCTCGGGCAGTGGGAATCCATTCCCCCTTGTCCTGCCACTCTCTGCCATACAAAAAGTCCCTTTTCAGTGCTGCTCTCTCTGTCCTGTTCTGCTCCACGGGTTCCTCTCATCCTCTTCTCCAAAACCACCAAATCTTCCAGGAGAACACCTCTGTGCCCTGTTCTTGATGGGAGCAGACAGGACTGGAGCAGCAGAGCCCAGAGCTTTGGGGCACAATAAATCCCTGCCTCTGTTTCCTTGAGGAATGAGTGAAGTCAGCAGCTCCAGGCAGGCTGAGTCCCTGTGTCCATGTGGGAATGCGCCCTCTCCTTCCCCCACACACTTCCCGTGTCCCAGGCACCCTCACTGGCCCAGAACGTGTCTCCAAGGCCTGGAGCTGGGCTCACATCATCACCCTGAGCAATAACTCGCTGCTGCCTGTTTCCTGGGAGGAAAGGAAAGGCAGGAAGGAAAAACAACTGCTCAAAATTTCCACTCATGACAAGAAAAAAAAAAAAAAAAAAAGGGAAATAAAAGGAAAGCATGAATCAGAGGAGCTGGTTCATTCAGGAACACAGATTCTACAGAGCAACAAGGACCTGCCCTCTGTAGCAGGAGTTTTTATGCTCTTTATTTATTTGTTGTGGGACAGGTTGGCAGAAATAGAGGCACAGTATGTGGCAATATTGGTGAGCTTCTGCTCAGAGCTGCCTCAGCCTGGCAGAGGCCAGGAATCCAGTGGTGCTCCTTGGCCTGGATCCAGCCGTGTTTCCCTGGACAGGTCCCTGGAAGCAGCCCTGGGGGTGGCATCGCTGGAGGTGCCACCTGTGAGCTCCCTGTCCCCAGAGGGGCACAACGAGGCTTCCCCAGAGAGGCATCCACGGAGGGCACAGGTGAGAGCAGGGAAACCATGGGGGATGAAGGATGGATGGATGGGATGGATGGATGGATGGATGGATGGATGGATGGATGGATGGATGGGGGATGGATGGATGGATGGATGGATGATGGATGGGGGATGGATGGATGGATGGATGGATGGATGGATGGACGGACGGATGGATGGATGGATGGATGGATGGATGGATGATGGATGGATGGATGGATGGATGGATGGATGGATGGATGGATGGATGGATGGATGGATGGATGGATGGATGGATGGATGGATGGATGGATGGATGGATGGATGGATGGATGATGGATGGATGGATGGATGGATGGATGGATGGATGGATGGATGGATGGATGGATGGATGGATGGATGATGGATCCATGGATGGATGGATGGATGGATGGATGGATGGGATGGATGGATGGATGGATGGATGGATGGATGGATGGATGGATGGATGGATGGATGGATGGATGGATGGATGGATGGATGGATGGATGGATGGATGGAATCATGGATGGATGGATGGATGGATCCATGGATGGATGGATGGATGGATGGATGATGGATCCATGGATGGATCCATGGATGGATGGATGGATGGATGCATGCATCCATGGATGGATGGATGGATCCCTGGATAGAGGGATGGATGGACAGATGGACAGACAGAAGGATGGACGGCAGAGTGGATGGAAGGACGGCAGGACGGACAGACGGACAGACGGACAGACGGACAGACGGACAGACTGACTGACCGCTCCCGCCCGGCGCGGGCTCAGCCGCACGTGACCCACAGGCCCCGCCCCCGCGCCGCCAAAGGGGCGTGGCCTATCCCACCAGGGACGCGCTCCGCGCCGGGGGCGGGGCCAGACGTGACGCCACGCGGGTCGGACCAATGGGAGCGCGGCGCGCCGGGGCGGGCGCGGCCGCCATTGGCCGGCGGTGATGTCAGGGCGGCGCGGGGCGGGGCCCGGCGGGGCAGAGCGCGGGGCGGCGGAGGAGCCGCGGGTGCGCAGCGGGAGCGGAGCGAGCGGCACCGGGCGGTACCCGCACCGCAGGGACACGGTACCGGCACCGCGGGGCACGGCAGCGACACGGGCGGCGGTACCGTGGGCAGCAGCCCCGCTCCGCCTCCCCGCGTGGATCCGCTCCGGAGCCGGCGGCTCGCGGGGCGCTGCGGGAGGCGGGAGGAGCCCCGGCCGCGGGGATCGCCCTGCGGGTACCTCCCGGTTCCCGGTGCCCCCGGCTCAGCCGCTGAGGGTGCCCGGGGGTGCGGGAGCGCGGCCGGGGGAGAGGTGGGGGTACGGGAACGGATGGAGCGGCTGGTGCGGGACCCCCCGGAATATCGGCTTTCCTCCCGTGTGTTCCAGGTGACGGGCGGGCTGTCGGGAAGGCGCGTTGGATGCCAGGCTGCCCCAATGCCAGCCCCCACCCTGCAGCCCGGCCAGCTCCGTGAGTAACCCTCGCCGGGAGCTGCTGTTACTGCGAGTAACAGGAACTGTGCTCGCCTCGTGCTGCTGGGGGAGGAATCCTGCTGCGGGAGGAGGAGGAGGGCGGCAGTGACACTCGGAGCCTGCTGGAAGCGCTGCCTCTTCTGGCAGAGAGCCCGCCGGAGCCTTCGGGGTGGAATCCTGCAGAGGGACGGTGCCGCTGGCAAAGCCCTGGCAGCAAGAAGAGCCTGAGTGGGATCATGTCTAAAAGCCAGTCTTCTCCTTCAGTGTTACTTTAAGCTTCTGCATCCCTTACTTCATCTGTTTTTCCCTCTGGCCCGTCGCATCGGCTGGAAGAAAACTGGGAGGAGATGCACTAAGGCGTCGCGCATCTGAGGAGGAAAGCTCGGATCGTGCACAGGGCGCTGGGGAGGAGCAGAGCCAGGGGGAACTGAGCCATTCCCAGCTCCTGCCGCGTCCCCTGTGCTCCGTGTCCCTGCTTGATGGGGATCTCTGCCGCAGCAGCAGGCTCCGCACTCCCGGGCGGGCGAGCAGCGCTGGCACAGCTCCCTCCTGGATGCTGGCAAGGCCGTGTGGATAAGCTGCTGGCAGAAGATCCCTCCTGGAGCAGCTGCTGGCTGTAGGCCCAGCGAGCCAAGGGTCAGGAGAGCGTGTCCTGCAGCATGACATCCACGCTGGAGCACAAGGATTCCCCCCAGGCCAACGGGGACTGCGGGCAGCCCGCGGGGCCCGAGCATTTCCTGCGGCCCGAGGGCACCGGCGTGGACCTGGTGGTGCTGGAGTCCCGAGCCAACGCCAAGGGGGTGAGGGAGGAGGACGCTCTGCTGGAAAACGGCAGCCAGAGCAACGAGAGCGATGACACCAGCACGGAGCGGGGGCCTGAACCCCCCTCGCCCCTCAAGGAGACCTCGTTTTCCATCGGGCTGCAGGTGCTGTTCCCCTTCCTGCTGGCTGGCTTTGGCACGGTGGCTGCTGGGATGGTGCTGGACATCGTGCAGGTATGGCTGGGATGGGGCTGGACACGGTGCAGGTGGGGCTGGACATGGTGCAGGTATGGCTGGGGTGGTGCTGGACATGGTGCAGGTATGGCTGGGATGGGGCTGGACACGGTGCAGGTGGGGCTGGACATGGTGCAGGTAGGGCTGGACATGGTGCAGGTAGGGCTGGGATGGGGCTGGACATCGTGGATAGGCCTGGGGTGGTGCTGGACATGGTGCAGGTAGGGCTGGGATGGGGCTGGACACGGTGCAGGTGGGGCTGGACTCTGGGGTGGTGCCGGGGCTGGGTGGGATAAAGGAATAATAAAGGAATAATAAAGGAATAGCCGAGGAATGCCAAGGCTGCAATAAAGGAATGCCAGGGCTGCTTCAGCAGCAGGGAGAGGGGGAAAAGAGCTTTTCCCTGGTGTGCTGGGTGAGGAGGGGGAGATGGGGGAACCCTCCAGCTCCTTGTCCCAGCCCTGGCTTTGTAAATTCAGCTCAGTTAATTTAAGGAGATGGAAGGGAAGTGAGGAATGAAGGAAGGAGAGGGCACTCAGAGGAGAAGGTGCAGCCTGGGAGCTGGGACAGCTGGAGATAAATCCCTTCCCTGCTGCTGCCTGGGACACCCCAGGTGCCACCCCAGCCCTGGGACTGGCTCCTTTGTCCCTTTCCCAGCTCAGATGCTGGCTGTGCCAGCCAGGTTAATGCTTCCCTCCGTGTGTGCCAGGCTCATTCCAGAGCTTCCTGCACCATTCCTTGTGCCCTGGAGACTCCCAGGGCTGACAGGAGAGTTCCCCCTGACAGGCGGTGCTGGTGGCTTTCAGGAAAGGCCAGCAGGGAGCTGGCAGCTGCCCCTGGATAAAAACTGAGGTGTTCCCTGTGGGAATGTGCCAGCCTGGCTGTGTTTCCATGTGGGAACGCTGCCTTTGCAGGCTGAGCTGCTCCCACCACGTCCCCCAGGCGTGCCTGGCAGCAGATCAGCTTCTCCTGGGCAGAGCCTCCATCCATCCCTGGGACACAAAACTGGGCTCTGGGATGGGGACGCGGCCATTTGGGGGCTGTGGGCAGCCCAGAAATGCTCAGCTGGGAGCTGCTGGGTGTGCCGGGCTGGGTGAGCAAGGCCTGGGGGTGTGGGCAGCGAGAGGCTCGGTGTCAGCCCCCGTGCCAGGAAGTCACAGGGGTTTTTTTGGGATTTGTGGGTGCTGTCCTGCCCACAGCAGCGGTGTCCCTGCGTGCCTTTGGGCTCTGCTCATCCTCTCGTGGTGGGACCTGCCGGGACAGCTGGGGAGTGACTCCAAACAGGAAAGGCTGGACGGGGGAAATTAATCTGGGACAGCTTTACTGGAATCGTTTTCTGAAAAAAAAAAAAAAGGATATTTCAAGCGTGTTTTCCCTTCACAAGGTCCTTGCCTGGCTCTTCTGGAAGTTCCCCAGCGTGATTTGAGCCCAAGCTAAAGTTTTTCCTGGAGCAGGCAGTGCTCTTGTGGCCAGTGCTGGCACATGGTGTTCATAATGTCAGCTCTCATCTTTCATACTCCAAACTACACTAAAGTCTCCAGCTCTTTCACAGTGTTCCTGACAAGTTTTGTCAGCAGTTACTTGCAATTCAATCAATTGCACAACTAAATTATTCCTTTTTAAAGTTCACCTTTTAGAAAATCAGGATTTGAAGGAACAACAGAATTTGAGAGCTACAGTAGAAGGGGCTGGGAGTCTCTGGCTCAGCCCTGTGTTCTGATTCCTGTGGCCTTTAGGAGTAAAACTTTGTAATTCCTGTGGAATTCCCGCAGCAGCTCAGCCCTGTGTTCCTGCCCTGTTCCTGTGGCCTTTAGGAGTAAAACTTTGTAATTCCTGTGGAATTCCCAGCAGCAGCTCAGCCTGTGCTGCCAGCAGCTCCAGCTCCCTTTAGCCTTGAGATTAAACCATGGCTGGGAAGGAGGATGGAGGATTTTTCCAGAACCTCCCAGGTCCAGCTCACTTCTCCAGTGCTGCATGGGATCCTGGGTAGATCCTGAAGGATTATTATTATTATTATTATTATTATTATTATTATTATTATTATTATTATTATTATTATTATTATTATTATTATTATTATTATTATTATTATTATTATTATTATTATCATTATTACATTATTACATTATTATATTATTACTATCATCATATTATTATTATTATTATTATTATCATGATTATTGTTCTATTATTATATTATTATTTCTACTATTTATATTCTATCATTGTTATATTATATTTATATTTTATCTATTTTATATTTATATTACTTATTTTATTATTTTTATTGCTATTTTATTGTTGTTATTTTATTATTTCATTATTATATAATAAAGGCTATGAGCCTTTGCTGTGTCTTGCAAATATATATATAATATTATATTATTATACTATATAATTATTATATTATTATATCTGACATATAATTCTGTAATGTATATAATTATATTATACATATAAAATTTTTTAATAAAATTTGTATAGGTTTATAAAAATTTATCATTCTGTATTATTATATTAATATTTTATTAATATAAGATATCTATAATTCTATATGTATAGAATTATATACAAAATTTTACATGTAATTTTTATATTTATAAAAATTTATTATATTTAATTATATGAATATATCATTTTATTATTATAATATATATTATTATTTTATTATTATAATTGATATAATTCTATAATGTATATAATTTTATTTTTATATATATATATATATATGTGTATATATATGTGTGTATATATATATATGTGTGTGTATATATATGTATATATATATATAAAGTTTCTAAATATATATTTGCAAGACACAGCAAAGGCTCTCAGCTGAGACTGACCAAACTCCAGCACTCAAATCTGCCAAAACCTGCAAGTTTTGGGCAAAGCCTCTGCATCTTTCCCTGTTTTGGCCTCTGGCTGTGTGAACGTTTTGTCACTGGGGGCTCTCTGGGGGATTTTCGCTGGAAGCTGCTGGCTCGGAGCTGTGTTCTCAGCCCAGCAGCATGCTGCAAATGTCCCAGTGGGAAAAATGTCCCCCGTGTGGCAGCAGGGAGGGCACTGGGGGTGCCCCGGGCAGTGCCAGGGGGGACAGGGAGGGTGGCACTGAGCCCAGAGCCAGGGCTGGGATGGGCTGGGTTTACTGAGTGTGCCTGGGTGAGATTGGCTGCATTTGTTGAATTGCTTTGGTGACATTTGCTGGTTTTGGTGACATTAGCTGGATTTATTGAATGAGCTTTGGTGACATTTGCTGGTTTTATTGAGTGTGCTTTGGTGGGATTTGCTCATTTCGGTGAGATTTGATGGATTTATTGAATTGCTTTGGTGACATTTGCTGGTTTTACTGACGTTTGCTGGATTTATTGACTGTGCTTTGGTGAGATTGGCTGGTTTTATTGGGTGTGCTTTGGTCAGAGATTTGCTGGTTTTATTGAATGTGCCTTGGGTTGGATTTGCTGGTTTTATTGGATGTGCTTTAATGTGAGATTGGATGGTTTTATTTAATGTAATTTGGTGAGATGTGCTGGTTTGATTGAGTGTGCTGTGGTGAGATGTCCTGGTTTTGTTGAATATCCTTTGGTGAGATTTGCTGGTTTGATTGAGTGTGCTTTAATGTGAGATTGGCTGGTTTTATTGGATGTGTTTGGTGAGATTTCCTAGTTTTATTGAAAATGCTTTGGTGAGATTGGCTGGTTTTATTCAATGTGCTTTGGTGGCATTTCCTGGTTTTGTTGAAAGTGCTTTGGTCAGAGATTTGCTGGTTTTATTGTGTGTGCTTTGGTGAGAATTTAATGAATGTGCTTGGATGTGATGTGGTTTTATTGAATGTGCTTTGGTGAGATGTGCTGGTTTTATTGAAAGTGCTTTGGTGGCATTTCCTGGTTTTATTGAAAGTGCTTTGGTCAAGAGATTTGCTGGTTTTATTGTGTGTGCTTTGGTGAGATTTTGCTGGGTTTATTGAATGTGCTTTGGTGAGATTGGCTGGTTTTATTGTGTTTGGTGAGATTTCCTAGTTTCATTGAATATGCTTTGGTGAGATGTGCTGGTTTTATTGAATGTTCTTTGGTCAGATATTTCCTGGTTTTATTGAATGTGCTTTGGTCAGAGATTGTCTGGTTTTATTGAATGTATTTTGGTGAGATTTCCTGGTTTTATTGAATGTGCTTTGGTCAGATATTTCCTGGTTTTATTGAATGTGCTTTGGTCAGAGATTTGCTGGTTTTATTGAATGTATTTTGGTGGGATTTCCTGGTTTTATTGAATGTGCTTTGGTCAGAGATTTGCTGGTTTTATTGAATGTATTTTGGTGAGATTGGCTGGTTTTATTGAATGTGCTTTGGTGGGATTTCCTGGTTTTATTGAATGTGCTTTGGTCAGAGATTTGCTGGTTTTATTGAAAGTGCTTTGGTCAGAGATGTGCTGGTTTTATTGAGAATGCTTTGATGAGATTTTCTGGTTTTATTGAGTGTGCTTTGGTGAGATGTGCTGGTTTTATTGAGTGTGCTTGGATGAGATTACCTGGTTTTATTGAATGTGCTTTGGTCGGAGATGTGCTGGTTTTATTGGGTGTGCTTTGGTGAGATTTGCCGGTTTTGGTGAGATTTCCTGGTTTTATTGAATGTGCTTTAACCTTGCAGCACTGGGACGTCTTCAAGCAGGTCACCGAGGTGTTCATCTTGGTTCCTGCTCTGCTGGGGCTGAAGGGGAACCTGGAGATGACGCTGGCATCCCGCCTGTCCACAGCTGTGAGTGCCCAGGAGCTGGGGAGGGACAGGGGCACCTCCTTTGTGTGTGTGTGTGAGGGTAAAATCCCCAAATTTCCCCGTGTGAGTGACCCCAGGCACCAGAGCCCAGGGTTCAGCTGTGCTGGGGAGGTGTTTACACCCTGCTGGCTGATGGGATGTGAAGGGTTAATGGTGCTGGAGCTTTGCTGGGGCTGGGATCCAGCTGTTCCAGCAGGAGCTGGGCACAGGAATGTCCCCAGGGCAGGAGGGGGCCTGGGGACAGCTGGGCAGTGACAGGCCCTGCAAGGATGGAGGCCACAGCTGGGCCTTTGTCCTGCTGGGATTCACTCTGGCCATGGAGAACAATCAAATCTGGAATTGAGTCAAGTCTAGAACTGAGTCAAATATAGGGTTTAATCAAATATAGAATTGAGTCAAATCTAGGGTTTAATCAAATATAGAATTGAATCAAATATAGGGTTTAATCAGATACAGGGTTTAATCAAATACAGGGTTGAATCCAATGATCTATTAGCACTCACTGGTTTTATTTACTTACTTTTGCCATGCAGATTTGCCTGTAGATCAGCCCAAAATGAATGTTTGGGTGGCTTTAGCCAAGTCAGCAGGTTCCAGCACCCTAAGTTTGACCGTTTGTGGCCCAGACAAACCTTTGTGACCTGTTTGGTCAATGTGCCAGTGCCAGCCAAGGAGGGGCCAGCACCAATTATTGTGACAATTATTGGTGTGAGGCTGCCAAATCCCATACCCAAATTCTGCTGGGCTCATTCCCTTCCTCTGAGCGTGGCCCTTGCTGTCGGTTCCAAAAAATTTTCCAAAAAATCTCCTTGTTTAGGATTTTTCTTCTAAGAAGGTGAGAAGCCTCAGAGAAAAAGGAAAACCATAATTATTTCATTGTTTTTCCCGTGTTTTGCTGCTTTGGAACGTGTTTGGAGGTTGTTTAATCAGTTTGATGTGAATTTTTTTGACTTATTGGCCAATCAGGGCCAAGCTTTGTCAGACTCTTTCCAGAGTCACAAGTTTTTATTATTATCTTTTTAACTTTCTGTAAAATATTCTTTTTTTATTATTCCATTTAGGATGGTTGATGTGATATGATATATTAATATAATATAATATAATATAATATAATATGATATATAATATAATATAATATAATATAATATAATATAATATAATATAATATAATATAATATAATATAATATAATATAATATAATATAATATAATATAATATAATATAATATAATATAATATAATATAATATAATATAATATAATATAATATAAAATATTTTATTATTAAAATAATATAATATCCTTCTGAAAACACAGAGTCAGATTAATCATTCCTTCCCTCATCTGGGCACCCCACAAATACAAGTGTTACATTCATATTTACCACAAAATCTCTTTATGAGTTTTTCTTCTAAGAAGCTGAGAAGCTTCAGAGAAAAAAGGAAAACAATAATTATCTGATCTGCTTCTCCTGTGTTTTGCTGCTTTGGAATGTGTTTGGACATTGTTTATCTAACAGGTGATTGTTTAATTAGTTTCATGTTAATTGTTTTGACTTATTGGCCAATCAGGGCCAGGCTGTGTTGGACTCTGGAAAGAGTCACGAGTTTTTATTATCTTTTTAACCCTCTGTAAATATCTTTTTGGTATTCTTTAGGATAGTTTAGTATAGTATTCTTTATATAATATATTAAAATAATAAATTAGCCTTCTGAAAAGAGTCAGATTTATCATTCCTTCCTTCACCTGAGCACCCCACAAATGCAACCCCAAGCTCTCCCCACAGCCTGGAGTCCTTTCTCAGGCTTTGGGTTCCTAATTAGTGCTGCCTTAAGGCACCTCAGAAATCCCTTTCACAATGAAGAGGCAAAACTCCCCCATTAGTTAAAGGATTAAGGGAGGTTATGCTAATCCCAGCCTAATTGCCATGGGGCTGGAATTTGAAGGTCAGGCTTCTCATGGAGCTCAGATTCCTGTGCTGGATGTGCTGCTCCACTCAGCTTTTTGTTGCCTTTCCCCCGTTCCTTCCTCCTCTCTGCCCAGAATTTGCCCCAGAGATGGGAGCATCTCAGTAAAGCACATCCAGCAAGGAGAGCAGGGGATTAATTAATTAATTAAATTAATCAATTCCTGGATTTCTTGGGGTTTTTTTTTTCAACGGAGAGGAGGAAATTGCTGCTGTTTTGCACAAGTTTGAGGAAGTTTAGGATGCAGTTCTGTAGGTTTGTGTGTTATAACATGATTAGCTAAGAAAGCTCACTCTGTAGCATGGGTCCATAAGATGAAATATTTAAAGATTGGGTCAAAAACATAAATATCCTTGTTGGCAGTGTTTTATTGGTCAATAAATCCTTAAAAAGTCTGGTAACTAAGGGTTTTGAGACCTTCTGAGCCATGCAGTGAAGATGTGAGCTGAACTCACCCTTCCTGTCTGTGTAAAAAATAAGAAAAATAAATCCCATCATCTAAAAAACTCAGAGATCCCTTCTCTAACTCCTTCAAAATTCAAAATGCATTCCTTCAAAATGCATTTCCCACTCCAGTGTTTGAGCCTCTCCCTTGTTTCCTGAGTTCATCAGCTTCTAATGGTGCTAATTGGGTATAAATTTACCCAATTTGGTATAAATTTACCCATTTTTCCCATAAAAAGGTGGCAGGAGGAGCAGAGCTCATGCCCTGCAGCGATTCCTCTGCCTTATTTTGGAACCTCCACCAGGACTTAAAGCCATTTCCCCCTCCTGGTCCCGGTTATCCCCCCCAGTGATATTTACTGGGTTATTTTTTAATCCTGGTCATCCTGCTCAGCCTCTCGCGGTGCCAGGTGCCCCCAGTGCCAGGGCTGCCCGTTCCTCTCCGTGTCCCCACGTGTCCCCAGCCCTGTTTGCTCAGCTTTTCCAGGAGCTTTCCCTGGCTTTGCTGCTGACCTGGGGCAGCCTGACCCAGCCAGGCCAGCAGAGCGAGAGCCCTGGGAAATGCAGCTTGTGGCTGCAGGGGTGGCACGGACATTTAATGAAAAATCCTTTCCTTAGGATTTTTTCTCCTGAGAGGCCTCAGAAATGAAATGTGAACAATGGTTATCTGCTGCTGTGGAATGCAACAGGTGCATCTGGGATTGGTCTCATGGGGTTGTTTTTAATTAAAAATGTTTTTAATGAATGGCCAATCACAGTCCGGCTGTGTCGGACTCTCTGCTCATTCTTCTTCTTTTCTTGCAAGATTTTGATTGTCATTCTTCTATTCTTTTTTCGTTTTAGTATCTCATTTTCATATGATATGATATGATGAAATAACATGATATGATATAACATGATATGATTGACTGACATGATATGACATTTTATGATATGATGATTTTAGTATCTCATTGACATGACATGATATGATAGGATATAATATAATATAATATAATATAATATATAATATAATATAATATAATATAATATAATATAATATAATATAATATAATATAATATAATATAATATAATATAATATAATATAATATAATATAAATAATATAATATAATATAATATAATATAATATATATATAATATATATAATGGTATAGTATGATATAATGTGGTATAATATAATGTGGTATATATAATATAATATAATATAATATAATATAATATAATATAATATAATATAATATAATATAATATAATATAATATAATATAATATAATATAATATAATATAATATAATATAATATAATATAAATCAGCCTTCTGAAACATGGAGTCAAGATTCTCATCTCTTCCCTCATCTTGGGACCCCCGTGAACCCCACCACACAGGGGCACAGAGACACCTTGTTGATTTTGCAGCATTCCCATCAGATTTTTGGTTGGTGACACCAAAATTTTGGGATTTTTGGTTGGTGTTGATTCCCCTTCACACTCCCTTTTCTGCTGAATTGTTCTCCTGAGGGTTTGAGTCCCCTCCTGCTCCTGGCGGGCAGGGATTGGGCTGTTGGCAGGTGTAATGGTGTCTGGTTTCCTCTTACAGGCTAATATTGGCCAAATGGATTCCCACAAGGAGCTCTGGAAGATGATTACCGGGAACATGGCTCTGATACAGGTAAGCAGAGGGAAGGGGAATACTCACAGCTGGGACCAGCCCAGTTTGGCTGGTGTGGGAGGCTTCAGTGCCTGGGATTTGCTGTTTGTGGCTGATGGGGCCCTGCAGGTTGGACTGGGGGTTGCCGTGCTGGATTCTGATCCCCCTGGGTGGGGTTTCCCTCTTGGAATCATGGAATGGTTTGGGTTGGAAGAGACCTTCAAGATCATCGAGTCCAACCCAGCCCCAACACCTCAACTCAGCCCTGGCACCCAGTGCCACATCCAGGCTTTGTTAAACACCCCCAGGGATGGGGACTCCACCACCTCCCTGGGCAGAACATTCCAGAACTTTATCACTCTTTCTGTAAAAACCTTTCCCTGCTCTCCAGCCTGTGTTTCCCTCGGTGCAGCTGCAGGCTGTGTGCTCTGCTCTGTCGGTTCCTGCAGACAGAGCCCAGCCCCAGCTGAGCACAGGCCCCTTTCAGGAGCTGCACAGTGATGGGGGCACCCCTGAGTCTCCTTTTCTCCAGGCTGAGCACCCCCAGCTCCCTCAGGGCTCCCCACAGGGTTTGTGTTCCAAACCCATCTCCAGCCTCGTGGATGTGTTCAAGCTCTCCCCACCCCTTGGGACTGTCCTGGTGTCCTGGTGACCCTGTTCTTCCATGTCCAGGTCCAGTCCATGGTGGGACTGTCCTGGTGACCCTGTTCTTCCATTTCCAGGCCAGTCCATGGTGGGACTGTCCTGGTGACCCTGTGCTTTCCATTTCCAGGTCCAGTCCATGGTGGGACTGTCCTGGTGACCCTGTGCTTTCTGTTTCCAGGTCCAGTCCATGGTGGGACTGTCCTGGTGTCCTGGTGACCCTGTGCTTTCCATTTCCAGGTTCAGGCCACCGTGGTTGGTTTCCTGGCCTCGATTGCAGCCGTGGTGTTTGGGTGGATCCCAGATGGGCACTTCAGCATGGACCACGCTGTCCTGCTGTGTGCCAGCAGCGTGGCCACTGCCTTCATCGCTTCCCTCGTCCTGGGTGAGAGTCCCGCCTCTGCTGTGCCCCTCCTCCTGAAATATTAACCTCCCCTTGGCCTTATCTTGGTGGTTTTTGGCTCTTTCTGGCTGCAGGCATGATTATGATTGGGGTGATCATTGGCTCCAAGAAGATGGGGATCAATCCTGACAACGTGGCCACGCCGATCGCCGCCAGCCTGGGGGACCTCATCACGCTGGCCCTGCTCTCGGGGATCAGCTGGGGCCTGTACAAGGAGCTGGGTGAGCAGCAGCAGAAGGCTCAGCCTCTGCCTGCTCCTCGCTGTGTCCCCCTCTCATTTCTTCCCCCTCTTCCTCTGGAATCTTCCTTGGGGTGTGTGGGGTTCCTGCTCTGGAGCTCCCTCAGTTGGGCTTAATCCAGGTTAGGGGAGGGGATGGAGCCTCTCACTGCCTTGTGCTCCTCCTCCTCTCCAGGTGAGGTGCTCAGGGAGAGCTCCTTCCTTCCTTCCTTCCTTCCTTCCTTCCTTCCTTCCTTCCTTCCTTCCTTCCTTCCTTCCTTCCTTCCTTCCTTCCTTCCTTCCTTCCTTCCTTCCTTCCTTCCTTCCTTCCTTCCTTCCTTCCTTCCTTCCTTCCTTCCTTCCTTCCTTCCTTCCTTCCTTCCTTCCTTCCTTCCTTCCTTCCTTCCTTCCTTCCTTCCTTCCTTCCTTCCTTCCTTCCTTCCTTCCTTCCTTCCTTCCTTCCTTCCTTCCTTCCTTCCTTCCTTCCTTCCTTCCTTCCTTCCTTCCTTCCTTCCTTCCTTCCTTCCTTCCTTCCTTCCTTCCTTCCTTCCTTCCTTCCTTCCTTCCTTCCTTCCTTCCTTCCTTCCTTCCTTCCTTCCTTCCTTCCTTCCTTCCTTCCTTCCTCCTTCCCTCCCTCCCTTCCTCCCTCCTCCCCTCCCCTTCCTCCTTCCTCCCTTCCTCCTCCCTTCCTCCCTCCCTCCCTCCCTCCCTCCCTCCCTCCCTCCCTCCTCCCTCCTCCCTCCCTCCCTCCCTCCCTCCCTCCCCCTCCCTCCCTCCCTCCCTCCCCTCCCTCCCTCCCCTCCCTTCTTCCCTTCTTCCCTCCCTCCCTTCTTCTCTCCCTCCTCCCCTGGGTCCCGGGGCTGGGACTCAGCCAGGTTGATCCAGGGGTGAGGAAGCAGCACTGGGAGGTGCTGCCCAGGAGTGGGAAGCAGGGATGAGAGCTGGGATTGCAGAGATCTCACTGAGATCTGCTGCTGAACACATCCAGGTGTTCCACAGGGCACAGCTGTGACCAGGAACCACCACATCCTGCAGACTCCAGGCTGCCCTGGGCTGTCCCTGCTCCTCCTGGAGCTCCTGAGGGACGTGGCCTTGATTTTTCTGCTTCTTTTTCTCCTTCTGCCCCCTGCCCAGAGAGCAGAGCCTACGTGAACGCCTTGGTGTGCGCCTTCTTCCTGTCCCTGCTGCCCATCTGGATCATCATTGCCAGGAGGAATTCTGCCACCAGGGAGGTGCTCTACTCGGGCTGGGAGCCTGTCATCATTGCCATGGCCATCAGCAGGTGAGCCTGGCCTGGCCCTGTGCCCCGAGCCCCCCAGGTGAGCCCAGCACTGACTCCCCCTCTCCCCTGCAGCGTCGGGGGGCTCATTCTGGACAGGACGGTGTCGGACCCCAACTTTGCTGGCATGGCAGTGTTCACCCCAGTCATCAACGGTGAGTCCTGCCCGCCCTGGGCTGCAGCTCTTGGCTAGCTGGGATGGTCTGGGTGGGGCTTCAGGGCACTCATTCTCCTCTGGGACACACCCCTGTGCCACCCTGTCACCCTCTGCTCTTGGCAAACTGGCATGGTCTGGGATTTCAGGGCACTCGTTCTCTTTTAGGGCACACAGGTCTGGCTGCCCCCTTGCCACCCTTTGCCCCACCCAAGAGCCCCACTCTTTGCTCTTGGCAAACTGGGGTGGTCTGGGACTTCAGGACACTCATTCTCCTCTGGGGCACCCTCTTTTCCCCCCTTCCTTCCTTCCTCTTCCCCCCCTTCCTTCCTTCCTCTTCCCCCCCTTCCTTCCTTTCCCCCCCTTCCTACTTTTCCCCCCTTCCTTATTTTTCCCCTGTTCTTTCTTTCTTGGTTTCTATGTCAACAACTTTGGTGGGAAATTCTTTCAGGGGTAAACCTGGATCCTTCCCCCCCCTTTCCTTTTTCCCCCCTTTCCTTTTTCTCCCCCCCTTTCCTTTGCCCCCCCTTTTCTTTTCCCCTTTCTTTTTTTTTCCCTATTCTTTCTTTCTTGGTTTCTATGTCAACAAACTTGGTGGGAAATTCTCTCAGGGGTAAACCAGGATCCTTCCCCCCCTTTCCTTTTTTTCCCCCTTTCCTTTTTTTTGCCCCCCCCCTTCCTTCCCCCCCCCTTCTTTTCTTTTCCCCTGTTCTTTCTTTCTTGGTTTCTGTGCCAACAGCCTTGGTGGGAAATTCTCTCAGGGGTAAACCTGGATCCTTTCCTCCCCCCCTTTTTTTTTTCCCCCCATCCTTTCCCCCCTTCTTTTCCCCCTGTTCTTTCTTTCTTGCTTTCTATGCCAATAACCTTGGTGGGAAATTCTTCCACTGGAAGAATCCCTCTTCTCAAACTTCTCTCTGGCTCACGGAAATTCACCTCTCGCACAGGTGTGGGTGGCAACCTGGTGGCAGTGCAGGCCAGCCGCATCTCCACCTACCTGCACATGAGTGGGGAGCCCGGAGAAGGCCCTGGCACGGCCCCTCGCAAGTGCCCCAGCCCCTGCAGCACCTTCTGCAGCTCAGGTACAGCCCCGGAGGGCAGGGCTGGGTGCCAGCTGGGCTCCCTGGGCACAGCAAAGGGGACACAGCCCTGCTCGGGGTCAGGCTGGCTCTGCTGGGGGGAAATGTGGCTGTGGGGTGTCCTGAGCTGGAAGGGGATTTGTGCGTGTCTTGGTTTGAGCAGACTAAGGAAGGCAGGAGCCTCCCCTCCCTCGGAATTATTACAAGTTTGAAATTAAAGGGCTCTCAGGCAAAGATATGGCAGTAGGAATAACAATTCTTTATTATCCTGAGGTGGAGGATGGTCTGTGGATGTCTTGGTTTGAACAGACAGGTTCTGCTAAGGAAGGCAGGAAATGGGAAGTATAAACCCCCTCCCTCTGAATTGTCAGAATTTTGAAATTAAGGGGATCTCAGGCATGGATATGGGAGTAGGAATAACAGTTCTTTATTATCCTGAGCTGGCAGGTGATCTGTGGATGTCTTGGTTCGGACAGGCAGGTTCTGCTCAGGAAGGCAGGAGCCTCCCCTGAAATAGGAAATGTAAACCCTCTCCCTCTGAATTGTTATAAATTTGAAATTAAGGGGGGCTCTCAGGCAAAGATATGGGAATAGGAATAACAATTCTTTATTATCCTGAGGTGGAAGGTGATCTGTGGGTGTCTTGGTTTGAACAGACAGGTTCTGCTCAGGAAGGCAGGAGGCCCCCCTGAAATAGGAAATGTAAACCCCCTCCCTCTGAATTGTTATAAATTTAAAATTAAAGGGATCTCAGGCAAAGATATGGGAATAGGAATAACAGTTCTTTATTATCCTGAGCTGGAAGGGGATCTGTGGGTGTCTTGGTTTGAACAGACAGGTTCTGCTCAGGAAGGCAAGAGGCCCCCCTGAAATAGGAAATGTAAACCCATATATTTATATATTTATATTTTATAAAATATATTAAATATATATTTCATATATCATATATTAAAATACAAAATATCTTTTCCAATAATTTACAATTATTTGCAATGTTATTTTTACAACAATTTATATTTTATAAATAGAATCTCTATTATATTTTATAAATATAATTATATATTTATACACAATGTGTAAATATAAAGTATATATGTAATATATTTTTTAAAATATAAATACATAGAAATATATATTTTACATATTTTATATATTTATATATGTTTTATATTAAAAATATAAAATATATTTTACGGTAATTTACAGTTATTTGCAATGAGCAATTTTTACAATAATTCATATTTTATAAATAGAATTCATAAATATATGTCATAAATATAATTATATGTTTATATAATATATGAAGGTAAAATGTGTCTATTTTATAAAATATAAATACAGAAATATAGAAATATATGTTTTAACATATTTTATATATTTATATTAAAAATATAAAATATATGTTACAATAATTTACAATTATTTGCAATGAGTTATTTTTACAATAATTCATATTTTATAAATATTATTCATTTTATGTTATATCTTATAAATATAATTATATGTTTATATAATATATGAGTGTATGAATATGTATTTTATAAAATATAGATATAGAAATATAGAAATATATTTTTACATATTTTATATATTTATATCTATTTTTATATTAAAAATATAAAATTTATTTTACAATAATTTACAATGAGTTATTTTCGCTACAACAACATAAACATCAGATGGCTTAGAAAAACTTTAAAAATCAGGGTGTGACACTTGGGCACTTCCAGGGGCTGAAGTCTGTCCTTCTGTGCCCTTTGCAGACGTCAACTCCCGCTCTGCCCGTGTGCTCTTCCTGCTGGTGGTGCCCGGGCACCTGGTGTTCCTCTACACCATCCACTCCATGCAGGGGGGGCACACCACGCTCACCCTCATCTTCATCGTCTTCTACATGACAGCAGCGCTGCTCCAGGTGAGCTGGGAGCCCTGGGGGGCTGGCATGGCTCAGGGGACACGGGTGGCACCTGCTCAGGTGTCCCTGTCCCTGCCCAGAGATCCTGTGCAGGGCAGAGGGATCCCTCAGGAACTCCTTTGTGGGCACCTGAGCACACAGTTCTTCCATCCTGCCATTCCTGGGGAGTTTAAAATCTGCCTTTTGTCTCTTTTAAGTCCTTTTGGTAGCCAAAGTGTTTCTGTCCTGGGGGTGGTTTGACAGTTTGGAAAGGCCTGGTGATGAAAAGAGGATGTGGAATTTTGCAGGAGTGTGTGCCCGGTGCTGCCCTTTGCCCTGGCATTCCCTGGGGCTGGGGGAGCCCACAGGGCTGGGAGGGACACACAGACCAAAGGCTTGGGAGGATCCAGTGCAGATTTTGTTGTGGCCATGGGGTTAATTGTTCTCATGGGGTTGTTGTGGGGTTGTTGTGGGGTTGTTGTGGGGTTGTTGTGGCCATGGGGGTTCTTGTTTCCATGGGGTTAATTGTGGCCTGTGGGGTTCTTGTTTCCATGGGGTTAATTGTGGCCATGGGGTTAGTTGTGGCTATGGTTGTGGCCTTTGGGGTGGTTGTGGCCTGTGGGGTTGTTGTGCCCACAGGGTTAATTGTGCCCTTGGGGTGGTTGTGGCCCACAGGGTTGTTTTGTTGTGGCCTGTGGGGTTAGTTGTGGCCATGGGCTGGTTGTGGCCATGGGGCTGTTGTGCCCACAAGGTAATTGTGGACATGGGGTTGTTATGGGGTTAACTGTGGCCCACGGGGTTGTTGTGGGGTTGCTGTGGCCTTTGAGGTTGTCGTAGCCCATGGGGTTAATTGTGCCCATGGAGTTGTTGTGGCCACAGGGTTGTTTTGTTGTGCCCCTGGGGTTGTTGTGGCCCTTGGGGTTAATTGTGGCCATTGGCTTGTTGTGCCCACAGGGTTATTGTGGCCATGGGGTTGTTATGGGGTTAATTGTGGCCCATGGAGTGGTTGTGGCTGTGGGGTTGTTGTGGCTGTGGGGTTGTTGTGGCTGTGGGGTTGTTGTGGCCATGGGATTGTTGTCCCCATGGGATTATTGTGGCCTATGGGGTTAAGTGTGCCCATGGGGTTGTTGTGGCCCATGGGGTTGTTGTGGCCCATGGGGTGGTTGTTCCCATCGGGTGGTTGTTCCCATGGGGTTGCGCTCCCCTGGGCCAGGCAGGGCCGCCGTGGGGTTTGCAGGGCCGCAGTGGGGCTGCAGGGCTGCAGTGGAGTTTGCAGGGCCGCCGTGGGGGCTGCAGGGCCGCAGCGGGGCTGCACAGGGGCTCAGGGCCGCAGTGGGGCTGCAGGGCCGCAGTGGGGCTGCAGGGCCGCAGCGGGGCTGCATAGGGGCTCGGGGCTGCAGTGGGGTTTGCAGAACTGCAGTGAGGTTTGCAGAACTGCAGTGGGGTTTGCAGGGCCGCAGTGGGGTTTGCAGGGCCGCAGTGGGGTTTGCAGGGCCGCAGTGGGGTTTGCAGGGCCGCAGTGGGGCTGCAGGGCCGCAGCGGGGCTGCAGTGGGGCTCGGGGCTGCAGTGGGGTTTGCAGAACTGCAGTGGGGTTTGCAGGGCCGCAGTGGGGTTTGCAGGGCCGCAGTGGGGTTTGCAGGGCCGCAGTGGGGCTGCACAGGAGCTCAGGGCTGTGCTGCCGTGGCTCTTGCAGGTGCTGATCCTGCTCTACATCGCTGACTGGATGGTGCACTGGATGTGGGGCAGGCACCTGGACCCCGACAACTTCTCCATCCCGTACCTGACAGCCCTGGGGGACCTCATTGGGACAGGGCTGCTGGCCCTCAGCTTCCACGTGCTCTGGCTCATCGGGGACAGGGACTCCGATGTTGGGGATTAAACCTCCCTGCTCCTCCCTTCCCACAGCTCTCCTCCTTCCATTTGTTGTTTCTTTGCTTCCCCTTCCTGTCCTGCCACCCACCCTGGAAGATTTCACCTTTGATATTGGATTCTCATTATTTTCAATGGGAATTTTACCTGGTTTATATTTCAAGCCGAGTTTGTAAAAAAAAGAAAAATCTTATCTAGTTTTGGGAAGGACAAACAAACAAACAAAAAGTGTAACGAGACAATCACTAAGTGCAATTTTTGTAGCAGTTGTGTCTGAACCAAGGTTCCAGAGAAGTTCCTGCTCGGTCAGGTCATGCAGGGAGCCCCCCCTGCCCCCTCCCTCGAGGTGCAGGGCTGCTTTTTTCGCTTCATAAGCGTTTTTTAAACCCTGCAGGTGGAGCTCAGGTCCGCTCAGCTGAGCTGGCACCTTCCAGCCAAGCACAACCTCATGGCCCAGGGCACGGGGTACCCCTGCCTTGGCTCCCTGAAGCTCCAGCCTGGGCCCACACCCAAAAATGGGGAGTGTCTGTGAAGGGGGATGAGGAGGATGGTGAGGAAGGCTCCTGTGTTCACTCCAGGAATGTGAGTGAGCTCGTTTGAGGCTGTCTGGGCTCTGCTGGCAGCTTCAAGCTCCCTTTTGCCACCCACCCCAGAGTGCAGCACGCTGCTCCTGCCTTGGTGAGCCTGGCCCAGAGGGGCTGGGGACCCTCCTCACCCATCGCCATCCCCCTGCCAGGGATCCCTGCTGGTGCTGCTCCATTTCCCTGGCTGACCTTCCCAGAGGGGTGGATGGACAAACAGCTCCTGGGTTTTGTGCCCAGGTTTCTTTTTGGGCTGCTGAGGGGCTCCTTGCAGGCAGGAAAAGCCCCCCAGCAGCTCCCCCAGCTGAGCCTGGGCTGCTCCCAGCTGGGCAGGAGCGTTTTGCTCCTGCTTCTGTAAGGGAAGGACATCCATGGGATTTATTCTGCCAGCTGGAAATGCAGGATCACACACAGGGGCCTGGCTCTTGGAGCAGGAACAGGAACCAACCCCTGCCCTTGTGTAAAACCTGGGATTATTGGGGCTGAGCCCTGGCAGGGCAGGGTTCCCTCCTCTGCTGCTTCCCCTCCTGCTTTTTGTGGAATTCCTGCTCTTCCCCTTAGGCCATGCTGGGAGGGCAGGAAAAAGCCACAGCAAGTGCACCCAGAGGGGCAAACCAAGACCAAAGTTAGGCCAGGCTCATGTGCCAGGCCAGAGCTGGGCCTGGCTCCAGATGATGCTGTTGGAAAGGAGGGTCAGGATGAAGGAGTTCTGGATTGCTGGAAAACAGAGTCAGGATGGAATTCTGGAAATCCACGGAGCAGATGGAGCCAAACCAGAGCTCCTGGCTGCTCCAGGCCCTCTCTGGTGCTCTGCAAACCCTTCCCTGCTGCTGGAGCTGAGCAGGAGGCAGGGCTGGGCTCCAGGCTGCTCCTCCTGAGTTGTATTTTGAGGTGATTTCCCCCTTTTTTTTCCCTTGCTAATCCAGCATCAGGCTCAGTTTCCCTCCTCCTGTGCTCCATGTCCACGTGGGAGCAGCTGTGATCCTCCTCTGTCCCCTCTGGTGACATTTCTCAGCTTTCCTTTGGCCAAAGGAAAAAACCCAACCACAAAACAAACCCTGTCCCTGCTGTGCTGAGCTCTCAGCCCAGGGAATCCTGGAATATTATTTTCCTGGAATATTATTTTCCTGGAATATTATTTTCCTGGAATATTATTTTCCTGGAATGTTATTTTATTTTCCTGGAATTTTATTTTCCTGGAATGTTATTTTATTTTCCTGGAATGTTATTTTATTTTCCTGGAATATTATTTTCCTGGAATATTATTTTCCTGGAATGTTATTTTCCTGGAATGTTATTTTCCTGGAATATTAATTTCTGAAATATTTTCTGGAATATTCTCAGCTGCTCACCTGATTTCTCTGCCTGATGTTGAGGAATTAAATGCAAGATTTCCTTCCATTAACACTTCAGCTTTTATGGATATAAAGAGAAGCTCTGCTGGCTTTTTTTTGGTGTCACATCACCACTTAATCCCCCAGGAAAAAATTCCCTAGAGGAGGAATCTGCTTCTCATGGTGGGGCTGGGGGGGAGTCTGTACATTAAATATGGTCAAAGGTGTGCTTGGGGAATGGTCAGGGAATAATTTCATTTAAAATGAGGAATATTGATGGAAAAACAAAACAAAAACAAACCTCTTCCCACTGGTTGCACTCCAATGCATGCCTACTCTACAGCTGCCTGCAGATGAAAATCCTGGTTTACTCTTTTATTAAAGGAAAAAAAGACTGTCTTAATTATTTATAGTTCCTATAACTGACAGATGTCGGCCTAATGGATAAATTATATTTGGTTAAATAAAGATGACATTTATTTATGTGGACTCTGGTGGTTGTTTTGTTTTTTTTTTCCATCAGGTTGAAGGCCCCACTCAGGTTTTGAGGTTTATTTGAGCTCAGGGTGAATTTGAGGCTTATTTGAGCTCTCTTTTGATAGGAGAGTTAGGAAAATCAAATAAACTGCTGGGCTGGCATTAGTGAGAGTGCCAGGTGACCTCAGCCATGCCCTTGGTCAGGTCCTGGCAGCTCCCAGCAGGAATCCAGGTGTTTGTTCAGCATCAAGGCCCTGCTGCCACGTGGTCTCTGCCTTTTCCTGCTGATTTTGTGGAATAAAAGGGAATAGAAAAGGGTAAAAAGGGTTCTGCCCCTTCTGGGGTGCAGAAAAACCCCTGGAGTTGCAGGAATTGGTGTTTCCCTGCAGGGCTGTGCCTCCAGAGCAGGGTCTTGGTGCAGAATCCTGTGGTGTTGTGAGGGTTTTAGGACAAGGTGAGAGAATTTGATTTTAAATTTTCAGAAGGCTGATTTATTTTATATTTTATGATATTATATTTTGTTTATATTTTATGATATTATATTAAAAGAAATGATAAACCAAAACTATACTAAAGAAAGAGAAAGGATACATCAGAAGGCTAGAAAAGAATGAATAATAAAAACCTGTGACAGGCTCAGAGAGTGATTGGTCGTTAAATTAAAACAATTCACATGCTGGGTAAACAGTTTTCTAAATTGGGGGTGTATGGGACTGAATCTGGGGGTGCACAGAGCAGGATCTGGGGATACACAGAGCAGATCTGGGGGTGCACAGAGCAGGATCTGGGGGTGCACAGAGCAGGTCTGGGGGTGCACAGAGCAGGTCTGGGGGCACATAGAGCAGGATCTGGGGGTGCACAGAGCAGGTCTGGGAACACGGGATGTGCAGGGCTGGGTCTGGGGGTGCACAAGGCAGATCTGGGGGTGCACAGCTCAGATCTGGGGTGCACAGAGCAGATCTGGGGGCACACAGAGCAGGATCTGTTGCCATAGGGGATGTGCAGAGCTGGATCTGGGGGTGCAGGATCAGGATCTGGGGGATCAGGGGTGCATGGGGCTGGGTTTGGGACTGCATGGGGCTGGATCTGGGGGTGCACAGAGCTGGAGATGTGCAGGGCTGGATTTGGGGGTGCAGGATCAGGATCTGGGGGATCGGGGTGCATGGGGCTGGGTTTGGGACTGCATGGGGCTGGATCTGGGGGTGCACAGAGCTGGGTCTGGGTGGGGTGCACAGAGCAGATCTGGGGGCACAGGGCTGGGGATGCAGGGGGCTGGATCTGGGGACATGGGGGATGTGCAGGGCTGGGTCTGGGGGTGCACAGAGCAGATCTGGGGGTGCACAGAGCAGATCTGAGGGGGAACAGCGCAGGGTCTGCTGCCATAGGGGTGCACACAGCAGATCTGGGCATACACAGCGCAGATTTGGGGGCGCACACACGCAGGATCTGCTGTCACGGGGGTGCACAGAGCAGATCTGGGGGTGCACACAGCAGGATCTGCTGCCATAGAGGTGCACACAGGAGGGTCTGGGGGCGCACAGAGCAGGATCCGCTGTCACAGGGGGCGCACAGAGCAGATCTGGGGGCGCACACAGCAGATCTGGGGGCGCATACAGCAGATTTGGGGGCGCACACAGAGCAGGATCCGCTGTCACAGGGGGTGCACACAGCAGATCTGGGGGCGCACACAGAGCAGGATCCGCTGTCACAGGGGCTGTTCCGGGATCCATCCGGCGCTGGCCCCGGCGGAAGGCACCGAACTACAGATCCCGGCAGCCCCGGGAGGCCGCGGCGCTGCCCCGGCTGAGCCTCACATGAGCGAGCGGGGCCGGGCCGGGATGGGGCAGAGGGATCGGATGTTCAAGGTGCTGGTGGTGGGGGACGCCACGGTGGGCAAGACCTCGCTGGTGCAGCGCTACGCCAACGACAGCTTCAACCGGCACTACAAATCCACCGTGGGCGGTGAGGCCGCCGGGGGTACCGGCCTAACGGGGATACCGGGGCTACCGGGGGCTCCTTGGGGCTAACGAGGGGTTTCGGGGGTTACCGGGGGCTTGCCGAGCGGTTATCGGGGGGTTCTCTGGGGTTACCGGGGGGTTCTTCTCGGGGGTTCTCTGGGGTTACCGGGGAGTCCTTGGGCGTTACCGGGGGGTTACCGAGTGGTTACCGGGGGCTCCTTGGGGATTACCGGGGGGCTCCTTGGGGTTACCGAGGGGTTACCGGGGGTGCCGTGGGTTTTACCGGGGATTCTCGGGGGTTACCGGGGCGCTACCGGGGGGTTTCCAGAGGGTTATCGGGTGGTGCCCTGGGGTTACCGGAGGGTTACCGGGGGGGTTCTCGGGGGTTACCGGGCGGCTCTTGGGGTTCCCTGGGGTTTCCAGGGGTTCTCAGGGGGTTACCGGGGGGTCCTTGGGGTTACCGAGGGGTTACCGGGGGGCTTCCGGGTGACTATCGGGGGTTACCGGAGGTTACCAGGGGGTCCTTGGGGGTACCGAGGGGTTTCCGGGTGGTTCTCAGGGTCTTCTTGGGCGTTTCTTGGGGTTTTTCTGGGGGTTCCCGGGGGTTGCCAGGGTCCAGCACCCCGCCGGTCCCGGGGCACATCCCCAGCCCGCACCGTGCCCCTCATGCCAGGGGAGCTCCCCCCTCTCTCCCCGTCCTCTGGGGTTGGGAGTTTGGGGTGGTTACAGCCGGCTATCATCGGTGATTTATGGGCTGGTTCTCAGGGTCTTCCCTGAGTGTTTCTTGGGGTTTTTCTGGGGTTCCCTGGGAATAACCACCCCAGGGTCAAGATGGATAGGCTGGTTTTATGGGCTCACATCCCCACCATCCGCACCTGGTTTGGCCCTGAACAGCCAGGAGCCCTCCCCTCTCCCTGGTCGTTTGGGGGCCCCATCCTTCTGGGAGTTTGGGGTGGGAACACCCCGGGAATTTCATGGATAGATTTAGGGGGTCATCACCCAGAAAAAAACATCAGAGTGATGGTTTTCCCTGAAGTGCCCAGGGGATTCTGGTGCTCTGTCCGGTTCATCTGGGGTGCCCCTACCCCTGGGAATAACCAACCCCAGGAGCTGCAAGATGGATAGGCCTGAGGTTATAGGCTCAGCTCATCCCAGTCAAACCATCAGCAGCGCTGGTTTGGTGTTAATTGAACAGCCCTGAAGCCCCCAGGAGCTTCTGCCTGGCTCATTTGGGGTGCCCCATCCTTCTCCCAGCCCCTGGATAACCACCCCAGGAGTTTCAAGATGGATAGGCTGAGTTTATAGGCTCAGCTCATCCCAGTCAAACCATCAGCCGTGATGGTTTGGCGTTAATTGAACAGCCCTGAAGCCCTCAGGAGCTTCTGTCCCCCTGCCAGGCTCATTTGGGGTGCCCCTACCCCTTGGAATAACCACCCCAGGAGCTGCAAGATGGATAGGCTGAGGTTATAGGCTCAGCTCACATCAGTAAAACCATCAGAAATGCTGGTTTGGTATTAACTGAACAGTCCTGAAGCTTTTGTCCCTCTGCCCAGCTCATCTGGGGTGCCCCTACTCCTTGGAATAACCACCCCAGAAGCTCTTAGATGGGTAGGCTGAGGTTCCAGGCTCAGCTCATCCCAGTAAAACCAGCAGCAGGGCTGGTTTGGCATTTATTGAACAGCCCTGAGGCCCCAGGAGCTTCTGCCTGGCTCTGGGAGATTGGGGTGCCCCATCCTTCTCCCAGCCCCTGGATGAACCACCCCTGGGAGCTGGAGCTGCCAGGGAAACCCAGGAGTTTATAGGCTCAAAAGAGCAGAGCTGTTTAAATCTTCTTATTCCTGAGCTGGTTTGGATTAACTGAAAAGTCCTGAAGCTTTTGGCCCCCTGCCCAGCCCATCTGTGCAGCCCCTTCCTGGGAACCACCTTTGTGCTCTTAGATGGTTTTGGTCAGTTCCAGGCTGGGCTCATCCCAGGTTGAAAACCAGCACAGGGCTGGTTTGGCACAGGGTTGGACTCTTTGGCCTGGCTGCTGAGGGGCAAACATGGGGGAAGCTCTGGGAGATGGGAATGGGGCTGACCCCAGGCAGGGGGTTCTTTCCCTGTGAATGAGGTTAACCTGGAAGGTGATTCAGCTTGGAAAGACCCCAGGACACCTCCCCAAGGACCCAAAATTGAGCAGAGCTGTTTAAATCTTCTTATTCCTGAGCTGATTCAGGGATGGAGGGACCTCAGACTCAGAGGGACCCCATAAACTGGGCTGGGCCCTCTCTCCCAAGTTGGAATGGCTGCATTCAGCTTGGAAAGGACTTTTCTCTTTGTGCTTTCTTCCTGGTTTTGGTCAGTTCCAGCCCAGCTGGGTCTGCCTGCCAGGTTGAAATCCTGACACATCTGAGAACAGCACAGGGCTTCCTCTTTTGACTCACTGGTGACAGCAAACATGGGGTGATTCAGCTCAGAAGGGACCTCAGATCTCCTCTGACCCCATGGGCAGGGACACCTTTCCCTGTCCCAGGTTGTTATGGGATGATTCAGCTCAAAGGGACCTCACAGCACCTCTGACCCCATAAACAGGGACACCTTTTCCCTGTCCAAGGTTATTATGGGATGATTCAGCTTAGCAGGACCTCACAGCTCCTCTGACCCCATGGGCAGGGACACCTTTCCCTGTCCCAGGTTGTCATGGGATGATTCAGCTTCAAAAGGGACCTCAGATCTCCTCTGACCCCATAAACAGGGACACCTTTCCCTGTCCCAGGTTGCTCCAAGCCCCATCCAGCTTGGAGCTGTTCTTGGGCTGGTGACCCTGGTGCAGGATTTGGGAGGGCTCTGGGAGATGGGGAGAGGCTGTGCAGGTGCAGAATGGCCCTGAGCAGCTTTGCTTTCCTTTCCTTTCCTTTCCTTCCTGCTTTTTTGGGAATTCTCCAGTGGATTTTGCCCTGAAGGTGGTTCAGTGGTCGGAGTCAGAGACGGTTCGGCTGCAGCTCTGGGACATTGCAGGTATTTGCAAGGTTTTCTTCATGTTCTCAGTGTTTTGGCCTTTTTTGCCTTCCCTTTTTCCTTTTCCCTTTTTCCTTTTCCTTCCCCCCTTTTCCTTTTTCCCCTTTTCCTTTTTCCCCTTTTCCTTTCCCCCCTTTTCCTTTCCCCCCTTTTCCTTTCCCCCTTTTCCTTTCCCCCCTTTTCCTTTTCCCCCTTTTCCTTTTTCCCCTTTTCCTTTTCCCCCTTTTCCTTTTCCCCTTTTCCTTTTTCCCCTTTTCCTTTTTCCCCTTTTCCTTTTTCCCCTTTTCCTTTCCTCTTTTTTCTTCCCTTTCCCCTTTCTTTCCCCTTTCCTCTTCCTTTTCCTTCTCCCCCAAAAATAAATCCCAGCTGCCTGTGGATTCCAGGGCCAGGACTGCTCTGCTTTTCTGCCTCCAGCCTGCTGTAGCAATTTAAATATTTAATTAAAAATCCACCTGCAAGGAATGCCCACAGTTGCTGAGCCTTTCTCCTCTGTCCCAGAGCAGAGGAAATGTGGAACTGGCTGGATATGAAACTCCTCAGCTCCAAATTTTGGGTTAAACCCCAAATTTCTGGCACGAGACACACTCTGAGGGACAGAATTATAAAAGCTGGAGTGGACAAGGAGCTGGAGAAGGGCGGAGGAATGAAATTCCCAAATTCCCTGGCACCAGGAGAGCTCTGGGCAGCAGCATCTCTAAAATGGCCCCTGTGGATGTGGAGCAGGGAGGAAAACAGGGCTGTGGTTTCCTGTGGCTGGGCTGCCTGGGATCCTTAAAATGGCATCAGGAAGGAGAAGTTGGCAGAGTCAGCAATGCAGCGAGAAACTTTCGGTTTTGGCCCCAAAAAGGAGTTGGAGGTGGGGAAGCAGAGCTGGCACTGTGCCCCTGTGGTGCCCAGGGACACCCAGGTGGCCTCAGGGCACGGGGTTACAGGGGAATAATGCAAATATTGGGGTGCCCCATGCCTGGGTTCCATGGGAATAATGGAAATACTGGGGTGCCCCATCCCTGGGTTACAGGGGAATAATGCAAATATTGGGGTGCCCCATCCCTGGGTTACAGGGGAATAATGGAAATATTGGGGTGCCCCATCCCTGGGTTCCAGGGGAATAATGGAAATATTGGGGTGCCCCATCCCTGGGGGTTACAGGGGAATAATGGAAATATTGGGGTGCCCCATCCCTGGGTTGGGGAATAATGGGATATTAGGGTGCCCCATCCCAGACACAGGGAATAATGGAGTGTATTTTGGTGTGTTCATCCCTGGGTTCCATGGGAATAATGGAAATATTGGGGTGCCCCATCCCTGGGCACTGTTTTAGGGAATAATGGATGTATTGGGTGTGTTTCCCTGGTTTCTTTACAGGGGAATAATGGAAATATTTGTGGAGTTTCCCTGGGTTACTTTGGGAATAATGGAAATATTGGGGTACCCCATCCCTGGGTTCCATGGGAATAATGGAAATATTGGGGTGCCCCATCCCTGGGCACTGGGTTACAGGGGAATAATGGAAATATTGGGGTGCCCCATCCCTGGGCACTGGATTAGAGGGGAATAATGCAAATACTGGGGTGCCCCATCCCTGGGTTCCATGGGAATAATGGAAATATTGGGGTGCCCCATCCCTGGGGGTGTCCCAAAGCACTGACATGGGGAAAGGGCCTTGCCCGTTGGGTGATCTGGGATCCCTTTTAACCCAGACAGACCTGGTGTGTATTTTGTGTGTTCCTCTGTGGGTTGTGTGGGGTTTTGTGTGCATTTCATGTGTTTCTCTGTGTGTTTGTATGCTTTTTGGATGTATTTTGTGCGTTTCTCTGTGGGTTCGTGTGGTTTTTGTGTGTTTGTGTGGTTTTTCTGTGTTTCTCAGTGGGTTTTGTGTGTTTCTGTGTGGGATTTTGTGTGTGTTTTGTGTGTTTCTCTGTGTTTCTTTGTGGGTTTGTATGGTTTTTGTGGAGTTTTGTGTGTTTCTCTTTGGGTTTGTATGGTTTTGTTGTGTTTCTCTATTTCCTCTGTGTGTTGGTACAATTTTTGTGTGTTTCTCTGTGGCTTTATGTGTATTTTGTGTGTTTCTGTGTGGGTTTGTACAGTTTCTGTGTGTTTCTGTTGGGTTTTGTGTGTATTTTGTGTGTTTCTGTGTGGAGTTTTGTGTGTATTTTGTGTGTTTCTGTGTGGGGTTTTGTGTGTATTTTGTGTGTTTCTGTGTGGGGTTTTGTGTGTTTCTCTGTGGGTTTTGTGTGTTTCTTTGTGTGTTTGTGTGGTTTTTGTGTGTTCCCCTGTGAGTTTGTATGGTTTTTGTGTTTTTATCTGTGGATTTTCCATGATTCTGTGACCTGACCCCTGCCCAGCCCAGAGATTCCCAGCCAGCCCACACCCCAAATCCCCCCAAAAACCCACACTAAAAACCCCACAATCACATGATCTACCTAGATAACACCCCACAATCACACAATCTACCTGCACAAACCCCAAAATAACAACTCTGGCTGGATTTTTTTCCTCTGGTTCTGATCCCAAAAGGGTCATGTGGTTTCCATGTGTGGGTCTGTGTATTTCTCTGTTGGGTTTGTATGGTTTTTGTGTGTTCCTCTGTGTTTCTCTATAGGTTTGTGTTTTTCTGTGGGTTTGTGTGTTTCTGTGTGGGGTTTTGTGTGTTTTTGTGTGTTTCTTTGTGTGTTTGTGTGTTTTTATGTGGGTTTGTGTGTTTCCTCTGTATTTCTCTGTAGGTTTCTACAATTTTTGTGTGTTTCTCTCTGGGGTTTGTGTGTTTCTCTGTAGGTTTTCCATGATTCCATGACCTGACCCTTGCCCAGCCCAGAAATTCCCAGCCAGCCCACACCCCAAATCCCCTAAAATGAACACACACACACACACCAAAACCACCCCACAATCACACAACCTACCTAGATAACACCCCACAAATGCACAACCTACCTAGATAACACCCCACAATCACACAATATACGTAGATAACACCCAAAATACCAACTCTGGCTGGGTTTTTTCTCTGGTTCTGACCCAAGGGCAGGAACGTTTCACGTCCATGACCCGCCTGTACTACAGGGAGGCCTCGGCCTGTGTCATCATGTTTGATGTCACCAACAGCAGCACCTTCAGCAACAGCCAGAAGTGGAAGCAGGACCTGGACAGCAAACTGGTGCTGCCAGACGGGAGCCCCGTGCCCTGCCTGCTGCTGGCCAACAAGGTGGGCAGCCTGCCCGGGCTGGGGATGGGGTTTGCTGGGTTTTTTTGGGGGGGTTTGTGTGGTTTTCTGTGGGTTTGTGTGGTTTTTGTGTGTTTCTCTGTGGGGTTTTGTGTGTTTCTCTGTGGGTTTGTGTGGTTTTTTGTACGTTTCTCTGTGGGTTTCTATGGTTTTTGTGTGTTTTTCTATAGGTTTGTGTGTTTCTCTGTGGGTTTTTGTGTGTTTCTCTGTGTTTGTATGGGGTTTTGTATAATTTTGTGTGTTTCTCTGTGGGTTTCTATGGTTTTTGTGTGTTTCTCTGTGTGTTTGTGTGGTTTTTGTGTGTTTCTCTGTGGGGTTTTGTGCGTTTCTCTGTGGGGTTTTGTGTGTGCTGTGTGTGTTTTGTGTCTTTCTCTGTGGGTTTGTGTGGTTTTTGTGTGTTTTTCTATAGGTTTGTGGGTTTTTGTGGGTTTCTCTGTGTTTGGATGGGTTTTTGTGTAATTTTGTGTGTTTCTCTGTGGCTTTCTATGGTTTTTGTGTGTTTCTCTGTGGGTTTGTGTGTTCCTGTGTGTGTCTGTATGGAGTTTATGTGTTTCTCTGTGGGTTTTTGTGTGTTTCTCTGTGGGTTTGTGTGGGTTTTGTGTGTTTCTCTGTGTTTGTATGGGTTTTTGTGTAATTTTGTGTGTTTCTCTGTGGCTTTCTATGCTTTTTGTGTGTTTCTCTGTGGGTTTGTGTGTTCCTGTGTGTGTTTGTATGGGGTTTGTGTGTTTCTCTGTGGGGTTTTGTGTGTGCTGTGTGTGTTTTGTGTGTTTCTCTGTGGGTTTGTGTGGTTTTTGTACGTTTCTCTGTGGCTTTCTATGGTTTTTGTGTGTTTTTCTATAGGTTTGTGGGTTTTTGTGGGTTTCTCTGTGTTTGGATGGGTTTTTGTGTAATTTTGTGTGTTTCTCTGTGGGTTTCTATGGTTTTTGTGTGTTTCTCTGTGGCTTTCTATGCTTTTTGTGTGTTTCTCTGTGGGTTTGTGTGTTCCTGTGTGTGTTTGTATGGGGTTTGTGTGTTTCTCTGTGGGGTTTTGTGTGTGCTGTGTGTGTTTTGTGTGTTTCTCTGTGGCTTTCTATGGTTTTTGTGTGTTTTTCTATAGGTTTGTGGGTTTTTGTGGGTTTCTCTGTGTTTGGATGGGCTTTTGTGTAATTTTGTGTGTTTCTCTGTGGGTTTCTATGGTTTTTGTGTGTTTCTCTGTGGGTTTCTATGGTTTTTGTGTGTTTCTCTGTGTGTTTGTGTGGTTTTTGTGTGTTTCTCTGTGGGTTTTGTGTGTTTCTGTGTGGGTTTGTGTGGTTTTTGTGTGTTTCTCTGTGGGGTTTTGTGTGTTTCTCTGTGGGTTTCTATGGTTTTTGTGTGTTTCTCTGTGGGGTTTTGTGTGTGCTGTGTGTGTTTTGTGTGTTTCTCTGTGGGTTTGTGTGGTTTTTGTACGTTTCTCTGTGGCTTTCTATGGTTTTTGTGTGTTTTTCTATAGGTTTGTGGGTTTTTGTAGGTTTCTCTGTGTTTGGATGGGTTTTTGTGTAATTTTGTGTGTTTCTCTGTGGGTTTTTATGGTTTTTGTGTGTTTCTGTGTGGGTTTGTGTGGTTTTTGTGTGTTTCTCTGTGGGGGTTTGTGTGTTTCTCTGTGGGTTTGTGTGGTTTTTGTACATTTCTCTGTGGGTTTCTATGGGTTTTGTGTGTTTTTCTATAGGTTTGTGTGTTTCTCTGTGGGTTTTTTGTGTTTCTCTGTGTTTGGATGGGCTTTTGTGTAATTTTGTGTGTTTCTCTGTGGGTTTGTGTGGTTTTTGTGTGTTTCTCTGTGGGGTTTTGTGTGTTTCTCTGTGGGGTTTTGTGTGTTTCTCTGTGGGTTTGTGTGGTTTTTGTGTGTTTCCCTGTGGGGTTTTGTGTGTGCTGTGTGTGTTTTGTGTGTTTCTCTGTGGGTTTGTGTGGTTTTTGTGTGTTTCTCTGTGGGTTTCTATGGTTTTTGTGTGTTTCTCTGTGGGTTTGTGTGTTCCTGTGTGTGTTTGTATGGGGTTTGTGTGTTTCTCTGTGGGTTTTTGTGTGCGCTGTGTGTGTTTTGTGTGTTTCTGTGGTTTTTGTGTGTTTCTGTGTGGGTTTGTATGATTTTTGTGTGTTTCTCTGTGTTTCTGTGTGTTTCTTGGTGTGTTTGTGTGCTTCTGTGTGGGTTTTGTGTGTTTATGTTTTCCTGTGTGTGTTTCTGTGTGTTTGTGTGTTTTTGTGTGGGTTTTTTTGTGTTTCTCTGTGGGTTTCTATGGATTTTGTGTGTTTCTCTGTGGGTTTGTGTGTTTCTCTGTGTTTCTCTGTGTTTCTCTGTGGGTTTGTGTTTTTCTGTGGGGGTCTTTGTGTGTTTTGTGTGTGTTTCTCTGTGGGTTTGTATGGGTTTTGTGTGTTTTGTTTTGTGGGTTTGCAGTGCCCATCCCTGGAGGTGTCCCCTGGAGGTGGCACTGAGTGCTTGGGGATGGGATGAGGCTGGGGACTCAATGATTGGGATTTTTCCACCCTCAGGGATTTTCCTGGAATTCTGTTTTGAGGCAACAACTCTGCCTCAATGGATCAGGGACACCTGGAGAGCTCAGGGCCAGACTCTGCCTGTGTGCCCATCCTGTTGGCATCAGTGCCACCTTGGTGCCACCACACCTGTGCCACCTGCCCTGGGCAGGGAGCCCGGGCAGGTTTGGGATGGGACGAGCTTGGGGAGGCAGATTTGGGGTGAGGGATGAGATTTGTGAGGCAGATTTGGGATGGGACGAGCTTGGGGAGGAAGATTTGGGGTAGGATGAGGTTGGGGAAGGAGATTTGGGATGAGGGATGCGGTTGGGGAGGCAGATTTGGGGTGAGGGATGCGGTTGGGGAGGCAGATTTGGGATGGGATGAGGTTGGAGAGGCAGATTTGGGATGAGGGACGAGCTTGGGGAGGTAGATTTGGGGTGAGGGATGAGATTTGGGAGGCAGATTTGGGATGGGACGAGGTTGGAGAGGCAGATTTGGGATGGGACGAGCTTGGGGAGGCAGATTTGGGATGGGATGAGGTTGGGGAGGCAGATTTGGGATGGGACGAGGTTGGAGAGGCAGATTTGGGATGGGACGAGCTTGGGGAGGCAGATTTGGGATGAGGGATGAGGTTGGAGGCAGATTTGGGATGGGACGAGGTTGGGGAGGCAGATTTGGGATGGGACGAGGTTGGGGAGGCAGATTTGAGGGATGAGGGACAGGTTGGAAGCTCCATTCCAGGCGTGCCTGGCTGAGGTGTGTCAGCACCTGAGATATCAGATAAAGAAATTTCTGCTTGCAACACCCCAGGGAGAGCCTTGCCCTGAGATCTGGCAGGGCTGAGCTGCCTCCCAGGGCCCTCCCAGCTGCAAAATTGGGGAGAAATTCCCAATTCCCAAAAAATCCCAGGCTGTCCCATCCCTGGGGGTGTCCCAGGCCAGGTTGGAGCAGCCTGGCACAGTGGAAATGTCCCTGCCCATGGATGATTTTAATGAGGAGTTAAATTTATTAAATTATTTCTAAATTAAATGTATCAATTAAATTAAAATTCCTCCAACCCAAGCCATTGTGGGATTGATTGAATGCCCCATTTTTCTGCCTTGCAGTGTGACCTTTCCCCGTGGGCAGTGACCAGGGAGGAAATCGATCGGTTCAGCAAAGAAAATGGATTTTCAGGGTGGGTGGAGACGTCTGTGAAGGAAAACAAAAACATCAACGAGTCCATGAGGTAGGAGCTGTGCCTGGTGCTGTGTCCTGGGCTGGTGTTTGAGGGACCCCAGGATGAGGGAAGAGATGGGATCTGACTCCATGTTTCAGAAGGCTGATTCATTATTTTATGATATCTATTATTATTATATTATATTAATATTATGTTATATTATATTATATTATATTATATTATATTATATTATATTATATTATATTATATTATATTATATTATATTATATTATATTATATTATATTATATTATATTATATTATATTATATTATATCATATCATATATATCATATCATATCATATCATATCATATTATATCATATCATATTATATCATATCATATTATATCATATTATATTATATCATATTATATTATATCATATTATATTATATCATATTATATTATATCATATTATATTATATTATATTATATCATATCATATCATATCATATCATATCATATCATATCATATCATATCATATCACATTACATCATATTATATTACATCATATTATAGTATAGTATACTATAGTTTATATTTAGTATATTATAGTATATTATATAGTATTACATCATATTATAGTATAGTATAATATAGTATATTTTAGTATAGTCTAGTATACTATATTATAGTATATTATATTACATTACATCATATTATATTACATATCATATCATATCACATTACATATATTATAGTATAGTATATTTAGTATATTATATTTAGTATATCATATTTATATTAATTATATTATATTTAGTATATTATAGTATACTATATTATGTTTAGTATATTATAGTATATTATATTACATTACATCATATTATATTACATCATATTATATTACATCATATTATATTACATATCATATCATATCACATTACATATATTATATTATGCCATGCCATGCCAGTCATATAATGTCATATAATGTCATGTCATATAATGTCATATCATATAATGTGATATGATATGATATATTATATCATATTATATCATATTATACTATACTATACTATATCTTATACTATATCTTATACTTATATACTTATACTATATCTATACCTTATACTATATCTTATGCTATCTTATATTATATTACACTATATTGATATACTAAAACTATACTAAAAGAACAGAGAGAAAAGGATTTCATCAGGAGGCTTGAAAGGAATAGAAAAGAATGATAATAAAATCTTGTGACCGCTCACAGCCTCGACACAGGCGGCTGTCATTGGTCACCAAGTAAAAAAAAATTCACATGCTGGGTAAATAATTCTCTAAATCACATTTCAAAGCAGCAGAACATGGAGAAGCTGAAGCTTCTCAGCTTCGCAGGAGAAAAGATCTCAACAAAAGGATTTTCCATAAAATCTGGCTGTGGCAGTGTCCCAGAGCAGCCCTGGCAGTGCCCAAGGCTCCTGGGCAAAGAGGATTTTTCAGAAAATATGACGGTGACAGGGAAGGGCAGGGGCAAAACACTGCTTTGCTTTTTTTTTTTATTTCTTTTCTGCACTGCCCAACTCTCTACAAATCCATTTCTTGCATTTCTGAGCTTTGCTTTTTTATTTTTTATTTCTTTTCTGCACTGCCCAACTCTACAAATCCATCTCCAACACTTCTGAGCTTTGCTTTTTATTTATTTATTTTCTGCACTGCCCAACTCTACAAATCCATCTCCAACATTTCTGAGCTTTGCTTTTTTTAATTTTTTATTTATTTTCTGTAATGCCCAAACTCTCTACAAATCCATTTCCAACATTTCTGAGCTTTGCTTTTTTAATTTTTTATTTCTTTTCTGCACTGCCCAACTCTCTACAAATGCATTCCTCACACTTCTGAGCTTTGCTTTTTTTGCTTTTTTAAAATTTTTTATTTCTTTTCTGCACTGCCCAATGCTGCTGATTCAAAAAAACCCAAAAACCCCAAAATAAAACCAAAACAAAAAAACCCAAAAAGACCAATAAAACCCCAAAAAAGCCCCAAATCAAACTCAGTAATTTTTTTCCCCAGGGTTCTGATTGAGAAGATGATGTCCTCATCCACAGGAGACGGCAGCTCCTGCCCTGCTGGCACTGGGGATTACATCAGCATCAAGGAGACCTCGCCTCCCGGCTGGGCCTGCTGCTGAGCCCCTGGCACTGCAGCTCTTCATCTCCCCCCTCATCATCATCATCATCGTCATCGTCATCGTCACGGTCACCTCTCCCTGGACTGTCCCTGGTTTGGGGTTTTTTCCTGTGATTTGGAACTTTTCAGGGGCTGTTTCCTCAGCACAGCCCCGCTGCAGTGCCTTGGAGTGAGGGGTGGAGGAAGAGGAGTGGGAATGTTCCTCATTTGGGAATGTTCCTGATTTGGGAATGTTCCTGATTTGGGAATGTTCCTGATTTGGGAATGTTCCCTGATTTGGGAATATCCCTGATTTGGGAATGTTCCCTGATTTGGGAATGTTCTTGATTTGGGAATGTTCCTGATTTGGGAATATCATTGATTTGGGAATGTTCCTGATTTTGGGAATGTTCCTGATTTGGGAATATCCCTGATTTGGGAATATTCCTGATTTGGGAATATTCCTCTTTTTGAATATTCTTCATTAGGGAATGTTCCTGATTTGAGAATATTCCTTATTTGGGAATTTTCTTCATTTGAGAATATTCCTCATTTGGGAATATTCCTCATTTGGGAATATTCCTCTTTTTTGAATATTCCTGATTTGGGAATATTTCTCTTTTTGAATATTCCTCATTTATGAATATCCTCATTTTGAATATTCCTCATTTGGGGATATTCCTCATTTGGGAATATTCCTCATTGGGAATATTGTTAATTTAGGAATATTCCTCATTTGGGATATTCCTCTTTTTTGAATATCCCTCATTTTGAATATTCCTAATTTTGAATATTCCTCATTTTGAATATTCCTCATTTTTGAATATTCCTCATTTTGAATATCCCTCATTTGGGAATATCCCTCATTTGGGAACATCTCTCATTTTCTCTGCTGCTCTCATGGAGCACAATCCATGTCCAAGCAGTGCCTTGGATTACATTGAATTTTTATTTTATTTTTTTTAATTTTGAGCACTTCCCCCTCTGGCAGTGCTGGCCTGGGCTGCCAAAGGGATTTTTTAACTTTCTGCACCTTTACCCCTCCCTTTTGGGGACATTCCAGCAATTTCCTCCCTCCCTGCTCTGGGCGGGAGGGACCAGCACATCCCAGCAGGATGGGGATGAGGATGAGGATGAAGATGAGGATGAGGAGCTGGGTGTGCATCAGCACTGTGCAATTCTGGGGGTGAGCTGGGACCTGGGGCAGCTCAACCTGGGGAGCAGGGACCCCAAAATTTGGTCAGGATTTTCTCCTGACCTCCCTGGACCAGCACAACCCTCAGTATTTGGGTTCTTCCTGTGGAACAGAGACCCCAAAATTTGGTCAGGATTTTCTCCTGACCTATTTGGGTTCTTCCTGAACAGAAACCCCAAAATGTGGTCAGGAGCACAACCCTCACTGTTTGGGTTCTCTTTGTGGAACAGAACCCCAAAATTTGGTCAGGATTTGGGTTCTTCCTGTGGAACAGAGACCCCAAAATTTGGTCAGGATTTTCTCCTGACCTCCCTGGACCAGCACAACCCTCACTATTTGGGTTCTTCCTGTGGAACAGAGACCCCAAAATTTGGTCAGGAACTGCTCTGGCCTCCTTGGACTAGAACAATCCTCACTCCCCTGTGGAACAGAGACCCAAAAATTCCAAAAATTTGGTCAAGAGTTGCTCTGCCCTCCCTGCACCAGCAGAATCCTCACTATTTGGGTTCTTCCTGTGGAACAGAAACCCCAAAATGTGGTCAGGATTTTCTCCTGCCCTTCCTGGACCCACACAATCCTCACTGTTTGGGTTCTCCTGTGGAACAGAGACCCTTGCCTTCCTGGACCCACACAATCCTCACTGTTTGGGTTCTCTCTGTGGAACAGAACCCCCAAAATTTGGTCAGGAGTTGCTGGGTTCTCTCTGTGGAACAGAGACCCTGAAATGTGGTCAGGAATTGATCCTGCCCTCCCTGGACCCACAGAATCCTCACTATTTGGGTTCTTCCTGTGGAACAGAAACCCCAAAATTTGGTCAAGAGTTGCTGGGTCTTCCCTGTAAAGCAGAAATCCCAAAATTTGGTCAGGAGTTGCTCCTGCTCTTCCTGGACCCACAGAATCCTCACTATTTGCGTTCTTCCTGTGGAACAGAAACCCCAAAATTTGATCAGAAATTGCTCTGCCCTTCTGGGACCAGCACAACCCTCGGTCCCCTGTGAGCAACAGAGAACCCCAAATTTTGATCAAATTGCCCTTCCTCTGCCCTTCTGGGACCAGAACACAACCCTGGTCCCCTGGACCCACAGAAACCCCAAAATTTGGTTCTTCCTGTGGAACAGAAACCCCAAAATTTGGTCAGGAGTTGCTGGGTTCTCTCTGTGGAACAGAAACCCCAAAATTTGGTCAGGAATTGCTGGGTCTTTCCTGTAAAGCAGAAACCCCAAAATTTGGTCAGGATTTTCTCCTGCCCTCCCTGGACCTACACAATCCTCACTATTTGGGTTCTTCCTGTGGAGCAGAAACCCCAAAATTTGGTCAGAAATTGCTCTGCCCTTCTGGCACCAGCACAACCCTCAGTCCCCTGTGAGCAGAAACCCCAAAATTTGGTCAAGAGCTGCTGGGTCTTTCCTGTAAAGCAGAAATCCCAAAATTTGGTCAGGAACTGTTCTGCCCTCCCTGGACCCACAGAATCCTCACTATTTGGGTTCTTCCTGTGGAACAGAAACCCCAAAATTTGCTGCCCTTCCTGGACCAGCACAACCCTCAGTCCCCTGTGAGCAGAAACCCCAAAATTTGGTCAGGAGTTGCTGGGTCTTCCCTGTAGAGCAGAAATCCCAAATTTTGGTCAGGATTTTCTCCTGCCCTTCCTAGACCTACACAATCCTCACTATTTGGGTTCTTCCTGTAGAGCAGAAACCCCAAAATTTGGTCAGGAGTTGCTGGGTCTTCCCTGTGGAACAGAAACCCCAAAATTTGGTCAGGAGTTGCTGGGTCTTCCCTGTGGAACAGAAACCCCAAAATTTGCTGCCCTTCCTGGACCAGCACAACCCTCAGTCCCCTGTGGAGGAAAGACCCCAAAATTTGGTCAGGAGTTGCTGGGTTCTCTCTGTGGAACAGAAACCCCAAAATCTGATCAGGATTTTCTCCTGCCCTTCCTGGACCCACACAATCCTCACTATTTGGGTTCTCTCTGTGGAACAGAAACCCCAAAATGTGGTCAGGATTTCCTCCTGCCCCTCTCTGGGCTGCAGTTCCCCGTTTGAGGCCCCACGAGGGCCCTTTTTGGGCCATCCCAAAGGGCTTTTGGCAAGTGCTGCTCAATTGCCTTCCCAGCCTTGTGCAGCCAGGAGGGAACCGGGCCAGGAAACAGCTCCTAAACCCCTGCTGCTTTAGTGGGGCTGAGGGAGAGGAGCAAAAAAGATTTTATGGGATAAAAGGAAATTCCCATTTCCCTCTGGTACCACTTTTCCCCAAATATTGCTGGTGGAGAGCAGTGCTGGCCAAAAAAATTGATATTAAATGAGGAGAATTTATAGGAAATTCCCACTTCAGAGCTGAAATTTTGTGTGTTAAATTCTGGATTTTCTGTTCCCGATTTTCTGAGGGAACACAATGGACCCTGCTCACGTTTTGGGGTTGGATTTTAGCAAAAAGCCTTCAATAATTGGGATTTTTTTACCTCCTTAACTGGGAAACAGGACTAGACATTGTCCTGGTTCCTGCTGAATTAGGTAAATTATTTATTCTGTTTTATATAAATGGAGGAGTTTGTAAAACAAGCACTCATCACCCTCAGTAGAAAATCTGAATTTTAGTGGGGCTAAAAAAGAGGAGGAGGAGGAAAAAAAGATTTTATGGGATAAAAGGAAATTCCCATTTCCCTCTGCTGCCACTTTTCCCCAAATATTGCTGGTGGAGAGCGGTGCTGGCCAAAAAATTGATATTAAATGAGGAGATATTAAATTTCCCAGCGTTTCTGTGCCGCCCTTTGGGTTCCAATCCCCAGCTGTGCCTTGGGGAGGATTTTTTCTATATTTACTGTTGGGTAACATGTGAAAAAAGAAAAATAAAAGAAAAATAAAAGAAAAAATAAAATAAAAATAAAATAAAAATAAAATAAAAATAAAATAAAAAATAAAATATAAAATAAAATCAAAATAAAAATAAAATAAAAATAAAATAATAAAATTAAAATCAAAATAAAATCAAAAAAAATAAAATTAAAATAAAATAAAAATAAAATAAAATAAAAATAAAAAAATTAAATAAAAATTAAATCAAAATAAAATAAAAATAAAACTGCCCACAAAAGGAAGAAGTTGCTTGAGGTGGGTGAGAACCCAACCAGGCAGGAAAATGATTTTTCCTGGGCACCTGGGGGGGTTGGCAGAGATCTGGGCTCCAAAAAATCCAAATAAAAAATCCAAAAGAACCCAAAAAATGCCCCTGGATTGAAGCAGAGTCCAGGTGGAGCAGGGCAGGTGCCCACCTGAAATAATTCTGGTTTTAAAACCTGAATTATTTTAAAAATTATTATTAAAAAAAAATTTTTTTAAAAATTACCATTATATTAAAAATGTTAAAACCCAGAATTATTTTTAAAATTATTTTTAAAATTATCATTATATTTAAAATTTTTAAACCCAGAACTATTTGAAAATTAGTTTTTTAGATTATCATTATATTAAAAAAATTAAAACCCAGAATTATTTTAAAATTATTTTAAAATTATCATTATCTTTAAAATTTTTAAAACCCAGAAATATTAAAATTATTATTAGAAAATTATTATTATTATATTAAAAATGTTAAACCCCTGAATTATTTTAAAAATATTTTTAAAATTATCATTATATTAAAAAATTTAAAACCCAGAATTATTTTTAAATTATTTTTGAAATTATCATTCTGTTTAAAAATTTTAAAACCCAGAAATATTTAAAATTTTATTAGAAAAGTATTATTATATTTAAAAATTTAAAACACAGAATTATTTAAAAGTTATTATTAAAAATATTATTATATTTAAGTTTTTTAAAAACCTATAATTATTTTTAAAATTCTATTTTTAAATTGTCATTATATTTTAAAATTTTAAACCCTAGAATTCTTTTAAAATTATTATTTAAAATATTGTTATATTTTAAAATTTTCAAACCCAGAATTATTTTACAAATTATTATTTTAAAAATTCTCATTGTATTTTAAAATTTTAAACCCCAAAATTATTTTAAAATTTTTTATTAAAAATATTTTAATATTTTAAAATTTTAAACACCAGAATTTTTAAAAATTATTATTAAAATTTCTTATATTTTAAAGTGTTAAACCCCAAAATTATTTTAAAATTTATTATTTCTCCTGGAAAGGGAAAAGCCAAAAAATTAACTTTTAATTTAACTTTCACTCTGGGCCAACGTTCCCATTTCCTTCTCCTTTCTCCTCCCTGAAATTTCAATTTTTGGCCCAAAACCACCCAAATTTTGTGTAAAATGTGGAGAATTTTCCTGCAGCCTCAATAAATCAAAAAAAAAAAAATCAAAATTCAGCTTTTAGTTTGGTTAAAATTTTAATTTTTTTTATTGCCTTTTTTTTTAAGCTTTAAAGCTTTTATTTTTTTTTTTTTTATTTTTTGCCGTTTTAAAATATTTTAAAGGCAGCGTTGTAAAATTCAATATTTTGGTTGTGTAAAGAGGAAAAATTTGGATTTTAATCCACGCCTGGTGCGGCATTGCAAAGGTTGGAAATAAAACTTGGCCATTGCTGGCTGCTGCTTGTGGTTTTGTTGTCTCAGCAAAGAGAAATTAGTGAAATTAGGTGAAATTAGGAATAAAAATAATTAAAAAATCATAAAAATGTATAAAATGTGTGGTGTGGAGTGGCCTGCAGTGCCAGGAAAACAAATTCGTATGAAATAGCCCCAAAAATGTGAATAAAGAAAAACGCAATCGAACAAAACCCAAACAAATAAAAACAGAAAAAATGCACCTCAAAAGAAAATTTAAAACAAAACAAAAAAAGAAAAAAATATCCCGAATGCACACCCAAAAAATCACAAATAAACACCCAAAAAAACCCCAAATATACATCCAAAAAAACCCCAAATATACATCCAAAAAAACCCAAATATACACCCAAAAAATCCCAAATATACACCCAAAAAATCCCAAATATACACACCCAAAAAATCCCAAATACGCACCCAAAAAATCCCAAATAAACACCCAAAAAATCCCAAATATACACCCAAAAAACCCCAAATATACACCCAAAAAACCCAAATATACACCCAAAAAAACCCAAATATACACCCAAAAAATCCCAAATGCAAACCCAAAAAAATCCCAAATATGCACCCAAAAAAATCCCAAATGCACACCCAAAAAATCCCAAATATGCACCCAAAAAATCCCAAATATACACCCAAAAAAACCCGAAATACACCCAAAAAATCCCAAATGCAAACCCAAAAAAATCCCAAATATGCACCCAAAAAATCCCAAATATACACCCAAAAAATCTCAAATATACACCCAAAAAATCCCAAATACACACCAAAAAAAAACCAAATATACGCCCCAAAAAATCCCAAATATACGCCCAAAAAGCCCCAAATATACACCCAGAAAAACCCAAATACACACCCAAAAACCCAAACGAAAAACCCAAATCCACACCCAAAAAATCCCAAATACACACCCAAAAACCCCAAATAAAAAACCCAAATACACACCCAGAAAAATCCCAAATACACCCCCAATAACCCCAAATAAAAACCCCAAATACACTCTCAAAAAAACCAAATAAAAAACCCAAATACACACCCCAAACCCACAAATACGCACCCAAAAAAACCCAAACACACACCCAGAAAAATCCCAAATACGCACCCAAAAAACCCAAATAAAAATCCCAAATACACACCCAATAACTCCAAAAAAAACCCCAAATACACACCCCAAACCCCCACAAAAAACCCAAAAAACACTCAAAAACCCCAAAAAAACCCAAAACACAAAATACAAAAATCCCAAATACACACCCCAAAAACCTCAATAAAAATCCCAAATACACACCCAATAACCCCAAATAAAAACCCCAAATCCACATCCAAAACCCACAAATTTTAATTTTAATTTTAATTTTAATTTCAATTTCAAATTTCAATTTTAATTTCAATTTTAATTAATTATCTTAATTCAGTGCCTCTTAATTTTAATTTTAATTAATTATCTTAATTCAGTACCTCTTAATTTTAATTTGAATTTATTATCTTAATTCAGTGCCTCTTAATTTTAATTTTAATTTTAATTCTAATTCTAATTAATTCTCTTCATTTTGGGCCTCTTTATCCCACATTCAGCCAGAATTCCCAAGGAATTCCAATAAAACTCCAGCCGGGCATGAAATGAACACAAATTACCCAAAAATTGTAATTATCCCTCTAAATCCGACCACGTTTGCATCGTCAAATGCAGAATAAAATGCACAAAAATTGGATTTAAATGGTATTTTTATTAAATATATATGCCATTTAATGGATGGGGAATAATCTGAATTTTTCATGGGTTTTTAATGGATTTTTACGAACAAAAATCAGGAATTTTGGGGGTTTAAATGGAATTTTAAATGTAAAAATTAAATATTTTCAGTGGGGTTTGCGTGAATGGGGCTGGGGAGAAAAAAACCCCAAAAAACCCAAAATTATAAAAATTTCTCCGATAAATCTGATCATGTTTGCATCATCAAATGAAGAATAAAATGCACAAAAATCGGATTTAAATGGTATTTTTATTAAAATGGAGGCTTGAACCTCCAAAGGCCAAAACGCAAAGCAAAAGGGAGAAGCTGCCATTGTAATGAATGGGGAATATTTTGATTTTTCATGTTTTTTTCTGACCAAAATGAGGAATTTTGGGGCTTTAAATGGAATTTTAAGTGTAAAAATTAAATATATTCCGTGGGGTTTGTGTGAATGGGGCTGGTGAGCACAGGGAAAGAGAGAAAAAACCCCAAAAAATCCAAATTATAAAAATTTATCCGATAAATCTGACCACGTTTTTACCATCAAACAATCTTCTCACTGTATAAAAATCGGATTTAAATGATATTTTTATTAAAATGGAGGCTTGAACCTCCAAAGACCAAAACGCAAAGCAAAAGGGAGAAGCTGCCATTGTAATGAATGGGGAATATTTTGATTTTTTCATGCTTTTTCATGGATTTTTTCGAAGCAAAATGAGGAATTTTGGGGATTTTTGGTGAGTTTAAAGTGCAAAAAAATCCCAAATCTTCACGGGACTTTGCAGGAATTGTGCGTGTGTGAGCTGCGGACACGCACAGGGAGAAGCGGCGATGTTGCCCGCGGTGCTGGTGTCAGAATTTGCCGCTGACACCGAATTTTTATATTTTTTGGTAATAAAAATTAACGACACCGAATTTTTACATTTTTTTGTAATAAAAATTAACGACACCGAACCCGCGCCCGGGGCCGCTTTTTCCCTCCAAAACCGCGCCGGGCCCGCGTGGCGAATCTGCGGATCGGGCCTTGAGGCGCCGCAGCGCCCCGAAAAATTACCGGAGAAACGGGGAAAAAATTCCAGCGTGGCGCCGGTGCCGGAGGGACGCGGAGGGCGCGGCGGGAGAGGCGGGACGGGGCGCGGAGGAGCCGCGGTGGCACCGGGAGCCCGTGGCGAATCTGCCGCCCGGGCTCCGCCGCGTGCGGGCCGCGCTGCCCGCCCTCCCCGCGGGGACAGTGGGCGGGCCCTGCGCGCCGTGATGGTTCGAACGAGCCAATGGGGCGCGAGCTCTCGCGGTTTATAACCAATCAGCGGCGGAGGGGGGCGTGGCCGGCGGGGTCGGCGGCACCGCCCCCCCGCTCGCATCCTCTCGGCGGGGCGAGCGCGACCATTTTGCGGGGGGGAGCGGCGGGAGCGGGACCGGCACCGACACCGGGGCCGCCAGCGGGATCGGGGAGCGACACCGCGATCGGCGCCGGGGCCGGCATCGGGGAGCGGCACCGGGGGCGGCGGCGGCGCCTGACGGGGGAGCGGCGGCTCCGCAGGCGCGGCCTGAGGTGCTGGGCCCAGCGCTCCCGCTCGCTCCGGGCGGCCTCAGCGGCCCCGGCGGCCTCAGCGTCCCCGTTAGCTCCGCGCCCAGCCCCGCGCGGCCCGAAGCGCCGGGAGGATGTCGCGGCCCGTCAGGTGAGTGCCGGCGGGCCGGCCCCGCGCAGGGCAGGGCGGGCAGGCCTCGCTCGGGGCAGGCCGTGCGGGTTTCTCCTCTATTTCCCCTTGTTTCCCCCCCGCTAACTTGGCACGGCCACCGCCATCCCCGCCGCATTTCGCCCCGCGCCGCCCGCCCGCACCCGGGGGGCCGCGCCGGGGCTGCCCCGCGGCCGCTGTCCCACATTTTGTAACGGGGGGAAAGCGAATTTTTTGATCGCCGCCGCCGCCGTGACCCACTTGGCGCGGGGCGGGCGCCGCTCTGGCCGCCATCCGCGGCCCCCTCCGGGCGGCGGGGCCGGGCCGAGCACGCTGCCGGGGGAGGGGACGCGGTGCCATCCGGCGAGGGTCCGGGGCACGGGGGCTGTGCATGGGGAACCACGCGTAGGGGAGGAGCCGCCAGGAGCCGCCCCCTCGGTGCGAGCGCCGCTGCCTCACGCCCTGCTCCGCCCGCCCGCCCGGCTGCGCGCTCCGCCATCGCCTTCCCGCCGCTGCTTTCGCTCTTTTTCGTTTTATTCCCGAGCTTTTGGCAGCCGGGCAGTGCTGGCCGAGGTGGGTCTGGGGTTGGTGGCCGGCGTTGAGGGGTGTTGGTGGGGTGGGATGGATTTGGGGATGCGCGGCACGGGGAAGAGAAGGGCTGGGGCTGTGTCAGGGTGGGTATTTGGGGAATATTTGGAAGAAATATTCCCTCCGTATTTGAGATATTTGTTTCCTCAGAGGGTGAGGAAACTGCCCAGGGAATGGGCACAGCCACGGAGCTCCAGGAGAGTTTGGGTGGGCTCGGTGGGGAGGGATGGAGCGGGGTGGATGTGGGGATGTGTGGCATGCAGAAGGGAAGGGCTGGAGCTGTGTCACGGTGGGTATTTGGGGAAGTATTTGGGATATTTATTCTCTCAGAGGGTGCTGGGCACTGCCCAGGCTGCCCAGGGTGCGGGCACAGCCGCAGAGCTCCAGGAGAGTTTGGACATTGCTGGGTGTGGGGTGGGATGGAGCGTGGTGGCTTTGGGGATAGGGTGCTGAGAAGGCCTGGAGCTGTGTCAGGGTGGGTATTTGGGGGATATTTGTTCTCTCAGAGGGAAGAAATAGTGCCTCTGTATATTCCCTCAGTGTTTGGGATATTTCTTCCCTCAGAGGGTGTTGGGCACTGCCCAGGCTGCCCAGAGAATGGGCACAGCCGCAGAGCTCCAGCACAGCGCTGGGTGGGCTCGGATGGAGCGGGGTGGATTTGGGGAGTTGCAGCACGGGGAGGGGGTGTGGAGCTGTGTCACGGTGGGTATTTGGGGAAGTATTTGGGATATGTCTTCCCTCAGAGGGTGCTGGGCACTGCCCAGGGTGCGGGCACAGCCACAGAGCTCCAGGAGAGTTTGGGCGTTGCTGGGTGTAGGGTGGGATGGAGCGTGGTGGCTTTGGGGTAGGGTGCCCCATGGAAGGGCTGGAGCTGTGTCAGGGTGGATATCTGGGGAATATTTGGAAGAGATATTCCGTCTGTATATTCCCTCAGTGTTTGGGATATTTCTTGCCCCAGAGGGTGCTGGGCACTGCCCAGGCTGCCCAGGGTGTGGGCACAGCCGCAGAGCTCCAGGAGAGTTTGGGCATTGCTGGATGTGGGGTGGGATGGAGCGTGATGGATTTGGGGTAGGGTGCCCCATGGAAGGGCTGGAGCTGTGTCAGGGTGAATATCTGGGGAATATTTGGAAGAAATATTCCCTCAGTATTTGGGATATTTCTTCCCTCAGAGGGTGCTGGGCACTGTCTGGGTTCCCCAGAGAATGGGCACAGCTCCAGGAGAGTTTGGGCATTGCTGGATGTGGGGTGGGATGGAGCGGGGTGGATTTGGGGTAGGGTGCCCCATGGAAGGGCTGGAGCTGTGTCAGGGTGGGTGTTTGGGGGATATTTGGAAGAGATATTCCGTCTGTATATTCCCTCAGTGTTTGGGATATTTCTTGCCCCAGAGGGTGCTGGCACTGCCCAGGCTCCCCAGGCACAGCCACAGAGCTCCAGGACAGCGCTGGCTGGGTGGGATGGAGCGGGGTGGATGTGGGGATGTGTGGCATGCAGAAGGGAAGGGCTGGAGCTGTGTCAGGGTGGGCATTTGGGGAATATTTATTCCCCCAGAGGGTGCTGGGCACTGCCCAGGCTGCCCAGGGAGTGGGCACAGCCGCAGAGCTCCAGGAGAGTTTGGGCATTGCTGGGTGTGGGGTGGGATGGATGTGGGGATAGGGTGCCCCATGGAAGGGCTGGAGCTGTGTCACGGTGGGCATTTGGGGAAGTATTTAGGATATTTTTCCTTCCAGAGGGTGCTGGGCACTGCCCAGGCTGCCCAGGGTGCGGGCACAGCCACAGAGCTCCAGGAGAGCTTGGACAGCGCTGCCAGGGATACCCAGGGTGGGATTTGGGGGTGTCTCTGCTCAGGACGATCCTTGGGAGGATTCCAGCTCGGGACATTCTGTGATTCCCTTGTGTCCCAGAGCTTTACCAAGGAGGTGACAAAAGCGTGAACTCGTGATCTAAGGTGGTTTTACAGCGGAGCTGTGAGATTCCCACGGTGTTCTCCTCATGCTTTGGAATTTCCTCATTCTCAAGTGATTTTTGGAGTTTTGGTCCCGGTTGGGAGTTTTGGTCCCAGTTGGGAGTTTTGGTCCCAGTTGGGAGTTTTGGTCCCGGTTGGGAGTTTTGGTCCCGGTTGGGAGTTTTGGTCCCGGTTGGGAGTTTTGGTCCCGGTTGGGAGTTTTAGTCCCAGTTGGAGTTTTGGTCCCAGTGAGCCTGGGCTGGGCTGTGGATGTTGGGTGCCTTGGCTAATTTAACTATAAAGTACAAATTACTAATTTAACTATGAAGTACAAATTACTAATTTAACTATGAAGTACAAATTACTAATTTAACTATGAAGTACAAATTACTAATTTAACTATGAAGTACAAATTACTAATTTAACTATGAAGTACAAAATAATTGTGACAATAACATTTAGAGATGACAGCATTTGTATTTAAGTAATATCCCTCATAATTTAAAATGTAAATGGGACCCAGGAGTGCTTTGCTCAGTACAGGAGTGGCTCAGGGATGGGTGAGCTCCCAAATTAGTGGTGATGCGACTCTGGAATTCAGTATTTTTGTGAGAGTTTCAAAAATTAATTAAAATAAATCACCTCTGTCCAGTCCTGGTTGATGCTTTATAGAAAGGTGTGAAATTTCCCACAGTGTTCTTGTGGTGCTTTGGAATTTCCTCATTCTCAAGTGACTGGTTGGAGTTTTAGTCCCAGTTGGGAGGGAGTTTTAGTCCCAGTTGGAGTTTTATTCCCAGTGAGCCTGGGCTGGGCTGTGGATGTTGGGTGCCTTGGCTAATTTAACTATGAAGTACAAATTACTAATTTAACTATAAAGTACAAATTACTAATTTAACTATAAAGTACAAATTACTAATTTAACTATAAGGTACAAAATAATTGTGACAATACGTTTAGAGATGACAGCATTTGTATTTAAGTGATATCCCTCATAATTTAAAATGTAAATGGGACCCAGGAGTGCTTTGCTCAGGGATGGGTGAGCTCCCAGATTGGTGCTGCTGTGACTCTGCTGCCTCAGGGGACGCTTCAGAGCTGGAGATTTCCTCCAGGTAAGGCAAAGCTGCTGTCTTTAAAAGCAGAGCCTCTGAACTCGCTGGAATTGGGTATTTTTGTGAGAATTTCAGAACAATAATTGAAATAAAGCAGTCCTGGTGTGCTGTGAGAGGTCTGCCTGCTCTCAGGCTCTGCTCTGCAGGAAAGTGAAGCACAAAACCTCCTGGCACAGGGCAGGACAGGTGCAGCAGTGCCTTATCTCCTGGGTTTGATAACCCCTGCAGGGGAAAAAAGGTAAATATTCAGTAAATATTCAATATAAATACATTACATTGCTCTGCTAGAAAACCCCGCCTGTGGATTTCCATCCATTCATAAATTAATGCTGGAATGAAGATTTTGCTGCCTGATTTTTGGGAAAATGGGAGCCTGATGAAAAGTTCTTCTTCTAGTTTTCCTCTGGTCAGTGTTACTTGAATTTATTGGTATTTTCTGCTGGTTTGTGGTTGAATCTGTGTGCACCTAAAGCACTGAACTTCATACAATCCATCCTAAATCCCAAGTTTTTACTCCTCTTGTTGAGAAAATTGATCTGATAGATGCAGCAGTGCCTTATCTCCTGGGTTTGATAACCCCTGCAGGGGAAAAAAGGCAAATATTCAGTAAATATCCAATATAAATACATTACATTGCTCTGCTAGCTAGAAAACCCCGCCTGTGGATTTACATCCATTCATAAATTAATGCTGGAATGAAGATTTTTCTGCCTGATTTTTGGGAAAATGTAAACCATGTGAAAAGTTCTTCAATGTGGAGTTTTCCTCTGGTCAGTGTTACTTGAATTTATTGGTGTTTTCTGCTGGTTTGTGGTTGAATTTGTGTGCACCTAAAGCACTGAACTTCATAAAATCCATCCTAAATCCCAAGTTTTTACTCCACTTGTTGAGAAAATTGACCTGATAGATGCAGCAGTGCCTTATCTCCTGGGTTTGATAACCCCTGCAGGGGAAAAAAGGCAAATATTCAGTAAATATTCAATATAAATACATTACATTGCTCTGCTGGGTAGAAAACCCCACCTGTGGATTTCCATCCATTCATAAATTAATGCTGGAATGAAGATTTTTCTGCCTGATTTTTGGGAAATGGGAGCCTGATGAAAAGTTCTTCTTCTAGTTTTCCTCTGGTCAGTGTTACTTGAATTTATTGGTGTTTTCTGCTGGTTTGTGGTTGAATTTGTGTGCACCTAAAGCACTGAACTTCATACAATCCATCCTAAATCCCAAGTTTTTATTCCCAATTGTTGAGAAAATTGATCTGATAGATGCAGCAGTGCCTTATCTCCTGGGTTTGATAACCCCTGCAGGGGAAAAAAGGAAAATATTCAGTAAATATCCAATATAAATACATTACATTGCTCTGCTAGCTAGAAAACCCCGCCTGTGGATTTCCATCCATTCATAAATTAATGCTGGAATGAAGATTTTGCTGCCTGATTTTTGGGAAAATATAAACCATGTGAAAAGTTCTTCAATGTGGAGTTTTCCTCTGGTCAGTGTTACTTGAATTTATTGGTATTTTCTGCTGGTTTGTGGTTGAATTTGTGTGCACCTAAAGCAGTGAACTTGATAAAATCCATCCTAAATCCCAAGTTTTTACTCCTCTTGTGGAGAAAATTGATCTGATAGATGCAGCAGTGCCTTATCTCCTGGGTTTGATAACCCTTGCAGGGGATAAAGGTAAATATTCAGTAAATATCCAATATAAATACATTACATTGCTCTGCTAGCTAGAAAACCCCGCCTGTGGATTTAAATCCATTCATAAATTAATGCTGGAATGAAGTTTTTTCTGCCTGATTTTTGGGAAAATGGGAGCCTGGTGCTGCTTTTAAATCAATGTCTGTGGAAATTTAATTATTATTTAATTATTATTTTATTTAACTGCTTGAATTCTTGCTGCAGAAATCATTTCATTGTTTTTGGGAGTTCAAAATCCTGAAAACCTTTCCTGGGGGGAAGGGAGGAGTCAGCCCAAAGCCCCAAATTTTCTGTCTCAGTGCTAAAGCCCAGAGTCCAATTTCCTAAAAAAATTTAAACCAAATTGTCCCAAATTTGCCCCCCAGAGTGAGGAGGTTTTTTTTGTCCCTGTCTGTCTTTTCAGAGGATTTTTGCCCTGTGCCACCTCCTGGTGGTGGCTTTAAATCAATGTTCAGGGAAATTTAATTATTATTTTATTTAACTGCTTGAATTCTTGCTGCAGAAATCATTTCAATATTAAATTTTTACCCAAATTTAACCCCAAAGCTGCCCAGGTTTGGGTCCTATTCTGTCACCAGGTGCCCTGTGCCACCTCCTGGTGCTGCTTTTAAATCAATGTTCGTGGAAATTTAATTATTATTTTATTTATATCAATGCTGAAAATCCCAAAAAACCCTCAGATAACCTTTTTCATGTCTCTGACAATCCCTGCAGGGAACACTTGGGGCTGGAATTTCTGTTTTCTGTGCATAAAAAATACCCCAAAAATCGCTTTTGGTGCCAATATTTGTGATGATATCGGTCTCACCTTTACCTTGGTCAGGAGGGGCTGGAGCTCTGCTCACAAATCTTGGGGATTTTTGGTTCCATTGATAAAATCCAGGCTGAAAAATCCCAAAAACCTCAATAACCATTTCATGTCCTTGCCTTTGCCCTGCTGGACTGAGGATGGTTTTGTTTGACCCAAACTTTCTCTTCAGGGTGAGGATTTTTGGAGAGTCCTTTTATCCTGGGGCTTCAGGAGGGGCTGGAGTTCTGCTCACAAATCCTGAGGATTTTTGGTTCCTTGGTTAAATCCAGGCTGAAAAACCCCAAAAAAACCTCAATAACCATTTCATGTCCTTCCCTTTGCCCTGCTGAACTGAGGATGGTTTTATTTGACCCAAACTTTCTCTTCAGGGTGAGGATTTTTGGAAAATCCTTTTATCCTGGGGCTTCAGGAGGGGCTGGAGCTCTGCTCACAAATCTTGGGGATTTTTGGTTCTTTTGGTTAAATCCAGGCTGAAAAACCCAAAAAAAACCTCAATAACCATTTCATGTCCTTCCCTTTGCCCTGCTGAACTGAGGATGGTTTTATTTGACCCAAACTTTCCCTTCATTACCTGGAATTTTGCAGAGTCCTTTTATCCTGGGGGGTCAGGAGGGGCTGGAGTTCCGCTCAAAAATCCTGAGGATTTTTGGTTCCTTGGGTTAAATCCAGGCTGAAAAACCCCAAAAAAAACCTCAATAACCATTTCATGTCCTTGTCTTTGCCCTGCTGGACTGAGGATGGTTTTATTTGACCCAAACTTTCTCTTCAGGGTGAGGAGTTTTGGAGAATCCTTTTATCCTGGGGGATCAGGAGGGGCTGGAGTTCCACTCACAAATCCTGAGGATTTTTGGTTCCATTGATAAAATCCAGGCTGAAAACCCCAAAAAAACCTCAATAACCATTTCATGTCCTTGCCTTTGCCCTGCTGGTTGAGGATGGTTTTATTTGACCCAAACTTTCCCTTCATTGTGAGGATTTTTGGAAAATCCTTTTATCCTGGGGGTCAGGAGGGGCTGGAGCTCTGCTCACAAATCCTGAGAATTTTTGGTTCTGTTGGTTAAATAAATCCAGGCTGAAAAATCCCCAAAAAACCTCAATAACCATTTCATGTCCTTCCCTTTGCCCTAGTGGATTGAGGATGGTTTTATTTGACCCAAACTTTCCCTTCATTGTGAGAATTTTTGCAGAGTCCTTTCAGCATTGCTTTGCAGGGTTTTTTATATATTGTGGGATTGTTTAAAAATGTGGGGTTTAATTCCTGTATAAATATCTGGGAATCTGCGTTCCCTTAAAATAAAAAACCCCAAAACTTTTGATTTGATTTTAGGGCTGATGTTGATTTAAAAACCGAGAGTTTACTGATTAAACTGAAGATGTGGTATGAAAATGACATTTTTTCCTCAGTTTTACGGGCATTCAGTGACCCTTTGACATGTTGATTTTGCATTTCATCTGAGCATTCCCTTTAAAAAAACCCAAATTTTTCTGTCTGATTTTAGGTTTGTGCTGATGTTGATTTAAAAGCTGAAGCTTTAGGGGCTAAATTGAAGTTGTGGTGTGAAAATGAAATTTTTTTCTCAGTTTTATGGGCATTCAGTGACCCTTTGACATGTTGATTTTGCATTTCATCTGTGCATTCCCTTAAAAAACCCCAAATTTTTCTGTCTGATTTTAGGTTTGTGCTGATGTTGATTTAAAATCTGAGAGTTTAGGCACTAAATTGAAGATGAGGTTATGAAGATGGCATTTTTTAAAATTTTAAACCAATTTTGCTCCTTTATCCTTCTGTAATCCATGAGTTCAAGGTGCTCAGGAGGACAAACTTGATTTACCTGTACAAATTTTGCCTTCCTTTCATTTGTATTTTTGGTATTTTTTGGGACATTTTTAAGGGATTGGTTTCATTTTTTGGTTTTTCAGTTTCTTTAAGATGTTTGGGTTGAAATAAAACCAATTTTGCTCCTTCATCCTTTTGTAATCCATGAGTCAGAGATGCTCAGGAGAAAAACTTCAATTTGATTTTAAATGTGATCAGCACTGCTGGCTTTGGAGTATCTTTGAACTGCCTGGGTTTATCAGCAATTAAAAAACCCAAAATTTTAATTGTCAGTGCAGATGTTGATTTAAAAGCTCAGAGTTTACTGATTAAACTGAGAGCAGGAGGAGGATGAGGATGGGATGATGAGGAAGGATCCTTGTGCTGCATGGAGCCTCCAGGCTGAAGAACTGAACAAAATCCCATTTTTCCTTGGTTTTGGGCCAAAAAACCAGGAAAAAGGAACTCTGGGAATGAATTTCTGTATTCCCAGCCCTTCAATCCTGTTGCAATCCATGAGTTTTGAGGAATTATCAGGAGGAAATTTAATTGAATTCAAATTTGGCCTTCCCTTCATTTCCTTTGGTTTTTGGGGTTTATAATGGATTGGTTTCATCTTTTTCTTTTCAGTTTCTTGAAAGGGTTGGGTTTGATATTTTATTTTATATTGATAAAGTATCGAATCTCAGCTCTTTTAGTGATATTTTGTCAATGAAACAGCTGGGATTTGGTATTTTTTTAATAATTTTTTGGGGGATTTTTGGTATTGGTTTTTTTTGGTTTTAAGTTTGCTAAGGATTTGATACTTTAAATAAAATCAAGTAGGAATTTTTATATTTTGTCAATAAAAGTTGGGATTTGATATCTTGTCAATAAAAGAGTTGGGATTTGATACTTTATCTATAAAAATAGGGATTTTTATACTTTGTCAATAAAAGAGCTGGGATTTGATATCTTGTCAATAGAAGAGTTGGGATTTGATATTTTATCAATAAAACAGCTGGGATTTGATATTTTATCAATAAAAAGAGTAGGAATTTTTATATTTTGTTAATAAAAAGAGTTGGGATTTGATATCTTGTCAATAAAAGAGCTGGGATTTGATATTTTATCAGTAAAAAGAGTAGGGATTTTTATACTTTCTCAATAAAAAGACTTGGGATTTCATATTTTGTCAGTAAAGCAGCTGAGATTTGATACTTTATCAAGAAAACAGCTGGGATTTGATATTTTGTCAATAAAAGAGCTGAGATTTTTATATTTTGTCAGTAAAAGAGTTGGGGTTTGATACTTTATCAATAAAACAGCTGGGATTTGATATCTTGTCAATAAAAAGAGTAGGAATTTCTATATTTTGTCAATAAAGCAGCTGGGATTTGATATCTTGTCAGTAAGAGTTGGGATTTGATAGTTTATCAATAAAAAGAGTAGGAATTTTTATACTTTGTCAATAAAAGTTGGGATTTGATACGTTATCAATAAAAGAGTTGGGATTTGATACTTTATCAGTAAAACAGCTGGGATTTGATATTTTTGTCAATCAAAGAGTTGATATTTGATACTTTATCAATAAAAATAGGGATTTTTATACCTTATCAATAAAAGAGCTGGGATTTGATGTCTTGGCAATAAAAGAGTTGGGATTTGATACTTTATCAATAAAAAGAGTAGGGATTTGATATTTTGTCAGTAAAGCAGCTGGGATTTGATATTTTGTCAATAAAAGAGCTGGGATTTGATATTTTATCAGTAAAAAGAGTAGAAATTTTTATACTTTATCAATAAAAAGAGTTGGGTTTTTTATACTTTGTCAATAAAAGAGCTGGGATTTTTATATCTTGTTAATAAAACAATTGGGATTTGATATCTTGTTAATAAATCAATTGGGATTTGATACTTTGTCAATAAAAGAGCTGGGATTTGATACTTTATCAATAGAAGAGCTGGGATTTGATATTTTGTCAATAAAAGAGTTGGGATTTGATACTTTATCAATAAAAAGTAGAAATTTTTATACTTTGTCAATAAAAGTTGGGATTTGATTTTTTGTCAATAAAAGAGTTGGGATTTTGATACTTTATCAATAAAACAGCTGGGATTTGATACTTTATCAATAAAAGAGCTGGGATTTTTATATTTTGTCAATAAAACCGCTGGGATTTTTATATTTTATCAATAAAAGAGCTGGGATTTTTATACTTTATTAATAAAAGAGCTGGGATTTTTATACTTTATCAGTAAAACAGCTGGGATTTGATATTTTTGTTAATAAAAACAGCTGGGATTTGATATTTTTGTCAATAAAAGAGCTGGGATTTGATACTTTATCAATAAATCAATAAAAGAGCTGAGATTTGACACTTTATCAATAAAAGAGCTGGGATTTTTATACTTTATCAATAAAAGAGCTGGGATTTTTATACTTTATTAATAAAAGAGCTGGGATTTGATACTTTATCAATGAAACTGCTGGGATTTTTTATACTTTATTAATAAAAGAGCTGGGATTTTTATATTTTATCAATAAAACATTTGATATTTTTGGGATTTGATGTTTTTATCAATAAAAGAGCTGGGATTTGATGGACAAGGTGCCGATAAAACCACCACCAATTCCATTTGGGAGCTCTCAGTAAGTTCAAGATTGGGTTTTGTTGACTCCCAGTTTGTGGAACTCCCTCAGAAATCTCCTGCAAACCCCAGTGAAAATTTCAAATTTGCTTTAAAAACCAGGGATCAAATGGGAAAATCAAAATTGGAGGAGAAGCTGTGACAGCAGGAGAAGCAGAAATCCCCAAAGGAGCAGTTCTGGAATGTTTGATTCATAATCTTTGTGAATTTAGCAAAAAGAACATTCACATTCTGAGGCTGCAATCCAGATTATTGTAAAATCTCCTCAGGAAAATGTTATTTAATATCCTCTGTGATTTAATATCCTTTATTGTGACTGCACAGGGGCTGAATTCTCCAATTTTCTTGGGATGTAGCATGAAAGTGCAGCTCTGAAAAAACTTATTAAATTAATTAAATTATTCTTGGTCCTTCACGCTTTATTAGCCCTGAAGTGATAAACTCCTAATTTTTTCTCCTTTGTGAATTTATCAAAAAAGAACATTCACATTCTGAGACTGCAATCCAGATTATTGTAAAATCTCCTCATTAGGAAAATATTAATTTTCTTTCTAATATCCTTTGGAGTTTCTGTATTCATTCTGAACTGCACAAAGGGTTTGAAATTCTCCAATTTTTCAGATGTTTTTTAAACAAACAAATGGTGATAGCTCTGACAAAAAAATTATTAAATTAATTAACATATTCTTGTTCCTTAGGGGCTCCTCCATGCCGCTTTTTTCCCCAAAAAATGATGAATTCCTGATTTTTCTCTCCTGCATTTTTTACAGTTCAAAAACAGGAAGGTGGAATGAAAATTGCTCCCAGTTTCAGGAAAATGGGAATCAGATGATCTCATTTGTAAATAATAGAATCTGTGTGAATTAAAATTCTGGATTCCATTTCTACAATAATCTGGTCTATGGGAATAAAAATTGTGCTGGGTTACACTTGGGAAAAATGGGAATTCAAATTCTGGATCCCATTTATAAAATAGGTATAGTCTGCGTGAATTAACAAAATAGTGCTGGGTTACACTTGGGAAAAATGGGAATTAAAATTCTGGATCTCATTTATAAATAATAGAATCTGGGTGAATTAAAATTCTAGATTCCATTTCTAAAATAATCTAGTTTGTGTGAATGAAAACAGTGCTGGGTTACACTTGGGGAAAATGGGAATTCAAATTCTGCATTCATTTATAAAATAGGTATAATCTGCATGAATTAACAAAATAGTGCTGGATCACATTTGGGAAAAATGGGAATTCAAATTCTGGATCTCATTTGTAAGTAATAGAATCTGTGTGAATTAAAATTCTGGATTCCATTTCTACAATAATCTGGTCTGGGTGAATGAAAATAGTGCTGGGTTACACTTGGAAAATGGGAATTCAAATTCTGGATCTCATTTATAAATAATGAAATCTGGGTGAATTAAAATTCTGGATTCCATTTCTAAAATAATCTGGTCTATGGGAATAAAAATTGTGCTGGGTTACACTTGGGAAAAATGGGAATTCAAATTCTGGATCTCATTTATAAATAATAGAATCTGGGTGAATTAAAATTCTAGATTCCATTTCTAAAATAATCTAGTCTGAGTGAATGAAAATAGTGCTGGGTTACACTTGGGAAAATCGGAATTCAAATTCTGCATTCATTTATAAATAATGAAGTCCGTGTGAATTAAAATTCTGGATTCCATTTCTACAATAATCTGGTCTGTGGGAATGAAAATAGTGCTGGGTTACACTTGGAAAATGAGAATTCAAATTCCGGATCCCATTTCTAAAATAATCTAGTCTGAGTGAAATAAGAAAATAGTGCTGGGTTACATTTGGGGAAAATGGGAATTCAAATTCTGGATCTCATTTATGAATAATAGAATCTGTGTGGAATCTTCTGGATGAATTAAAATTCTGGAATTAACAAAATTTCTACAAAAATAGAATTCAAATTCTGGATCTCATTTATGAATAATGCAATCTGGGTGAATTAACAAAATTGTGCTGGGTTACATTTGGGAAAAATGTCATCTCTGTGGATTAACACTTCTGGATCCCATTTGTAAAATAATAGAATCTCTGAATGAACATTTCTGGATCTCATTCTAAAAAAAATCTCTGTGAATTAACAAAATAGTGCTGGATTACACTTGGAAAAAATGGAATCTCTGAATTAAAATTCTGGATGCCATTTGTAAAACAAATCTCATCTGTGTGAATTAACAGAAATTTTCTGGAATGTTTTGAGTTCTTGGAAGATCAACTCATTGCTGAGGTTGTGCTGATAATTAAAATGAGATAAATATGCATAATTGCTAATTGCAGTGGTTTTATTCATTAAATGAAGTGTTGTGTGAGGGTTGTGAGGAGTTCTGCTGCAAACTCCTGTTCCATGGCATCCTTCATCCCCTCACAGCCAGCAGCGTGTGCTGCTGGAGTCATGCAGAAATACAGACGGGTGTTGGTTTGGAATGGGTTTATAAAATAACCAAATGCAGAATGAAAACTGAATCCTGTGTGTGACACCTTGTGAGGATTTTAATTTTGAATGGATTTATAAAATAACTGAATGCAAACTGAATCCTGTGTCCTGACTGTACAGAACATTTTCATGGCTGTTAATTTGGAATGGATTTATAAAATAACTGAATGCAAAATGAATCCTGTGTCCCTTTGTGAGGTTTGTGTGACACCTGAATGTACAGAACTTTTTCATGGGTGTTAATTTGGAATGGATTTATAAAATAACTGAATGCAGAATGAATCCTGTGTCCTTTTGAGGTTTTTTAATGACACCTGACTGTACAGAACATTTTCCTGGGTGTTAATTTGGAATGGGTTTATAAAATAACTGAATGCAAAATGAATCCTGTGTCCTCTTGTGAGGTTTTTTAATGACACCTGACTGTACAGAACATTTTCCTGGATTTTAATTTGGAATTGGTTTATAAAATAACCGAATGCAGAATGAATCCTGTGTCCTTTTGTGAGGTTTGTTTGTGACACCTGACTGTACAGAACTTTCTCATGGGTGTTAATTTGCAATGGATTTCTAAAATAACTGAATACAAACTGAATCCTGTGTCCCTTTGTGAGGTTTGTGACACCTGACTGTACAGAACATTTTCCTGGGTGTTAATTTTGAATGGATTTCTAAAATAACTGAATGCAAATGAATCCTGTGTCCTTTTGTGAGGTTTGTGACACCTGACTGTACAGAACATTTTCATGGGTGTTAATTTTGAATGGATTTATAAAATAACTGAATCCAAACTGAATCCTGTGTCCCTTTGTGAGGTTTGTGACACCTGAATGTACAGAACATTTTTCATGGATGTTAATTTGGAATTGATTTATAAAATAACTGAATGCAGAATGAATCCTGTGTCCTTTTTTGAGGTTTTTTAATGACACCTGACTGTACAGAACATTTTCCTGGTGCTGTGGCAGAAGCAAAGCTCCAATCAGTGATTCCAACCAGGACTTTGCTTCCACCCAAGCTTTTTTGAAGCTTTGTGATATTTTTCCTTTTGCTGTGCGTGAAATGCTCAGTTTGAGCTGGGTCTGAGCAGAGCTGGGTTTGCTGGGGATGAGTTGGGGCCAAACCCATTTTGTGCTGTGTCCCCTGTGCAGACGATGATTATGGAAGAGATTCAGGCCCCCCATCCAAGAAAATCCGCTCATCTCCCCGAGAGGCCAAAAACAAGAGGAGATCTGGGAAGAATTCTCAGGAGGACAGGTAAAAACACAGCTTTGGTCTCTTGGCAGCATTTCTTATGTTTGGGGAGTGGAATTCCAGTGAGATTGAGGGTTGGGATGTTGAGATGAGACAGAAATCACGTGTGAAACTCCTGGCAGCAGGGCTGCATCACTGCAGAGGCAGCTGGAGGGGCAGGGAAGGGGATTTAGGCACCAGGGTTGGCATCCTCAGGTGGGTCAGGTCAGGGTGCAGCTCCTGCAGCCTCTCAGGGCATCCCTGTGGTGCCAGGGATGGGTGGCACTGAGGGCAGGGGACATCTGGAAGTTTTGTGGCTCTTTGTTCCTCATTTTGGGTCATCCATAAACCTTAGAGATGCTCAGGAGGGCAACTTAAACTTGATTTTAGATGGGTCAGTTCTGCTCTGGAGGAGCAGGGAAAGGGATTTAGGAACAAGGATTGGCATCCTCAGGTGGGTCAGGGCAAGGGGCAGCTCCTGCAGCCTCTCAGGGCATCCCTGTGGTGCCCATCTCCCCAGGAGGATAAAATTTGAATTTATGTTTCTGGGAAGGAGATCTGGCTGGGAAGAATTCTCAGGAGGACAGGTAAAAACACAGCTTTGATCTCTTGGCACCATTTCCTGTGTGTGGGGAGTGGAATTCCAGTGAGATTGAGGGCTGAGACACTGGGGTGAGGCAGAAATCACCTGTGAAACTCCTGGCAGCAGTGCTGCATCACTGCAGAGGCAGCTGGAGGGGCAGGGAAGGGGATTTAGGCACCAGGGTTGGCAGCAGCTCATCCTCAGGTGGGTCAGGGCAAGGGGCAGCTCCTGCAGCCTCTCAGGGCATCCCTGTGGTGCCAGGGATTGAGGGCAGGGCACATCTGGAAGTTTTGTGGCTCTTTGTTCCTCATTTTGGGTCATCCATAAACACAGAACTCGCTTTGGGAGCTGAAAGTGAAATTTTCCTGTGGAATTTCCATTTTGCAATCCCCCAGTGATTGCCACGAGATATTTGAAATAATTTTTTTTTTTTTTTTTATGACAAATTTCAGCTTCAGGGATGCTGGTTCTGAAGGTTCTTGAGGTTCTGCCAGCTGGTTCTTGTTCTGTCACCCCAAGATGTCTTTTATTTTCTAAATGAATGAAATTATTAAATCATTTGAGAAAGATTAGGTCAGACTTATGCCAATTAAGGGCAAGATGCACAGAATGGAATTTAAACAATGGCATAAAGACAATGCTGACTTAAATCTATCCAGGATAAAGCTTTTATTTCATTTCTTAACTGCATAGAAACCATCAGAATTGTAACTGAACTGGAAGCCCTGTGGGTTATGGGTTGGTTTAAGAGTGAAGTGCAGGGTTCACCTCAATCTCATTATTTCCTGCCTGGTTTAAGATTTTTTGTCATTCACAGTTTGAGTTTTATCTCCCCAACCATGATAACTCCACAGACAGCTGAGTAATCCCGAACTGTGTCCAGAAAAAGTGAAAATTCTTAGTTTGGACATCAGTTGCTCTTGAAAAGTTATTTTCCACACAGGAGTGACTGAAATCAAAGCTGAGACAAACACTCAGATTTGCCCTTCTGTCATTTGCAGTGAGGATTCAGAAGACAAAGATGTGAAGACTAAGAAAGATGATTCACACTCAGCAGGTAACTGACAGCACTGTCCTCATTGTGTATCTTGAAATCATGTCTGCTCACACCTGTGAGAGTTGCAGGAGAAGGATTTGAGACAGAAATTAAATTATTCTGATTTATTTTAAGTCATACGTTGCCTCTGCTGCTGCTCCTTCCCACCCTGCTTTGGAATAATGGGGTTTTTTTGGTGTCATGTGATGATCCTATAAAATTTGGATAGATGGATCCCTTCCCTGCAGCTTTTAGCCAGAATGATCCAAGGAATTTCACCTTGGTGCCTTTTCCTTGCAGATGAAGATTTTGGCAGTGAAGACGATGACGTAGGAGCCGACGACGGCAAAGCCGACAGCGACTACGAGAGCTCCCAAAAAAGCAAAAAAGGAAAGAAAGCTAAACCAGACAAGAACAAGAGAGCAGCCTCCAAATCCAGGAAAAGGCCTGCAGGTAAAAAGGCAAAAAAAAAAGAGGAAAAAAGGAGAAAAAAAAAAAAGATTTTGCTGAGGATCTTTGTTGGGTGGGTATTGCTGAGGTTGAATTGTCCTCACAGTAACTCAGTGAGTGTTTTAACCCCCTGATAAATGCCCTAAAAATATTTTGCTGCCTCATGGCAGGAGCTGTGTGCTCTGTACTCACCCCAGTCTGGGGCCTTTTTCTGCAGAGGACAGCGAGGATGAGAAGGAAGATCACAAAAATGTTCGTCAGCAGCGGCAGGCGGCGTCCAAAGCAGCCTCCAAACAGAGGGAGATGCTCATGGATGATGTGGGCAGTGAGGAGGAGGAGCAGGAGGATGATGAAGCACAGTTCCAGGAGAGTGAGTACATGGGATTGCAGAAATGGACAGCACAGGAGGCACAGTTGGATTTTTGCTGGGACACTGAGGATGGAAATTGTGCTCCTCATTCTCCCTGTCTGTCTGTCCAAGTTGGGTTTTCACAGCTGGAATTTATTTGCAGCAAAGGTTTGTGTGTGTGCCCCACAAAATTTATCTTCACAAATGGGTAAATCTGTTAATCCCATCCCTGCTTTTTTATCCAGAATGAGATTTAATCATCAAATATTTAAATTGCATTAATGTGGCTGTGCCAACTTTCTGTAACATGAAAGTTGGAATCTTTCATGAATTTGCACCATTTCTTGTTCCTGCAAGCTTGGTTGGCCATGTTCAGTGGGAGATAAACCAGGGCTTCAAATGTGCTCTGGAATTTTTGCAGTCCAAAGTTTTTAAAGTTCAATGACAGATTTTAGGTTATAAACTGAAAACTCAAATAACTGAACAGTTCACTCAATGAATGTGGAATTATTTGAGACAAAGACAAACAGAAAGATTCATCTTGGGCTGAGGAGGCCTTTACCTTGCAGATAATTTTTTTTCCCAGGGATGTGTGTGTGTGTTTTCCAGAGATCTATTTCTTTCTTTCTTCTCAATCTCAATGCTTTTTTCTGCTGTCTCTGTGGCATTTCTGATGTCAAAATTTATTCAGATTTTAGCACAGCAGATGAATGGAAGCCCACAAAGTCTCCGAGTCTGTGTCCACAATTTCACTGGCAGATCTCAGCTGAATCTTTTCCTTCCTTTTTTGTGTGTTTCCCCCAGAAAAAAAAAAACATTTATCTTCACAATGCTTGGGTAAATTCAGGAATGATCCCTTCCTTTTGGAAGAGAATGATGATTTAGTGATTAAATAGTTAAAAAGAAAAATAAGAAGGTCTCCAAGAAATCCAAGCCAGAGAGGAAAGAAAAGAAAATGCCCAAGCCCAGGCTAAAGGCTACAGGTGAGTCTGTGCAAGCAAAGTTTCTCAGTTTAAAATCCACTGGAATTTTTGCAGTCCAAAGTTTTTAAAGTTTGAAATTTTGGGGATATAAACTGAACCCTCAAAAAAGTTGGAAAGGCCAAATTGCCATGGTTGAAAGCAGCAGGATGGAGTAATGAGCTGGCTTTAATTCTTCATTTAGGGGTTGATTTGGTACCTGTAAAAACTCAGGGTATGAAAACTTTTTCCCTGCTGAGGGGCTGCGTTCTGAGTTTGTGTCTCCCAGCCAAATAATGGCAAATTGTTATTAAAATAACAATAATAAATTGTGGCTTTGTTTGGGACTTTGTGAAATGTGAACCGGAGGAAAATGCATTTCTGGATGCATTTCTGCAGGAAATTCAAATGGTGACAGCAATGTGGGCTCTGCTTTGACAAGAGCTCTGTCCATTCCTGATGTCACACCCAGCAATTAACCAGGACCTGCAATTAAACACTTTTAAAATCTCATTAAATTGCTCTTCACTTCAGCTTTGCTAATTGGGAATGCTAAACCCACTGTGGGTATGGCCAAACTGCTGCTGAATTATTTGAAAATCCCATTTCTTGGGGAGTTTTTCTGCCTTTTCTGCTGCTGCTGAGTTTTACAAAGTTTTTCTTTTTCCAGTGACCCCCAGCCCAGTGAAAGGCAAAGGGAAGGCAGGTCGCCCCACAGCTTCCAAGGCAACAAAAGAAAAAACCCCATCCCCAAAAGAAGAGGATGAAGAACCTGAAAGTCCCCCAGAAAAGAAAAAATCAGCCAGCCCTCCACCAGAAAAGTCAGGGGATGAGGGATCTGAAGATGAAGCACCCTCTGGTGAAGATTAAAATGGCAGTTGAGAAAAAAAAAAAATAATCTTTGTTTAAAAAAAAAAAAAAGGAAAAAAAAAAAAGAAAAAGGAAAAGAAAACAATACTTAGGGGTAGAACACGGTTTTGGCTGTGGCTTGACTCATGGGCTTTGAATGCTGTCTTTCCTTTCAGCTGTTTAATACGGTGTCGTTCTTTTTTAATAAGAGGAAACCCTTCTCCAGTGAGATTTTGAAGTCAATGTTCTCTGTTGGCCATGATGTTCTTGACAGTGATTATGCCAAATTCAAAAAGCCAAAAAGACCAATGACCAAACCATTCAATATTTGATTTTATTGTTTTCCAAGGGATACTGCAGTTGTGAAGCAATAAGGTTTGAGACTGATCTGTGAAACCATACTTACAAATCCTTAAATAGAGTAGATTTTTCCCCAGTGCTGGTTAAAACAATTATTCTGTATTTTGGAATATATGGGGGAAAAAAAAAATAATGAAGCTTTGCTTTAACAGATTTTGAGATGAGTTTAGTCTCAGCAAAAATGTAGTTGAGCTAATTCCAGAGGAGGAGGATGGAGCACAGGAGGAATCCTGTGTTTCTTGGATTCAGGCACGTTTTTCATGGAAAGCAATCAAGAAACTCTGAGATGCTCCAGTGTCTTTAATTTAAGAAAAGACCCTTCAGATCTTTTGTCTCTGCTGGATAGAAAACTCTTCTGCTGTAGAAATTGCAGAGAAATTCAGATTTTCAACCTACAGCCTTCCCATGTCCACTCACCCTTCTTTTATTCCTTCTGTAGAGGGCCAGAACAGGGAAGAGAAATGACAAAATCATTTTTAAACCTGTTTTTTCCATTGGGTATCGTGGGAAATGTTTTTATTATGGATTTTTCCAAGGAAAACAAAAAAAGAAACAAATGAACAGATAATGTCCAATGCAGTTGTTCGGCTGTTGGGGTCAGGGGTGTCCTTTTGGGCTGTGGGCGGGCATTGCTCTGCTCCCTGAGCCAGCCCTGGCTGTTCCTTTTCCAGTCCTCCCCAGCCCAGTCACAGAGCAAAGGCATCCCTGGCACAGGGGGCACTGCCCAAGGCCCAAAAGAAAATCCCATGGGCTCTGTGGGCTCTGTGGGGTCAGCTCCTTATCCTGTCTGTGGGGTCTGTGGGGTCCCTCCACCAGTCCTTCCTGTGGGGATGAGGATCTGAAGACCTGTGGCACCCTCTGGTGAAGATTAAAATTCTGCTTGAGGAAAAAAAAAAAGGGTCTTGGGATCAAAAAAAAAAAAACCAGAAAGGGTCTGTGGGGAAAAAGGAAAAAAACAATACTTAGGGGTGGGCTCGGTTTTGGGGTCTGTGGGGTCATGGGCTCCTCATGCTGTCTTTCCTTTGGTTTAATAGGTGTCGTTCTTTTTTAATAAGACCTGTGGGATTTTGGGGTCAATGCTTCTCTGTTGGCCATTCCGTTCTTCCTCCCCTGCCAAATCTGAAAAGCCATTGGAGACCAATGACCAAACCATTCAATATTTGATTTTATTGTTTTCAAGGGATCCTCAGTTCCTGTGGGATAAGGTTTGGGATGATCTGTGAAAACCGTGGGATCGAATCCTTAAATAGAGTAGATTTTTCTGTGCTGGTTAAAACAATTATTCTGTATTTTGGAATATGTGGGGAAAAAAAAATCTGCTCCCTTTGCTTTAACCTGTTTGAGGGGTTTAGTCTCTCCTCCTGCCTAATTGGGAGGAGGATGGAGGGGTCAGCTCCTGTGTACCTGTGGGGATTCAGCGTTTTTCATCACCCCTCCAATCAAGAAATCAGATGCTCCAGTGCCTGTAGGATTCAAGAAAAGACCCTTCAGATCCTTTTGGATCTGCTGGGAAATCTCTTCTGCCTGAGGGTCTGTGGGAAATTCAGATTTTCAACCTTCTGTTTGTAGGATCAGCCCTTCTTTTATTCCTTCCTGAGGGGAACAGGGAAGAGAAATCAAAATCATTTTTAAACCTGTTTTTTTGGGGATCTGTGGGATCAGTTTTCCTTATGGATTTTCCAATGAAATCAAAAGCTCCTCAGGATAATGTCCAATAGTTGGGGTCTGTTGGGGTCAGGGGTCCCCCACCCCTCCTATGGGATCTGTGGGATCAGCTCCCCAGTTCCTGCAGGATTTGTGGGCTCTGTAGGATCAGCTCCCCAGGTTCCTATGGGATTTGTGGGCTCTGTAGGATCAGCTCCCCAGGTTCCTATGGGATTTGTGGGCTCTGTGGGATCAGCTCCCCAGTTTCCTGTGGGGTTTGTGGGGTCTGTAGGATCAGCTCCCCAGGTTCCTGTGGGGTTTGTGGTGTCTGTGGGATCAGTTCCCCAGGTTCCTGTGGGGTTTGTAGGATCAGTTCCCCACATTCCTGCGGGATTTGTGGGGTCTGTGGGATCTGAGGGCTGTTTTGCAGGGATTATTTTACCAGGATATTTTGCCGGGATATTTTCCAGGGATATTTTGCCAGGATATTTTTTCCCAGGGCCGTTTCCCAGCGGGGCTGGCCCTGCCCCAGCAGGACTTGGTGCTGCCACTTTCATCTGCCTCTATCCAAGCACCCAAATCCTTTCCTTCATTTATTTTATTTTCTGAACTCATGAACCTCCACAAACCTCAATTCTCACACCCTCGGACCCTTTCCTGCCACGTTTGCTGGTGGAACCATTGAAAACTGGACCTGCCATTTTTATTTGGATTTTTTCCTTCAACCTCTGGGCTCTGTGGGCTGTTGCTCACCTTCTCTCCCGGCTTTGCACTTCTCGGTTCTTTGGGATTTTTTGCTCCCAGAACTCCCCGTTATTCCCTGGAAGGTGACACAAGGCAGCTCATCCACGAATTTGGGATTTCTGTGGCAGCAGATCCTGAATCTCTTGGGGATTTTGGACATTTCCTGGAGTTATCACTAAAAACGCTCCGGGATGAGCCTGAATCCAGTTCCGATGGGTGGAATGTTCCAGCTCAGGGACTGTCCTGTGGGATTGCCTGGGCTTTACTGGGGCTGATAAATTCCTTTTCCTCCTAAAAATCACATTTCTCTACCATTCTTGACTCTCCTGGAGCTCCTGTTGCAGTTACAATAAAGATGATGTTATTTCATTGGAAATCGATTTTTATTTTTTTACAATAGCTTGATTTTTTTCTATTATTACTATTATTTTTATTTTCCAGAACAGCATCAGGCTGCAGGGAAATCTTGAAAAAGAAAATAACAATTCCCCTCCTTTCCCACAGCTCTGCTGGATTGCTGGGAGAGCAGAAATTCCCTCAATTTTTGGGTAATTTTTGGGTAATTCTGGCCTCATTTAAAAAATCAAAATTTGGGAGTAGCAAACATTTGTGCTATTTGAAATTTCTGGGTAATTCTGGGAAATTCTGGCCTCATTTAAAAACTCAAAATTTAGGAATAGCAAACATTTGTGCTATTTGAAATTTTGTGGGCAGATCCTGAATCTCTTAATTTTTGGACATTTCTGGTCTCATTTAAAAATCGCTCCGGGATGAGCCTGAATTCAAACATTTGTGCTATTTGAAGCTCAGGGACTGTTTTTGGGGTAATTTTTGGGCTTAATTTGGGGGTAATAAAGGCCTTTTCATTTAAAAAATAAAAATTAAGAATAGCAAACATTTGTGCAAATCTCCGATTCCCAGAGCTGTTCCCCAGAATATTCCAAGCTGCTTTTGTGCATTGGGATTTTTAGGATTTTCTCGAAATTCAGGGAGAATTTATTTTCCAGATTTTCTTCACCTCACCCCGGTGTTTCCTTGAAAAGAAAATTTGGAATTTCTCAAGTTTATTTTGCCATTTTCACCTCAAATTTATTTTTCCTAATTTCCATTTATTTGGCCTCATTTACGGTTCAAAAAAAGGAATCCCCAAAAGGCCAGCCGGCTCTGTGAATTCCCACCTTTCCCCCTGGAATAGGGAATGGTTTTGTGGAATTCTTGATTTTTGTCAGCCCATGGAATTTGGGGTGCAGGGAATGTTTTTTGGAATTCTTCACCTGTCAGCCCATGGAATTTGGGGAATTTGGAATTTTTCAAGTTTATTTTGCCTTTCACCCAAATGGAATTTTTGGGCTCCAGGGATTTTTTTTTGTTAAGGAAGGCCTTCCCTGCCAGCCCATGGAATTTTGGGGAGCAGGGAATGGTTTTTGTGGAACTCTTGCTGTCAGACCATGGAATTTTGGGGAGCAGGGAATGATTTTGTGGAACTCTTGCAGTTTGGGGTGGGGTTGCTGTCACTTTTATCTTCTAAAAATGGTAAATTCTGGGTTTGTCTGACCAAAATCGAGCTGCAGATTTAGGAGGTGAATCCCAGTCTGCCCAGGAGGAATTTTGGGGCTTTTTGAGCCTTTCAGAGCCCTCCCCAAGCCCAGCCTGGCTCTGAATGAATTCCCACCTTTCCCACTGGAGCAGGGAATGGTTTTCATGGAATTCTTGCTGTCAACCCATGGAATTTTGGGGAGCAGTGAATGGTTTTTGTGGAACTCTTGCTATCAGCCCATGGCATTTCGGGGAGCAGTGAATGGTTTTTGTGGAATTTCAGGGATGGTTTTTGTGGAATTTTTGCTATCAGCCCATGGCATTTCGGGGAGCAGTGAATGGTTTTTGCTGTCAGCCCATGGAATTTGGGGAGCAGTGAATGGTTTTTGTGGAATTTCAGGGATGGTTTTTGTGGAATTCTTGCTGTCAGCCCATGGAATTTGGGGATGGTTTTTGTGGAATTCTTGCTGTCAGCCCATGGAATTTGGGGGAGCAGTGAATGGTTTTCCATGGAACTCTCACTGTCAGCCCATGGAATTTTGGGGAGCAGTGAATGGTTTTTGTGGAATTTCAGGGATGGTTTTTGTTTGGGGGCTGTCAGCCCATGGTTTTTGGGATTTCAGTGGATGGTTTTCATGGAATTCTTCGCTATCAGCCCATGGAATTCGGGGGAGCAGTGAATGGTTTTGTGGAATTTCAGGGATGGAATTTGGGGAGCAGTGAATGGTTTTTGCTATCAGCCCATGGCATTTCGGGGAGCAGTGAATGGTTTTTGTGGAATTTCAGGGATGGTTTTCATGGAATTCTTACTATCAGCCCATGGAATTTGGGGAGCAGTGAATGGTTTTTGTGGAATTTCAGGGATGGTTTTTGTGGAACTCTTGCTGTCAGCCCATGGAATTGGGGGGGAGCCCAGGGAATGGTTCAGTGGAATTTCAGGCGCCCTTTTTGTGGAACTCTGCTAGGGGGCCGGGTTTTTTATATATATATTTTGGGATTAGGGGAGGGAGGAGGGGTTTTGATCCTAAAATTTCAGGGATGACTTTTTGTGGTAAAAATAACAAAAACCCCAAAATGGGATTTGGGGGCCCAGCCCAGCCCATCCCCCAGCATTCTCAGCATTTGTGAGGTTTCATTTTCTTTTTTCTTTGTTTTTTTTCCCCCTTCCCTCCTTCCTGCAGGGGGGCAATTGTTATAAAATTTTGGGATTGTAAATAGGAGGGTGGAGATTTTGTTGTCGTTTTTGCCAGACTTAAATGTGTGTAAAAATAACAAAAAACCCTGAAAAAGGTGGAGGAGGAGACGGCGGCGTGTTTCATGGTATCCCAAAGGAATATTTGTGAGGTTTTTTTTCTTTTGTTTTTTCCCCTTCCCCCCCCTGGTGAATTTTTACAAAAAAAAAAATTGTAAATAAGAAAAAAAAGAAATATTGCAGCAAAAAAGGTGGAAATACAAAGGAAATTTTGAAATATCTAGAAAAAAAAAAAGAAATATTAAAAAAAAGAAATATTGAAAAAAAAGAAATATTGAAAAAAAAATATTTAAAAAAAATAAAAATCAGGCTCTTTGCAGTTCCCCTCCTCCTTGTCCTTTTTTTTTTTAATTTTTAAATTTTTATGAATTTTTTTTTTGTTGTTTCATTTGAAAAGCAGGAAAAAGGGGCAGCTGCAACCAAGTCTGTGGGGTTGGGAACTCTTGACAACGCTGAGATCTAGCACGGTACTAGGAGTTCAGGCTGAATGTAACATTAACGCTTTATTTCAAATTCCAAACGAAACGAAACCGCCTTTTTCATTTGGTTCATTTCTTCTTTTCCCAAAGGGGTTGGAGTGAACATGAGTGCCGACCACGTTCGTGAATTTTTAGCTGCAGAAACGTTCATTGGTAGAATCGTGTGCTGGTCTTTTTTGTGCTCATCCATTTGACATTTTCCCAGTCTCTGTATGTACCTGCAAAGAAAGAAAAACAAAAAAAAAAAACCCAAAAAAATGAATAAAATCAAATAACAAAACCCCCTGCTTTGCTTTGATTGAAAAAAGGGTTCCTGGGACTGCATACCTGCTCCTGAGCTCTGTTTTAAGTCTGTGTAATCCTTCGCTTGTATTTTGTATTAAAAAAAAGAACCACGAGGAAAAAAAACAAACCGAACCCTTTATTGTTCAGCATGTTGGAATTGTGTCCCCTCCTTTTATTTTTTCTCCTTTTTGGAATATATTAAGCAACTCATTCTTCTGTATCTTTTATTTTCTTTTGTAAACTTTTTGGTTTTGTTTAAAAATGGCTTTATAAAAGGGCTTTTATAACCCATGAACGCGGCTGGCGTCCTTTTTCTGCTGCTCCTGAGGGGGGAATGGTCCTGGGAGAGGTGAAAATTGTTCATTTTTGGGATTTCTGGGAGTTTGGGGTGAAATCCTGGGAATTCTCTGAGGAGGTGAAGTCAGCTGTGGGCCAGGTGGGGTTTTGCCATCATTACCTGAGAACTGAAAGAGGAGAATGAAATAATCCAGAATTAAAGAATTAAATAAAAGGGAAGAATTAAACAATCCCTGCTTTCCCCAGGCTCTTCTGGAATTATAAATGGAGATTTTAAGGTCCAGAACTGAGATGAGAGGAGGGACAAAACCCTTGGGATGAAATTTTCCAGGATTTCTGGGAGGGGGTGAAAATAATCTGTGAGGAATTAAATAACTAAATAATCATTACCTGAGAACTGAAAGAGGAGAATGAAATAATCCAGAATTAAAGAATTAAATAACTAATGAAATAATCCAGAATTAAAGAATTAAATAAAAGGGGAGCACGAAATAATCCAGAATTAAATAATTAAATAACTAATTAAATAAAAGGGAAGAATTAAACAATCCCTGCTTTCCCCAGGCTCTTCTGGAGTTATAAATGGAGATTTTAAGGTCCAAAACTGAGATGAGAGGAAGGACAAAGCTTCCCCTGGTGTGATGGGAAACTTTGAAAGGAAAATTCCATCGGGAATTTGGGATGAAAATCCTGGGAATTCTCTGAGGGAGGGGAAGCTCTCTTTTCCCCAGGTGTGGGTTTTGCCATCATTACCTGAGAACTGAAAGAGGAGATTTGAAATAATCCAGAATTAAAGTTTTATTTGGGGGGGAGCATGATTTTAATCCAGAATTTTGGGTTTTAAATAAAAGGGGATTTCCTGGATTTTGCATTTTGAAATAATCCAGATTTCCTGGATTTTAAATAAGGGGATTTTGGGAAATAATTTTGAATTCCGTGTTTTAAATTTTCCGATTTTGAAATTTTCCAGAATTAAAGATTTTAAATTTAATTAAATAAAAGGGGAACATGAAATTTTCCAGATTTTAAATTTTAAATATTTTAATTAAATGAGGGAAGAATTAAACAATTTTGGGTTTTCCAGAGGCTCTTTTGGATTTTCCGATTTAAATGGAGATTTGGGTTTCCAAATTTTGAGTTCCCGGAGGAAGGTTTCCCGGATTTTGGGTTTTCGGTTGGTGTTTTGGGAAATTTTTTGAAAGGAAAATTCCATCGGGAATTTGGGATTTTTCATTTTATTTTCCGATTTTGGAACAGATTTTGGATTTTCCCAGATTTTGGGTTTTCCCGATTTTGGATTTTCCCAGATTTTGGGTTTTCCGGATTTTGGGTTTCCCGGATTTTGGGTTTTCTGGATTTTGGATTTTCCCGGCTTTGGATTTTCCCGATTTTGGGTTTTCCGGATGTTGGGTTTTCCCGATTTTGGGTTTTCCAGATTTTGGGTTTTCCGGATTTTGGGGTTTTCCCGATTTTGGATTTACCAGATTTTGGGTTTTCCAGATTTTGGGTTTTCCCAATTTGGGGTTTTCTGGATTTTGGGTTTCCTGGATTTTGGGTTTTCCGGATTTTGGGTTTTCCCGATTTTGTATTTCCTGGATTTTGGGTTTTCCCGATTTTGGATTTTCTAGATTTTGGGTTTTCCAGATTTTGGATTTTCCCAGATTTTGTGTTTTCCGGATTTTGGATTTTTCTGATTTTGGATTTTCCCGATTTTGGATTTTCCGGATTTTTGGGTTCCCGGATTTTGGGTTTCCCGGATTTTGGATTTTCCCGATTTTGGATTTTCCCGGATTTGGGGTTTTCCCGATTTTGGATTTTCCCGATTTTGGATTTTCCCGGATTTTGGGTTTTCCGGATTTTGGTTTTCCCGATTTTGGATTTTCCCTATTTTGGCTCATTTTGATGCGCGGCCATGCCCGGGCTGTGCCAGCAGGGGGCGCTGGCAGGGCGAGGTGGGACCGCTGGAATGGGATTAAAAAATCTCAGAAATGGGATTAAAAAACATCTGGAATGGGATAAAAACATCTGGAATGGGATAAAAAACATCTAGAATGGGATTAAAAACATCTGGAATGGGGTAAAAACCGTCTGGAATGGGATTAAAACCTCGGGAATGGGGTGAAATTCTCTGGAATTCCACCCAAACCCAGCGCTGGGCACCTCCCGTGCCACATCCCGAGGGTGATTTCTGTTCTGTGCCTGTGTGAAAATCGGGGCTGTGGCTCTGGGATGGACACCTGGAAGTGCTGGGAGGAGGCTGGAGCTGCTCCTGGGACGTTTCCCAAAGGAAAACACGGGAAAACCCTGCTTGGGACCCTCTGCCATGAGGGATTTGCCCCATTTTTAACACATTTTTAACTCATTTTTAACTCATTTTTAACTCATTTTTAACTCATTTTTAGCTCATTTTTAGCTCATTTTTAGATAATTTTAAACTCATTTTTAGATAATTTTAAACTCATTTTTATATAATTTTAAACTCATTTTTAGATCATTTTAAACTCATTTTTAGCTCATTTTTAACTCATTTTTAGCTCATTTTTAACTCATTTTTAACTAATTTTTAACTCATTTTTAGCTCAATCCCCCACCCCAGCCCCAAAATATTCTTTGCAGTTCCCCCTCCTGTGTGGAGGGAGCAAACCCTGCCCGGAGCCCTCTCCTCCTCAAGAACTCCATTTCATTTCCCCTCCCAAACTCCAACTCTGCTTCCCAAGCGTTCCCTTCCCGTTCACTGGGGGCTGCTGAATCCTGACAAGGAGCTGGGATTTTATCTGAATTATCAGAATTATTATTTCTGTCCGTTCTCTCCCCTTTTTCGGCTTTCTGCTGGGGGCAGATAACAGCTCCAGCACCACCGCATTTCCCGTGCCACCCTCTCTCTGTTCCCGCAGCATTTCCAGCCCAGCTCTCGGCCCTGGGAGAAGATTTTGGGGTTTTGTTATCACCAACCGCCCGTCCTGCCCGCAGGGCTCGCCTGGCTTTGCTCGTTACAGCCCTCGGATATTTGGATTAATTGCAGCGGTTTTGGTTTAAATTTCTCTTTCCTCTTCTGTACACCAAGCCAGTTCTGAATTATTTTATTTTTAATTTTCAAAGTCTCTGCTTGGAATTCTGCAAGCGTTTTCTGAAGGTGAGATTCTTGTGGGGTTTCTGCTTCACTTCCTGAGCAATGAGTGAAGGGATAATTTGTCTATAATCCAATTTACCACTCCAAGCTGCCATTTCTTTTTCCTCTAAACTGGCCCTGTTTTATTATTTATCATTTATTATTTATTATTTATTATTTATTATTTATTATTTATTATTTATCATTTATTATTTATCATTTATTATTTATTATTTATTATTTATTTATCGTTTATTGTTTATTATTCATTATTTACTATTCATTATTTACTATTTACTATTTACTATTTACTATTTATTGACTATTGGCTATTGACTATTTACTATTTATTTCCCTTCATTTCACTTCACTGCTGATTATGACACTGGATGTGAAGCAGCTTCTGTGCCCCCAAACATTTCATCCCGTTAATTTCCAATTAATAAATTAATTAAAATCTCAGAGGCAGAGCAGGCCTCACATTTGGAAGGGCCTCAGTTCTTCCATTCCCATTAAACTGATTTTACACTTTTCAATAAAATCCCTTCAGGGACTTGAAAACATTTCCCCATTTCCTTCTTTGGGACAGCAAAGTGCCAGAAGGAAAAAGGAAATTTCCTTGGGTGCAAATCCTCGTTCTCACTCAAATCTCCTTTTGCCCACACCACCAAGGGATGTGACAAGAAGGAAAATAAATTTGTGACAAAAGGAAAATAAATTTGTGACAAGAAGGAAAATCAATTTGTGATAAAAAGGAAAATCAATTTGTGACAAGAAGGAAAATCAATTTTAGGGAGATGAAACCTGGGATGTGCAATGACAGCAAATCCTCCAATCGTTTTTGCCCCGCTCCGCCGCTGGGAGATTTGATGGGAAACTCTGGGGTTTCCTTTTGCTGACGGTTGTTTGGATTGAGGAATTGGATCAAGGGTGGAAAGGGTCCCTCGGGCAGACACAGCATCGCTCATCCTCCACCCAGCACCTCGGCCCAGCCAGGGCGGGATTCATCCTCCGAAAAATGGATTTTATCCACCTGATGGATTTTATTCCAGAATAATTATTTAATTTAATTTAATTTAATTTAATTTAATTTTATTTAATTTAATTTTATTTAATTTTATTTTATTTTATATTTTTAAAATTGCAATTATTTATTTTATACTATATTTAATTTAATTTAATTTAATTTAATTTTATTTTATTTCATTTCATTTCATTTCATTTCATTTCTTTTTTTTATATATATTTTATATTTTATTTTTTATTTTATTTTACTTTATTTTATTTTATTTATAGTTTATTTTATTTTATTTATTTTATTTTATTTCATTTTATTTCATATATTTTATATTTTATATTTTATATTTTATTTTACTTTATTTTATATTATATTTTATTTTATTTTATATTTTATTTTATTTTATTTTATTTTTATTTTATTTTATACATATATATATTTTTTTAAAACTTTTTTATTATTTTATTTTATTTCTATTTTACTTTATTATATTATATTTTCTTTTATTTTCATTTCCCATTGGCAATTTTATTTTATTTTATTTTATTTTCTGCAATCCCCTCCTGCCCACAGAACTTTTTTATTTTATTTTGCCCTAGTTTATGGGCAGGCCTGGGCTGTTTTGCATTTTTCATTTTATTTTTTATGTTTGCCCTGTGCCCATGGGCAGGGCCGGGCTGTTTTATATTGCAATCCCTCCTGCCCACAGAACATTTTTATTTTATGTTTGCCCTGTGCCCATGGACAGGGCGGGCTGTTGCAGAATTTTATTTTGTTTTTATTTTATGCCCATGGACAGGCCTGGGCTGTCCTATTATTTTATTTTATTCCTGCCCACAGAACTTTATTGTATTGTTTTTGCTTGCCCATGGACAGGGCCGGGCTGTCCTGCAGAACATCCCACGGGGCGATGTTTGCCCTGTGCCCATGGACAGGGCCGGGCTGTCCTGCAGAACAGCCCATGGGGCGATGTTTGCCCCGTGCCCATGGGCAGGGCCGGGCTGTTTACCTGCAGCAAACAGCAGAAGAAAAGAGCCCAGCAAAAGCAACATCGGAATCCTCTGGAGGTTCCCAGAGAATCGTTCCCGATCGACTGGTCTGACCAGAAATGCCTTTTCCTGCACTGGCAATGTTTGATTTGGTCTTTGCTGCCTTGCCCAGGAATGGGGATTTGGGGCTGTTGGATCAAATTGGCTCCAAATTCTGCACAGGAGCGGGTGGGAAAGGGAGAGGGGTGGGGAGGGAAAGGGGGAAAGGGGAAAGGGGAAAGGGAAAGGGGGAAAGGGGAAAGGGGAAAAGGGGAAAAGGGGAAAAGGGGAAAAGGGGAAAGGGAAAGGGGAAAGGGGAAAAGGGAAAAGGAGAAAGGGGAAAGGGATGGGGAAAGGGGAAAAGGAGAAAGGGAGAAAGGAGAAAGGGAGAAAGGGGAAAAGGAGAAAGGGAGAAAGGGGAAAAGGGGAAAGGGAAAAGGGAAAGGGGGAAAGGGGAAAGGGAGAAAGGGGAAAGGGGAAAAGGGGAAGGGAAAATGGGAAAGGGGAAAGGGGAATGGGAAAATGGGAAAGGGAAAAGGAAAATGGGAAAATGGGAAAGGTGGGAGAAAGGGGGGAAATGAAAGGGGGAAAAGGGAAAGGGGGAGAAAGAGGAGGTAAAAATAAAATAAATATTTATATATAAATATATAAAATGTAATAGATATTTATATATTTAATGGCCCCATGGCTCCTGGGGAGCATCATCGGTGAGTGGGAACTGGCACCTGGGCACAACAACCCCAGGGGCCAAAAGAACCCCATGGGCACAATAACCCTGTGGGTACAACAGCCCCTGCAGTGCTCTGGGCTGGGGACGTGGCTGGGCAGTGCCCAGGCACAAAGGGACCTGCAGGACTGATGGACACAGCTGGGCAGGAGCCAGCAGAGTGCCCAGGTGGCCAGGCAGGCCGGTGACACCTGGCCCGTGTCAGGAGTGGTGTGGCCAGAGGAGCAGGGGGCTGCTGTGCCCCTGTGCTGGCACTGGTGGGGTCACAGCTGTGCCCAGCTCTGGGCCCTCAGCTTGGGAAGGACCTTGGGACACCGAGCACATCCAGAGGGGTTGGGAGCACAAACCCTGCGAGGAGCCCCTGAGGGAGCTGGGGGTGCTCAGCCTGGAGCAAAGGAGACTCAGGGGTGCCCCCATCACTGTGCAGCTCCTGAAAGGGGCCTGTGCTCAGCTGGGGCTGGGCTCTGTCTGCAGGAACCGACAGAGCAGAGCACACAGCCTGCAGCTGCACCGAGGGAAACACAGGCTGGAGAGCAGGGAAAGGTTTTTATAGAAAGAGTGATAAAGTGTGGGAAATGAATTTGTAGAGAGTTAGGCATTCACAGCATGGTGTGGCAAAAGCTGATAGGCCAAGAAACGCTTATAATGTGTTGTAATTAGGAAATAGTTAACTTCTGATTGTGATGGTGTGAATTATAACATCTGTGTTGTCTCACCCTTCACACGAGACTGAAAATAGAATAAAAGTTTTTAAAATGGCTCTCAGTTGCCCCATCTTTGGGTGAGAAAAGAGCATAATCTGGCATTAAAGTTCTGGAATGTTCTGCCCAGGGAGGTGGTGGAGTCCCCATCCCTGGGGGTGTTTAACAAAGCCTGGATGTGGCACTGGGTGCCAGGGTTGAGTTGAGGTGTTGGGGCTGGGTTGGACTCGATGACCTTGAAGGTCTCTCCCAACCCGGAGATTCTGTGAATTCGGTGAATTCGGTGAATTCTGTGATTCTGTGGATGGTGCCAGTGTCCCCTGCGTGTCCCCAAGCTGTCCTTGGGGTGCAGGGGGTTCAGGAGCTCCCCAGGCTGATGTGGGGGCACGGGGGGGTTCCGAGAGCTGCACCCCCTGCCCTGCCCTGCCCTTCCCACCCCCGGAACTCAGGGGCACAGCAGAGGTGACAGTGACAAAACCAGCACAGGAGGGGAGGGGACAGGGCTGAGTTCTGAGCCTCCCCTGGCTGGGGCCCTGTGGGTTCCTGCTGTTTGTGGTTGTCAGTTCCTGCTTGTGCAGACGTGGCAGGGCCACCCCTCCCTGAGGGGTTCAGTCACAGCTCTGGGGACACCTCCTTGAACCCTGGGACAGTCACAGCTCTGGGGACACCTCCCCAAACTCTGGGACAGTCACAGCTCTGGGGACAGCTCCCCAAACCCTGGGACAGTCACAGCTCTGGGGACAGCTCCCCAAACCCTGGGACAGTCACAGCTCTGGGGACAGCTCCCCAAACCCTGGGACAGTCACAGCTCTGGGGACACCTCTCAGAACTCTGGGCTCCCTTGTGAGGCTGTGCTGGGTCAAAGGACAGCCACAGCTTTGGGGACAGCTCTCAGAACTCTGGGGACACTTTTCAGAACCCTGGGGAGCTCTGGGGACAACTTTCCAAACCCTGGGTCAGCCAAACCCTGGGTCAGCCATAGCTTTGGGGACACCTCTCAGAACTCTGGGGACACCTTGTGAGGCTGTGCTGGGACAAGTGACAGCCACAGTTTGGGGACACCTCTCAGAGCTCTGGGGACACCTTTCAGAGCTCTGTGTCAGCCACAGCTCTGGGGACACCTCAAATCTCTGTGTCCCCCTGATGGGCAGCAGAGCACGTGAGGCTCTGCTGGGACAGGTGACAGTCACAGTTTGGGGACACCTCTCCAAACCTTGGGGACACCTCTCAGAGCTCTGGGGACACCTCTCCAAACCCTGGGGACACCTTTCAGAGTTCTGTGTCAGTCACAGCTCTGGGGACACCTCTCAGAGCTCTGGGACAGCCACAACCTTGGGGACACCTCAAAACTCTGGGTGCCCCTGATGGGGAGCAGAGCACATGAGGCTGTGCTGGGACAGGTGACAGCCACAGTTTGGGGACACCTTTCAGAGCTCTGTGTCAGCCACAGCTTTGGGGACACCTCCTCAGGTGGGGAGCTGGCTTTGGGGACAGGGGAGAGGCAGGGGACAGGGGACAGGGAGGTGGCTCTGGGGACAGGCAGGAATGCAGCCCAGGAGCCCAGGGGACGCTGCAATGTTTGCGCTGCTCTCTGTAAACAGAGCAGAAATGCGGATTTCAGGATTGCCAGGATTTCAGGACTGCCAGGATTTCAGGATTCCCAGGATTTCAGGACCCAGGATTTCAGGATTCCCAGGATTTCAGGATTGCCAGGATTTCAGGACTGCCAGGATTTCAGGACTGCCAGGATTTCAGGATTGCCAGGATTTCAGGACTGCCAGGATTTCAAGATTCCCAGGATTTCAGGACTGCCAGGATTTCAGGATTCCCAGGATTTCAGGACTGCCAGGATTTCAGGATTCCCAGGATTTCAGGACTGCCAGGATTTCAGGACTGCCAGGATTTCAGGATTGCCAGGATTTCAGGACTGCCAGGATTTCAGGATTTCCTGGATCCAGGAGCTCCCTGCTCTGTGCAGGTGCTGGCAGTGCCCAGAGCCAGGCCAGGATCAAATGAGGATTTTGGATTTTGGAGCTTTGTTTGCTTGGCAAAGGCCTCGCAGCCCAGGGAGCGACCCCAGCAAAGCAGAAAATCTCTCAGAACCAGACCCTGCTCCAGACGAGCTTTGCAAAACCTCAAAATCCTGGAGCTGCTGAAGTCTTGAGGCTCCTGGTCGATAAGAAAGAAATAAATGAATAAATTGCTCCCTGGCTTTGGCAGTTTATGGCCAGTTGTGGTTCCAAAGCTTTCCTCCACAACCAAAACACGGATATTTTTAAAAAGAAAAATATTTTATTTTTAAAAATGAGAAAACCCATGTTGAGCCCATGACTCCAAGTGCTTGGAACTCAAATATTATGAAACTTTGGGGGAGTTAAAAGTTTTGCAACATGAGCACAGTGCTGATGCAGGGTCCTCCCTGCAGCCTCGTGCAGGGAACACAAATCACCTGGGGAGGATGATGAGGAAGAGGATGAAGCTGTGGGGTGCTGCAGCTTTGCTTTGCTCTTGGAGGGGCACCAAAACCACCCCTGGAGCCTTCAGGAGCAGAACCTTCCATGGGGGATGCAGAACCCAGGGAGCTCAGAGCTGCCCCGGCTCCACCCCAGCTCTTCCTGCCGTGGAAATTGCAGCTCCTGCAGCTGCCCTGCCCCAGATCCTCGGGCTGTGACAGTTCTTGCTGCACCGGAGCTGCTCCTGTCACCCCTTTGCTGTCCCTGGCATGTCCCGGAGGGTCCCTGCCAGCTGATCCATGGTCCCCTGCTGTCCCCAGCAGCTCCCAGCAGTTTGTGGCCGAGGTACCCGAGCACTTCAGGGCTGATCTTTGCTCTGTCTCTCTCTCTAAACAGGAAATGTATTTTTGTCTCAGCAGTGCAGGAGAAGCCACCAGGCTCCTCTGCTCAGAGCCTGGGGTGCCAAAAAGCACCGGCTCAGAGCCTGGGGAGGGCTGGGGGAGCCCAGAGCAGCAGGGGCTCCATGGGACCCTCCAGGGTGGGAGCCCAGGACATCCCTCTGGCTGTCCAGGATGGGGACCATCCAGGGGCTGGGAGACCCCCAGGACAACACCTCTGGCTTAGATGTCCAGGGATGGCCAGGATCACAGGGTGGAAAAGGAGATTTTGGGGGGGGCTGGGGGTTCAAGATGGACCCTGGGCATGTCCAGCCTTTCTCCTTCTTCTTCTTGGCCTCCATCTTCTTTGATTATGGGGAGCAAATTACCAACCTCAGATGAAGAGTTTTAGTAGCAAGCCACAACCACCCCAAGGTTTGGAAAGAATGCCAGCTTTAGTGAGGAGTTATCACAAGAGTTTGGAAAATGGTGAATTTTGGGGAAAATGCAGAATTTGGGGGATTTAGGGGGTTCAGGAGGCAAGATGGAGGGATCTGGGCATGTCCTGTCCTTTTCTCCTTCTTCTTCTTGGCCTCCATCTTCTGCTGTGATGGTGGCACTTTGGGATTGGTTTAGAGTAGAAGCTCACTGTCTAACACAGGTGATAGGTGTTGGGAAGCAATGGTAAATAATGTATTTTTAGTCTAAAGACACAACACTGCCCCAGGGGCAGGCAGAGTGCCTGGAACTGCCCTGCTGGATGGACCTCAGCAGGGCAGAAAATTTTTATAGACAAGAAACAATGAACAACCTTGAGACCAAGAAATGAAGAGCCTTGACTCCTTCTTCAAGCGCCGGGCTGGGAAAAGAGACTTTTAACATCTCTTGGGGTCATGGTGGCCAACAGAAGATCCCGAGACTCCAGCACATGCCAGGGACAACCGGGGCATGGCAGGAGGTGACAGGAGCAGCTCCTGTGCAGCAGGAACTGCCACGGTCAGAGGATCTGGGGCAGGGGAGCTGCAGGAGTTGCATTTTCCATGGCAGGAGGTGGAACTGGGGCAGCTCTCGGGTCCCTGGGTTCTGCATTCCCCATGGAAAGCTCCTCCCAGTGGCTTTTTCCTCTTGTTAAAAGGTGCTTCAGACACAATTAATCAAAGCCCAGCATCACTCCTGGCTGGCACAGAAGTTTTTTAACCATCAGCTCATCAAGGGAGATCTTTCTAATGGGAATCCCCACCTTTGTACCCAAGGCAGCAGCACTGGGCACCCCCAAAGTGCCCAGCGTGTTTTTTGGCATTTCAGCACTGGGCACCCCCAAAGTGTGGTTTTTCTGGCATTTCTCTACTGCTTTTCCACCTTGGGATCTGAAAGTTTGGTAAATATTCCCTCCAGCCTCCCTGGGTGGGGTGCTGAGGTCAGGTTTGAGCTCTCTGCCTCCAGAGAGGTTTGGGCTGTGAGTCAGCAGCCAAGTTCAAGGCTTGCACTTTGTGTAACGTGGCACAAAATGGGTTTGAAGACACCTCAGGCCCAGCTGGGGCTTCCAGAGCGAATCGGAGCAGCCACAAAATCCACAAAAACGTGGAGAGGATTCTCCCCATGGAGCTGCAGCAGGAGAATCTGGCACAGCTCATCCAGGGAGAAGCTGAGGCTCCTCCTGCTCCCTAAATCCTCATTTTCTTTGCCATGTGTGGTGCTGCCCGACCCCTGGCAACGTTCTGGCCATGCCAAGCCCAGCCTGGCTGGATCCACCAGATCTCTGGGATCTCTGATCTCTGTTGGGATCTAATCAGGCGCCAGCAGCTGGGGCGGCTGTTGACTCTGCATTTCCCCTGCCTGATAAATAATTCCATTCTGCAGATCCCCGTGATGGCTCAATCCTGCCTTATTCTGACCCTGCTTCAGAAAAAAATAATCCTTTTTAAGCCCAGGACTGGGTCTAGTTGAACCAGCAGTGTAAATAAAGCCAGGCTCTCGTTTGGGTGCCCAGGAGCAGCAGGAGCTGAGGAAAGAAAAGTCTGAGAGGGAAAATTCCTCTCTGGAGAGGGAGGGCAGAGCTGCAGCTCCATCCCACAGCTGCTTTCCACAGAGGAACAGAATCCCTGGCTGGGATTTCAAGGGATTTTTGCCATAAAATTCCTTTATCACCCCCAGAGTGGGGGTCAGCAGTTTGGTGAAATCCAGGGTGGGGATGCTCTGCTCCCAACTGGGAGCAGCCCCAGAGGTTGGACAGCAGCAGGAATTTCCTCATGGAAAGGGTGCTCAGGCCTGGGATGAGCCCAGGGAGGGTTGGAGGCTCCATCCCTGGGTGTCCAAGCAATTCCTGGATGTGGCACTGAGTGCTGGGGGCTGGGGATTGGGCACAGCTTGGATTTGGTGACCCTGGAGGGATCTTCCCACCTAAATAATTCTGATTTTCCCACCTAAATAATTCTAGGAAACCCTGTTTGGATTCTGATTTTCCCACCTAAATAATTCTGATTTCCACCTGAATAATTCTGATTTTCCCACCTAAATAATTCTAGGAAACCCTGTTTGGTTTCCCACCTAAATAATTCTGATTTTCCCACCTGAATAATTCTGATTTTCCCACCTAAATAATTCTAGGAAACCCTATTTGGTTTCCCACCTAAATAATTTTGATTTTCCCACCTAAACAATTCTGATTTTCCCATCCTGATTTTCCCACCTGAATATTTTCTAAATAATTTTCCCAACCTAAATAATTTTAATTTTCACACCTAAACAATTCTGATTTTCCCACCTAAATAATTCTGATTTCCCCACCTAAATAATTCAGATTTTCCCACCTAAATAATTCTAATTTTCCCACTTCAAGAATTCTATGACCCACAGCAAACCCTGTGTGAGAGATTTCAGTCTTCTCTACTGGTATGAACTAATAAATATTCATTTATAATTTTTGAGGGCAATTTTGGAGGTTTCTGTGGCCTCCCTCTCCACGTCCTGGTGCTGCTGCAGATGGCCCTGGAGCTGTCACTCCCTCTCAGGGACATCCAGGGGAGCCCAGGCTGTAATTTCTGCTCCCAAACTGCCTCAGCCAACATCACCCAGTGACTCAGAGCCCGGAATAGAAGAGTGGAAATTGAAATTCACTCCGCTCCTCTGACCGCTGGGCCCTGCAGTGCCCAGCTCCGTGTGGGCACAACGTCTGGGAGACTCATTTGCTCCAGCGCTAAAGAGGAAAATAGAAAAAAAAATTCAAAACCCCAGCACTAATAGCTATTTAATTGCTTGTGAACTTCTCTGACTAAAAAACAGGGGCAGCTCTCCCCACCCAAATTTGGATTCTGGCCCTTTCCCAGCTGAAGTCACAGCCCAGCTCTCCAGCGGTTTTTGTTGCGTTTGGGGTTTTTTATTCTGCAGTTGCTATCAGCATCTGGACTGCCAAAAATGCCTTTTTTCCCCCCAGGAAACAGCAGTGTGGTTTCTCCTCATCAGCCACCCCAGTGGGCGAGTTCTCCTCAGCTCAAGTGACACCAAATGCAGGTGCTCCTCTGCTTTTCTCTGCGCAGGGCGAGTCCTTCCAGCAAACTCGGGGAGGGAACAGCTGTTTCCAGTGAAAAAACCAAAAAAAAACCCAAAACCCAACCACCATCCTGCTGACCCAAGCTGAAATGTGACGTGGAAATGGGATTTTTGACCTTGAGAGCTACGAAGTTGCTCCAAAGGAGGGACCCTGTGAAGATTAAAAATAAGGAATCTTTGTAATGCTTCTGCAGCTCGTGGAGCTGAGTGAATTCATCACAAAGCAAAGGGCCAAGGCTTTAAATAGCACGAGGGTTTTGATGACTTTTTGAAGTCCTCAGCTGAAGAACTCGCCCCAGCATTTGCAAACATTCATTTAGGAGCAGCTGGTTTTCTCAACTGCATTCTTGTCTCATTTTTCCTCTCGTTTTCTTCACGCACACACACACACACACACACACACACAAAATAAGATATTTGTTGCTGCAGATGTTCAGGGGAGGCTGCTCTGTTCTCATCTCCAGGGCTGTGTGGATGAATAGAACGTTGATTTTTCCTCCATTTAGGGTTCTGTTCAGCCCCTGTTTTTTGAGTTAGGTGCTGATACAGTGCCCAGATCTCTCTCTGTATAAATGTATATATTTTGTGTCCCTCTCCCTCGCACGCCATGTGGGTTTAAGCACTCATCCACCATGAATAATGTCCAGGGCCAGGTCACAAACTTCCCATAGCAGGGGCCCTGTTTGCATCCACTGCAGGCCATTGCAGGGAACCAGCAGCTCAGAAACCCCAAACAAACCCAGAAACTGCTCCTGCTGTGGGTAACGCTCCGGCAGGAAGGGGGAAGAGAAAAAGGGAATTTTTTTAAAGAAATGTCAGTTATTTGGGGTGGATGGTGCTGAGGGATGGGGCTGGTGGCAGTGGGGAGGGCTCGGGAATGGGGCTGAGGGAATGGGGCTGAGGGAAATGGAGCTGAGGGAATGGGGCTGAGGAGAATGGGGCTGAGGAGAATGGGGCTTGGGAATGGTGCTCGGGAATGGGGCTGAGGGAACGGGGCTGAGGGGAATGGGGCTGAGGGAACGGAGCTGAGGGAATGGGGCTCGGGAAAGGGGCTGAGGGAATGGGGCTGAGGGAATGGGGCTGAGGAATGGGGCTGAGGGAATGGAGCTGAGGGAATGGGCCTGAGGGAATGGAGCTGAGGGAATGGGGCTGAGGGAATGGAGCTGAGGGAATGGGGCTGAGGGAATGGGGCTGAGGGAATGGGGCTGAGGGAATGGGGCTGAGGGAATGGGGCTGAGGAGAATGGGGCTGAGGGAATGGGGCTGAGGGAATGGGGCTGAGGGAATGGGGCTGAGGGAATGGGGCTGAGGGAATGGAGATGAGGGAATGGGGCTGAGGGAATGGGGCTGAGGGAACGGGGCTGAGGGAAATGGGGCTGAGGGAATGGGGCTGAGGGAATGGGGCTGAGGGAATGGGGCTGAGGGAAATGGGGCTGAGGGAACGGGGCTGAGGGAACGGGGCTGAGGGAACGGGGCTCAGGAATGGGGCTGAAGGAACGGGGCTGAGGGAACGGGGCTGAGTGAATGGGGCTCGGGAATGGGGCTGATCTACCAGAGGGGGCTGTGGGAGTTTGGGGCTGCAGGGATGGATCTGTGGGGGATGAGGATGCGGGAACTGGGCTGAGGGAATGGGGCTGAGGGAATGGGGCTGAGGGAACGGGGCTGAGGGAAATGGGGCTGAGGGAATGGGGCTGAGGGAACGGGGCTGAGGAACGGGGCTGAGGGAATGGGGCTGAGGGAATGGGGCTGAGGGAACGGGGCTGAGGGAATGGGGCTGAGGAGAATGGGGCTGAGGAATGGGGCTGAGGAACAGGGGCTGAGGGAAATGGGGCTGAGGGAATGGAGATGAGGGAATGGGGCTGAGGAATGGGGCTGATCTACCAGAGGGGCTGAGGGAGTTTGGGGCTGAGGGAATGGGGCTGAGGGAACGGGGCTGAGGGAATGGGGCTGAGGGAAAGGGGCTGAGGGAATGGGGCTGATCTACCAGAGGGGGCTGAGGGAGTTTGGGGCTGCAGGGATGGATCTGTGGGGGATGAGGATGCGGGAACGGGGCTGCTCTGCCAGGGGGAGCTGCAGGGAACGGAGCTGAGGGAACGGGGCTGCTCTACCGGAGGGGTCTGTAGGAGTTTGGGATGGATATGCAGGGATGGGGATGCGGGAACGGGGATGCTCTGCCGGAGGTGGCTGCGGGGAACGGGGATCCTCTACAGGAGGGGTTTGGCCTCAAGGATGGGGATCGGGACAGCGGGAGCGGGGCTGTTATCGCAGCCAAGGACTGCGGGGACCGGGGCTGCGGAGATCGGGCTCTTGGCCTTGTGGGGATGCGGGATCGGGGCTTTTGTCCCTGCGGGGGCTGCGGGGATCGAGATTGCGGGAACGGGGCTGTATCCCAGCGAAGGGTGCGGGTCAGGGGCTGTTGTCCCCGCGAGGCTGCGGGAACGGGACTGCGGGGATTGGGCTTCTGTCCCTGCGAGGATGCGGGATAGGGACTGAGGGAACGGGGCTGTTATGTCGGCGAAGGGTGCGGGACCGGGACTGCGGGAATGGGGCTGTTGTCCGCTCGGAGCTGCGGGATCGGGGCTGCGGGATCGGGACTCTTCTTCCAACGGGGACTGCGGGACTGGGGCCGTTGTCTCCGCGGGGCTGCGGGATCGGAACTGCGGGGACCGAGGCTGCAGGAATGGGACTGTTCTCCCCGGGGCTGCGGGACCGGGGCTGCGGGACTGGGGCTGTTCTCCCGCCGGGGCTGCGAGAACCGGGGCTGTTCTCCCACCGGGACTGCAGGATCGGGGCTGCGGGGATGGAGCTGTTCTCCCACCGGAGCTGCGGGCACCGGCTCCGCGGGGACGGGGCCGTTGTCCCCTCGGGGCTGCGGGCACCGGGTTCGCGGGGATGGGGCCGTTGTGCTCCCAGGGCTGCGGGATCGGGGCTGTTCTCCCCGCGGTGCTGCGGGATCGGGGCTGTTCTCCCCTCGGTTCTGCGGGATCGGGGCTGTTCTCCCCCCGGGGCTGCGGGATCGGGGCTGTTCTCCCCGCGGTGCTGCGGGATCGGGGCTGTTCTCCCCCCAGGGCTGCGGGATCGGGGCTGTTCTCCCCGCGGTGCTGCGGGATCGGGGCTGTTCTCCCCTCGGTGCTGCGGGATCGGGGCTGTTCTCCCCTCGGGGCTGCGGGATCGGGGCTGTTCTCCCCGCGGTGCTGCGGGGGGATGCTCGTCCGGCGGAGCTCGGCGGCGGCCCCGGGGCGGGGGTGTCGTTCCGAGGCGGAGGGGGGGGCGCTCCGCCCGCGGCAGCGCATGCTCCGTGCCCGCCCAACCTGCGCTTTAAACGGCGGCGGAGGCGCGGGCACGGCGCTGAGCCCCGGCTGTGCCGAGGTACGGCTGGGCACGGGGCTGTGCTGGGCACGGGGCTGTGCTGGGCACGGGGCCGTGCTGGGCACGGGACTGGACCGGACCGGGCCGGGCCGGGGGATGCGCGGGCGGGGATGCGGCTGTGGCTGCCCTGGGATGCCGCTGCTGGTGCCGGGATGCGGCTCCCGCTGCCTTCCCCAGGGGTTCCGGGCACATCCCGAGGCTTTCGGGGCTCCCTCCGCTCCTGCAGCACCGGGCGCTGCCCGTCGGCTCCGGCGGGAGGAAGAGGAGGAGGAGGAGGCGCTCCGGGGCTGATGCTCCTGTGCTGGAGCTGCTGCGGGAAAACAAAACAAAAAAAAAAAACGGAGCAGGAGGGACTGGGGAGGGTGTGCTGCCCTCCCGGAGCTCTTCCCAAACTCCTCATTCCTGCAGGGACACTGCAAGGTTTGAAGGTTGCTGAGCGGGCAGAGAGTTTGGACAGCGGGATGGACTCCCAGGAATCCTGAAGACTTGCGGGGACAGGTCAGTGAATCCTTCGAATCCGAGCAAAGGGAGTTTTCTTTACCCCCTGTAATGAAAAACTCATTTTCATTACCCCCCCCGTAATGAAAAACTCATTTTCATTACCCCCCCGTAATGAAAAACTCATTTTCATTACCCCCGGTTCTGTTTGGGTTTGGTGCCTCCCCTCCAGCTCCGCTGCCTCAAGCTGTCCCTAAATGCCATAATGGGGATAATTCCAGGGATTCCTGACTTCGGCAGGGCTCGAGGTTTTGGTGGTAAAACGCTGGAGTTGTTTATGATAAACATAAACTCCCTGGCTCGTTTGTCTTCCCACGGATGACAGCTTTAGGAGGAAGGGAGAAGCACGAAAATAAATTTATTCATTTTATGCTGGTGATGGCCAGACCTGGCGAGATGCTCGATTTCCATTTTTCTGTTACAAACAAACATAAAATTGGAAGGGAAAGAGCTTTCCTGGTGCTCACCTGGAGCTGTTAGACTCACGAGCAGCACAGAGAAAGTGGCCGGGCTCAAAATCCCATTTTTGCCCTGTTCTGGTTCTCGGTGTGATTCAGGAGAGCAGCCTCTGTGTGTAACATGAGAATATCTCCAAATTTATAGAAATAGAACATGAGTAAGAACTTCAAAAGTACCCAAATGACCTGGGCACTGAAGTCATGCAGACACTCCTGAAAAACATGTACCAGCCTTGAAACCTTTTCTATTATTCACCCCACCTGCAATTTTCTTTCTTTCTTTTTTTTTTTTGTTTTTTTTTTTTTTTGTTGTTGTTTTGAAATATTTGACGCTGCCTGAACTTTCTGGCTTCATCCAGAGCTGCTTCCCCTCGTGGGGAGTGGCACTGGAGCCAGATTGCCAACCGGGGATTCCAGGCTTTGCCGAAAACTCTGGATTTTATTGCCACAGAAAAGTAAAACTCTGGATTTTATTGCCACAGAAATCTAAAACTCTGGATTTCATTGCCACAGAAATCTAAAACTCTGGATTTTATTGCCACAGAACATCTTGGAAGCCAAGAACACTTGGCAGATAGGATTTGGGAATGAAAAAAAAAAAGGATTAGAAACTTGGTATGGATAACAAGAATGTCGAGAATTAACAGCAAATTAAACGAGAGCTTTGCAGGGGATATAAATCCCTGGATTTTGGGATTTAGGGAGGGAATTCTCCTTGCTGTGGCTGCTGTGGGGATATTCCCCTACAAATTGTAGTGATTTCTGTGGCTGCTGTGTCTTCTCCAGGTCCCAGTGAACACCAGGAGGCTGCTGGAGGGTGCAGAACCAGCACCATCCCCTGTGATACCTCCACATGCTCCAAACAAGCTCCACCAGCAGCAAAAAGGAGCAAAATCCCATTTTTATCAGCAGATTTTTGGCCATGTCTGTGCTGGGAGAGGCTGGAATCACTGGGCTGATCCCTGAGTTAAAAAATACAGCCCTGGGTCTGCTTTGTCTTTGCCAGAGTCCCTAGGAAATGATGTTTAGCATAAACTCTTGGTAACCTTTTCCCCAAACTGTTTATTTCGCTGGAGCACTCAAGTGGCGGTGCTGGGGAGGGGAGGAGGGCTCATTTTGGCTTTTCCTCCCTGAGTTTCATCTCTTTTCTCTTCAGCCAAAGCCTCAGCACGGAGCTCAGGGTGATGGCCGGGCCCTTGTGCCTCTCTTGATGGCATTGGGAGTGCAGGCTCTTAAAAATGATTTTAAAAAATCACTTTAATGCTGTGCTCAGGGTCTGTTTTCCTGCTGTGATTTACTCCCTTCAGAGTTTTGTAGTGTTTTTGTCACTGTGGGGATGGCTGAGCCTTCCAGAGTGTGGGAATCCTTGAAATCAGAGCCCTGAGTTTGTGTTTGTCCCCCAGGAGGGGCTGCTTTGGGGGCTCTTTAATGAGTTGCTGTCTCCTCATCACTGAGGCAACACCAGAGCAAAGCTTGGCTCGGTTGGGTGGAATTTGGGGAGGTTTTTGATGGATTTGGGGCTCTGAGGGAGCCAGGAGGGAAAGGAGCAGAGGGATGGGAGGTGGTGCTTGGGCTCAGCAGAGCTGCGGGTGTAAAACCTTGTCAGGAGCAGCGAGAGCAGAAGGGATGGGTACAGAACCCAAAATGGGCTGGATTGCCTCTGCTTGGAAAGAATTCCATCGGGTGATGGTGCCCTGTGGCTCCTGGGGTGGGCAGCCAGCCTAGGACAGCTCCTTGTGGCTAAAAACTCATCCCAAACTGCTAAAAACTCATCAAAGAGCTAAAAACTCATCCCAAACTGCTAAAAACTCATCCCAAATCCTAAGCATTTCAAAACCTCATCCCAAACGCTAAAAACTCATCCCTAAAAAAATCAAAGAGCTAAAACTCATCCCAAACAATCCCAAGCATTTAAAACCCATCCTAAATCCTAAAACCAATGCTAAAAACTCATCAAAGAGCTAAAAACTCATCCCAAACGGCCAAAAAACCCATCCAAAGCATTTAAAACCCATCCCAAACGGCTAAAACTCATCCCAAACGGCTAAAACTCATCCCAAACGGCTAAAACTCATCCCAAGCAGCTAAAAACTCATCCCAAACTGCTAAAAACTCATCAAAGAGCTAAAAACTCATCTTAAATGGCCAAAAACCCATCCTAAGCATTTAAAACCCATCCTAAGCAGCTAAAAACCAATCCCAAGTGGCTAAAAACTCATCCCAAACGGCCAAAAAACCCATCCCAAGCATTTAAAACCCATCCCAAACTGCTAAAAACCAATCCCAAACTGCTAAAAACTCATCCCAAGCAGCTAAAAACTCATCCCAAGCAGCTAAAAACTCATCCCAAACTGCTAAAAACTCATCCCAAACTGCTAAAAACTCATCAAAGAGCTAAAAACTCATCTTAAATGGCCAAAAACCCATCCCAAGCATTTAAAACCCATCCTAAGCAGCTAAAAACCAATCCCAAGTGGCTAAAAACTCATCCCAAATGGCTAAAAAACCCATCCCAAGCATTTAAAACCCATCCCAAACTGCTAAAAACCAATCCCAAACTGCTAAAAACCAATCCCATGTGGCTAAAAACTCATCCCAAACGGCTTAAACTCATCCCAAACTGCTAAAAACTCATCCCAAACAGCTAAAACTCATCCCAGAGAGCCAAAATCTCATCCCAAGCAGCCAAAAGCCCATCCCCAAGAGCTAAAAACCCAGCCCCAAAAGCTAAAAACTCAGCCCAAACTCCTAAAAGCTCATCATAAGCCACTAAAAACTCATCCCAAAGAGCTAAAAAACTCATCCCAAATGGCTAAAAACCCATCCCAAATGGCTAAAACCCCATCCCAAACTGCTAAAACTCATCCCAAACTGCTAAAACTCGCTCCAAACTGCTAAAAAACCATCCCAAAGAGCCAAAAACTCATCTCGAGCAGCTAAAACCCCAGTCCAAACTGCTAAAACCCCAGTCCAAACTGCTAAAACCCAGTCCAAACTGCTAAAACTCATCCCAAACTGCTAAAACCCCAGCCCAAACTGCTAAAACTCATCCCAAACTGCTAAAACTCATCCCAAACTGCTAAAACCCAGCCTAAACAGCCACCCTGGCAAGTCTTGTGACCCCTGAGCCCTGTTCAACCCATGATTCAAGCTGAGTGTGCAGCAAGGGAGTCATGAGAAGCTCGTGAGCTGCTGTCTGCTCTTCCCAGTGCTGATTTCTTGGTTTCTGCTTGCTCTGTGTCACACACCCAGGCTGTCCTTTGGGAGAACAGGGACCCCCAGCTCGGCTGAGGAAGAGGATGGAGACCCTCAGGGAGGAATCTTGGCTTTTCAGAAGCAGAGGGATGTTTTAAAACCATCCCTGTGAGGTAGTCAAGAAGAAAAGAACAGGAAAACAGGGAAAAATTTAATAAAAACACAGGATTATTTAGCAGTTCTGTGCCCCAGTGTTTGGTTATCTCAGAGTGATGGTGTGAGACTCGTCCTGCTCCTGCTCCTCACTGCTGGGAGAGGCTGATCCTGCCTCGTGGAGCTGCACAACTTGCTGATGTGCCCAACCCACTGAGCTGTGGGGTTGCTTGTTGAGAAAACAAAGCTGAGAGTGGGACTCTGAGGCCACCATTCCATTCCTGTTTGTCTGCCTGGTGTTCCTTGGAGGTTCCCCCCCAATTTGTGCCTTTCCTCCTTGTTTTCATATCCTAAAATGTCAGTTCCTCTGGCCCTTCCCAAATATTTGCTTAACATTTTGCCAGCCTGCAGCAGAGGAGAAACAGACCCCCGTGAATATTGTCTGGCAAAATAAGGAGGAATGTGGTCCCAAAGGCTCCTTTGTCTGGGGGTGGAACACACACAGCAAGGAGCAGGTGCCTGATTTGCTGCTCTGAACCATTTTTTCCTCCTCTGAACCATTTTTCCTCCTCTCTGCTGCTGCATGTGAGCTCAAAGAAAATGTTCTTAGTCCACATCCCAAGGATTGGCCCTGTCCTTCACTCAGAAACCTCATGGGTTGTTGATCTGGGGATTTCAGAGCCAGATTTTGGTGGCTTGCAGATGAATTCTGGGGATTTCAGAGCCAGATTTTGGTGGCTTGCTGGTGAATTCTGGGGATTTCAGAGCCAGATTTTGGTGGCTTGCAGATGAATTCTGGGGATTTCAGAGCCAGATTTTGGTGGCTTGCTGGTGAATTCTGGGGAATTCAGAGCCAGATTTTGGTGGCTTGCAGATGAATTCTGGGGATTTCAGAGCCAGATTTTGGTGGCTTGCTGGTGAATTCTGGGGATTTCAGAGCCAGATTTTGGTGGCTTGCAGATGAATTTTGGGGATTTCAGAGCCAGATTTTGGTGGCTTGCTGGTGAATTCTGGGGATTTCAGAGCCAGATTTTGGTGGCTTGCAGATGAATTCTGGGGATTTCAGAGCCAGATTTTGGTGGCTTGCAGATGAATTCTCATCCTGGCCAGGGCTGGAATACTCAGGAGATTTAAGGACGCCCTCTGGCAAAGTTTGAGGTTTATTTGAAAATAAAACAATGTCGGGTGCTGGGGTTGGTTTGTGAGGTGTGAAAGCTTTTTCCCTTCAATCAAAGGAGCTGTTTTGGGTTTTTGTTTTTTCTTCCCACCTTTGTTTTGTTGGGAGCTGAAGTTCTCCGTGGTGGTTTGTCTGCAGGAGCTGGGACTTCAGGAAAAACAGAAATATAATGAGTGCAGTGACTCAAATCCGTGCAGGTTGTCAGCACTCAGGAGACGTTAATGTTCTCACAGGGCAGGCTGGAGCCAGCCCCAGGAATAATGTGCACAGAGCTGTGGGCAGCACTCAAATCCTGCTTTAGATTTATGCCTTGAGACTTTGGGTGAAATGGGGCATGCAGGAAAATCCCTGGATCACACTTTGCTTCCCAAACATCAGGAGTGAATCCTGCTGGGATCTGACTTGAAGAGGCTGAGGTGAGGCTCAGACTTCAGCTCTGGTGCTGATTTGCATCCCAATTCCCTGCTCTTAATTTAGGATTAATGAGCAGAGCTGGCTTTGGGGTGGGATTTGAAATGGGTCTCACCAAACCCTTCCAATTTAACTGGACCTTGTGAGTGATTTTATCCCTGATGGTGATTTTGTGCCTTTGCTTCCCAATTCCCTGCTCTTAATTTAGGATTAATGAGCAGAGCTGGCTTTGGGTGGGATTTGAAGTGGGTCTGACCAAACCCCTCCACTTTAGCTGGACCTGGTGAGTGATTTTATCCCTGATGGTGATTTTTGTGCCTTTTCTGGGCAATGTTGGGCTGGATCTGCCCCTGCTCCAGGCTGTTTTCCTGTTCCTTCCCCTGTCCCAGGGCTGTGGGGTCACCTCAGTGTGGGGAGTTGATACCCAGAGTGGTTTTTGGGGCTGGGCTGACACAGGGTGTCCCGTTAGAGCTCTTCCTGTGATCACTGCCTACCCCACTCTGAATTCTGGCACAATTCCCCAGCTCTGCCTTGCACAGACAATAAAGGATTGTTGTGGTCACGGGGTGAGCTCTTCCCTGGGGGTCAGCAGGGCCCAAAAACCACGAGCTGGAGCACAAAGGGACAGGGAGGGGACAGGGCCAGCGGGCTGGGGTGCCAGGTACCGGCAAAAGGGACAGGGAGGGCTTTGTGTGGCCACTGCTGGGCTCCAGAGGTGCCTTTGGGAATGTGGGTGACAAATTATTTCTGTTGGGAATGTGGGTGACAAACAATTCCTTTTGGGAATATTGGTGACAAACGGTTCCTGTGCGTTTGGGAATGTTGGTGACAAAAAAGCCTCTGAGTTTGGGAATGTGGGTGACAAATGATTCCTGTTAGGACTGTGGGTGACAAATGATTCCTGTTGGGAATGTTGGTGGCAAACCATTCCTGTGTGTTTGGGAGTGTTGGTGACAAACAATTGCTGTTGGGAATGTTGGTGACAAATGGTTCCTGTACATTTGGGAATGTTGGTGACAAACAAACCTCTGAATTTGGGAATGTTGGTAACAAACAATTCCTGTTAGGAATGAAGGTGACAAATGATTCCTGTGTGTTTGGAAATGTTAGTGACAAACAATTCCTGTTGGGAATGTTGGTGACAATTCCTGTACATTTAGGAATGTGGGTGACAAATGATTCCTGTTGGGAATGCTGGTGACAAACAATTCCTGAACATTTGGGAATGTGGGTGACAATTCCTGTTGGGAGTGTTGGTGACAAACAGTTCCTGTTAGGAACATTGGTGACAGACGATTCCTGTACATTTGGGGATGTTGGTGACAAACAATTCCAAACAATTCCTGTTGGGAACATTGGTGACAAACGATTCTTGTGCCAGGGGAGGCTGGAGCAGCTGGAACAAAGGCTGCTGTGCCCTGGCCAAGGCTGAGTGAGCAGCTAATGGGCCTGGAGGGTGGCTTTGGATGGGGATTGACTGAGCTGGGCCTGCAGGGTGGCTTTGGATGGGGACTGACTGAGCTGGGCCTGGAGGGTGGCTTTGGATGGGGACTGAGCTGGGTCTGGGCTGGATGGGGACTGGGGGTGGGCTTTGGATGGGGACTGACTGAGCTGGGCCTAGAGGGTGGCTTTGGATGGGGACTGAGTGAGCTGGGCCTGGAGGGTGGCTTTGGATGGGGACTGACTGACCTGGGCCTGGAGGGTGGCTTTGGATGGGGACTGACTGAGCTGGGCCTGCAGGGTGGCTTTGGGTGGGGACTGGGCTGAGCTGGGCCTGGAGGGGTGGCTTTGGATGGGGACTGACTGACCTGGGCCTGGAGGGGTGGCTTTGGATGGGGATTGACTGAGCTGGGCCTGGAGGGGGTGGATTTGGGAGCTGGGGAGGGTGACTTTGATGGGGCTGGGCCTGGCCTGGGGGTGGCTTTGGGTGGGGACTGGGCTGAGCTGGGACTGCAGGGTGGCTTTGGATGGGGACTGACTGAGCTGAGCCTGCAGGGGAGGCTTTGGATGGGGACTGACTGAGCTGGGCCTGCAGGGGTGGCTTTGGATGGGGGGAGCTGGGCCCTGAGGGTGGCTTTGGATGGGGAGGACAGAGCTGGGAGAGGGTGGCTCTGATGGGGTGACAAAGCTGGGCCTGGAGGCTCAGGGATGGGGACTGATGGCTGGAGGGAGGGGGAAGATGGGGGACGGACGGAGCTGGGCCCAGGGTGCTATTGGAAATGACTTCTGGGCCCAGGGTGGCGTTGGATGGGGAGGGGACTGAACTGGGCCTGGAGGGTGCTGGGGACGCCCTGGGCCTCAGGGGTGGCAGGATGGGGATTGACTGAGCTGGGCCTGCAGGGTGGCTTTGGATGGGGCTGAAGCAGGCTGGGCCTGCAGGGGTGGCTTTGGATGGGGATTGACTCCCTATCCATCCCAGGCTGAGTGTGCAAATCAAGCAGAGCTTGAATGACGCGGGGATGGCTGGAGGGAGGGAGGAAGGATAGCTGGGAGGTAAATCTTTTTCGTTTCAGGGGAAAAAGCCTCAGTTTTATTCCATTTTCAGGAGTCTAATGGGAGAAGGATGAGACAATACAGAATATAATATAATATAGTACAATATAATAGAATGGGATAAATCAATTTAAAAACTTTTATATTTTCAGTCAGAGAAGGATGAGACAATAATAATAATATAGTACAAATAATAATGAATAATTTAATATAATATAATATAATATAATATAATATAATATAATATAATATAATATAATATAATATAAATATAATATAATATAATATAATATAATATAATATAATATAATATAATATAATATAATATAATATAATATAATATAATATAATATAATATAATAATATAATATAATATAATATAATATAATATAATATAATATAATATAATATAATATAATTAATGTAATGTAATTAATATAATAAAATAGATAATATTTATTGAAGTAGATAATAAAATATAATAAATTATGATATAGAAAATATAATTGATAATAAAATCTATTATAATATAAAATATATAATGTAACGTAATATAATGTAATATAATGTAATATAAAATAATAGAAATGTAATTATATTATATCTAATTATATTATATGTATCTATAATTCATGCCATCACAATCAGAAATGAACTATTTCTTAATCACAAAACCCTATATGCATTTCTTGGCCTGTCAGCTTTAGCCACAGCACTCTGTAGGTGCCACTCCCTAAGTTTTGCACGCAGATCCCCTCTGTGTGTGCCTTCTGTCACCCCCTAAGGACTGTCCCCAAACCCACGTCCCAGCTGAGCCTTTGGGCTGTCCCTGTGCTGGCACAGCCAGCGTGGCCCAGGCAGGTGCTGGGTGCCAGCCCCAGGTGCCCTGGCCGCGTGCCCAGGGCGCTCTGCAGGATTATCAGAGATCTCTGGGCCTCATTTGTGCCTCTCTGAACTTTACCCCAGCAAACAATGGCAAGAGGCGGCCTGGCATGGAGAGAAAATCCTGTTCCTGCTCGGTGCTCGCTGCACGAACTTCCATTCCTGGTTTTAACAGCAAACACGGAGAAATTTCAGCTCTCAGAGCTCCTGTGCCCCTCGTGCCCTGTGCCACAGAACCCCTCAGCAGCTCTGCAAAATTCAGGCAGCTTTGAACTTGAACCCCATGCCTAATTAATAGAAAAAGCTAATAATTAATTTAGGGCTGATGTTCTTTCCAGGGCTTAAAATAGAAGTGAGGTTCCTGTTTGGGTGGGGAGTGAGGGGGTGGTAAAAATGCCTCACTCCATCCACCTCCTGCAGAAATGGCAGCCTTGGACCTTGGGTTTTTTTGGGTGGTTTTTTTTTGTTGTTTTTTTGTTTTGTTTTGTTTTTGTTTTTTGGGTTTTTTTTTTGTGTTTGGTTTTTTGTTTTTGTTTTTAGGGGATTTTTTGGGTTTTTTTGTTTGTTTGTTTTTGTTTTGTTTTTGGTTTTTTTCTTTAAAAGTGGAAAATTTCCCTTCCAGAATCTTCCTCGCTGCTCTATTTGTTTTGGTGAACGTTAAACCCCTGCATGTTGTGAGTCCACAGCACATTAAACTGATAGTGAGAAGGAGGAAAGCCAAAAAGCTTCTGAAGTTCTCCATCAAGGCCTTCCAGTGAAACTTATCTGCCTCAGGAAATAAAAATCTGATTGCTCCTTATCTTTGCAATTATCAGGCAAAAAAATAAAATTGTGCAATCTGCCGTTTTCAGGCCCGGGCCTGGTGGCTGCTCTGTCACGATAAGGAAAAGTCTCCCAGTGATCTGAGGCCCCTCATTAACCCCCAGGGGTTGATGCTGTGCTGCAGGCAGGAGGCAGAGCCTGGGCAGAGCCAGGCACATGGAACTGCATTTTTTTTATAGCTTTGAGATGTGGATTTTACCCTTAAAACACCCCAGAAAATTCACATTATTCCCTGCACACCTTCCCTGCTGATGTGACATTGGCATAAAAACTCCTCTCCATGGTCAGAGGGGTGAATGGGAGGGTGAAAATGGGTGGGGGGACAAGGAAATCTCCCAGTTTAAAATATGGAGAGAGTTTTGCTTCATTCCCTGTGCCCATTCCCATGCCAGGGGCACCAGGGGGGTGTGCAGAGCCCTGGGCACAGCCTGGGCTGTGAGTCCTGGGGCTCAGCTCTCCCAGCTGTCCTGAAACTGCTTTTTTTTTACAGCTTTGAGATGTGGATTTTAGCCTTAAAACACCCCAGAAAATTCCCATTATTCCCTGCACACCTTCCCTGTTGATGTGACACAAAATCCCTTGGAATAAAAACTCCATGGTCAGAGGGGGAGAATGGGAGGGTGAAAATGGATGAGGGACAAGGAAGTCTCACAGCAGCTCCCAGTTTAAAATATGGAGAGAGTTTTGCTTCATTCCCTGTGCCCATTCCCATGCCAGGGGCACCAGGGGGGTGTGCAGAGCCCTGGGCTGTGAGTGCTGGGGCTCAGCTCTCCCAGCTGTCCTGGGGCTGTTCCTCACCCTGCAAAGGCTCTTTTGTCTGCTTCAAAGCCATGACCTCATTTTACAGACAGAAAACAGAGAGGGAGAAACCCCCCCCAACCTGCCAGGGGAGGTCAGAGGGCTGCCTGAGGGATCTGTTAGCAGGGACACAAATAACTGGGACTGTGGGGCACAAAATTGCCATGGGGAGATGGCCTGAGCAGCCTGGGACTGCTGAAGGGCCCTGGGTGTGTGCCCAGGGCTCCAAGTGCCTCCTTTGAGGAGGAGCACGAGGTCAGGCTCCCAAAATTTGCAGCCAGAGGGGCTCTGGAAGATGTGTGGAGTTTGGGTTGTTTCTTTTTTCTCCTGAGGAAAAAGCTCCTGGCAAAAACAGGGTGGGATGAAGTTCAATTTTGGGTGCTGGTGGCTCCTGGAAGTGTGTGCTTGGAGGATGTGTGGAGTTTGGATTGTTCTTTTCCCTGAGGAACAGACTCCTGGCGAAAGCAGGAAGGGATGGAGAGAGTTCAGCTGCAGGGATGGCTGGAGTTCTGTTTTGGGTGCTGGTGGTTCCTGGAAGTGTGTGCCTGAAGGATGTGGAGTTTGGGTTGTTCTTTTTCCTGAGGAAAAAGCTCCTGGCAAAAGCAGGATGGGATGAAGTTCAGTTTTGGGTGCTGGTGGCTCCTGGAAGTGTGTGCCTGGAGCATGTGTGGAGTTTGGATTGTTGTTTTTCATGAGGAAAGAACTTCTGGCAAGAGCAGGGATGGGCTGGAGTTCAGTTTTTGGTGCTGGTGGCTCCTGGAAATGTGTTCCTGAAGGATGTGGAGTTTGGGCTGTTCTTTTTCCTGAGGAAAAGGCTCCTGGCAAAAGCAGGATGGGATGGAGAGAGTTCAGGGGCAGGATGGCTGGAGTTCAATTTTGGGTGCTGGTGGCTCTGGAAATGTGTTCCTGAAGGATGTGGAGTTTGGGTTATTCCCTTTTTCTCCTGAGGTACAGGCTCCTGACAAAAGCAGGGATGGCTGGAGTTCAGTTTTTCGTGCTGGTGGCTCCTGGAAATGTGTGCCTGGAGCATGTGTGGAGTTTGGGTTGTTCCCTTTTCTTTTCCTGAGGAAAAAGCTCCTGGCAAAAGCAGGATGGGATGGAGAGAGTTCAGGTGCAGCGATGTTGGAGCTCAGTTTTGGGTGCTGGTGGCTCCTGCTGGGCTGAAATGTGTCTGACCCCTGTGTGGGCACAGTTTGGGGTCAGGGACACCGCTCATCCCTCCTCAAACTGCCCCATTTGTCCCTGAGCTGCTCCACAGCCCAGGGGTTGGATCTGCGGCCTCGTATGCAGCCTTGGCTTTGCTCTGACACCAGAACTGTCATTCCCCTGACAGTTTTTGCTCAAAACCCCCCTGGGTTTTGCTCAGACACCACAACTGTCCTTCCCACCCCAGAGCCACTCCTGAGACTGCTCTGGCTGGCCCTGTGGCTGTCATGTTCCAGATGAAGCCAGGAGTGATGGGGCAGAGCTGCCTGCAGAGGGGTCAGCTGTCCCCTCACGCAGCATTTCTGCTCCAGCTGCAGACAGCAAGTCCCAGTTTCACTTCCCATTTTCCCAGCCATGTGAGCAGAGCACTGAGGGCTGCTGGCTGCTCCCTGATGGGGAAATGCTTCTCTCTCACTCAGCACTGGTGGTTTTTGCACTCAGGGGTTTTGTGTCAGTGCTGAGCTGGCCCCTGGGGCCACGTGGGTGCTCTGAGTGCCACCAGCTCTGCTCTGCTCTTTGCCCAGCTCCAGCTTTTGGGGGCAGGCACTCTGTGATCCCAGTTTGTGATCCCAGCTCCAGTTTGTTGGGGTAGGTACTTGGTGATCCCTGTTTGTGATCCCTGTTTGCTCTGGATTTGAGATCCCTGTTTGTGATCCCTGTTTGTGATCCCAGTTTGTGATCCCAGCTCCAGTTTGTTGGGGTAAGTACTCTGTGAATCCCAGTTTGTGAATCCCAGTTTGTGATCCCTGTTTGTGGTCCCTGTTTGTGATCATTGTTTGTGAATCCCCCAGTTTCCCAGTTTGGATCCCAGTTTGTTTGTGTTCCCAGTTTGTGATCCCAGCTCCAGTTTGTTGGGGTAAGCACTCTGTGAATCCCAGTTTGTGAATCCCAGTTTGTGATCCCAGCTCCAGTTTGTTGGGGTAAGCAATTGGTGATCCCCGTTTGTGATCCCCGTTTGTGATCCCAGTTTGTGATTTGAGTTTGTGATTCCCAGCTCCAGTTTGTTGTGGTGAGTACTCTGTGAATCCCAGTTTGTGAATCCCAGTTTGTGAATCCCAGTTTGTGATCCCAGCTCCAGTTTGTTGGGATAAGCACTCTGTGATCCCCGTTTGTGATCCCCATTTGTGATCCCAGTTTGTGATCCCAGCTCCAGTTTGGTGCGGTAAGCACTCTGTGATCCCAGTTTGTGATCATTGTTTGTGATCCCAGCCCCAGGGATAAGAATCCCAGTTTGTGATCCCTGTTTGTGATCCCAGTTTGTGATCCCAGCTCCAGTTTGTTGGGGTAAGCAATTGGTGATCCCAGTTTGTGATCCCAGTTTGTGATCCCAGCTCCAGTTTGTTGGGGTAGGTACTTGGTGAACCCTGTTTGTGATTCCAGTTTGTGATCCCTGTTTGTGATCCCAGCTCCAGTTTGTTGGGGTAAGTACTCTGTGAATCCCAGTTTGTGAATCCCAGTTTGTGAATCCCAGTTTGTGATCCCTGTTTGTGATCCCAGCCCCAGTTTGTTGGGATAAGCAATTGGTGATCCCGGTTTGTGATCCCAGTTTGTGATCCCAGCTCCAGTTTGTTGCGGTAAACACTCTGTGATTCCAGTTTGTGATCCCTGTTTGTGATCCCAGTTTGTGATCCCAGCCCCAGTTTGTTGGGGTGATCCCAGTTTGTGATCCCAGCCCCAGTTTGCTGGGGGCTCACCTCTTCTGAGGCTGCATCCATGGGGCCATCAGGGCTCACCAAACCCATCCCAGCACCCCAAATTCCCTCTCAGTGGGTAACTGGGATGCCCAACCAGCCTTGCAGGGCTGGATCTGCTGCAGATGGCTGGGGGGACAAGGAAATCTCAGAGCAGCCCCCAATTTAAAATATTTAGATGAAAAATTGAATATTTAGCTGCAGGCTCTGGGGAATGGGGGATCTGGAGCCCCAAATTTCTTCTCAGTGGGTGCCCAGCCAGTACTGCAGGGCTGGATCTGCTGCAGATGGCTGGGGGGACAAGGAAAAGTCAGAGCAGCTCCCAGTTTGAAATATTGAGATGAAAAATTGAATATTTAGCTGCAGATTCTGGGGAATGGGGGGTCTGAAACCCCAAATTCCCTCTCAGTGGTAACTGGGATGCCCAACCAGCCTTGCAGGGTCTGGAGCCCCAAATTCCCTCTCAGTGGGTGCCCAGCCAGCCTTGCAGGGCTGGATTTGCTGCAGATGGCTGGGGGGACAAGGAAATCTCAGAGCAGCTCCCAGTTTGAAATATTTTTTCAATTTTTCATCTAAATATTTTCATATTGAGATGAAAATTTTCATATTTAGCTTCAGGCTCTGGGGAAGGGGGGGTCTGAGGCACCTGTTGGGGTTGCAGCCCTGGGGAGGCCGCTGCCCTTTTTAAGTGTCCATCTCTTTTTCCTTGCTCCTCACTTGCCGGGATCCCCTTCACAACCAGCCCATTGTGCTGGGGGCTCCAGCAGCTGGGTGGAAGTGTTTCAGGCTCAAGTGTAATTTCAGTGCTTTTAAAAGCTTTTTGGAGGGCTTTTTCTTTTTTTTTTTTTTTTTTTTTTTCTTTCCCCTGAAGAGGACAGCAACGCCAACAAGGGATAATTTGATGGATTACTCTGCAGGGCTGAGGGGCTCTCCTTAATCCCCTTTGTGGGGCTGCTGGAGGAGACGCAGAGCAGAAGCCCCCAGCCCCAGGCAGAGAAAAGGCAGCTCAGCAGGGTGGGTTTTACACTCTGACACATAAATACAGGCCCTGGTCATGTGGTGCTGGATATAATCTGTGCCCGTCCCCACACTGAGGAGAAGGGGGCACCTGGAGGGGGCTGATTTTTTTCCCCCTTTCCAGTTTAATTTACATTTTGATTCTTCTGCTTGAAAAAAAAAAAAAAAGAGGAAAAAAATCATAATAAGCAGAGAAGAAAGGCCTGGGGGGGAGAGGTTGATTTGGATCAAGTGCCAGGGGTGATGGGCACAGTCTTTAAGCAGCAGAAATGAGTGAAAAGCAGAAGCAGATCATCTCATTTCCCCTCCTGCTCCGGAACGGGGGCTCCTCTCATGAATAAAAGCAAGAGCTTGGGTCGTGCAGCAGCCAAACAAAGCTGGGGCTCTGCTGTGCAGCCAGCCAAGCTTGTCCGAGGGCTGGAGCTGCTGCAGCAGCCCTGACACCGGCTCGGGGGAGCGTGACCACGAGGGCTGAGCCTCTCAGGGCTGAAATTCTGCTGCTTTTGGGGGCGTTGAGGAGTCTGGGAGGTTTTGCTTGATGAAGTTTGGTGAGGAGATGCCAGTCCTGAGTGGGTACAAGGCTGCCAGACCCTGCTGTGCACCAGCACAAATCCCAGCCCAGGCTGGGGATCCCTGAGCAGCTGAGCTGGGCTTAACTGGGGCTTTTCACCCCACACCCCTGACCTGAACTCAGCTTTGGGAGCTCCTGATGAGGTGAGGTGAGGAAGAGGATGAGGTGAGGCTGAGGGTTATTCCAGCAGTCCTGGCCCGTGCTGGATGCAGGACTTGGGGTGCTCCAGTTGAGCTCAGTTCCAGCTGTGCTCAGCTTCACTTGTTCCCACTCCAGCAGTGCCCATCTCCAGCTGTGCCCAGCTGTGCCCATCTCCAGCTGTGCCCATCTCCAGCTGTGCCCATCTTCAGCTGTGCCCAACTCCAGTAAAGCCCAGCTCCAGCTATGCCCATTCCAGCTGTTCCCACTCCAGCTGTGCCCATCTTCTCCCCCTTCCCCTGGCACGGATGCCCTGGGCACCCTGAGGCTGAAGCCCAGCCAGGAGCAGGGGGCTGCTGGCCCTGGCACTGCCCTGCCATGGACCTGGGCTTGTGTCTGTCCCCCAGAGAGCTCCAGCAGTGCCAGCCTGGCCTCTGCTGAGCCAGTGACCCCCTCAGGCACAGGGGGCTCCTGTCTGGAACAGGAGGAGGGGAGGAGAAGGAGGAGGAGAAGGAGAAGGGAGGAGGAGGAGGAGGAGGAGGAGGAGGAGGAGAAGGAGAAGAAGGAAGGAGAAGGAAGGAGAAGGAGAAGAAGGAGGAGGAGGAGAAGGAGAAGGAGGAGGAGGAGGAGGAGGAGGAGGAGAAGGAGAAGAAGGAGAAGGAAGGAGAAGAAGGAGAAGGAGAAGGAAGGAGAAGGAGAAGGAGAAGGAAGGAGGAGAAGGAGGAGGAGGGAGAAGGAGGAGGAGAAGGAGAAGGAGAAGGAGAAGGAGAAGGAGAAGGAGAAGGAGAAGGAGAAGGAGAAGGAGAAGGAGAAGGAGAAGGAGAAGGAGAAGGAGAAGGAGAAGGAGGAGGAGAAGGAGAAGGAGAAGGAGAAGGAGAAGGAGGAGAAGGAGAAGGAGGAGAAGGAGAAGGAGAAGGAGGCCTGGCTGGAGCTGGTCACTCTTTGCTGGGAGGGAGAGGAAGGCTCCTGTCAGGGGCAGTTCCTGTGCCACAGGAGGGTGCAGGCTGTGGGACAGAGGCTCTGGCATGAGCTTAGGACACCCCTGGAGTGTGAGATGTGAGGGTGAAGGGCAGGACAGAGCTCCCTCCACCCTGCCAGCATTCCCCATGGGCTGTGCATTGTCAAATGGAGGTGCCCTCAGCTGTGTGTCTGTGCCAGGGAACCCCTGTGCCCTAAAGGACTCGGGATTTTAGCCCTGGAAGCAGCAGGATCCCCTTGCAGGGGGTGCAGTGCAGAGGTTCCAGTGAGGCAGGAGAGAGGAGCCATCCCCCAAATCCAGGGGTGTCCCTGGGGAAGCTGGAGCTGCCACCAGGAGTGGCCCTTTGTGACATCCCCCATGGCCTGAGGGGTCCTGGCTGCTGGGCCCTGCCCTGGGAGATGAGGGAGGGAATCCCAAACCCTGCTCTGGAGGGGATTTCCAGGCTGCTGCTGCTCTTTGCCCAAGAATGGAGCCCCAGGGCTCAAAGGAAACACGGGGTTAATTCCCAGAGCCCGAATCCATCCCCTCCCCGAGCTGTGAATGGGGTCAAGGAGATTTGGGAGGGGAGGAGGGCCGGGGAGGGGGTCAGGAGAGGTCAGGTGAGTGCTCCATTCCATGCCAGGAGCCTGCCAGAGCTATTCTCCATGGTGCATTTCCCATTCAGCCGCACTGAATGGACACTGATAGCTGTGAAAGGCCCTGGCGGCTCCTGAGAGCTCTCTGCCACCCTTTCTTCCAAAAGGCTTCAGGGAATTCACAAAGAGCCCCTCAGCAGTTGGAAATGTAATGGTGGGGTTGTGAGCTGTTTGCCTGCCCCTGTGTCTGGGTGCCAAACCGGGGCAGGGAAGGTGAGGAGTGAAATCACCTGGGCTGGAGCAGCCCCACCTCAGCCCCGGGATTTCCTTTCCTAAGGGAATAAAGCAGCCCTGACAGGGCAGAAATAATTAATAATTGTCTTGGTTTGGAAAGCCAGGAGTCTGCTAAGGAAGGCAGGAGCCTCCCCTGAAATGGAGAATGTAAACCCTCCCCACACCTCAGAACTGCTGTAAACTTTAAATGAAGGGGCTCTCAGGCAAAAATATGGGAGCAGGAAATAACAGTTCTCTAATAGGGAAAGGGGGGGAAAAAGGATAAAATAAACTAAACCAACACTGCCAGAGTCAGAACCCAGCCTGACACGCTGTGGGTCAGGGTGCTGGCAGCAGTGCCATTGGAATTGTGGCTCAGCCCTCCTGCAGTGTCAGGGGTGGCTCTGCTGGAGCAGGGATCCTGGAGAAAGGTGCAGTCTCTGCCTCTGGAGATCCAGGGGAAGGAGAGGCAGCTGCTGTTCCTCTGGGCAATCCAGTGCAGAAGCTGTGCTGGTGTTCCAGAATCTCCAGATTCTATCCGGGTAGGAATGCTTGGCTCCTCCCTCTGGGCTCACATCTCCCAATGGGATGCTGTAGCTCTTATCAGCCATGCAGGGACATCCAATCGCTGTTATCAGCAGTGTCCCCTCCCAGGGAGGAGTGATTGTGGTCACTCAGAGAGAGAAGGCAAACTGCCCACTTGACAAAAGACAACTGCCATACAGATGGTAATTGGAAACATCTTGCCTTGCAATCTGGAACAATAACAAAATTATCAAATGGTTTGGGGGTTGGGAGGGATCTTAAATCTCATTTTGTTCCACATGCAGGGACACCTTCCGCTATTCCCGGCTTGGACACTTGCAGGGATGGGGCAGCCACATTTTCTCTGGGAAAGCTGTTCCAGTGCCTCAGCATCCTCGCCCTGAGCCAAACTCTCTGTGTCTGGCCACTGCTGTGTGTTGAGCTGTGCAACCACTGCAAATCCAAGCCTCCAAAGCCACATTCACCATCATCCCTTGCTCCTTCTGCACCAGTAGCAGAGATTATGGAGTAGCAGGACATGGATTCTTCCAGGAATAAATGAGTTTTTCTCTGCCAGGTAAGTACACCCACATTTTATTAATTTTATTTTTAAAATAACCAGCCCTCCCTCTTCACTCTAAGCTCTGCTGAGATGTGATTTCCCTGTGTTGGGAAGATTCAGGAGGAGGAAAGGTTTCTTTGTGTGTGTCCATCAATGCCCAGCACATTCACCTTTTCCGTTTGGGGTTGGTTTTTTTTCCCCCTAAAATCTTCCCTGACTTCACCCTCTCCTTTGTCCAGCCAAGCTTTGCTCCTGCCCTGGACCTGCCCTCCTACCTGGCTGCAGGTGAGGCAGCCTCTGGGAGCTGACCTGCTGATCTCTGCAGGGAAAGGGCAGGGAAAACTGCATTTGGAAGCTTTAAAAGCAAACCAGACAGCCATGGGTTTGAGATGGTTTGGGTTTTTTAAGAGAAAGCCATGGGCTGGACATGTTTGGGTTTTTTAGAGGAGAGCCATGGCTTTGGAGGTGGTTTGGCTTTTTTAAAAGAAAACTGAGAGTTTGAGATGTTTGGGTTTTTGAGATGTTTGGGTTTTTTAGAAGAGAGCCATGGCTTTGGAGGTGGTTTGGCTTTTTTAAAAGAAAACTAAGAGTTTGAGATGTTTGGGTTTTTTAAAAGAAAGCCATGGGTTTGGAGATGGTTTTTTTTAAAAGACAGCCATGGGTTTGGAGATGGTTTGGGTTCTTTGGAAGAAAGCCATGGGTTTGAGATGGTTTGGGTTTTTTGGAAGAAAGCCATGGGTTGGAGATGGTTTTTTTAAAAGAGAGCCATGGGTTTGGAGATTTTTGGGTTTTTTAGAAGAAGGCTATGGGTTTGGAGATGGTTTGGGTTTTTTAAAAGAAAACTGTGGGTTTGAGTTTTTTAAAAGAGAGCCATGGGTTTGGAAGTGGTTTGGGTTTTTTAAAAGAAAGCCATGGGTTTGAAATGGTTTGGGTTTTTAGAAGAAAGCCACGGGTTTGGAGATGTTTGGGTTTTTAAAAAGAGAACCAGAGAGCCATGGGTTTGAGATGGTTTGTCTTTTTAAAATATAGCCATGGCTTTGGATATTTTGGGTTTTTTAAAAGAGAGACATGGCTTTGGAGATGGTTTGGGTTTTTAGAAGAAAGCCATGGTTTGGAGATATTTTGGTTTTTTAAAAGAGAGCTATAGGTTTGAGGTGGTTTGGGATTTTTAAAGAAAGCCATGGGTTTGGAGATTTTGGGTTTTTTAAAAGCAAACCAGAGAGCCAGGAGTTTGGAGATGGTTTGAGTTTTTTAAAAGAGAGCCATGGCTTTGGAGATTTTGGATTCTTTAAAAGAGAGCCACGGGTTTGGAGATTTTGGGTTTTTTTTAAAATAAAGCCATGGATTTGGAGATGATTTGGGTTTTTTAAAAGAGAGATGTGGGTTTCAAATGGTTTGGGATTTTTAAAAGCAAACCAGAGAGCCATGGCTTTGGAGATTTTTGTTTTTTTAAAAGAAAGACGTGGCTTTGGAGATGTTTGGGTTTTTTAAAAGAAACCCCGTGGGTTTGGAGATGTTTGGCTGTCCTGGGAGGGAAGAGCAGCAGCAGCAGCTGATTCTGTCCCGTGGCACGCCAGCTCTGGGAGCAGCTGTGGGACAGCCCCACATGTGGCTCCCTTCTGCTCCCAAGCGCAGGAAACCTCAAAAAAAATCCCATTTTGGGGACTGCTCAAGGTGCTCCTTGAGGAGGAAAGGACAAACCCTGTTCCTGCAGTGGGAATTTGGGGAAATGAGGGTGAGAAGTGCCACTGTCACTGCACCAGCTGTCCCCATGGCGCTGGGGAAGGTCCCCAAATCCCCTCTGGGATGGGCAGGTGCTGCCGGTGCTGCTGTTCCACCAGGCTGTCCCAGCTGGGGATGGATTTTCCTGGCTCCTTCCATGCCAGAGCTGCAAAGTCCATAAATCCCCCTGGGAAAGGTTGGGTCAGGGGTTTGAGGAGAGGGTGTTTGGTCTTTCTGCTGCTGGGGCTGTCACCCGGGGCCAGCAAAGCTGCAGGGACATCTTGTTGCCTTTAAAAACAAAATACCAACCCCACGTCCTGAATCTCTGCTGGAGCACCAGCAGATCAGCAAAGGAGGGTGATAAATGTGAATTTCAGTTGGTTTTTTTTTTAATGGCAAAATTCAGGTGTGAGCCCAGAGCTGGGGTTTCCTCAGGGCAGCGCCTTTGAGGGGGTGCCAGCAGTGTTTGCCCAGCCTCAGCAAGGGGCTGGGGCACAGGAGTGGCACGGTGACAATAACAGTGCTGTTATCAGCACAGAGGGAGGGCCCTGGAACCAAACCTGCGCTGGGTTCCACCTCTGCTGCCCTGCAAACACTGCAGCAGCTTCTGCTGAGAGCCTGGGCTGGGCTGCAGGGAGCACCGGCAGGTGAGTCCTGGCTCCCTGAGCCTCCCCGAGCCTCCAAATCTCCCAAATCTCCTTTTCCCAGCCCCTTTCCTCCCTGCAGGTGAGTTCTGGCTCCCAAATCTCCTTTTCCCAGCCCCTGTCCTCCCAAATCAGCCCCCTGCAGGTGAGTCCTGGCTCCCAAATCTCCTTTTCCCAGCCCCTGTCCTCCCTGCAGGTGAGTCCTGGCTCCCAAATTTCCATTTCCCAGCCCCTCTCCTCCCAAATCAGCCCCCTGCAGGTGAGTCCTGGCTCCCAAATCTCCTTTTCCCAGCCCCTGTCTTCCCAAATCAGCCCCCTGCAAGTGAGTCCTGGCTCCCAAATCTCCTTTTCCCAGCCCCTGTCTTCCCAAATCAGCCCCCTGCAGGTGAGTCCTGGCTCCCAAATCTCCTTTTCCCAGCCCCTGTCCTCCCTGCAGGTGAGTCCTGGCTCCCAAATCTCCTTTTCCCAGCCCCTGTCTTCCCAAATCAGCCCCCTGCAAGTGAGTCCTGGCTCCCAAATCTCCTTTTCCCAGCCCCTGTCTTCCCAAATCAGCCCCCTGCAGGTGAGTCCTGGCTCCCAAATCTCCCTTTCCCAGCCCCTGTCCTCCCTGCAGGTGAGTCCTGGCTCCCAAATCTCCTTTTCCCAGCCCCTGTCCTCCCTGCAGGTGAGTCCTGGCTCCCTGAGCCTCCCCAACCTCCCTTTTCCAGCTCCTGTCCTCCCAAATCTGCAGTTCAGGTGATTTCCCCACCCAGCACATTTCCCCGTCTCTATTCTGTGGAAAATTTTAAAAATTAAAAGAGGAATGGCATTGGGATGAAGATCCTCACGTGCTGCAGTTTTACCTACGGCTTTGCTGCAGCTGGGATTTCTCATCCCTGGCTGTTCACGGTCATTGCTTCAGGGATTTGTTTTCTCCTTGGAGGGTGTGGAGGGGAGGAGAGCTCTGTTCCCACCTGCAGATAAGAAATCCAGCTCTGCCTCCACACTGGCATTGCCAGGCAGGTGGACAGATCCCTGCTGCCCCCCCAGCGCTCTGTCACAGCAGTCAAAAAGCAAGAAAACAACTTTTAATCTGTGTGAGGCGTCTCTCACTTGATGTTTGGGGTTTCTTTTGGGGTAACTCCCGCTCTCTGAGCTCTCCAGGCAGTGGACATCACATCCCCCTTTAGGTCTGGGTGTCTCAGTTGATTTTTCCTTGTGACTCTGGGAGCTGCTGGAGCTGAAATTCCTCATCCTGGGGCTGGGCTCCAGCTGGGCCCCCCCTGCCACATCCTGTGTGGAGCCACATCTGAGCAAGGTGGGCTGGAGGGATGCTCAGCCCGGCCCAGGCTGCCTTTGAAGCTGCCTCTGGTGATTAAAACAAAACGTTCCCCCTCTGTTTTTGTCCCCTTTCTGTTTGCTGTTTGACCTCGGGCCAGGCGTTTCAGCGTTGAAAGGGATCTCTGTGACAGCTGAGGGGAGTGAACATCCCCTAAGGACAATAATTGGTATTTATTGAGTGGCACTGGCAGTTCCTGAGCTCAGGATTGGCATTTCTCCACAGAGAGAAAGTGATGGAGTGATGGCTGAGCCTCTCCCCACCCTGCAGGCCTCCCCCTGACACAGGGAGAGAGAGAAAAGTGACAAAACTCTGCCTGCTGTACCCGCCTGCACACACCTGTGTGGTTCTGGAGGGCTCAGGGAGCGCTGATTTCACCTCCCCCAGGTGTTTTTAGCAAATTTTGCTGGGCTGGGTGCTGGGGAGCTTGGGGGGTTTCTGTCATTTGGGACTGAGAGGCTCAGCCCCTGCCCTGTCCCCATCCCGTGGCCTCTCCCCTCTGGAGAGAAGGGAGCAGTTACAGGGCAAATAAATGACTCAGTCTAATGAGTAAGGTAATTGCCATTTGCTGTTAGATGAGGCTAAAGTGGGTCAGGTTTGTTTGTGAAACTCCACGGAGGCGCTGCCTGTTCTCTGTGCCCCATCCTGGGGCTGGAGATGGGCTTTGGGTGAAATCACCTGCCCCAGGGCCTGGGAGCAGCACTGGGGTGTCCTGAGATGGGGTTTGGGTGAAATTGCTTCCCCCAGAGAGCAGGAGCAGCACTGGGGTGTCCTGAGATGGGATTTGGGTGAAATCACCTCCCCTAGGGGCTGGGAGCAGCACTGGGGTGTCTTGAGATGGGATTTGGATGAAATCACCTTCCCCAGAGCCTGGAACATGCACAGGGGTGTCCTGGTCACCAGGCTGGAGATGGGATTTGGGTGAAATCACCTCCCCCAGGGCCTGGGAGCAGCACTGGGGTGTCCTGAGATGGGGTTTGGGTGAAATTGCTTCCCTCAGAGCCTGCAGCAGCACTGGGGTGTCCTGGTCAAGGCAGGGATGGAGTTTGGGTGAAATCACTTCCCCCAGAGAGCAGGAGCAGCACTGGGGTGTCCTGGTCACCAGGCAGGGATGGGATTTGGGTGAAATTGCTTCCCTCAGAGCCTGCAGCAGCACAGGGGTGTCCTGGTCAAGGCAAGAATGGGATTTGGTGAAATTTTTTCCCCCAGAGCCTGGGATCAGCACAGGGGTGTCCTGAGATGGGATCTGGCTGAAATCACTTCCCCCAGGGCCTGGGAGCAGCGCAGGGGTCACCAGGCAGGGATGGGTTTGGTGAAATTTCTTCCCTCAGAGCTTGGGAGCAGCATGGAAGTGTCCTGGTCACCAGGCAGGGAGGTGAGGTTTGGGTGAAATCAGCTCTCCCAGAGCCTGGGAGCAGCACAGGGGTGTCCTGGTCACCAGGCAGGGCTGTGGTGGCCTCTGGGGATGACCCCGTGTGGCTGCAGGCACTCCCCTGATCCTTGGAGGGGCTCTTGAGTGATTTCCCTGGGAGAGGAGACCCCAAATCCTCTCTCTGCCGTCTGCACGAGGTGCCCAGACAGGACAGAGGGGTCAGTCCTCCAGGGCAGGATTGGGTTTTCCCAAACCTGTCACAAACCCTTGGGGACAAACCTGGCAGGGATGGAGCTTTTGTCCTTCCACCTCCAGTGGACCCTCCCCAGCCTGCTGGGATGGGGACTGTCCCTTTCAGTGGAGACACATCCCCACAAACCCTTGCAGATAAACCTGGCAGGGATGGAGTTTTCATCCTTCTACCTATCCTGGGCCCTCCCCAGCCTGCTGGGATGGGGACTGTCCCTTTCAGCAGTGACACATTGTGGTTTTAACCCACAAATCCTTGGAGAAAACCCTGTCAGGGATGGAGTTTTCATCTTTCCATCCCTCCTGACCCCTCCCAGGCCTGCTGGGAGGGGGACTGTCCCTTTCAGTGGTGACACAGCCGTGTGGCCCCTGGTTTTAACCCATTCCCTGCTGTGTTTAACTGTCTCCCCACAGACCCCAGGCTGTGAGCAGGAGGGGCAGCCTGCAGTGGGATCCCTGCCTGGCCTCTCCACATCTCACAAGAAGAAGAGGATCAGACGTTTCCTTGGCCGTTGATAAAATGGGAAGCAGCGTCTCCCCAGCAGCCCGGCACGGGAAGCTCCAATCCTTGCCTGGGGGGCATCCCTGGGGGCTCTGCAGCTGGCAGGACACAGCCCTGTGCCACTGAGGGGCCAGGCTGGGGACAGCATGTCCTTGCAGAGCCGCAGCACCCAGCTGCTGCTGGTCAACTCGCTGACCTTCGGGCTGGAGGTGTGCCTGGCCGCTGGCATCACCTACGTGCCACCGCTGCTGCTGGAGGTGGGCGTGGAGGAGAAGTTCATGACCATGGTTTTGGGTAGGCAGCTTTTGTCACCTGTCTGAGGGAGATTTTGTCACCTCTCTGAGGGAGGGGTGGTTTGGGCATGGAGGAGAAGTTCATGACCATGGTTTTGGGTAGGCCGCTTTTGTCACCTCTCTGAGGGAGGGGTGGTTTGGGGCTTAAGGACTGGTGGAGAGGAAAGGATGTTTTGGGCTTTGGGACAGAGGGAAGTGTAGCCATGACATTTTCTGGAAAATCCTTTCCTTAGGATTTTTCCTCCTGAGAAGCTGAGAGGCCTCAGGAACAAAATGTGAACAATGGTTATCTGCTGCTGTGGGATGCAACAGGTGCATCTGTGATTGGTCTCATGTGGTTGTTTCTAATTAATGGCCAATCAGAGATCTGTGATTGAGCTCATGCAATTGTTTCTAATTGATGGCCAATCACAGATCTACCTGTTGATTGGTCTCATGCATTTGTTTCTAATTAACAGGTAGATCTGTGATTGGTCTCATGCAGTTGTTTCTAATTATTGGTCTCATGCAGTTGTTTCTAATTAATGGCCAATCCCAGATGCACCTGTTGCATCCCACAGCAGCAGATAACCATTGCTTACATTTTGTTCCTGAGGCCTCTCAGCTTCTCAGGAGGAAAAACCCTAAGGAAAGGATTTTCCAGAAAATATCATGGCTACAGGGAAGGATGTTTCTGGTTTTTTTGTTGAACCTTGCTGTCTGGAGGGTGGGAGTGAGCGAGGGCAGGCAGAGGGGCTGTGACCAACCTCCCAAATTGACAAAACCCCCATTTTAGGAGTGCACAGAGAGCAGCTGTGTCCCTGTAACAGCCCCTGTCTCTTTCCCAGGGATAGGCCCCGTGCTCGGGCTGGTTTTTGTGCCTCTCATCGGCTCGGCCAGCGACCACTGGCACAGCAGCTACGGCCGCAGGAGACCGTTCATCTGGGCGCTGTGCCTGGGCGTGCTGCTCAGCCTCTTCGTCATCCCCCACGCCAGCAGCCTGGCCAGCCTGTGTGCCCTCAACCCCCGGCCCCTGGAGATTGCCTTCCTCATCGTGGGCATCGGCCTGCTGGATTTCTGTGGCCAGGTGTGCTTCACCCCTCTGGAGGCCCTGCTCTCGGACCTCTTCCAGGAGCCGGACAACTGCCGCCAGGCCTTCTCCATGTACGCCTTCATGGTCAGCCTGGGGGGCTGCATCGGATACCTGCTGCCCGCCATCGACTGGGCCTTCCTGGCGCCCTACCTGGGCAACCAGCAGAGCTGCCTCTTCACCCTGCTGGCCCTCATCTTCCTCGGCTGTGTGCTGGCCACGCTGTTTGTGACAGAGGAGGCGGCCATGCAGGGGGATCTCCTGGACACACCAGCGCTCAAGGACGTGTCCCCAAAGCCACCAAAGGCGTCCCTGTGGTGCTGCTGCTGCTGGCGGGCGGCGCGAGGGCCGTGCCTGCTGCAGGGCAGGCGGGTGCTGCAGGCAGGGGAGGAAGCTGTGCCTGCTGCTGCCGCGGCTGCACGGCCTCTACTGCCGCATCCCCAGGGTCATCCGGAGGCTCTTCGTGGCCGAGCTCTGCAGCTGGATGGCCCTCATGACCTTCATGCTGTTCTACACGGATTTTGTTGGCGAGGGGCTGTACCACGGCGTGCCCAGGGCCAAGCCAGGCACGGAGGCCAGGCGGCACTACGATGAAGGTGAGGAGCTGTGGGGGTGTTATGGGTCTGAACGAGGCCAAACTTCCTCTGGAGAAAGAGGTTATTTACCAGGGAAGAAAATAAAAAGACAAAACAATGCAGTAAACTAAACCAATGTCGCTGACAACTTTTATGAAAAATCCTTTCCTTAGGATTTTTCCTCCTGAGAAGTTGAGAGGCCTCAGGAGCAAAATGTGAGCAATGGTTATCTGCTGCTGTGGGATGCAACAGGTGCATCTGGGATTGGCCTCATGTTGTTTTTCTAATTAATGGTCAGTCACAATCAGCTGGCTTGGACTCTCTGTCTGAGACAGAAGCTTTTGTTATTAATTCCATTCCATTCTATTCTTAGCCAGCCTTCTGATGAGAATCTTTTCTTCTATTCTTTTAGTATAGTTTTAATGTAATACATACCATGAAATAATAAATCAAGCCTTCTGAAACATGGAGTCAGATCCTCATCTCTTCCCTCATCCAAGAACCCCTGTGAACACCATCACAAACCAGCCCTGCCAGAGTCAGAACCCAGCCTGACACCCTGTGGGTCAGGGTGCTGGCAGCAGTCCCATTGGAATTGTGGCTCAGCCCTCCTGCAGTGTCAGGGGTGGCTCTGCTGGAGCAGGGATCCTGGAGAAAGGTGCAGTCTCTGCCTCTGGAGATCCAGGGGAAGGAGAGGCAGCTGCTGTTCCTCTGGGCAATCCAGTGCAGAAGCTGTGCTGGTGTTCCAGAATCTCCAGATTCTATCCGGGTAGGAATGCTTGGCTCCTCCCTCTGGGCTCCCATCTCCCAGTGGGATGCTGTAGCTCTTATCAGCCATGCAGGGACATTCAATGGCCTGTTATCAGCAGATAATTATTATTATTATATAATATTATTATCCCTCCCGGAGGTAGGAGTGGGTGTGGAAGAGATAAGGAGACCTGCCCACTGAGCAGAAGACAGCTGCCACACGGATGGCAAATAGAATCCAATCCCTTTGGCAATCCAGGACAACAGTTCATTAGGAAAAGGTGCAACTTTTATAGCCTGACTGGCTAAGCTGAGACCTGGTTGGTGTCAAAGTGAAAACCTCTCACCCCATTGGTGAGCTGTGAGCAGCACACTCTGGAGAGCCATACCTGCAAGCAGCAGTTACAGAAACAGCCCTGGGTTCTCCCCAAAAAGCAAGTTTCCAAAAAGAAGAACCCCGACCTGTGATGGTGTTCACAGGGGTCTTGGGACGAGAGAAGAGACGAGAATCTGACTCCAGGTTTCAGAAGGCTGATTTATTATTTTATGATATATATGTTTATGATATATAAATATAAATATATTATTATATATTATATATAAATTATAAATTATAATTATATAAAAATATTTATATATATATATATATGATATATATATTTATGATATATATTATATTAAAACTATACTAAAAGAATAGAAGAAAGGATTTCATCAGAAGGGTAGATAAGAATAGAAAAAGAAAGAATGATAACAAAAGCTTGTGTCTTGCACTGAGAGTCCAAGCCAGCTGACTGTGATTGGCCATTAATTAGAAACAACCACAAGGTGCAACTTTTGTAGCCTGACTGGCTAAGCTGATTGGTCTCAAAGGGAGAACCTTTCACATTATTGGTGAACTATGAACAGCACACTCTGGGGAGCCTATCTATAAACAGCAGTTACAGAAAGAGAGATGATAATTGTTTTAATTCTTTCCTCCAAGTTTCCCACAGCTTCCCAGGATTTTCCTGGGAGAGCTGTGTCTCTCTCTCTGTTCAAAGGATGTGTGATTTCCACAGACCCCCAGGTAATAATCAGCATCGACTCTGTGATCCACAGAAGGCCAAACAATTCCTTTATTATTGTTATTATTTTATTCAATTCTTATTAAGAAACCCATTGCTTTTATAGACACAGCTGGATATAATTGGTCCTCCAATCCAAACACCATCACCATTGGCTAATTAAGAAACCACCCTTTGGTAAACAAATCTCCATAGCACATTTTACACATTCACAATAACAGGTGTAGCAAGAGGAGATAAGAGTTGTTTCTCATTCTTTTCTCTGATCCCACAGCCCTCCCCAGGACAATGCCTGGGAAAGTTGTGCCTCCCTCTGTGGCCAGAGAGCTGCTGCCACATTCCCTGGGGTAAAAACATTTCCTGGGAGCTGGGGATGGGCTCAGCTCTGTTGGTAATTAAAAAAAAAAAAACAACCAAACCTACAGCAAACTTTTGGCTTCTTGCAGCTAGGTCAGGAAAGAACATTTTCCCATGGCTCCCAGAGCGTGGCACGAGGTTGGGAAACAGATCCTGGTTCTTTCCAGCACGGATCTGGCAGGGCAGCCCTGGCCTGGGGCTGGGTTGTTGGGGCTGGCAGGATGGAGCTGGCTCTGTCTGCAGCCTCTGCTGGAGCGCTCCTGGCTCTGCCCTCTGTGCTGCTGCTCACAGGACGAGGGAAGAGATGGGAACCTTGACTCCGTGTTTCAGAAGGCTGATTTATTATTTTATCATATGTCTTATAGGAAAAGAAAAATGATATATTAAAACTAAAGAATATATCATATTTATTTTTAGTATAGATATATATATATACAAAATATATATATTAATATAGATTTAAAATTTTAATATATATTTTATATGTATTTTTAATCTTATATTAATATATATTTAAATTAATATTAAAGTATATATTTATATATAAATATATAAAAATATACCTTTATATTTATTTACATATAAATATATAAAATATATATATTTATATATAAAAATATATATATTTCATATATATTTAAAAATATATATTAATATATATTAAAAATATATATGAAATCTATATTTATTTATATATAAATATATAAAATATATATATTTATATATAAAATATATAGATTTCATATATATTTTAAATATATATATTAATATATATTTAAAAAAATTTATATATATATATATTTTTTTGTGTGTGTGTATATATATATATATATACACACACATATATACTGAAATAATAGAAGAAAGGATTTCATCAGAAGGAAAGGAATGGGATGACGGTAAAATCTTGTGACTGACCAGACAGTCTGAGCCAGCTGGACTTTGATTGGCCATTAATTAAAAACAACCACATGAGACCAATCGCAGATGCGCCTGTTGCATTCCACAGATATTGTTGTTAATTCTTGTTCCCATTTTGTTCCTGAGGCCTCTCAGCTTCTCAGGAGAGCAATCCTGGCAAAGGGATTTTCCAGCCAATACCATGGCTGGAGCTGTCCCTTCCCTTCCCAGCGAGGGGTGAGTTGCTCCCATCCTTGGAGAGCAGGCTGCTCTAATCCTTTCCTTCATGTCCTGAATTCAGGGCTGCTCTGTAGCACTGGGGTGGGTTTGCTGCTCCTCCCCTCCATGCTGCTGAGGGATTCCCACCTCCAGCTGCTCCTGGGAGCCCTCCGGCACCTTGCCCAGCTCCCAGAGCTTCAGAGCTGCTCTAAATCCTGCTCACAATCCTGTGCTGCCACATCCCAGGCTGGGACCTGCTCCAGCAGCCCTCACCTGCCCACAGGTGTCACCTGCTGTCCCATGTTTCCTGCTGCCTTGTGCCAAAACCTTCAATCCCTTCCTCACCACTCCTTTGGTCTCCCTAATCCAAATATTTCATTCTGGAGGCACCTTCCTGCAGTTTTGCACTGGGAGGGCCCTGCAGCACAGTGCCCCTTTGTGCTGGGTGTCTGTTTAACTTCGAGGCAGCTTAATTATTATTTAACACTCGCGCTGGTGAGCTGCCAGCAGGTCAGCCCTGCATTGTGCTGGCTGTCATAGAAACACGTGTTGAGGAATGGTCCCTGCTCCAAAGGGTTAATGGCTTTAATTCCCTGAAATCTGAGCGATCTTTGTCGAGGGGGTAAGGTCCGGATTGCCACCGGATGCAGCAGCTTGGGGCACGTTCTGTACTTTACCTTGGCACAATTCCTGCTTTCCTTTGTTCTGCCTCTGGCATCAGATATCAACGGATCCTGGGTCAGCTGCAGGTGACAGCTCCTGGGACAAACAGGGGGTGCCAAAGGCAGGGGTGGCATCGGGGGTCACAGGGTGGGTGGGTTGGGGTGCCCGGGAGGGAGGGAGGGGGCTCTGGGGTGGCTGCTGCAATCCTGGGATTTGCTGGGTGATGCTGCTACAAATTAATTTATATTAATTAAAAATATGTATTAATATAGATTTTAAATATATATATAATAAATATATAAATATATTTTTAAAATTTAAAATATATATTAATATATATTTTTAGTATCTATGTAATATATACTAAAAATATATATGATATATTCTTTAGTTTTAATGTATCATTTGCTTTTAGTATTATATATATCCACAATGAATCCTGGGTCAGCTGCAGGTGACAGCTCCTGGGACAAACAGGGGGTGCCAAAGGCAGGGGTGGCATTTGGGGTCACAGGGTGGGTGGGTTGGGGTGCCCGGGAGGGAGGGAAGGGGCTCTGGGGGTGGCTGCTGCAATCCTGGGATTTTCTGGGTGATGCTGCTGTAAATTAATTTATATTAATTAAAATATGTATTTATATATTTAAAAATATATATTAAATATATAAATATATATCTTTTAGATCTAAATATATATTAATATGTATTTTTAGTACATATATATTTTAATATATATGATATGATATATTTTAGTATATATATGATACATTCTTTAGTTTTAATATGTAATTTGTTTTTAATATAATATATATCCACAGTGGATCCTGGGTCAGCTGCAGGTGACAGCTCCTGGGACAAACAGGGGGTGCCAAAGGCAGGGGTGGCATTTGGGATCCCAGGTGTGAAAAACGCCAGTCGCTTGTTTTTAAAATTTTAAAAGTTTAATAGTAATAAAATGGTTATAAAAATAGTAATACAATTAGGGTAATAACAGTTTGGACAAATTGAATTAGGACAATATGAGACAAAAGAGACAAAGAGTTACAGACATCCAGGTAACTTTCTGGGGGTTTTGGAAACAGACGGAAGGAGGATTTTAAAAACAACAGCCTGGGGTATTGGGATACCTCATGGAATTATGTTTCAAACACAGGATTCTGTCTGGGCAGGGTCAGCTTCTTCCTCTGAATTGACAGCACCTTTTGGGGGGTTTTGAGACAGACGGGAAGGATGTTTTGGGGTTTGGTGTCCTGATGGCTGCTGTCTCAGGGATCCTTTTTGGGGTTAGGGACATAGCACAGAGAGGGAGGGATGTTTTGGGGTTTGGGACAGAGGGAATTAACACAGCATCACTTTCTAACACAACACATAGGATATTTTGAATATTTGGGCCCAATCATAAAATAGGGAGGGATTTTTTTGGGGGGGGCCCAGGAGGGAGGAGGGGGTTTGGGACTGACAGGGAAGGATGTTTTTGGGGTTTGGGACTGATGGAGAGGCAGGGATGTTTCGGGGGTTAGGGACTGACAGAGAAGGACATTTTGGCATTTGGGATTGACAGAGAGGGAGGGATGTTTTTGGGGTAAGAACTGACAGAGGGAGGGATGTTTTGAGGTTTGGGACTGAAGGAAGGATGTTTTTGGGGTTTGGGACTGATGAAGAGGGGAGGATTTTTTGGAGTTTGGGACTGATAGGGAAGGATAGTTTTGGGGTTAAGGACTGACAGAGAGGAAAGAGTATTTTGGGATTTGGGACTGAGAGAAGGATGTTTAGGGGTTTGGGACAGAGGGAAGGATGTTTCTGGAGTTTGGGACTAATAGGGAAGGATGTTTTGGGGATTTGGGATTGATGGAGAAGGAAGGATGTTTTGAGGTTTGGAACCAAGGGAATGATGGTTTTGGAGTATGGGACTGACAGGGAAGAATGTTTTTGGGGTTAAGGAGTGATGGAGAGGAAAGGATGTTTTGAGGTTTGGAACAGAGGGGAAGGATGTTTCTGGAGTTTGGGACTGGCAGGGAAGGATAGTTTTGGGGTTAAGGACTAACAGAGAAGAAAGAATATTTTGGGATTTGGGACTGAGAGAAGGAAGGATGTTTTTGGGGTTTGGGACCGAGGGAAGGATGTTTTGGGGGTTTGGGACAGAGAGAAGGATGTTTTTGGGGTTTGGGACCGAGAGAAGGATGTTTTTGGGGTTTGGGACCGAGGGAAGGATGTTTTTGGGCTTTGGGACCGAGAGAAGGATGTTTTTGGGGTTTGGGACTGAGAGAAGGATGTTTTTGGAGTTTGGGGCTGAGGGAATGATGTTTTGGGGGTTTGGGACAGAGAGAAGGATGTTTTTGGGGTTTGGGACAGAGAGAAGGATGTTTTTGGGGTTTGGGGCTGAGGGAATGATGTTTTTGGGGTTTGGGACAGAGAGAAGGATGTTTTTGGGGTTTGGGGCTGAGGGAATGATGTTTTTGGGGTTTGGGACCAAGAGAAGGATGTTTTTGGGGTTTGGGGCTGAGGGAATGATGTTTTTGGGGTTTGGGACCAAGAGAATGATGTTTTTGGAGTTTGGGGCTGAGGGAATGATGTTTTTGGGGTTTGGGACCGAGGGAATGATGTTTTTGGGGTTTGGGACCAAGAGAAGGATGTTTTTGGGGTTTGGGACCAAGAGAAGGATGTTTTTGGGGTTTGGGGCTGAGGGAATGATGTTTTTGGGGTTTGGGACAGAGAGAAGGATGTTTTTGGGGTTTGGGACCGAGAGAAGGATGTTTTTAGGGTTTGGGGCTGAGGGAAGGATGTTTTTGGGGTTTGGGACCGAGAGAAGCATGCCTGGCTGTGTGAATCCGGGGCAGCCAGGGCAGTGTCCATCCCCTCTCCCCTCAGGTGTCCGGATGGGCAGCCTGGGGCTCTTCCTGCAGTGCATCACCTCCATCTTCTTCTCGGCAATCATGGACAGGCTGGTGAAGCGCTTTGGCACGCGGGCGGTGTACCTGGCCAGCGTGGCGTTCTTCCCTGGGGCAGCCTGTGTCATGTGCCTGTCCCGCAGTGTCACCGTGGTCACCATCTCCGCTGCCCTGACTGGATTCACCTTCTCTGCCCTCCAGATCCTGCCCTACACGCTGGCATCCCTCTACCACCATGACAAACAGGTGGGCATCTGCTCCAGGGCAGCCTGGCCCTTCGAATTTTCTATTTTTTCCTGTGTTTTAGGGGAAATTGGTCTGGTTTAATTATCCCTGCCAGCCTGAGGGGCTACAAACCCCAAGGATTTTCAGCCCTCACAGCTTTCCAGTTTTCATCCACAGCACCAGGATGAGTCAAATGAAAACCCAAGCTCTTCCCTTAGCTCCAAGAAAAAGGAACCTTGTGAAACTTGTGACACATAACCGTGTCCCACAGATGTTATCCTTGTGGAGAAGTCCTAGGAGGCTCCTGAGCTGCACACTGGATTAATGGGAGTTCCTCTTGTGCTGCAAATGCAGAATTAATTTGTGGTTTGAGAGCAGCTCTTTCATCCCAAGGGCAGTGGTTGGCTGTGCTGTGGAAGGAGTAGGAGTTGTTACCACAGGCATCCAGATGTTCCCATTGAGCAAACCCATCCCAACTGGCACCAGGAGGGGGTGAGGGAGTGCTCAGCTTGGCAGGAGCTGCAGCTTGCCTGGGATGTTCTATCAATGGAATGAAACCCAAACTCCACGGGCTGGGAGGGGAAGGCCACATTCCCAAAGGCAGGGAGGGCACAGCTGGCTCTGGTCCCTGCTGCCCTTGGTGTGAACAGACTCTCTGTGGGAACACTGCAGAGACCTCACAGCTTGAGCAGAGCGAGCAGAAAAAGGGTGAGAAGGAGAAGATTTTGGTTCTCTCTGCCCCCCTTTTTTTCCTGGCTGGAGTGAGGAGGGTCTGGGCAGGCAGATGGAGCAGCTTGGTTGAGGTTTGGTGCAGAGCTGAGAAAAGAGCCCTTCCCTGAGTTCCCAGGGCTGCTGTGTCCCAGCTGGTGGCACTTTGAAGCATCCCAGATGAGAAGTGGCTGCTCGTGCTGGGCTCTGGGTTTGGGTTCCCAGTCACCCACCCCACAAACCCCAAACATTCCTGTTTGATTCCTGTTTGATTCCTGTTTGATTCCTGTTTGATTCCTGTTTGATTCCTGTTTGATTCCTGTTTGATTCCTGTTTGATTCCTGTTTGATTCCTGTTTCATTCCTGTTTCATTCCTGTTTCATTCCTGTTTGCACTGCCCTGGGTGTCTGATATCCCCCAGCAGGGTGGTGTGACCGTGCTCACAGGGGCTCTTGGATGAGGGAAGAGACAAGGATCTGACTCCATGTTTCAGAAGGCTGATTTATTATTTTATGATATATATTATATTAAAACTATACTAAAAGAATAGAAGAAAAGGTTTCATCAGAAGGCTAGCTAAGAATAGAATAACAAAGAATGATAACAAAGGTTTGTGGCTCGGCTCTCTGTCCGAGCCAGCTGGGCTGTGATTGGCCATTAATTAGAAACAATTAACATGGGCCAATCACAGATGCACCTGTTGCATTCCACAGCAGCAGATAACCATTGTTCACATTTTGCTCCTGAGGCCTCTCAGCTTCCTCAGGAGGAAAAACCCTAAAGAAAGGATTTTCCATAAAAGATGTCTGCGACAGCCTGGCCCTTCACCCCTGCCCTGCCCCAGCTGATCTCAGGGTGGGCTCAGCACAAACCCCACAGACACCGTGTGGCACCCAGTGAGGAGGTGACAAAAGCACAGAATGCCCCCAGGCTGGCTGCTGAGCCCCAGAGGCTGAGCCCAGCCCAGCCTGTGAGTCAGGGCTGCTTTGGATGCTGTGCCAGGGGGGCAGAGCCAGCCTGGGGCTCCCAGAGCCCTCCTCACGTGGGCCAGGCTCAGGCTGGCACTGCCCTGAGCGCACACACAGCTCTGGGTTTGCTCTCCTGCACAAAAACAGGGCCCTCTTGGAGTGCCAGCTCCTTCCTCACTCACCTCTGAGAGTCCAGCCCTTCCTCACTCACTTCTCAGACTCACAGCTCCTTCCTCACCTCTGAGTCCCAAATCCTTCCTCACTCACCTCTGAGAGTCCAGCCCTTCCTCACTCACTTCTCAGACTCACAGCTCCTTCCTCACCTCTGAGTCCCAAATCCTTCCTCACTCACCTCTGAGAGTCCAGCCCTTCCTCACTCAGCTTTGAGTCCCAACTCCTTCTTCACTGACCTCTCACACTCCCAGCTCCTTCCTCACTCACCTCAGAGTCCCAAATCCTTCCCCACTCACCTCCCAGAGTCCAAACTCCTTCCTCACTCACCTCTGAGAGTCCAGCCCTTCCTCACTCACTTCTCAGACTCACAGCTCCTTCCTCACCTCTCAGAGTCCCAAATCCTTCCTCACTCACCTCTGAGAGTCCAAACTCCTTCCTTACTCACCTCCCAGAATCCCAAGAGTCCCAACTCCTTTTTCACTCATCTGCCAGAGTCCCAGCTCCCTCCTCACTGACCCTTGAGTCCCAAATTCCTTCCTCACTCACCTCTGAGTCCCAGCTCCTTCCTCACTTACCTGAGACTCCCAAGTCCTTCCTAACTGACCTCTGAGTCCCAAATTCCTTCCTCACTCACCTCTGAGCCCCAACTGCTTCCTCACTCACTTCCCAGAGTCCCAAATCTTTCCTCACTCACCTCCCAGAGTCCAAATTCCTTCCTCAATCACCTCCCAGACTCTCAGCTCCTTCCTCACTGACCTCTGAGTCCCAACTCCTTCCTCACTCACCCCCAGAGTCCCAAATCCTTCCTCACTCACTTCTCACACTCCCTGCTCCCTCCTCACTCAGCTCCCACAGTCCCAGCTCTTCCTCACTCACTCCCTGCCTCCCACAGGTTTTTCTCCATAAGTACAAGAGGAAAGAGGAGGAAGACTCCGCTCTGCTGGACAAGAAATCCTCCTTCTCCAAGGGGCTGCTCTCCAGCCAGAAGCTCTCTTACCAGAATGGCCACGCTGGGAGCCTCTTCTCCTCTTCCTCCCCTCCTCCTCCTCGTGCCCAGCCTCCCCCCAGGCCGTGCCCAGCTCTGCTCTGTGCGGCAGCTCCTCCTGCGACGTCTCCCTGCGGATCGTGGTGGGCGAGCCGGAGCTGGGGGCTCCTGGCCGAGGGATCTGCCTGGACCTGGCCATCCTGGACAGCGCCTTCCTGCTGTCCCAGGTGGTGCCCTCGCTCTTCATGGGCTCCATCGTGCAGCTCACCCAGTCCGTCACGGCCTACATGGTGTCAGCTGCTGCCCTCGGCCTGGTCGCCATCTACTTCGCTACCAAAGTTGTCTTTGACAAGGGTGACATGGCCAAGCACCCCGTGTGACAGCAGGGTGGCACGAACAGCGCTGTGTGCGTGTCCCAGGGTGACAGGACACTGCGTGTGCCCACGGGGCCGCTCGTGTGGCACCGGCCGTCCCCAGCTGGTGCTGCCAGCTCTGGGGTCAATCTCAGGTGTAAATAAGAGGCTTTGGGGCGTTGTGCTCAGGGCCTGAAGTGCTTCCCAAAGGTGCCTTCAGCAGAGGGAAGCACGGCACAGCAGCACCAAAGGGTCCTGCAGGGGGGAAAGGGAATTGGGGTTTCCCTCTGGGCATAACGGGTCGTGTTCCTGAGCAGGAGCAGCACAGGGAGGGGATCAACCACTGCCTTCTCTCTTCTCTTCTCTTCTCTTCTCTTCTCTTCTCTTCTCTTCTCTTCTCTTCTCTTCTCTTCTCTTCTCTTCTCTTCTCTTCTCTTCTCTTCTCTTCTCTTCTCTTCTCTTCTCTTCTCTTCTCTTCTCTTCTCTTCTCTTCTCTTCTCTTCTCTTCTCTTCTCTTCTCTCCTCTTCCTCTTCTCTTCTCTTCTCTTCTCTCTCCTCTCCTTCCCTCCTCTCCTTCCTTCTCCTCTCCTTCTCCTTCCCTCCTCTTCTCTTCCCTCTCCTCTCCTCTCCCCCTCTCCCTTCCCCTCTCCTCCCCTTCCTCTCCTCTTCCCTCCCTCCCCTCCTTCCTTCCCTTCCCTTCCCTTCCCCTTCCTCTTCCTCTCCCTCCCCTCTCCTCTCCTCTCCTCTCCTCTCCCTTCCCATTTTCTTCATTTTCTTCTCCTTCTCTCCTCTCCTCTCTCCCTCTTCCCTCCTCTCCTCCTTTTCCCTTTCCTTTTCCTTTTCCTTTTCCTTTTCCCTTCCCTTCCTTTTCCTTTTTCCCTTCCTTTTCCTTTTCCTTTTCCTTTTCCTTTTCCTTTTCCTTTTCCTTTTTTTCCTCTCCTCTCCTCGTTTGTTGTAATTTTACCCCATTTCTTGAGCAATGTTCCAGCAAATGGGGCACTGGAGGAGATTTCCTGGGGGAGGCCAAGGTTTGGCACCCCCACATTCCTGCCCTCCCCACCTCCATCCAAAACCATCCAGGAGAAAAGTTCCTGTGCCTTGTTTTGGGAAAAACAAGGATCATCCCATTAGGACCAGTTCCAAAAGGTGACTTAACCTTTGCCTATGTACTGGCTTGCATCAGACAGAGAGAACTTTGTCTTTTTTTATTTTTTTAATGATTGTTTTTACCTTTCTTCACACAGTTCTCAGTCTCTCTCACCTCAGTGCCTGCATTTGCTCTCTCCCCTCATGGATCCAGGCTCTTGTGCCTCTTCCACGTGTGGCCCCTAAAAGGAGCTGCCACATTCCAGGGAAATCAGCCCCAGAGGGGTTCCCAGCCCTGGGCAGTGGGGCAGAGCAGGAGGAGCTCTCCCGATGAGTTAAACTCACCCCTGGAGCTCCTCGCTGCCCATGGCTCCTTGAGCTTTCTTAAAATGTCTTTTATTTCCAGTCAGGAGTCCCTGATCTCGCAGGGGCAGAGCAAAGCTCTGTCAGAGTGAGGCAAAGCTCCTCCTGCTGCCCTGGCCCAGGGCCCAGAGGGTCCTCCAGGGATGTCCAGACTGTTCTCCTGACCCATCCCTTCAGGGATGCCCAGCTTGTTCTGGCTCCCATCCTTCCAAGGAGGTCCAGATTATTTTCCTGACCCATCTCCCCAGGGATGCCCAGGTTGATTTCCTGTCCCATCCCTTCAGGGCTGCCCAGCTTGTTCTCCTGAGGTTCTTTTCCTCTCCCATCCCTGCAGGGATGCCCAGGCTGTTCTCCTGACCCATCTCCAGGTTCTTTTCCTGTCCCATCCCTCCAGGGATCCCCAGGCTGTTCTCCTGACCCATTTCCAGGTTCTTTTCCTGACCCATTTCTCCAGGGATGTCTGGCTCCCATTCCTCTGGGGATGTTCAGGTTCTTCTCCTGTCCCATCTCCCAGGGCTGCCCAGATGGTTCTCCTGAGGTTCTTTTCCTGTCCCATCCCTCCAGGGATGCCCAGGTTTTTCTCCTGATGTTCTTTTCCTGTCCCATCTCCCCAGGGCTGCCCAGATTGTTCTCCTGACCCATCTCCAGGTTTTTTTCCTGTCCCATCTCCCCAGGGCTGTCCAGACTGTTCTCCTGACCCATCTCCAGTTTATTTTCCTGTCCCATCCCTCCAGGGATGTCCAGGCTGTTCTCCTGACCCATCTCCAGGTTTTTTTCCTGTCCCATCTCCCCAGGGCTGCCCAGGCTGTTCTGGCTCCCATCTCCGAGTCCCTTCCCGCTGGCAGCAGGGCCCGAGTCCCCCTGCCCAGAGCCATTCCCTGTCCCCAGATGTGTCCCACAGCTGGGACAAATCTGCTGCTGGCAGCTTCCTGCCCCTCCGGGAGGAGCTGGCCCACGTCAGGGATGATCCCAAGGCGGGAGGAAAGGCTGGATTGCTGCTGGGAGCACTCAAACTCCAGCTCTGCCTGCCCTAAACGAGCTGTTTGGGATTATTTTTTATTTTGCGGGTGTGTGGGCAGCCAGAGGCACTTGTGAGGTTGGGCTGGAAGGTGAAATGTTGCTATTTTGGCCGAGTTTTGTCAGCCTGTTCCTTGGCTGGGTGACTCCCCTGCTGTCTGAGCCGGGCCCTCAAAGCTTTGGGATCGTCCCTTTCCCGTCAGGGGTCAGTGGTTTTGTTTTTAATTTTTGTCTCAAATTAAAGGCTGCCAGCCTCCCTTTCCCGCAGGGCTGGCGTGCAGCTGTTCTGGGGACAGATTTGGCACTGCCCTCGCCACTTCCAGGAACACGTTTGGGGTCTGGACTTCCTACCCCGAGCTCAAATCCACTGCAGGCTGCAGCAGGAAGGATTTGGGACAAAATCCTATTGCCGGAGCTGGGGTGTCCTGGAATAAATTCCCCCCGACCCAAGGCTGAAAACCCCTTTATTTGGAATATTTCTCATGCAGATGTGAGGAACTTTCCCTGCACAGAGGCTGCCCTGGTGCTCAAATGCTTTTGATAATTTGGTGCTTCCACACTCAAATCAAATTCTTCATTTTTGAAAAGGCTCAAATTTATTTCAGGTGAAGGAAAGGCCTCAAATTCCTCATTTCAGGTGGTGAGAAAGGCTTCAAATTCTTCATTGCAGGTGGTGAGAAAGGGCTCAAATTCTTCATTTCAGGTGATAGAAAAGGGCTCAAATTCCTCATTTCAGGTGATAGAAAAGGGCTCAAATTCTTCATTTCAGGTGAAGGGAAAGGGCTCAAATTCTTCATTTCAGGTGATGGGAAAGGCCTCAAATTCCTCATTTCAGGTGAAGGGAAAGGGCTCAAATTCTTCATTTCAGGTGAAGGGAAAGGGCTCAAATTCTTCATTTCAGGTGAAGAGAAAGGGCCTCAAATTCCTCATTTCAGGTGATGGGAAAGGGCTCAAATTCTTCATTTCAGGTGAAGGGGTTTGGTGAAGGGAAAGGGCTCAAATTCTTCATTTCAGGTGGTGAGAAAAGCCTCAAATTCCTCATTTCAGGTGAAGGGGTTTGATAGGAAAGGCCTCAAATTCCTCATTTCAGGTGGTTTGGTGGGAAAAGAGTCAAATTCTTCATGTCAGGTGAAGGGGTTTGATAGGAAAGGCATCAAATTCTTCATTTCAGACCCCCAGGTGATAAAGCAGAGATAAAGAGAGGGGCAGAGCCAGGGCTAATAATGGGAGGTCAGGGTGAGGGAGCAGGAGGACAAGGAAATCTTCACCAAATTGGCTTTTTTGGCTTCTTCTAAGAAAATTTCTGTGTCAGGATCACATATTACACCAGCAATGGATGTTCTGGGTCTGGCCAAGAGCATCCCTTACTTCTGTTACTGATATTCCCTGTGTGACCACAGAATTTCTCCAGGATTTGGTCCTGTCTGGCCACAGGTTTGGGTACGAGCTGCTCAGAGCTGGTGAGCAGGAGCTTTTCTGTTCCTCACAGGTGAATTTGGAAGGTGGAGGAGAGATAAACTGTGTAAATTCCCTTGGGTAGGGAAGGACTGGGGGATGGATGGATGGATGCTGGTTTTCCTTTTTGAGGTCACATCCTGCCCATGAGACGTCGTGGTTTATTTATTTGGTAGAGTGAATATTTTGTATACGGCGCGAGAGGAAGGCTTTTATGGCTTTTATTAAAAATTTTTATGGAAAAAGAGGGGGGAAAAAATAAAAATGTGTGGAAAAAGGGAAAAATGCCTGAGCTGGCCACGGGGGGGCGCCACCACCGCGCGGGAGGGGGCGTGGCCAATGAATGACTGACAGCGTGTGGGCGTGGCCAAGGAATGACTGACAGCGTATGGGCGTGGTCAAGGAATGACTGACGGTGTATGGGCGTGGCCAAGGAATGACTGACAGTGTGTGGGTGTGTCTGAGGAATGAGTGACAGTGCATGGGCGTGGCTGAGGAATGACGTATATGTGTGGGCGTGGCCAAAGAATGATTGGCGATGTGGGGGCATGACCAGGGAATGGCGGACATGTTTGGGGCGTGGCCAATTTGAGGGGTGGAGTTATGGGCGTGGCCAATAAGTGCGAGGTAGTGCTTGGGGTGTGGCCAATGAATGATGGACGTGGCTGGGGTGTGGCTAATGAATGATGGGAGGGGTTGGGAGCCTGGGTGTGGCTGAGGGGCGGGGCCTAGATGTCACTTTTGGGATGGGGACCGGCGGGAGCAAGGTCAGGGGGCGGGGCCAATGAATGGGTGGGGCGGGGCAGGGCTTTAAATGGGGAGGAGTCATTGGGGAGGGATTAGGGCGCAGCCACAGACAAAGGGGCGGTATGAGGGTGGGGTAGATGATGGGGTGGGGACATGGGCGTGACCACGAGATGGGGGCGGGGTTAATGTTTTATGGGCGGGGACATGGGCAGGGAAATCAGCATAATGGGCGTGGCCAGGGGAGCTCCAGGCCGTGGTGTCCTCGGGGCAAGGGACGGGCTGTTCCCGCGGCCGTGCAGCTGCGCTGCCTCTCCTTTTTCCCCAAAAAGCTCCGATCCCGCTCCTTTTCCCGGAGCGCTCCCCGTGTCACTGAGCGGCGCGGGGAGCCAGCGGCGGGGTGGCGGGATCCCCTCCGGGAGCTGCTCCAGCGACCGGCCCGGGCCGTCCTGGTGCCCCTCCCGGTGCCCCCTCACGCTGCCCCTCCCGGTGCCCATCCCGAGCCCTCCCGTGCCCCTCCCGGGCCATCCCGGTGCCTCTCCCGGTCTCTGCTCCCGGGCCATCCCGTGCCCTTCCCGGTGCCCCTCCCGGTGCCCATCCTGGGCCATCCCGGTGCCTCTCCCGGTCGCCCCTCCCGGGCCATCCCGTGCCCTTCCCGGTGCCCCTCCCGGCCCATCCCGGTGCCCATCCCGGGCCATCCCGTGCCCCTTCCCGGTCCCTGCTCCCGTGCCAATGGCATCCGCGGCCGCTGCCGAGCCCTCGGCGGGGCGGGGCGGTCCCGGAGCCGCCCCCGGCGGAGCCGCGGGAGCCGCGGGCGGCGGATCGGGGTAAGGGGCGCGGGGGGCGCGGGGATGCCGCTACCAGCACTACCCGGGACACCGGGGCAGCACCGGGCTCGGCGTGTCCGGCTCCGGCAGCACCGGGCTCGGCGTGCCCGGGTCCGGCAGCACCGGGCTTGGCGCGCCCGCCGGGGCTGCGGTGGAGCCGGAGCCTCGCTCGTCCTTGGGATCGCTTTGCACCGAGGGATCGGCACCGGCCGGGACCGCGGGGTTTGTCCCCCCCCAGAGGCTGGGCGAGCCCCAGTTCTGCTCGGTGCCGGCGGTTCCCGGGGTTCCCGGTGTTTGCTGGCGCTCGCAGCTCCCCTGCTCGGTGCCTGACCTTGGGCCAGTGCCGCTCTCCGTGTGCCCGGGCTGCTCGTGTGCTGCTCCCCTGCGCAGCCCGGGGCTCCGGGGTTCGGAAAAACTGCGGGGGCACCGATGCAAAGGGAGGCTCGGGAATGGTGCTGCCCTTGCAGCCTGGGATCGTTTCCTTGCAGTGGCTTTGGGGGGGTGACAGCTCTGGTGGCGTTTTGCAAAGTGGATTGGCGGGGCAGTGACACCTGTGCCAGGTGCCCGTTGGCACGGAATGTGCCACCTTGTCCCACAGCGCTGCTCTGCCAGCTGGGGCAACCTTGGAGGGATGGGTCAGGAGAACGTGGGCATTCCTGGAGGGATGGGACAGGAGAACAGCCTGGGCATTCCTGCTGGGATGGGTCAAGAGAACCTGGGCATCCCTGGAGAGATGGGACAGGAGAACAGCCTGGGCATTCCTGCTGGGATGGGACAGGAGAACCTGGGCATCCCTGGAGGGATGGGACAGGAAAAGAACCTGGAGATGGGCATTCCTGGAGGGATGGCAGAGCACTGCAGGAACCCGCCCAGGGCTGCCCTGGAGGGAGTGGGTCAGCAGAACCTCTGCATCCTGCCCCTGGAAAGATGGGACAGGAGAACAGGGAGGGCATTCCTGGAGGATGGGACAGGAGATTCAGCCTGGGTCCCTGGGGATGCTGGGACAGGAGATCAGCCTGGGCATCCCAGGAGCTGCTTGGAAAATCAGGTTTTGGGACACCCTGGAGGGACAGGGCCAGGAGAGCCAGAGGGGGGGCATCCCTGGAGGGATGGGACAGGAAAAGAACCTGGAGCGGAGCTGTCTGGAAGAGGTTGTTCAGGGCACAGATTTGGGCTGTGATGAAAATGTGAAGCTGGAGGCTGAGACTGCAGGAACGCCCAGGGCTGCCCCTGACTCAGTGACAGTCCCTGCCCACTGTGACCTCAGCTCAAGCTCTGTGCCCCTGCTTCTTGTTCCTGGCAGCTTTGGCACCACGTTTATTCCCCTGTCAGGAGAAGAGGAGGGTTGTGGCACCCAGGAGCTCAAAATTCCCTTCAGCTGTCCTGGGGGACCCTGAGGGGAGATCCTAACAAGGACTGGCAGGAGCTGCTTTTGCAGCTCCACAGAAATCTGGGATGGAAAAAGTTCTTGAGCCTTTGGACAAAGGGGGGGTTTTTTTTTCCATTTCTGCATGGAAATATGAATCCAGATCCCCTGTGCCCTGGGTGGTTTGGTGCTCCAGAGCAGGACAGGGACAGTGATGAAAAATGTGGAAGCCTGAGGGTCCTTGGGCACCTCCCCACCAGGGCCTGGGGGACAGTGACAGTCCCTGCCCACTGTGACCTCTTGGTGCAGAGCTGGGAGTCCCACCTGGACACTGGAGCTCTGTCCCGTGGGGCTGTTTGCAAAGAAGGGGTTTGTGTCCCCAGGGGCCCAAAATTCCCTGGGCTCTCAGGAGAGGAGGAGAGGAGCTGATAACAAGGACTGGCCCGACTGGTTTGCAGCTCCACAGAAATCTCATGGAAAAAGTTCTTGAGGGATTTGGACAAAGGTTGGTTTTTTTTTTTTCCATTTCTGCATTAAATATGAACAGATCCCTGTGCCCTGGGTGGTTTGGTGCTCCAGAGCAGGACAGGGACAGGGACAGTGTGTGGATGCTCTGAGGGTCCTTGGGCATCTCCCACCAGGGCCTGGGGGAAATGTGACAGTCAGGGAAGGGACCCCCTGAGGGAAAGGGGACAGGAAAGGGAGCTCTGTCCCAGCTGTTTGCAAATGTGGGGTTTGTGTCCTCAGGGGCCCTGGAGGTGACCTGGGGGAAAGGAGAAAGGGAAGGGGAAAGGAAAAAGGAAAGGGGAAAGGAAAAAGGAAAGGAAAAAGGAAAAAGGAAAGGAAAGGAAAAAGGAAAGGAAAGGGAAAAAGGAAAGGGAAAAGGGAAAGGAAAGGGAAAAAAAAGGAAATGAGGGAAAAGGGAAAGGAAAGAAAAAGGAAATGAGGGAAAAGGGAAAGGAAAGATAAAGGAAATGAGGGAAAAGGGAAAGGAAAGGGAAAGGAAATGAGGGAAAGGGGAAAGGAAAGAAAAAGGAAATGAGGGAAAAGGGAAAAGAAAGGGAAAGGAAAGGAAAGGAAAAAGGAAAGGGAAAGGAGAGGGGAAAGGAAAAAGGAAAAAGTTGTGAGTGCAGCAGGCAGGCCAAGGGCACCATCAGGAGGAGTCTGGGGACACCTCCACTGTGGCTTTAATAAGTAATTCTGACTCTGTGTGGAGCGAGAATCAAAGAATTCCCTTTGTTTAGGCCCTGCTTTGCTGCAGCCGGGCTGGGGCGCTCTGGGAGCTGTGCCCGGGGCTGGCAGAGCTGTCTGGGCAGAGCTGTGGCGTGCCCGGGCACCGCGGAGCCCCGGGCACGGCTGAGCATCCCCGGTGCCCAGAGCTGGCTCGGTGCTCCCTGCGCAGGTGGGCAGCTCCGAGCCAGCCCTGTCTGCGTCGGGGCGTGCTCCTGCCCACACCTGCAGCCTCTCCATTAACAGATCACAATTAACTCCTGGCTAATCAGGAGCCGTGCCCAGCGCAGAGCTGCCCTCCGGCGTGGGTGGCACGGCGAGGGCTGAAGGGTTTCTTTGGGTGTTTGCACCTCCAGAAACTCCCCAGAGAAGTTCGCTCCCGGGGGGACTCTGCCTCTTTGCTGGAGGAGCTGGGTCAGGCCGTGGTTTTTCAGCAGCAGACTCTTTAAAAACAAAGGCCCTGCCAGGTTCTGCTGTTTTCTTTTCGGTGCACAGCCCAGCTTTGTTGAAAGGTTGAGGTTTGCGTGTTTGTTTTCTCCTTTGGAAATGTTAGGAAAATGAATCCACAAACACCAGGGGTTTATGTCCAAAAAGGAGACAGAGGAGTCCTTTGACTTTATTCCAATAAAGGGAGAGGCCATGGGACATTCCCCTGGGATCTCCCGAATTTCTGGAGGATGCAGCCTCCTTTTTATCCCAATTTCCCAAACACATTTCCCTTCTCTCTTTCTCCATTTCTGAGGTACCTGAGAGGTTCAGACTTCCCAAAAAACCTGATACCAAAGATTCCCCTCTAATGCACAACCCTCCCTTTTCATTTTTAATTCTTATGGAATTTAGGGGTTTTCCCAATTTCTGAGGTACCTGAGAGCTTTAGACTTCCCAAAACACCTGATACCAGAGACTTCCCTCTAATGTACAACCCTCCCTTTTCATTTTTGATTCTTACAGAATTTAGGGGTTTTTCCCTCCCCATTGATTCTTTCATCTTTCAATGTCTAATTTCCTTTATCTGTAAACCTGAAGTTTATTTGTAAAATCAAACATCTTTTTTTTCCATTCACCAATCAGTGGAATCCTCCCCATCGTTTCTTTTATCTCCCAGCGCTGGTTTTATCCACCAGCGGCCCCACAGCTCGTTTGGAAAGACAAATCTGCTGTTCCTCTCAGAAATAACCTCGGTGCTGTTCCCGTGCAGATGAACGAAGAATTCCCCAGCTGAGCTGGAGCCACGAGCTGCGTGTGGGGAGGCACCAAATGGTCTCTGTGAGCTGCCAGGACCTGCTGCCCTCCCTGCCCAGCCCTTCCCTGCTCGAGAGCCCGGCCGGTGCCCCGCAGTGCAGGATGGCACCGTCCCTTCTGCCAGGACACGGCGGTGACAGGACGTGGGGACACCCCGAGGGTGCCAAGGAGGAGCCCCCCAAAGCCCAGCTCAGCGAGGCTCAGCTCAGGCTGCCGGACTTGAGCCCCTCGCAGGATTTCTTCATCCCCACGCTGGAGGAGATCGAGGAGTTCCTCAGGGAGAAGGCAGAGCTCCCCAGGGATGAGGCAGGAGAGCCTCACCCCCAGGGGTGGAAGGTGGAGAGCAAAGCTGAGCTCGGCTCTGGGGCACAGCCCATCCCCAGAGCACGCGAGGGAGGAGCAGGACACGTCCCAAACGCTGTGGGGACAGCTGGTGACCAGGGGCTGCCTGCTGGTGACCCTGTGGTAGCTCCTGGTGACCACGTGGTGGCTCCTGGTGACCATTTGGTAGCTCCTGGTAACCATGTGGTGGCTGCTGGTGACCCTGTGGTGGTTACCGGTGACCAGGTGGTGGTTACTGGTGACCCTGTCGTAGCTCCTGGTAACCATGTGGTGGCTGCTGGTGACCATTTGGTAGCTCCTGGTGACCAGATGGTGGCTCCTGGTGACCGTTTGGTAGCTATTGGTGACCATTTGGTAGCTGCTGGTGATCCTGTGGTGGTTACTGGTGACCAGGTGGTGGCTACAGGTGACCAGGTGGTGGTTACTGGTGACCCTGTGGTAGCTATTGGTGACAATCTGGTAGCTCCTGGTGACCATGTGGTGGTTACTGGTGACCAGGTGGTCACTGGTGACCCTGTGGTAGCTATTGGTGACCATTTGGTAGCTCCTGGTGACCATGTGGTGGTCACTGGTGACCATGTGGTGGTCACTGGTGACCATGTGGTGGTCACTGGTGACCATGTGGTGGCTCCTGGTGACCATGTGCTGGTCACTGGTGACCAGGTGATGGATACAGGTGACCAGGTGGTTACTGGTGACCATGTGGTGGTTACTGGTGACCAGGTGGTGGCTCCTGGTGATCAGGTGCTGGTCACTGGTGACCAGGCACTGGCTGCTGGCAGCATCCCGGTTGTGCTGCAGCTCCATCCTCTCCCCATGGACAGCGTCACCCCCCCGGCACACCCTGGTGCCGTCAGCGTGGCCCAGCTGCTGATCAGCCTGCAGCGCCCAAACCCGCCCGTCCTGCCCCGGCTGCAGCCCCCCGGCAGCATCCCGGAGCAGAAATACGTCAGGATCGCCCCTCTGCCCGCGGGCCCGGGGGACGCGCAGGGGGACAGGGGCAGCGCCCGGGGCCAGCGGGGCCCCCCGGCCCTGGTGCGCCCGCACCGCTGCCCCCAGCCCGGCTGCGGGAAGGTTTATTCCAAGCGCTCCCACCTGAAGGCTCATTGCCGCCGGCACACCGGGGAGAAACCCTACAGCTGCGCCTGGCCCGACTGCGGCTGGAGGTGAGCGGGGCTCCGGGTGACCGGGTCTGCAGGGGGCTGGGGGACAGACGGGGATCTGACTCTGTGTTTCAGAAGGTTTGATTGATTGTTTTATGATATGTATTATATTAAAACTATACTAAAAGAATAGAAGAAAGGATTTCATCAGAAGGCTGGCTAAGAATAGAAAAGGAAAGAATGATAACAAAGGTTTGTGGCTGGACAGAGAGTCCGAGCCAGCTGGACTGTGATTGGCCATTAATTAGAAACAACCACACAAGACCAATCCCAGATGCACCTGTTGCATCCCACAGCAGCAGATAACCATTGTTCACATTTGTTCCTGAGGCCTCTCAGCTTCTCAGGAGGAAAAACCCTAAGGAAAGGATTTTCCATAAAATGTGTCTGGGACAGCTCTGGGGGTGCAGGGATGTTCTGGTGTCTCTGAGCGCCACCGAGGGAACCCCGGCCAGCCCCCAACAGTGGGAGGGGGCACTCTGCCATGCCCCGGGGGACAGAGGGCAGCCAGGCTGATCCCCGGGGGTACAAAAGGCACCCTAAAACTATATTTACCACAAAATTCAAAAATTTATAAAGAAAAAAAATTTAAATCAATCAAATAAATTAAATATATAAAAATTATAAATATATATAATATGTATATAATTATATAATATATAAAAATAAATAATTATAAATAAGGTAAATATATAAAAATATATAAATTATAAATGTATAAAAATAAATTATTTATATAAATATATAAATAGAGACTATATCAAAATAAATAAATAAAAAAAAATAAATATATATATAAACATTATAAATATATAAAATAAATTATGTATATAAGTCTATAAATCTATAATATATAAAAATAAATATAAATAGGATAAATATATAAAAATTATAAATATATAACAATAGATTATGTGTAGAAATATATAATATATAAAGATAAATAATTTAAAATAAATAAAATAAATATATGAAAACTATATAAATTATTAATGTGTAAAAATAAATTATATATAAATTTATATAAGAATAAATAAAATATATATGAATATATATAAATGAGTATATAAAAAGAGTATATAAAAAGAAAAAATATATAAATATATAATAAATAAATGGAAAATAAAATAAATAATGATGTATAGATATAAATGATGAATATATAAAAATAAACTATATAGAAACATAAAATAGAAATATAAAATATAGAATAAATAAATAATAAGAATAAATATAAATAAATGAACAATTTAAAAATATTAATACAGTACTACAAGTTAATACAGCACAGCTTTCCCACATAACACACAGAGTGTTCCTTTTAATATTTGCAGAAATCCAACCACACAATCTGCACTTTCCCTCTCCTGCAGGTTCTCCCGCTCGGACGAGCTCTCCCGCCACAAGCGCTCCCACTCCGGGCTCAAGCCCTACCAGTGCTCGGCCTGTCACAAGAGGTTTGCCCGCAGTGACCACCTGGGCAAGCACCTGAGGATCCACCGGGCACAGCCCTGCAGGGGCGGCACGTCCTGACTGCCAGCGCTGTGCGCGTTCCATTGTCACTGTCACCACTGGGCAGGTACCTGCTGCTCATTGGGCAGCTCGCTTCATGTCTTCTACAACCAACCCTCCCTCCAGGAGATCTCTGCTGTTCATGGGCCATTGATTATTAATTATCTGCTGTTAATGAGCCAGTGAGTGTCCCTGCAGGGCTGATCCAATCCCACCATCCCACGGGGGGATGCTCCGCCCAGGGGAGGAGCCAAGCATTCCTGCCTGGATCCAATCTGAGCCTGGCACAGCACAGCAGCCTTTGCCCCTGCATTGCCAGAGGAGCAGCTTTCTGCTGCCCTGCATTGCCAGAGGGCCCAGGCCCATCTGCAGCAGCCCTGGAGCTGCTGAAAACTCCCCTTGTGCAGGAGCCCTGCTGCAGCAGAGCCACAGCTGGCACTGCAGGAGGGCTGGGCCCCCATGGCACGGGGCTGTGCCACCCCCTCTGCAGCAGAGCCCTGGCACTGCAGGAGGCTGGAATGGGATGGGGCTGTGCCCCCACCCTGCTGCAGCAGAGCCACAGCTGGCACTGCAGGAGGGCTGGACCCCCATGGGATGGGGCTGTGCCACCGCCCTGCTGCAGCAGAGCCACAGCTGGCACTGCAGGAGGGCTGAGCCCCCATGGCACGGGGCTGTGCCCCCACCCTGCTGCAGCAGAGCCACAGCTGGCACTGCAGGAGGGCTGAGCCCCCATGGCATGGGGCTGTGCCACTGCCCTGAGCCCCGGGGTGTCAGGTTGGATTCTGACTCTGGCAGTGGTATTTTGTATTACTGCATTGTTTATTTTATTTTAATTTTCTTCCCTAATAAAGAACTGTTATTCCTGCTCCCATATCTTTGCTGAGAGCCCCTTAATTTCAAATTTAGAACAATTTGGAGGAAGGGGGTTTACATTTCCCGTTTCAGGGGAGGCTCCTGCCTCCCATAGCACACACCTGGCTGTTCAAACCGAGACACAGCAGGAGTTAATTCCTGCTGCTCCTCCCTGCCAGCCCAGGGTGGGCAAACCGAGCAGAACCCGCTGCTGAGGAGGGGGAAGCCACTCCTGAGCAGGCAGGAGACTTTGTTGTGCCTCTTTTCAAGGGTGATGATGTTCCCAAGTTGTTTCTGGCCCTGCTCTTCGAAATACACGTGATGGAAATCAGCCTGGATTTGGGGTGTGTAGGAACGTTGGGGTCACGCCTGGCAGGTTGGCTCCTAGGCTCTGGTTAATCACTCGATGTCCTCCACCGAAAGTTCTAGAAGGAGGGTTTACAGGTTTCCTGTAAACCAGGAATTAGGCATTCTAAAATCCCAAAATCCCAGAATGGTTTGGGTCGGGAGGGATCCTAGAGCTCATCCCATGGGCAGGGATACCTCCCGGTATCCCAGGCTGCTCCTTGACACTTCCAGGGACCCAGGGGCAGCCAGGGATTCTCTGGGGATTCCATCCCAGCCCATCATCATCCTCACAGCCAGGAATCCCTTCCCAAATCCCATCTCTCCCCGCTCTGGCAGTGGGAACCATCCCTGCGTGCTGTCCCTCCATCCCTGATGGAACGGGGATGGATGGTTGTCGCAGACACATTTTATGAAAAATCCTTTCATTCGGATTTTTTCTCCTGGGAAGCTGAGAGGCCTCAGAAATGAAATGTAAACAATGATTATCTGCTGCTGTGGAATGCAACAGGTGAAGCTTTGATTGGTCTCATGGGGTTGTTTTTAATTAATGGCCAATCACAGTCCAGCTGGCTTGGACTCTCTGGTCAGTCACAAGATTTCCTTTCCTTCCTTTCCTTTCCTTTCCTTTCCTTTCCTTTCCTTTCCTTTCCTTTCCTTTCCTTTCCTTTCCTTTCCTTTCCTTTCCTTTCCTTTCCTTTCCTTTCCTTTCCTTTCCTTTCCTTTCCTTTCCTTTCCTTTCCTTTCCTTTCCTTTCCTTTCCTTTCCTTTCCTTTCCTTTCCTTTCCTTTCCTTTCCTTTCCTTTCCTTTCCCTTCCCTTCCCTTCCCTTCCCTTCCCTTCCTTCCCTTCCCTTCCCTTCCCTTCCTTCCCTTCCCTTCCTTCCCTTCCCTTCCCTTCCCTTCCCTTCCCTTCCCTTCCCTTCCCTTCCTTCCCTTCCCTTCCTTCCCTTCCCTTCCCTTCCCTTCCTTCCCTTCCCTTCCCTTCCCTTCCCTTCCCTTCCCTTCCCTTCCCTTCCTTCTGATGAAATCCTTTCTTCTATTCTTTTACTATAGTTTTAATATATCATTTACTTTTAATATAATAAATATCATAAAATAATAACCCAGCCTTCTGAACATGGAGTCAAGTTTCTCATCTCTTCCCTCCTCCTGGGACTCCTGTGAGCACCACCACAGGTGGGGGTCTGAGCCGCGGGGGCTGCAGCAGATATTGACACTTTCCAGCCTGGGGGTTTTGTCCCTAAATCTCCTTTTTTTTGTGCTGGTGGTTTCCCACCTGGCTGGCCCTGGCCACTGCGCTGTCCTCCGGGTGCTTGACAAGGTGAGAGGGACAGCAGATGGATTTTGTGGAGCCTCAAAGCCACCAGGAGAACAGCAAGCAGCACAGCCAAGGCCTTTCCAGCCCAGAAGGACATTTCCAAGGGGACACACGGACGTGTGGGGAGCTGGGAGCTCCTGCCAGGGCAGCAGAGCAGCTCCGGGCTGCTGACGTCCTCCTCCTGTTTGCCTTGGGGTTAATGAAAGTCCAGCGCCCGCTGTGGTGCCAACTCCCCGAGCTTCTGCAAACATCTGGGAGGGAAGGAGGCGCTTGTACAAACACAGCTCAGCGTCAGGAGCGGCAGCAGGGCCCCGTGCCCTCTCCACGTGGCTGTGCCAGCCTGGCTCTGGCTGCTTTCTCGTGCCTGCAGGCTCCGAGCCGGGCTGGGCTCGTGCCCTCCCGCTGATGCCCCGATGCCCTGGCAGGGCACAGCGCCACGTGCTGCCCTTGAGCTGCTCTGGGGAGGGCAGCTGGGTTGTGCCCAAAGCTCGGCGGGGAAATCAGCTCAGCTCTTCTCAATGCCCTGTGGAGGGCAGGTTGGGACAGCAGAGGCTGGAGAGGTGTGACAGATGTGACAGGTGTGACCAGGTGTGCCAGGTGTGACCAGGTGTGACCAGGTGTGCCAGGAGGAGTGCAGCCCAGCTGGGGGTGATGCTGCAGGACCAGCAGCTGGTTCTGCCCGAGCCTATTTTGGGCTGCCTGTTGTTCCAGAGGTTTTGCCTGGCTTGGAGCTTGCTCTGTGCCCCATTTGCCATGGGGCTCTGTGCCCAGGGCCCCATGCCAGCCTGGCACAGCTCTCTCTGTGCCCCCTTTGCCGTGGGGCTTTGTGCCCAGCCTGGCTCAGCTCTCTGTGCCCCCTTTGCCATGGGGCTCTGTGCGAGCCTGGCTCAGTTCTCTGTGTGCCCCCTTTGCCTTGGGGCTCTGTGCCCAGGCCCTGTGTGCCAGCCTGGCTCAGTTCTCCATGCCACCTTTGCCATGGGGCTCTGTGCCAGCCTGTCTCTGTTCTCTCTGTGCCCCCTTTGCCATGGGGCTCTGTGCCAGCCTGTCTCTGTTCTCTCAGTGCCCCCTTTGCTGTGGGGCTTTGTGCCCAGCCTGGCTCAGCTCTCTGTGCCCCCTTTGCCATGGGGCTCTGTGCTCAGCCTGGCTCTGTTCTCTCCGTGCCCCCTTTGCCATGGGGCTCTGTGCCCAGCCTGGCTCAGTTCTGTGTGCCCCCTTTGCCATGGGGCTCTGTGCCCAGCCTGTCTCTGTTCTCTGTGCCCCCTTTGCCATGGGGCTCTGTGCCCAGCCTGTCTCTGTTCTCTCCGTGCCCCCTTTGCCATGGGGCTCTGTGCCCAGCCTGTCTCTGTTCTCTCTGTGCCCCCTTTGCTGCAGGGCTCTGTGCCCAGCCTGTCTCTGTTCTCTCCGTGCCCCCTTTGCCATGGGGCTCTGTGCTGCCCTGGCCCAGCTCAGCCTGCCCCACGCCCATGGGGCTCTGTGCTTTTATCTGCCCCCTTTGCTGCCCTGCCTGGCCCCTCTTTGCCATGGGGCTCCCTGCTCCTCCCTGACCTGTTCTCTGTGCCTCCCCCCTTGCTGCCCATGGGGCTCTGTGCCCAGCCTGGCTCTGTTCTCTCTCTGGGCCCCCTTTGCTGAGGTTCTGGGCTCATCCTCAATCAGTTCTCATTTGCAGGGAGGAGGGGCTCTGGGAAGAGTGGGCCTGGCTCTGTTCTCTGGTGCCCCTTTGCCATGGGGGCTCTGTGGCCCAGGCCTGTCTCTGTTCTCTGGGAATGCCCCCTTTGCCATGGGGGAATGAGCCCAGGAATGGCTCTGGTTCTCTCTGTGCCCCCCTTTGAATGGGGCTCTGTGCCCAGGCAGGAGCCAGGATGACAGGAAGGGTCTCGTGCAGGATCTGGGAATGGGCCCCTGCCTGCCTCCAGGAATGGCTGTCCTGAATCCTCCTGGGACCTGCCCTGTTGGGGGGGCCTCCCTGGGCTGCCCCTGGGATGGCAGGAGTTGGGATGGCACAGCTGGGATGGCTCTGGGCTGAGGTCTGGGGCTCATCCTCAATCCTCTGCTGCATTTGCAGGGAGGAAGGGGGAATGGGAAGAGTGGGAATGGCAGGAGGGGAATGGGAAGGAATGGGAATGGGAGGAGTGGGAATGGAATGGCAGGAGTAGGAATGGGAGGAGTGGGAATGGCAGGAGGGGAATGGGAGGAGGGGATAGGAGGAGAGGAATGGCAGGAGTGGGGATGGAAGGACCAGGAACGATAAAGAGTTGGACTAGCAGGAGCAGGATGACAGGAAGGGAAGGCAGGACTGGGAATGGGAAGAGTGGGAATGGCAGGGCCAGGAATGGCAGGAGGTGAATGGGAAGGAGTGGGAATGGGAGGCCAGGGCTGAAGGTTGAAGCAGAGGAAGAAGGAATGGAATGGCAGGAGCTGGGATGGCAGGACTGGGAATAGGAGGAAGGGAATGTGGGGCTGGGGCAGGGTTGGGGGGCAGGACTGGGATGGCAGAACTGGGATGGCAGGAGTTGGGGTGGCAGGATTTGGGATGGCAGGAGTTGGGGTGGCAGGAGGGGATGGCAGGAAGGGATGGCAGGAGTTGGGGCGGTAGGAGTTGGGGTGGCAGGACTGGGATGGCGGGAGTTGGGGTGGCAGGAGCGGGATGGCAGGAGTGGGATGGCAGGATTGTGGGGATGGCAGTTTTGGGGGCAGGGGATGGCAGAACTGGGGTGGCAGAACTCTGATGGCAGGAAGGGATGGCAGGAGTTGGGGCGGCAGGAGTTGGGGTGGCAGGAAGGGATGGCAGGAAGGGATGGCAGGAGTTGGGGTGGCAGGAAGGGATGGCAGGAAGGGATGGCAGGAGCAGGGATGGCAGGAGTGGGATGGCAGGAGCAGGGATGGCAGGAGGAAGGGATGGCAGGAAGGGATGGCAGGAGTTGTGGTGGCAGGAAGGGATGGCAGGAAGGGATGGCAGGAGTTGTGGTGGCAGGAAGGGATGGCAGGAGCAGGGATGGCAGGAGTTGTGATGGCAGAAAGGGATGGCAGGAGCAGGGATGGCAGGAGCAGGGATGGCAGGAGTTGGGGTGGCAGGAAGGGATGGCAGGAAGGGATGGCAGGAAGGGATGGCAGGAGTTGTGGTGGCAGGAAGGGATGGCAGGAGCAGGGATGGCAGGAGCAGGGATGGCAGGAGCTGCGGTGGCGGGAGCGCCTGCCTGGCGCTGCAGCCAGGGCTGCCAGGTTGCTAAGCAGAGCTTGTGAAGAACCGCACGCAGGCAGCCGGAGCTGGAGCGGGGCAGGACGTGGGAGAGCACAAAGAGGAGCTCAGGCGCTGTTGCTAAATTTGCAGCTGGGGCTGAGGGGAAAGCAGGAGCAGCAGAGCCCTCCCTGCCTCCCTGCCTCCCTCCCTGCAGCACGAGTGACAGCAGTGACATCCCCGGGCTGCCCACGTGGAGCTCGTGCTGGCTGCTCATCCTGCAGGATGAGCCAAGGGCCACCGCAAATCCTGCTTTAAAGCCCCTTTGGAAATACAGCCCTAAGATGGAACACAGCATTAGGGGTCTTTCTTTCTTTCTTTTTTTTTTTTTTTCCCCTAATAAAGTCAGAACTGGATTTTCATTAATGATTAAATCTCCCTTCCAGGTTTTTTATTGTGGGGAATGCAGTTTTGGAGGAGTTTCTGCTGTTCACAGTGGTTCAGCAGCAGAATTTCACTTGAGTGGGGAGAAAATCAGAGTTTTTCAAAATGTGAGTTTTCCTAGAGGAGAAGGGAAAAGCCTTTGTGGGAATGGGACCTGAAAATCAGAGAGGGACAATTGAGAGCTCCTCCAGCCACCAGCTGGGCCAGCTCATGGCTCGGAGTAACAAAAGGTGGAAATCTTCTGTTAGTGGGCCATTAATTATTAATTATCTGCTGTTAATGAGACAGTGAGTGTCCCTGCATGGCTGATCCAATCCCACCATCCCATGGGGAGATGCTCCGCCCAGGGGAGGAGCCAAGCATTCCTCCCTGGATCCAATCTGAGCCTGGCACAGCACAGCAGCCTTTGCCCCCTGCATTGCCAGAGGAGCAGCTTTCTGCTGCCCTGCATTGCCAGAGGGAGCCCAGGCCCATCTGCAGCAGCCCTGGAGCTGCAGAGGAAAACTCCCCCCTTGTGCGGGATCCGTGCTGCAGCAGAGCCACAGCTGGCACTGCAGGAGGGCTGGGCCCCCATGGCACAGGGCTGTGCCCCCACCCTGACACACAGGGGGCAGGGACTGCTCTCACTCTGCTAGTGAGGGTTTTTTTGGGGTTTTTTTGGTATTATTTTATTTGTATTTTTAATTTTCCTAGTAAAGAACTGTTATTCCTGCTGTTATACCCATATCTTTGCCTGAGAGTCCCCCTTAATTTCAAAATTATAAAATTCAGAGGGAGGGGGTTTACATTTTCCATTTCAGGGGAGGCTCCTGCCTTCCTGAGCAGAACCTGTGTGTTCAAACCAAGACATCCACAGATCCCCTTCCAGCTCAGGATCATAAAGAACTGTTATTCCTGCTCCCATATCTTTGCCTGAGAGCCCCTTAATTTCAAAATTATAATAATTAACAGGAGGGGGTTACATTTCCCATTTCTGCCTCCTCCCTTAGCAGAACCTGTCTTCAAACCAAGACACAGCTCCACGTGCTGGAGCAGGGCCCTGGTGGGCTGGGATCAGCCGCTGTAGAATGTTCTGGCTTCTCCCTGTGCTTCCCATTCCCTCCCGGCCCCCTCTCCAGCCAAGAGCCGTGCAGGGAGGTTTGGGATAAGTTTTGGAATTCTCTGTTCTCCCCTGCCTGGTCTGTCCTGTGTTTTCCTAGAACTGGGGGCTCTGTGTCCCGTCACGACTCTGTCCCTGCCTCGGAAATTGCAAAATCCATTTTCCACGTGCTGCCACCTGATTAACATTCACCAGAAATCCCCAATTAAATATGTTTATTTTCCCTTTTCTGCTGCCTCTTCCCCATTAAAATGGGAGCTGTTTACACGGGAGCCGCTTTCCTAAAATCTCTTTGCACACGAGCTTTTTTGTCTTTTTTTTTTCCCTGCCTCGTTCCCTGCTTGATTTTTATTCCATCCCTTTTGTCTGTCCTATATTTTTTCCCCTGGCTGATGCTGTCTAAGATAGGAACAAGCCCACGTTGAATTGCAAACACCCGGCAGTGGGAGCAGAACAAAATGGGAGTTGCACGAAGTAGGAAATTTCTTATCCCCCTAAAATTAAAAAAAGGTTGATTGTCACTGCAGCCACCCCCGTGATGCAGCTTTAGGAGCAGCTTGGCGTTGATTTTTGGGTGCTGCCCCTCTCTGGGCTGCTTTTATTTTGGGGGGTTCAGCTCCTGCATTTTTTTTTCCCAAGTGCCAAAATTTTAGGGGGTGCTGGTGGGGAGCGGAGAAAAAGCCAGGGGAGGATGTGGAGTGGTGGAGATTTTTCCCAAAGGAGATTTTTCCATCCCCACGGGAGCTCCTGGAGGAACCAGCTGGATTTGGGAGCGAGCTGAGCACAGCCAGGTGCTGGAGCTGTCCCAAACAATGGGATTGAACTGGAGATGCTGGCAAAGCTCCCACCTGTGACTCGACAGGAAGAGCCTGGGAGGGTTTTTTGCTTCATTTCCCTCTTTGTTCTGGGCTTTGCTGGGGGAAAAGGGACTCCAGGGTAAAGAGGGGTGGCAGAAATGAGGGGTGGGCACAGGGAAAAGCCTGGGGGGTTCCTCAGCAGGGCAAGGTGGGGGTGAGGAGGAGCCCCCAGAGCTCTGGATGTTCCTGGCTCGGGCATTCCCCAGGGAAAAGCAGCTCTGATAATACGGAAATGCTGCCTGATGCTTTCCACAGGGAAAAAAGAAAAGGGAAAATGTCCAGGCTTTCACTTCAGAGGGGTTTAATTATTTTGAAAGCCGAGGAAACTGATTCTGGAGGAATTTTTGTTTCTTTTCCTCCTTTCTTTCTCCTCCCTGCCTGGTCCCTGTCAGGTTTGTTCTTTGTTTTTTTTGTTTTTGTTTTGTTATTTTGGGCGTTTTTGGGGTTTTTTTGGTTGGTTTTGGAGCTGGGAAAAACACAAAAAACTTTTAACTCTGCTGCATTTTAAAAGAAAATGAACTTCTGTAAATGAATAACTCATGGTCAGCCTGGCTGAAAACTTCCTCTCTCCCCGTGACAATGTCCTCTGGGGGGAAACTCCTGTCCTTCATCAAATCCTAAATTCTCTCGTTTTTATCTCCCTCCTGCTTTTTTTTTTATTTTTGTGCAGAAAATTGTGATAAAGGAGAGCTGGAGAGGAGCTTTGGAGTGCCAAGACACAGGGGATGGCTTCCCAGTGGCAGAGGATGGGATTTTGGGAAGGAATTCCTGGCTGGGATGGAATTCCCAGAGAATGTGGCTGCCCCCGGATTCCTGGAGCATCCGGGGATGGTGGAAGGTGCTGGGGTGGCACTGGGGGGTCTTTGGGGACCCCAAACCATTCCAGGGGCAGCTGGAATGAGCTCCAGCATCACCAGCTCTCCTGAGGCCTGGGGAAGGCTGAGCTGGAACAGGCACTGGACAGAGCTAAAGGATAAAACGGGGATTTCTTACACGGTCTTGATGGATCCACCTTGGGCAGCGCAACCCCAAATGGACCCAAGATGGACCCAAATGGTCACAAAATGGACCCAAAATAGTCACAAAATGGACCCAAAATAGTCACAAAATGGACCCAAGATGAACCCAAATGGTCACAAAATGGACCCAAGGTGAACCCAAATGGTCACAAAATGGACCCAAGATGAACCCAAATGGTCAAAAAATGAACCCAAGATGGACCCAAAATGGTCACAAAATGGACCCAAGATGAACCCAAATGGTCACAAAATGAACCCAAGATGAACCCAAAAGGCCACAAAATGGACCCAAGAAGAACCCAAATGGTCACAAAATGGACCCAACGTGAACCCAAAGTGGTCACAAAATGATCCCAGGATGGACCCAAAATGGTCATAAAATGGAATCAAGATGAAACCAAATGGTCACAAGATGAACCCAAAATGGTCACAAGATGAATCCAAGATGAACCCAAATGGTCACAAAATGGACAACTGCTCACAGGGTCTCTCACTTTTATAAGTTCTGCTCCATTTGCATATTGGAGTTAATTGTCTAATTACATCTCCAGCCCATGAAATCCCATCGTTGTTTTTATCTCTTCATTCTCCATTGTTTGTGTTCTAGGGCCTGAGATTTGAATCATCTGCCCCTGGTCCCCAGCTAGATAAGGAATTGCTTTGTCTCCCCTCTCTGTGAGGAGAGCTCACACCATGAAAAACACAGAGGTTTATTTTTAAATTTTGAACCATTTTGACGCGCTGTGCCCCGTTCTCCCTCAACCCCGTGTGGGGAGGGCGAGAAGGGCCCGTGGGCTCTGCCCAGAGCGCCCTGAGGGCAGGCGGGAGCTGGGGACGCGGCCGGGCCGCTTCGGGGCCATTCGGGCCCGTTCGGAACCGGTTCGGGGTCACTCGGGATCGGTTCGGGACCGTTCGGGAACGGTTCGGGGCTACTCGGGGCCGGTCTAGGGCTGGTTCGGGGCCGTTCGGAGCCACTCGGGGTCTGTTCTGGACCATTCGGGCTCGGTTCGGAACCATTCGGAGGCCCGTTCGGGGCTGGTTCGGATCCGTTTCGGGGCCATTCGGGGCCGGTTCCGGAGCCGTTCGGGGCCATTCCAGGCCGGTTCGGGGCCATTCGGGGCCATCCGAGGCCGGTTCGAGGCCGGTTCGAGGCCGGGCCCTCGCACATGGCTCGGCCCGGGCACCGGGACCGCGCGTCCCGCCCGCGCTCCAGACCCCGCCCTTAACCCCGCCCCTCACCCTCAGCGCGCCCTCCCATTGGCCCGCGGCCTCTCGCTGCCGCGCTCCGATTGGCCGCCTCCCGCGAGCTCCGCGGGCCCGTGGGCGGAAGCGGCGCTACGGCGGCCGCGGAGGGTCCCTCCCGCGCGCGCGCCCCCGGCCGTGTGGAAGGCGGCCGCCCCGCGCTGCCCGCCCGGCTCCGCCCGCCCGCCCGGGATGCGGCCCCGGCGGCCGCGCCGGGCATGAGGGACGGCGGGGGGGCCGCGCCCAGCACCGGCACCCGACGGCACCCGGGCACCGGCGGGGCTCCTCCTCGGTGAGCGGGGGCGGAGGGCTCGGGGGGAGCGGCGGGCCGGGCTGCGGGGCGCGGGCGGTGCCCCTCGGGACCCGCACCGGGCACGGAGAGCGGCCGGGACGGGGCTGGGGGGAGCCGGGGCTGGGCTTGAATCCTGGCTGGAGCGGCTTCGTTCAGTCCTGGGGGGCTTGGTGGGATCCGGGAGATTTATGGGTGCAGGAATTGGGGTTTGGGGTCTAGCGGTTGTTTGGAGTCAGAGGTTGGGTGGTGGGATCCTGGAGGTTTCGGGATCCCGAAGATTTTGGCATGCTGGAGATTTTTGGGTCCGGGAATTGTTTGTTTGGGTCCAGGGCTTGTTTGAAGTCAGAGGTTGGGTTGGTAGGATCCTGGAGATTTTCAGATCCAGGAGATTTTTGAGTGCTGGAATCGGTTTTTGGGGTCCAGGGGTTGTTTGGAGTTGGAGGTTGGGTTTTGGGATCCTGGAGGTTTTGGGATCTGGAGGTTGGTTGGTAGGATCCTGGAAATTTTTGGGTCCAGGAACTTGTTATTTTGGGTCTAGAGGTTGTTTTGAGTCAGGGCTTGGGAGGTGGGATCCGGGAGATTTTGAGATCCTGGAGATTTTTGAGTCCAGGAATCGGTTTTTAGGTCCAGGGCTTGTTTGGAGTTGGAGGTTGGATTGGTAGGATCCTGGAGATTCTGGGATCCTTGAGGTTTTTGCATCCAGGAATGTTTTTTTTGGGTCTAGGGGTTATTTGAAGTCAGAGGTTGGTTGGTGGGATCCTGAGGATTTTGGGATGCAGGAGATTTTTGGGTCCAGGGGTTGTTCAGAGTCCCAGGTTGGTTGGTGAGATCCTGGAGATTTTTAGGTGCAGGAATTGGTTTTGGGGGTCCAGGGGTTGTTTGGAGTTAGAGGTTGGTTGGTGGGATCCTGGAGATTTTTGGGTCCAGGACTTTTTTTTTTTGGGTCTAGAGATTGTTTTGAGTCAGAGGTTGGTTGGTGGAATCCAGGAGGTTTTGGGATCCTGGAGATTTTTGGGTGCTGGAATCGGTTTTTTGGGTTGGGGACTTGTTTGAAGTCAGAGATTGGTTGGTGAAATCCAGGAGATTTTGGGATCCAGAGGGGTTGGTTGGTGGGATCCAGGAGATTTTGGGATCCAGAGGGGTTGGTTGGTGGAATCCAGGAGATTTTGGGATCCAGAGACTTTTTGGTTGGTTTTTGGAATCCAGGAGGTTTTTTGGGTCCAGAGGAGGGTTTTGGGATCCTGGGAATCAGGAATTTTGGGGTCTCGGGGTTGTTTGGAGTCAGAGGATGGGTGGTGGGATCCTGGAGATTTTGGCATCCAGGAATTGTTGTTTTGGGTCCAGGGGTTTGGAGTCAGAGCTTGGTTGGTGGCATCCTGGAGATTTTGGGATCCAGAGGTTGCTTGGTGGCATGCAAGAAATTTTTGGGTCCGGGGAATCCTGGTGTTTTTTGGGGTCCAGGGTTGTTTGTGAGATCAGGAGATTTTTGGGTGATGGGATTTGGAGAGGTTTTTGGGTGCAGGAATTATTTGGGTTTAGGAGTTGTTTGGATCCAGGGATTGCTCGGTGGAATCCTGGTGTTTGTTTTGGTCCAGGGCTTGCTTGGTGAGATCCAGGAGATTTTTGGGTCCAGGAATTGCCTGTTTGGATCCAGAGGTTCCTGGGTGGGATGCAGGAGATTTTTGGATGCGGATTTTTGGGTGCAGTGGATTTTTGGGTGCAGGCCCTTTGCAGGCTGAGCCCAGCCGTTGTTTGGATCCAGGCTTTGCTTATTTGGCTCCAATGGCTGCTGGGTTGTTTTTTTTTTTAATTCCTCACCGCTATAATTTTATTTTTTTTTTTCACTCCCCTGTCTGAACTGGGTGGATTCCTGCCCACATCAATAGGGGAGGCAGAGGAGAAAGTATGCAAATCCTGCAAATCCTGCTTTTTATTTGCTGTTCTCTCATCCACACACATCCCATACCTGTATTCCACCTCCAGCTCCCTCCCTTCCTCTCCATCCCCAAAAATTCCCCAGCAGGGCTGGATAACCTCCAGAGCTCTGCTTGATTTTTAAATGCTGAATTTCTATTTTTTAAATATTTTTTGAATTTCTATTTTTTAATATTTTTTGTATTTCTATTTTTTGAGGAGCAGCTTCTGAGCGAGGCAGGGTTTTGCTTTGGAGGCTCCACTCTAAGGGAGTGTAAAATTCTGCATCTCTAATTTGAATTTATTGTTTAATTCCTTTATTTTACACATTTCAGAGGCTTTTACCTGGCATTTCACCTGTTTTGGGACAGTAGGTTTGTGGATTTTTGGCCAGTAGGTTTGTGGATTTTTTGGGGTTGTTTTGGGCGGTAGGTGTGTGGATTTTTGGGCAGTAGGTTTGTGGATTTTTTGGGGTTGTTTTGGACAGTAGGTTTGTGGATTTTTGGACAGTAGGTTTGTGGATTTTTTGGGATTTTTTTGGACAGTAGGTTTGTGGATTTTTTGCCAGTAGGTTTGTGGATTTTTTTTTTTTTTTTGACAAAAAATTTCTTCCTAAAATTTCTAAAAAATCTCTTTCTAAAATGAATTAAAATTTTTGAGCAGTAGGTTTGTGGAGTTTTGGCCGGTAGGTTTGTGGATTCTTTTTTTTTTTGACATTAAAAAACTTCTTTGTAAAATTTCTAAAAATCTCTTTCTAAAATGAATTAAAATTCTAAAATCCTAAAACTACAAATCAGGTGAGTCACAACCCCGGGAGCTGGAAAAGCTTTTAGGAAAGGTTTCTGAGGATTTGGGATTTCTCTCCCCATGCCTGACACGGGGATTTCGGCCGGGCTGTTTATTTTTAGGGTCTCTGTGCCTGTTTGCAGGGAATAGTTGTTCCATCCCCATGGCAACAGCGCTGAGTGTACCATAAACATTCTTCCAGGGGAGCTTTTCCAGCTTCCATCCCATTTCCTTTTCCCTTTTTCCAGCAGGAATTTGAACCTGGGATATTTTTTTTGGGGGTATTTGTTGCTGCTCTGCACTGGGGGATGTTTTTCCTTCCACAGATGGATTTGTGCCTGTGCGAGGCAATTTAATTTCATCTGCTGTTGGTAAGCACCGGGCCCAGATGAGGAGGAAGTGAGTGTAATCTCCTTAGGAGCTTCCAGGAAATCGGAGAGGATTTTTATGGCTCGCTGGGGAACGATCCCAGCAGGGTCACAAACCCATCAAAGGCGTTTTGAAGTTCCCCATCCCCTCTGCGTGTCCTAAACCTTCCCTGGTTTAGATCCTAAACCTTCCCTGGTTTAGATCCTAAACCTTCCCTGGTTTAGATCCTAAACCTTCCCTTGTCTTAGATCCTGAAAAAACAAAAGAGTTAGGAAAGGAATAATGCTGATCCAAATGTGGAAAATCAGGGAAATTAAGAATTTCATCATCAGTGGTAGGGTGTCAGTCAGGGATGGAGGGGCAGAGGGGTTGTGGCAGCTGCAGGAATGACACAAAATGGGCTTTAAAATCTCCTTTTCCCACTGTTTTCCATGAATTTATGATCAAATTATCAGGTGGGATAATTTGAAATAAAAGGGGACATTTTTGTCTCTGTATCAGGATTAAAATACCCCCAGAATCTGCTTGGGCTCATCTGCTGCCACCCTGAGGGCCGTGGAAATCCTGATCTCATTGTTGTCCTTCATGGTTTCTTCTTGATTTATTTATTATTTAAAATCCATTTTCCCCCCTGTTTTCCATGAATTTATGATCAAATTATCAGCTGGGATAATTTGAAATAAAAGGGGACATTTTTGTCTCTGTGTCAGGATTAAAATTTCTTGGGCTCATGCCAGGTTGATGTCATTGTTGTCCTTCGTGGCTTGTTCCTAATTTATTTATTTCTATTATTTAAAATCCACTTTCCCCCTGTTTTCCATGAATTTATTATCAAATTATCAGCTGGGATAATTTGAAATAAAAGGGGACATTTTTGTGTCTGTATCAGGATTAAAATACCCCAGAAATCTGCTTGGGCTCATCTGCTGCCACCCTGAGGGCCATGGAAATCCTGATCTCATTGTTGTCCTTCATGATTTCTTCCTGATCTTGGTTAATTCAGAAAGGCCAGAAAACACTGAGGAAAAACTGAAAAATACAAAAAAAATATAAATATTTCTTTAATATTTCTTTCTCAGGGCTTAGAAGCTGAAACAGTTGGTTCCTAACCCCTCACATTTTTGCTAAAACACCCAAATTTTGTCTCAAGCTGCTCGATTTTTGAGCCGGGGAAACAAAATTTATTGCAACATTTGTTTTGAATTTAAGAAAAAAAAAAAAAAGAGAGGTTTGGAGTGGAATTAGGCAATGAAAACTCTGGAGCAGCTCTTATCATGAGGACATCCTTCAGCATTTCCTTCCTGCCTTGATAACCACGGCTTCTCCTTCACAATAATCTGATTTTCCTGCCTGGATTGGGAACAACTGTGCAGGGAATGCCAGAAGCAAAGAGAAAACAAGAATTTCTTTGAGTTTGGGGTGGTTTTTCCTTATTTTTCCTTGATTTTTGGTATTTGTTAGAGATGGTTTGGTTGGTTTACTACTTGGAAAGCTGCCAGGGGTTGGGATTTTTAAAGGGAGTGTGGAATGGTGCATGTTGAGTTTGAATTCCTTGTTTAATTCCTTTATTTTACGCATTTAAGAGGTTTTGACCTGGCATTTCACCTTAGGAAAAGGACCTGATTTACATCAGATTTTGGACAGTAGGTTTGTGAATTTTTGGGTGGTTTTTTGACACTAGGCTCTTTCTAAAATGAATTAAAATTGATAAAATCCTCAAAGAACCAGTTCAGGTGAGTCAGGGCCCTGGGAGCTGGAAATCTTTTAGGAATTTTTCTTAGGAATGGAATATTGTTGATAAAAGTATTGTTGATTTTAAAGGGAGTGCAGAATTGTGCATGTTGAGTTTGAATTCCTTGTTTAATTCCTTTATTTTACACATTTAAGAGGTTTTTACCTGGCATTTCACCTTAGGAAAAGGACCTGATTTACATCAGATTTTGGACAGTAGGTTTGTGAATTTTTGGGTGGTTTTTTGACACTAGGCTCTTTCTAAAATGAATTAAAATTGATAAAATCCTCAAAGAACCAGTTCAGGTGAGTCAGGGCCCTGGGAGCTGGAAATCTTTTAGGAATTTTTCTTAGGAATGGAATATTGTTGATAAAAGTATTGTTGATTTTAAAGGGAGTGCAGAATTGTGCATGTTGAGTTTGAATTCCTTGTTTAATTCCTTTATTTTACACATTTAAGAGGTTTTTACCTGGCATTTCACCTTAGGAAAAGGACCTGATTTACATCAGATTTTGGACATGAGGTTTGTGGATTTTTGGGTGTTTTTTTTGACATTAGGCTCTTTCTAAAATGAAATAAAATTAAGAAAATCCTCAAAGTTCCAATTCAGGTCAGTGACAGGGCCTGGGAGCTGGAAATCTTTTAGGAAATATTTCTTAGGAATGGGATATTGTTGATAAAACAGTTGCTGGATTTTATTTTGATACCCATTTTAATTGGACACCTCACCAGCCATGTCATGGATGGAGCAACCATTTATTTATCCATTGCCTTAATTCATGATTATTTATTTAATCAATCATTATTCATTTATTTAATTGAACAAAGAGAGGGGAAAATCCTGCTCAGGTTTGGATGTTTTCACCGCGGATTTGGGCCTGTGACCTCCAGAATTCTCCTTCGGCTCCGTTTGTTTGCCTGGACAGCCCCAAGGCCTCAGCAATGTTGCACAAGAGAATTCCCAGCTGCAGAATTCCTGCTGCTCGCAGCCCAGGCCGTCCCAAAGTGCCAGGAAAATCCCTGGGAATGCCTTTGGGAAGTGGCAGGCACAGCAAGCTCTGCTCTCCGGATTTTTTTTTTGTATTTTTTTGTATTTTTTTGGGGTTTTTTTTGGATTTTTTTGTATTTTTTGGGGTTTTTTTGGTTTTTTTTTGATTTTTTGTATTTTTTGATTTTTTTGATTTTTTTTTTTTTTTTTTTTGGATTTTTTTTTTTTTTTTTTAAAATTTTTTTTAATTTTTTTGATTTTTTTTGATATTTTTTGTTTTTTTTTTAATTTTTTTTTTTTTTTTTTTTTTGTTTTTTTTTGGGGTTTTTTTTGGGGTTTTTTTTGGGGGGGTTTTTTGGGTTTTCCCCAGATTTTTTTCCCCCCAGATTTTTTTTTCCCCAGATTTTTTTTTCCCCGGAATTTTCCCCGAAATTTTCTCCTAATTTTTTCTCCGGAATTTTTCTCCTGAATTTTTTCCTGATTTTTTCCAATTTTTTCCTGATTTTTTTCCTGAAATTTCCTGATTTTTTCCTGAAATTTCTTGACATTTTTCCTGGAATTTCTTGAATTTTCCCTGGAATTTCTGGACTATTTTTTTCCCTGGATTTATTTTTTTCCTGGATTTATTTTTTCCCCCCTGGATTTATTTTTTTCCCCCTGCATTTTCCCCCCTGCATTTCCCCCCTAATTTTTTCCCTTGGATTTATTTTTCCAGGCTTATTTTTCCTGCATTTTTTTCCTACATTTTCCAATAATTTCCTAGAATTGAAACCTTGATTTCATCCCCTCCACCACGACCTTCCCCAAACCTTTTGCTGCCTTAATTCCAATTTTTATTTTGGGGCTGGGAGCCCTCCCTGTGTCTCCCGGGCCCTTTTTGGGGCTGTGTGACGCTGGCACAGCTGGCACCGTGCTGGGGATGCTTTGCTCTGTGCCTGGCACATCCTTTTTCCTTTTTTCTGGGTTTTTCTTCCTGTTTAGGGGCCTGACGAGGATTTTTGTTTTATTCAGCCCATCTGCAGAAATCATCAGGCTGCACATGCTTCAGCAGAGGAGGTGAAAGATTATTGGAGATTATTTGGTGTTGAGTCAAAGCGCAGGAAATCTGCCAGAAGACCTCAGAGGAGGGGGTTAAGCCGGGCCTAAACCCCTTAATCCCACCTTTTCTCCTTTCCCAGAGGGTGAATATTTGCATTTTTTATGCCAGGAAAATCCGAGCCTCTGGGCCCTGTAATCCCACAGAGGGATTACAAATCCCAAATTTTGGATTTTCTGCAAAGCCCGGCCTCCAGCAGAGCTGAGCAGCCGCAGGGGAGGAGGCTCAGGTTTTTTGGGAGCTCTGTGCCAAAGCCTGGCAGCTCCTGCTGAACCCCAGGGTCACCCGTGGGCGTCGGAGAAGGTCTCAAGACAATAATAGTGCTCTATTTTAGCTCCTCATTACAAAGCAGCGCTGCCCTCTGCCTCTAGCAACTATTTTTTCCTCCTGCTCACATGGTGCAGGAAGGGAAAAGATCTCGGCTTCGTTCCCTTTTCCCTTTTCCTTTCTCCACGGAATTTGTAGGAGAGGAAAAATCCTTCACAAAAGGATGGTTTGGAATGGGGTGTTGGTGATTCTTGGTGTGCTCATCCTGCAGGAAAAGCAGTTGGGTTTGGGAGAGTTTTGTGCTGTGAGAGGATTTAAAAAGTTGAAATGCTGTTTACAGACTGGGGCAGGAGATCTTGAGCCACTTCTCATCTCTGGAGATCTTGAGCTGCTTCTCATCCTTGTTGGTGCTCAGAAACTGCAGCAGCTGGAGAAGGAAAAACCTTTTCCTCACATTTAGCAATTCAGCTCACCTGTGCTGGTTTTAATTTTACATTTAATTTTACATAAAAGGTGATCCCTTTTCCCTTTTCCTTTCTCCATGGAATTTTTAGGAGGGAAAAACCCTTCACAAAAGGATGGTTTGGAATGGGGTGTTGGTGATTCTTGGTGTGCTCATCCTGCAGGAAAAGCAGTTGGGTTTGGGAGGGTTTTGTGATGCTGGAGAAGATTTTAAAAGTTGAAATGCTGTTTACAGACTGGGGCAGGAGATCTTGAGCCGCTTCTCATCCCTGCTGGTGCTCAGGAACTGCAGCAGCTGCAGAAGGAAAAACCTTTTCCTCACATTTAGCAATGCTCAACTCACCTGTGCTGGTTTTAATTTTACATTTTGTGTGATCCCTTTTCCCTTTTCCTTTCCCACGGAATTTTTAGGAGGGAAAAACCCTTCACAAAAGGATGGTTTGGAATGGGGTGTTGGTGATTCTTGGTGTGCTCATCCTGCAGGAAAAGCAGTTGGGTTTAGGAGGGGTTTTGTGCTGTGAGAGGATTAAAAAAGTTGAAATACAAGTTGTATTTTAAATTTTTATTTGAAATACAATTTTAATTTAAAATACAAGGGTTTAAAAAGTTGAAATACAAAAGTTGTTTACAAACTGGGGCAGGGGGTTCTTGAGCCCCTTCTCATCCCTGTTGGTGCTCAGGAAGGGCAGCAGCTGGAGAAGGAAAAACCTTTTCCTCATGTTTGATGGTGCTCAGCTCACCTGTGCTGGTTTTCATTTTCCATCTTGTGTGATTTTTTTTAATATATTCTGCTTTTTCCTGGAGAAACAAGAGGGTTTTTAATGTATTTTTCTGCTTTGGTCCTAAAGGTAAATGAGACACAACTTTGTGTCCTGATACCCATTGGGCTTTCCCAGGTAACAGCTGTGTCCTGAAGGGACAAAATCCACCTGTGACCCCATTGCTTTGGCCAAGGTTGTTTGGATAGAACCTCCAGAAAACTCCACATTCCCCATTTCTTTGAAATTCCCATGAGGTTCCACTGTGGGATCTCCATCATTCCCTGGAGATGAGTGCAGTGAATATTGAATAAAGAGGAATATTCAATTTTTTGAACTAAAACCCATCCATGAACAATTCCAGAATTCTCTGTGCTCCCGTTCTGTGACAGCCAGGGGATCACTGAGGCCTCTCCACCCTTTTTAATGGATTTTAGACAAGGCTTTTCCAGCTGGGGATGTGCCGTGTGTCCTCTGAGTGACGGACAGAATCGTGACACGCCTGCAGCTGCAAATGCCAGAAACATCAGGAGGAGCTTGATCAAAATTGCTCTGCAGTACAGTCTGTGACTCTGCCCCTGGCTCAGGATCCTTCCAGCTGCAAAATGCAGGATTTGAGCAGTGTGAACTCTTAACTTCGCTAAACTTCGCTTAGCTCATCTCTGGGAAAGGTGGTTTGGGTTTTTTGTCATGTTTGTGTTTTAATATCTGGTGTTTTCCATCAGTTTGGCCACTCTTTGTGTGCTGTTTTACAGAATATTGTAATAATAATAAGTAATAATTAATATATATTATATAAAAATCTATAATATAATATAGATAACATTATATATATTACATTATATATATAATATTACATATTCTATATTACATATTATATGTTAAGTATTATATATTACGTATTAAATCTTACACACTGTATATTACACACTAAATATTACGAATGAAATATTACATACTGTATATTACATACTGTATATTACATACTAAATATTACATACTGTATATTACATACTAAATATTACATACTGTATATTACATACTAAATATTACATATTAAATATTGCATATAAAATATTACATACAATTTATTAGTATATACTATAAATATATATATTGCATACTCTATATTGCATACTATTTATTACATACTATTTATTACATACTCTATAGTCTATATTATATATTATAATAAGTAATAATTGTAGTGATAATATTGTTTTACAGTGTGTTTTACAGAATGTTTTACAGAATATTCTGTGCATCTCCAGCTGGATTCCAGACCAGCTGTGACCTGGGCAGCAACGCTTGGCTTGGGTCAGCTTGGAATTAACAGCAAGGGGGAACTTCCTCAAGGGAAGCAGCTCCATGAAATAACGAACACCAGTTCAATTTTGGGGTGAAACTGCATGGATTTTTAGCAGGAGGGGTGGGGAAAATATTAAAAAAAGCCTTGGGTGAGCTTGGAATTAACAGCAAGGTGGAACTTCCTCAGTGGAAGCAGCCCATAAAATAATACCGGTTCAGTTCTGTAATGAAAGCTGCATGGATTTTCAGCAGAAATGACAAAAAGAAACCCTTTGCCACTGTGAAATGCTGTTGCTAATCTGATTTCCACGTTGCATCAGTTTGCTGCAGTGCTCCCCGAGCAGCGTGGGAATGATGGCTCAGCTCGGCTTGCCTGCTCTCTCTCGGCGCATCTCCGTGCTCCTGACAGCTCTGCTGGGTGGCACAGCCGAGTCCTCGTGCTGTGCTCTCCATCCACCACGTGTGCCTGCATCATCATCCCCCTGCGTATAACACAGCCCCGGCGTTCCCAGTTTGGGATGCTGGGGGTAAATGGCAGCGCCAGGCGCTCCTGGAAGGGTTTTAAGGTGTTCTCCTGGTCCCTGAATCCTGTATGGATGGATTAGAGGTGTGGCAAGAGGCTGGAAGCACAGCCTCCAGTTTCTTCGAGTGCTGAGCAATTAATTTGGGCAAGCAGGGAGTTGTGCAGTAATTAACAGGGAAAGCCTCGGGCCAGCCTCACCAGGGGGTGTGGGTGGCCTTCACTTGGAGATTGTTCCTTGTAATTGCAGCGATTTGCGTGCCTGGATCGATGTCACATCAGGCAGCGTGTGCCACGAGGCAGGGATTCTGCACGAGGGCTCAAATGCCCAAAAAGGTGCCCAGAAAGGTGCCATGCCCCTGGGGCACCTCGTTTTCCCCAGAGCCCTGTGTGAACTGTCAGCTCTAATCCTGTCCCAGGGCTCCCTGAGTGCTCTGGACACAGTTCCCTTCCTTATTTAGGGCTGGCTAAGTGCTGGGCGCTAATGAGATTGGAATCAAAGGCTTTGGGAGCAGGGATGAGCTGGCAGGGCAGCCTGGATCCCAGGGACATCACCCAGCACCAGCCTGCCTCCTGCTCCCTTTGCTTTGGAGCTTGGGATTAGTGTTGGAATATCTTGGGATTAGTGTTTGAATATCTTGGGATTAGTGTTTGAATATCAAACTCGCCCAGGTGGATCCCCTGGACCCCCTTTCCTAGGGGAAAATATAGAAAAATATCCAATATTATCTATATCCAGCGTTATTCACCATCCCAGAGCATTTTTTCCTGTTTTTATTTCACAGGAAAAAATTTAAACTGTGTTAATTAAACAGAGAATCTATAGGAGATACTGAATTTATATTTTGCCTGGTCTTATCCAGAATGATGAGTTTTCTGCTGAAAAATATTTGTGGAAATACTGTTTGGTGTAGCCAGAAATGGTAAAAAAATAGGGAAAAATATAGTGTATATATCCAGGGCTATTCACTATCCCAGAGCATTTTTCCTGTTTTTATTTCATAGGAAGAAGTTTAAGCTGCATTCATTAAACAGTTCTGGACTAAGAGAATCTATAGGAGGTGCTGAATTAATATTTTGCCTGGTTTGATATCTTATATATATATTAATATCACACTGTATCTTGTCCAGAATGATGAATGTTCTGCTGAAAAATATTTGTGGAAATACTGTTTGGTGTAGCCAGAAATTGTAAAAAAATAGGGAAAAATATAGTGTATATCCAGTATTATCTATATCCAGTGTTATTCACTATCCCAGAACATTTTTCCCTGTTTTTATTTCTCAGGAAGAAATTTAAGCTGCATTCATTAAACAGAGAATCTATAGGAGATCCTGAATTAATATTTTGCCTGGTTTAATTCCCACTGTGTCTTATCCAGAATGATGAGTGTTCTGCTGAAAAATACTGGAAATACTGTTTGGTGTAGCCAGAAATGGTAAAATGTGATCTGCCTGGTCTGTCCTTGATGAATTTATGCATTGACAACTTGAGAGCAGGAAAGAACTGGCAGAAATCAGTCCTAGGAAGTCCCAGCCTCAATCATTGATACCAGTACTAGAAAGTCCCAGCCTAAATCATTGATATCAGTCCTAGAAAGTCCCAGCCTAAATCATTGATACCAGTCCTAGAAAGTCTCAGCCTAAATCATTGATGTAGGTAAGACATGATGGCAGGGATGGAGAGTCGAGCAAAGGCCCTGTTGGAATAATTTTAATTTAGTTTTGTGTTTACTCTCATTAAAAAAACTTTCCGGGTAATACCTGGAAAAAAAAAGATTTGCAGGGAGATTGGGGTGATTGGGAGACTGAAAACTGAGGGGGAATTGAGTTGTTTTGGCTCTGGCATCTTCCTGGGGCTGTGCAGTTCCTGGCTGAAAGTCCCAGCAGGAGGGAAAAATCATTGGCAGATATCAGTCCTAGAAAGTCCCAGCCTAAATCAGTCCGATGTCCCAGCCTAAAGACATGATGTGGGGATGGAGGGATGGAGAGCTGAGCAAAGGCGCTGTTGGAATAATTTTAATTTAGTTTTGTGTTTACTCTCGTTAAGAAAAAAACAGGGGTAATACCTGGAAAAGAAAGATTTGCAGGGAGATTGGGGTGATTGGGAGACTGAAAACTGAGGGGGAATTGAGTTGTTTTGGCTCTGGCATCTTCCTGGGGCTGTGCAGTTCCTGGCTGTGCTGTGGGAGCAGGAGGCAGAGGAGGAGCTGAGGGGGTGGTTTCAGCCCTACCTGGCTCTACCTGAGCTCTTTCTCACAAAGCACCACAAGCCAGAGTGGGTGAACATGGAACAACTTGGAAACATTTTTTTTTTTGGGGGGTAGTGACTCACTGCAACTTACCCAAAGTGACCTGATTTAGTGAAATGAGGCTAAATATAACCCATGTGAAAAGTACTGACATGTGGGAGGAGACGCCAGAGTTGGCACTCAGCCCCTCGGTTCTGCAGGGAACATCTTTCACGACTGGTGACTAATAATTTTTTACTCTTGCTGCCTTTGGAAATAACAATCCCTGCTCCATTTTTCCACCCCCTTGTAGGGAGAGAAAGGAGGGAAATGCTCCGGGTTTAACCTTCCTTTGTGAATTGCAGCTCTCTGCTATGGACAGTGCCATCACCCTGTGGCAGTTCCTCCTCCAGCTGCTCCAAGAGCCCCAGAACAAGAACATCATCTGCTGGACCTCCAACGACGGGGAATTCAAGCTGCTGCAGGCAGAGGAGGTGGCCAGGCTCTGGGGGATCCGTAAGAACAAGCCCAGCATGAACTATGATAAACTCAGCCGGGCGCTGCGCTACTACTACGTGAAGGTAGGCTGGAAATGCTGCTCCAATCCTTATCCCTCGGAGCTAAGGAGCTTTGTTTCCTCCTCCTCCTCCTCCTCCTCCTCCTCCTCCTCCTCGCTGTGCCTCTGCCAGGCTGAAGGAAGTTGAGCTGCTTTGTTTAAAGTGTTGGGTTGGTTTTTAATTTCGTTTATCGCTGCGCTGTTTCCTCCTCGCCGCTTGTGTTGGGAGGTTCTGGTGGCTCGGTGGCTTTGCTCATCCGAATTTGCCTTTGGGTTCTCATCCCCCTTCCAAAAGTACGCATCCTTGTAAGGGTTAAAATCCAGCTAAAGCACAGGGAGAGTTTTTATTTTGCAGGAAGAAGTTTAAGTTTAAGTTAATTCATTAAACAGAGAATCTATAGGAGATCCTGAATTAATATTTTGCCTGGTTTAATTCGCACTATATCTTATCCAGAATGATGAGTTGTTCTGCTGAAAAATATTTGTGGAAATACTGTTTGGTGTAGCCAGAAATGGTAAAAAAATAGGTAAAAATTTAGTGTATATCCAGTATTATCTATAATGATGATGCATTTTCCCCTGTTTTTTTTCTCAGGAAGAAGTTTAAAATGCATTCATTAAACAGAGAAATACTGGTTTTGAATTATGAGTTTTCTGCTTAAAAATATTTGTGGAAATACTGTTTGGTGTAGCCAGAAATGGTAAAAAAATAGGGGAAAATACAGTGTATATCCACTATTATCTATATTGAGTGTTATTCACTATTCCAGAGCATTTTCCCCTGTTTTTATTTCTCAGGAAGAAGTTTAAGCTGCATTCATTAAACAGAGAATCTATAGGAGATCCTGAATTAATATTTTGCCTGGTTTAATTCACACTATCTCTGATCCAGAATGATGAGTTTTCTGCTTAAAAATACTTGGAAATACTGTTTGGTGTAGCCAGAAATGGTAAAAAAATAGGGAAAAATATAGTGTACATAATATATTGTATATAGGGAGAGGATGATGATGGAGAGCGTGAACATTGCACCACTTCCAGATCTTTTTGCAGCTTTCTCTTTACATTTATTTCTTTCCAAATAAACATTTTCCATCCCTAAGTATTTTTATTTTCTCTGTGTATTTCACCTTCACTTTGACCACTGTTTTCAGCCCGGCAGAGTAAGAAGCTTTTGTTTATCCAACATCTCGGAGTCTCACCTTTGTTTCCCTTTCATCCCTTGGCTGCTGCTCGTGTGTGAGTGGAGCAGATAAAAATAACCCCCAGTTTCTGAGGAGCCTCAGCCTGGAGCAGGTGGGAGGGTGCTGGTGTTCATTACTGGGTGCCACAAATCTGCTTTGGTACTGAGAGATCTCAGCAGCAATCAGGGAGTGATAAATAAGGATAATTCCGAGTCCAAAGTGTGTGTGGCATTTCGCTGAGGAGCAAAACAAGTTTGACAGATGCTGTTCTGTGGTATTGAAATAACTGATTAGCCTGCATTCTGCTGACGAGTTCAGCTGCTTATTTTCCTTTATTATCATCTTATTAAGAATAAAGGTGGTTTGATTTGAAGTGCAGGCTCTCAGTTCTGCAGCCCTGGAGAAAGCCTTTAGTAGTTCTTGTATTAAATTACCCATAGTGTACCCAGCTGAGTGATCCTCGCTGGGGGTAATGGGCATTTTTTGATGTTAATCAGGATTTCTTGGCAGTTTTTAGGCTGTTTTTAGTATGTTTAATGTCAGGTTAAGCTCACCTGTTGCAGTGTTTTGTCTGCCAGCTCCGAGAACAGAACTGGAACGCTCAGGGTGTTTTTAAAACAGGAAAAGAAGAAACATTCTTTTTATTTTTTTTTTTGGCTGAAAGATTACAGACTTTAATTCCTCTGCCTATTTTAGGCAGTGTTTGTAGGAAGAAAATTAATCTGAAGAAAGATCTAAATATACTTTTGTCTTCTTCCCCCCCCCCCACCCCAGAATATCATTAAGAAGGTGAATGGGAAGAAGTTCGTGTACAAATTCGTGTCCTACCCGGAGATCCTGAACATGGATCCCCTCGTGGTGGGCCGGATCGAGGGGGACCCCGAAATGCCCGGCTTTGGGGAGGTCACCAGCACCCCCAAGGACGTGGAGAACTGCGGCAAGGAGAAATCCCAGTCCTGTGCTAAGTCCTCGAGCCGCAATGACTACATCCACTCAGGCCTGTACTCCTCCTTCACCCTCAACTCCCTCAACTCCTCCAGCGTGAAGCTCTTCAGGTCCATCAAGATCGAGAACCCGGCCGAGAAGCTGACGGAGAAGAAACCTCAGGAGCCCACCCCTTCTGTCATCAAGTTTGTCACCATGCCCTCCAAAAAGCCGCCCTCTGCCCCCCTGGTCTCCACCACTGCAGCTGTGGCCGTCACCTCCACGGCTTCTGCCGCCCCCAGCGCGTCCTCCTCGCTGCCCCTGGGCTCTGAGGAGACTCTGCAGAGCCTGGAGACTCTCGTCCTGCCCAAGCTGAGCGTCCCCGAAGCTCCTCCAGCACCTTTGCCAAACTTGAGCACCAGCTACACCCCGACCCCCCCCATTTCCTCAGTTTCCCCCGGCCTCCAGGTGCCCTCCACGCCGCCCTCGCCGCCCCTGAGCTCCAACCCCGACCTGGACATTGACACAGACATCGAATCTGTGACTTCCCAGCAGCTGGAGCAGGCCCAGAGCCTCCAGCACCAATCCCCAGAGCCCAAAGAGCAGCAGGATTCAGCTGGGCTGGAGAAGGAATTTGCCAATCACCTCTCCAGATCGAAAAAACCCAAAGGGCTGGAGCTGGCTCCCACTCTGGTCATCACGGGCAGCGATCCGAGTCCTCTGGGCATCCTGAGTCCTTCTCTCCCAACTGCTTCTCTTACTCCAGCACTTTTCTCTCAGGTGATCAAATCTCCTTCAATTCCCTTCCTGCTTTCTTTTTTTTGTTTGTTTGTTTGAACTAACAATAGTGATGATGTTATGCTTGAAAACAGCAAGTGGAAAATGAATAGTTCATTGTATGCAGAGATTTCAAACTCAGGATGTCACTCCCTGGTTGGTTTTTTTGTTGGTTTTTTTTTAATCAAACAAAAGTTTGGTGTTCATTCACCCCAAAGTGTGTGCCCAGGGCATGTGGAAGCAAAACCCAAACCAGCTCCAGCAGGATTTGTAAACCTTGCCAGGGGAATACTGAATTATTCCTAAATCCTTCAAATCCTGTCTGCTGAGCTTTTTTTTTTCCCCTCAGTTCGCGGCATTTAGTTAAAGCCAAAGTCTTGTGAGCAAGCAGCAATAAGAGCAGCTGCTTAATTTGGTTGTTATCTTTGTGTGGGAAAGGAAAGCTTTCATGTCTCATGGAAAACTTGGAAAGGAACCGAATCCAGCAGGGCTGTTAAATCATTCTCTATCTGGGAGATCTCTCCCCTGCAATAAATTGGGATTAGAATGAAACCATGGGGGAGCTGCTGGTTGAAAACTGAAGTGGCTGAAGACAGGAGGGGAAAAAAAAAAGACAAAAAAACCAAAATGTGAGTGGAGTTGTTCTTTTGGCACCCTGGGAAGTGCTTGGCTGGTGAAGCTGGAATATCCAGGAATATCCAGGAGCTGGATGGGAATTCCTTTTGTTGCTGCTGGTGTTGTCAGTGGCACCAGGAGCAGCTCTGTGCCCGTTAATTTGGGTTTTTTTTTATTTTTTCCTTTTTAACTCCAGAATCCCATTTTTCCAGAGTGCTGGATGGGAGGAGGAGCTGCTCTGCTGTGGCTTCCAGCAGGATTTGGGGAGAATAAAGAGAATTGGGTTTTGGAGGGAGGGAGGGAGCTGGGCGGGGCTGGAGGGAGGAGGAGGAGCGGGAGGAAGGAGGGGATGGGAGTTCTGAGAGCTGAGGGGGTGTTGTGGCTGGGATTCCAGGGGAAAGGCAGGAATTTCCCTGCTGGAATTCCAGGGGAAAGGCTGGAATTCCATAGGGAAGGGCTGGAATTCAGTGGGAAAAGCTGGATTTTCCATGGGGAAGGAATTCAGTGGGAAAGGCTGGAATTCAGTGGGAAATGCTGGAATTCCATGGGAAGGGCTGGAATTCCATGGGAAAGGCTGGATTTCAGTGGGAAGAACTGGAATTTCCCTGCTGGAATTCGGTGGGAAAGGCTCTGACAGGTGCTCTCCCCCCCGCAGACCCCCATCCTGCTGACCCCCAGCCCGCTGCTCTCCAGCATCCACTTCTGGAGCACCCTGAGCCCCGTGGCGCCGCTGAGCCCCGCGCGCCTGCAGGGCGCCAACACCCTCTTCCAGGTGAGCCCCGAGATCCAGGTGAGCCCCATGATCCAGGGGTTCCCCTCTTCCAGGTGAGCCCCGCGATCCAGGGATCCCATTCCAGGGGTTCCCATTCCAGGGGTTCCCATGTTCCAGGTGAGCCCCGAGATCCAGGGATCCCCATTCCAGGGGTTCCCATTCCAGGGGTTCCCATGTTCCAGGTGAGCCCCATGATCCAGGGGTTCCCATTTCCAGGGGTTCCCCTCTTCCAGGTGAGCCCCATGATCCAGGGATCCCATTCCAGGGGTTCCCCTTCTCCAGGGGTTCCCCTCTTCCAGGTGAGCCCCGCGATCCAGGTGAGCCCCGTGATCCAGGGGATCCCCATGATCCAGGGGTTCCCCTCTTCCAGGTGAGCCCCATGATCCAGGGGTTCCCCTCTTCCAGGTGAGCCCCATGATCCAGGTGAGCCCCATGTTCCAGGGGTTCCCATTCTCCAGGGGTTCCCATTCTCCAGGGGTTCCCATTCTCCAGGGGTTCCCGTTCCAGGGGTTCCCATTTTCCAGGGATTTTCATTCCCAGGTGAGTCCCATTCTCCAGGGCTTCTTTCCATGTTCCAGGGGTTCCCGTGTTCCAGGGGTTCCCATTCTCCAGGGGTTCCCATTCTCCAGGGGTTCCCATTCTCCAGGGATTCCCATTCCCAGAGAGTCCTCTTTTCCAGGAATTCCCATTCTCCAGGGAGTCCCCTTTTCTAGGGCTTCCCATTTCCCAGGGATTCTGCAGGGATTCCCATTCTCCAGGGATTCCCATTCCCAGGGAGTCCCCTTTTCCAGGGATTTTAATTTTCCAGGGGTTCCCATTCTCCAGGGATTCCCATTCCCAGTGAAGTGTCTCAAGGCTGGGGTATTTTTTACTATATAGGAAAAAATCCACTATATTTAAGAAAAATATCCTCCTTTAGTTGTAATTCTCAATTTTTTAGTTGTAATTTCTCAAATTTTCCCCTCACACTTTCACTCTGCCACTGGAATTTGCTGCCTGAATTTGCTGTGGCAAAGGGTAGAATTTCACCAATTTAATGAATTTTTATTTAATTGCATTGAAATGAAAGAATTTAATGAAATATTCTGGGTTGGGATCTGTGGAGATGAAGGAAGTTCCTCATCTGTACCACGAGGATATCAAATAAACAAGGAGGGCTGGAATGACAATGGATATTTCAGCTTGGAAAGAGCTGATAATTAACTGAGGGCTAATTTAGACCCTGTTTTCCTCAGAACCTGCATTAAAATCACATTTTAATGAGGATATGGGGTAACTGTGACACCGCTTGGCATTAAAAAATAAATTTAAAGTGAGAAGCCAAAAGCATCCTTGAAATCTGGGGTAGGATGAAATCTCGCTTTGTTTTGTTGTTACATTTGGGGTTTTTTTTTTGATGATTTTTTTGCACACAGATACGGGAGGAACATTGAATTAAAGTGGGTTTTTGGTTTTTTTTTTTGATGATTTCTTGTTTTATCTCTCAGTTCCCATCCGTGCTGAACAGTCACGGCCCGTTCACGCTGTCGGGACTGGACGGACCCTCCACGCCCGGCCCCTTCTCCCCAGACCTGCAGAAGACATAGCACACGGAGAGAATTCCTGCACGAGGACGCTCTGGCCAGCAAGGCAAGCATGGGGACATCTCCCTTCCACCACCCTTTTTTCTAAAAAACGAGCAGTTTGTAATTCCACTGAGATTCCCAACAGTTGGAGTTGGAGTTGTGGCCATTCCCGAATCCAAAAAAACAACAACAACAAAAAAAAAGCCTTTTTTGTGCAAAAATTCCCCAATTTTTTGGAAGAACCCAGGTTGGGAATGTATATGCAAACGCCTTAATAGGAGCTGCAGCTGCAGTTTCTTCTCCTCCTCATTTTGGAAGATTTTTTCCCTGTATCCAAAAGGAATTTTGGGTGATGTTGCAGCAACTGACCCTGCACTGACTGCAGCAAACAGCACCGGAGGAGGATTTTCTCTGTGACTCTTGGAAAAACAAAACAAACAAAACCCTCTGTTCTTCTGCTTCCTGTGCTCAGCAAGGAGAACCCTGAATCCTGATGGAAGCTGGCATTCCAGGAAAAGTTTGGGAATGGGGTGTGTGCTGCCAGCTCTGCCCTGGGGGCACCACAACCTCTGCAGCAGCAAAAGCACCGGGGCTTTTCTGCTGCCCTTCTCTCTATTTTTATTTGAGTTTTGTTTTTGCAGGGAGAAATTGGGGTTTTTTTTCCGAGGATTTATTCCAAGTTTATATCCAGGACAATTCTGTGGAGCCCCTGGGAGAAGAGGTGGGGCTGGATTTTGGATGTTTCCCTTCCCATGAGCGGTGGGATGAGCTCCTTTCACTTCTCACAGAGTTTCAATGCTGGAGTCCAAACATTTCTTGTGCCACAGCCTGGGAGCTCCCTGCTGGATCAGCAGGATGGGAGGATTTGCCCTGCAGTTTTGGGGGGGGTTTTCTGCAGTTTTGGGAGGCTTTTCCTGCAGTTTTGGGAGGCTTTTCCTGCAGTTTTGGGGGATTTCCCCTGGGTTTTGGGGGATTTCCCCTGGGTTTTGGGGAATTTTCCCTTGGTTTTTAGGGGAGGTTGCTGCCTGACCTGCAATTCCAGAGCCCAGCAACATCCCAGCATTTGTGTTGCTTTTCTTTCCCCACAGTTCTGGAAAAGTTTCCTGCTTTTCCCCATGTGGAAAAACTCCTCTTTTGCCAGCTCTTATCCCAAGTTTTGCAGTGGAGCTGTTGATTTTGGGGGTTTTTTTTTGACCCCAAACCAGGCTGAGGGGTTCCATGGGGTTTAACCTCGTGGTAAATCTGTTTTCACCTCCTGGATGAATGAGGCAGGATTGTTTTCCAGAGCCATTGGAGGTGAGATGGAATTTGTAGGTGGATTTTTCACACCTCAGGAGGCCTTTTAAGAAAACTGAGGGGTGGGAAAATGAGAGCTGCTCCTCTCTCTCAGCCCCTCAGTCTGGGAGGGTTTGGCTTGTGGCTCCGTGCCCTCCCACATTTGGGGCAGCTGATGTCAGGCAGCAACTTCTGGCTTTGAGTTTGGGGGTGTCAGAGGATTTTCCCCATAAAAACTCCCCAGAAAACAGGTGGAGACATCTCTTTCCTTCAGCATCCTCCGAGCAGAGGAAGATTTTTCCCCTGTCCAGCACGAGGAGCTGACAGAGTTTGCTGTAAATACTGCACCTATTCCATGGAGAAGTGGTGAACTCAAACTTTTCCAGAGGTTTTTTTTTTTGGTTATTTTTTATTTCCTTCTGCCACTTTTGCAGGCTTGGAATTCCCTTTAAAAGCCGCGACACCCAGGACTTTCCTTTTCCTGCAGTGATGTTTTGTTCCCTTTCTATACCCTGAACATTGAGATACAGGGAAAAAAAAAAAAGAAAAAAAACCACTTTTATGCGTTCCTGATGTGACACCTGGGACAGGTGGGTGGAACATTTTTTGTTGGGCATTGTTCACCTGCCCAGGAGAAAAGTGGGAGAAAAAAAAAAAAATTCCTTTTCAGGTGGAGAAGCAGGGAGTGAGCTCATGGAGTGACCTGTCTTCCTGTTGGCTCCTGTCAGAGGCAAAAAAATGCTTCACATTTAGACATCAGCAGATGCAGGAGGAAATTCCTGCGCCAGCAGCTCTTAAAATGTGCAATATTGACCTTTTTCTTTCATTTTATTTTTGTTTTTGAAGTGCAGAAGCGAAGCTGCAGGTGATCATGAAGAGCAGGCATCTGGAATTTTTTTATTTTGGTTTTTGCATATTTGGAGCCTGCTCTGGGAAATTTCTAGAGCTATGTATAAATAGCAGCACTTTGGTGGTTGGTTCAGGTTGGCCAATTTTATGCCTACCAAATACTTGGACTTTTTGACATTTGCAGGCTGGGATTCGAATTGAAAATTCATGAATGAGCACTAAAAACTTGCAATTTAATTGCTTCCCTTTCCCCCTTGTTCCCCTTGTGGAGAAAAGCCAAGTTTAGCTGTTAAAAATTTGTGCACTTAATTCTTTGTGAGCTTTTATAGCTTTGGGCAGAGGGTCAAGCCCCCCCCCAAAAAAAATATTATTTGTGGGCTCCTGCTCCTTTACAAGAAACTTCCCAAAATTGCTGTGCCACAGAGATCCAGGTTTTCCTGTGGAAATGCAGCTTGGATGGGGAAGTTAAAACAGGAAAAATAAAAAATGAATGTGGACAGGATGATGGAAAAGGGAGAGGAGGTGGGAGAGGAGCAGCTTTTGCTGCCTTTTTTCTCCACTGCAATTTTCAGGTCACGGAAGGGAATATTTCCTTATTCCAAGGAATATTTCCTTATTCCAAGGAAATTTCCTTATTCCAAGGAAAATTTCCTTGTTCCAGCTTCTCCTGGGTCACATTCCTGACAGAGCCTCCCTGGGGGCTCCCTCTGTCCCCTGCTGGTCCTTTAGGTCACTTCAGGAGCGCTTTTGTGCAGCTCCTCACAATTTGGTTTTCATTCAGCCTAAGGCAGGTGGGGTTAGAGTAGATTCTGGTTTAGTTCTGTACCGTGGTGATTTCAAAAAAAAAAAAAAAAAACCCCAAAATTTTAAAAAACGCAGCATTACAGAAGCTTTTTGTTTTTTCCTTAGGTTCCTTGTTGTTGCTGGAGTAGCTTTGGTTTTGTGGAACTCTTGGGAATTTTTGCATCAGTTTGTGCCTGGCTGGCTTGGGTTATGTGCAAGGTCAAAGAATTTTGGTGGAACAAAAGAGTTTGGTAGGAGACAAACAAGAACCCGGCATTGTGGAGATGGGAATAAACCCCTGATGTTGGTCACACCTTCCGTGGAACACAAAACCTCAAAAAACCGATAGGATTTAGGGATTCTGCAAGCTGAACTCGTGTCTTGCTTCTGGAAATCTCTCTGGGTTTTGGTTTGTGTTTCCGTGGGGAGCTGCTGCTGCTGCCTGGCTCGGTTTGGATCCTGGATTTTCAGGGTTCCTGGCAGGAGCAGCTCACGGAAACAGAAAAATGTCCCAGGGTTATGGAGCCCTCGGTGTTCTGTCTTTCCTGGGAAAAAGAGGGTGATGGAGGAATTTTGGGGTTTGTTTTAGCAGCAGCTTTAGGTTTCGAGCTTTGTTTCCGACCTGTCCTCAGCAGGGGATGCAATTCCTGTGCCCGGATTTTGGGACATTCAAACTCTGGTTTGCCATAGGTCAGGAAGGGATAAAACCCTTGGGGTTGGACAATTCCTTTATTTCCACTTGGAGCATCCCAAAACTTCTGTATCCATGAGATCTTTGGGATAAAACCCTTGGGGTTGGACAATTCCTTATTTTCACTTGGGGCATCCCAAGGCTTCAGTGTCCATGGAATCTTTGGGATAAAATGTGCCAGATTTCGGCACATTCAAGCTCTGGTTTGCCATAGGTCAGGAAGGGATAAAAAATCCCTGGAATTGGACAATTCCTTTTTTTTGTCACTTATAGCATCCAAAGGCATCAAAATCCATGGAATATTTGGGATAAAACCCCTGGGGTTGGACAATTCCTTTTTGTCACTTATAGCATCCCAAGGTTTCAGAATCCATGGAATCTTTGGGATAAAACGTGCCAGATTTTGGCACATTCAAGCTCTGGTTTGCCATAGGTCAGGAAGGGATGAAAAACCCCTGGGGTTGGACAATTCCTTATTTTTTTTCACTTCAAGCATCTCCAAGCTTCAGAATCCATGGAATCTTTGGGATAAAACCCCTGGGGCTGGACAATTCCTTTATTTCCACTTGGAGCATCCCAAAACTTCGGTATCCATGAGATCTTTGGGATAAAATCCCTGGAATTGGGCAATTCCTTTTTTTTGTCACTTATAGTATCCCAAGGCTTCAGAATCCATGGAATCTTTGGGATAAAACGTGCCAGATTTTGGCACATTCAAGCTCTGGTTTGCCATAGGTCAGGAAGGGATGAAAAACCCCTGGGGTTGGACAATTCCTTATTTTTTTTTCACTTCGAGCATCCCCAAGGTTTCAGCATCCATGGAATCTTTGGGATAAAACCCCTGGGGTTGGACAATTCCTTTATTTCCACTTGGAGCATCCCAAAACTTCGGTATCCATGAGATCTTTGGGATAAAACCCCTGGAATTGGACAAATCCTTTTTTTTTCCACTTGTAGCATCCCAAGGCATCAGAATCCATGGAATCTTTGGGATAAAATGTGTGAGATTTTGGCACATTCAAGCTCTGGTTTTGTTAAGGTCAGGGAAGGGATGAAAAAATCTTTTGGGTTTTGGACAATTTTTTTTTTTTCACTTGAGCATTTCCTTCAGAATCCATGGAATCTTTGGGATAAAACCCCTGGGGCTGGACAATTCCTTTATTTCCACTTGGAGCATCCCAAAACTTCGGTATCCATGAGATCTTTGGGATAAAACCCCTGGGGTTGGACAATTCCTTATTTTCACTTGGAGCATCCCAAGGCTTCAGAATCCATGGAATCTTTGGGATAAAACCCCTGGGGTTGGACAATTCCTTTATTTCCACTTGGAGCATCCCAAAACTTCGGTATCCATGAGATCTTTGGGATAAAACCCCTGGAATTGGACAATTCCTTTTTTTTGTCACTTATAGCATCCCAAGGTTTCAGCATCCATGGAATCTTTGGGATAAAACCCCTGGGGCTGGACAATTCCTTTATTTCCACTTGGAGCATCCCAAAACTTCGGTATCCATGAGATCTTTGGGATAAAATCCCTGGAATTGGACAGTTCCCTTTTTTTTTCACTTGTAGCATCCCAAGGCATCAGAATCCATGGAATCTTTGGGATAAAATGTGCCAGATTTTGGCACATTCAGTGCCAGATTTTGGCACTTTCAAGCTCTGGTTTGCCATAGGTCAGGAAGGGATAAAACCCTGGGGGTTGGACAATTCCTTATTTTCACTTGCAGCATCCCCAGTCATCAGAATCCATGGAATTTTTGGGATAAAATGTGCCAGATTTTGGCACATTCAGTGCCAGATTTTGGCACATTCAAGCTCTGGTTTGCAGTAGGTCAGGAAGGGATAAAAAATCCCTGGAATTGGACAATTCCTTATTTTTTTCACTTCGAGCACCTCCAAGCTTCAGAATCAATGGAATCTTTGGGATAAAACCCCTGGAATTGGACAAATCCTTTTTTTTTTCCACTTGGAGCATCCCCAGGCTTCAGAATCCATGGAATCTTTGGGATAAATTCCCTGGGGTTGGACAATTCCTTTTTTTTTGTCACTTATAGCATCCCCAAGGTTTCAGCATCCATGGAATCTTTGGGATAAAAACCCTGGGGCTGGACAATTCCTTTTTTTCACTTGGAGCATCCCAAGGCTTCAGAATCCATGGAATCTTTGGGATGGTGCAATGGTGAGACCAGAAAAGCTTTGGTTGGGATCATTTCCCCCTCTGATGCGTTTTCAGACCTCAGCTATCTCGCAAATGGAACATTTTGGGTTTTTAATGTTGGTTCTGCACTTGAACCTCTCCCATTTTTAAGGCGGATTTGTTTCCAGTCCGTGTCAGCCTCAGCTCTGGACATCAGCCTCAGCAGTGGGGCGGGGAACGTTGTTAAAATCCACAGGAACTTAAAAACTTTTTGAGTTTCGGGTGATAGTTTGGTTTGTTTCCTTCCTCAGCTCTGTGAGGAATAGAATCTGGATCTGGAAGAGTAGAAATGAGGAAATAAAAAAGAAAATAAGAGAGACCTTTGGGCCTCTGAGGTGGTGGGATGGGGTGGTTCTGTCGTAAAAATCAGAGCGGGGTTTTGCAGGCAGCCCCTGAGGGTCTCCCACGGGGCAGAAGAGCCCAAAATTCTTAAATATTCGCTCAGGAGCTCTCCAGGATGGTTGGTGAGGCTGGTGCTGCCTAAGCAGAGGCGTTTTTGGGTTCATTTGGGAGTTAATTAAGCAGCAATTAGCAGTGGCTGGGGTGGGAGCAGATCAGGGGAGTGGGACAGGCTGGAGGGGAAGATTTTGGGATCGAATGCGGTTGATCCCAAAAGTTTTATGTCCCTTTGCCTTGAGGAAGGATTATTGCCCTCTGGTTTTAGAGCTGAGAGGTTGATTTGGAATGATAAAGCTGGGAAAAAAATTAAAAAAATAAAATTCTGGGGAGACACAGCAGTGCTGTGTGAGATCAGGGCAGCTGGAACTCACCTGGGGGTGAATCTTTATCCAGCAGGAATTCTGGGAGGCCAAAATCCTGGGAATCAGCGCCCATCCAGCAGCAGCTGCTCCAGCTTCCCTGGGCTGGGCAGGTTTTTGTGTTTTGGAGGGATTTAGATCAATTTAAATCAATTTAAATCAATTTTAAATCAATTTAACTCAATTTTTAGCACCCCCATCCAGCTGTGCGTGCTGTCCTGTTCATTCCTGGAGTGCACATCTGGCTTGGGAAGGTGATTTTGGCACTGCTCCGACTTCCCTGGGTTGGGCTGGGCAGGTTTTTTTTTGTGTTTTGGAAGGATTTCAATCAATTTAAATCGATTTAAATCAATTTAAATCAATTTAAATCAGTTTTTAGCCACTGCAGCTCCCCCATCCCCACCCAGCTGTGTGCCAGTGCTGTCCTGTTCATCCCTGAGGATTTCTGGGGCACAGAATTCCACTGGGAGTGACTGGGGAGGGGAGAGGCGGCTCTGCACACAGAGAAATCCTTGGGAATGGACCCAAACCTTCCTCCAGAGCAATTCTCATTTAAAACCTGACTAATTTTAGTCAGGAGGGCAAAACAGAGGAGCCACAAGGGCTGTGCTGCCCATTTTTGTCAGGATTCCCTGAAGGGATTGGAGCAGAAAGGTGAAAATTTGGGGTTTGGTGTCAGTAAATCCTGATTTTCTTGTAAAATCCTGGATTTTATTCCTGCCTTTATGCCAGGAACAAGCAGGAATCAGAGAAATGTGGTGTTCCCTGCAGGTTGTTTGACCACAGGTGTTTATCCTCAGATATTCCAACATTTCCCTGTTGGAACAACAAAATATCTGCTTCCTAGAAATTATTTTGGAACAAAACCACCCTAAAACTGGCAAAAAAAAATTTTAATTTTGTTTCCACCTCCCAAAGAAAGCAGCAGATTTTGCTGGTGGAGCTCTTCCAGGCCTTGATGAGAGAAGCACACTCAGGGCTGAAAAATTGGGATTTTTTTGGTTTTTTTGGATTTCTCAGTGTTTAAATCTGCCTGGAGCACACGTGGGTCATGCCTGGCAGGATGTGTTCCCAAAAATCCATATAAATATCCAGAAATTCATATAAATATCCAAAAATCCATATGAATATCCAGAAATCCATATGAATATCCAGAAATCCATATAAATATCCAGAAATCCATATAAATATCCAAAATCCATATAAATATCCAGAAATCCACATAAATATCCAGAAATCCATATAAATATCCAAAAATCCATATAAATATCCAGAAATCCATATAAATATCCAAAAATCCATATGAATATCCAGAAATCCACATGAATATCCAGAAATCCACATGAATATCCAAAAATCCACATAAATATCCAAAAATCCACATAAATATCCAAAAATCCATATAAATATCCAAAAATCCACATGAATATCCAAAAAATCCACATGAATATCCAAAAATCCACATGAATATCCAAAAAATCCACATAAATATCCAAAAAATCCACATAAATATCCAAAAATCCATATAAATACCCAAAAATCCATATAAATATCCCCATCCTCCCTCTGAGCAGATTCTGCAGTGGCCCCTTTGAAACATTTTGCAGTCCCTTGGGAAGGTTTTTTTGGGGTATTTTCTTCTCTTTTAGCCCTCAAACCAATCCTGCACTCGTGAGTTGCCAAAGGTTTCTTTTTGTCCTTGTTGCTTGCCACATCTCTTGAAAAAAAGGGGAAAAAAAACATCTTAAATGTGGTTTTTGAGTAGTTTTGTGTGCGTGGAACAAAAGTTTGGGCTGGATTTCAGGGATTTCTCGGCGAGGTTGTGTGGCTGGAGGTTTTCATCTCAATCGGGGCTGGAACGGGGGAATCCTGAGCCGTGGAAATCAGGGATGTGAGCGGAGCCGGCCAGGAGAGGCTGCAGCCATGGCAGAGCCCATTCCAGCAGTGCTGTACCAAGAACTGGAAGCTGTTGTTGTTTATTTTGATTTTTTTCCTTTCTTTTGGGGTGATTTTTCTGTGTTTTAGGGAGGCTCGAGGCTGTGCATGGTTCCTGGGGTGTTGCTGTGTGCTGGGCTCCCGTTTTCCAACCCCTGCTCCTCGAAATGGCTTTTGGGGCTGTATTTTTATTTTTATTTTTATTTTTAATTTCCCCCTAGCATGTCCAAACCCCTCCAAGCTTTGAAACCGCTTCCTAGAATTGTGTCGACTTTTATTTTATTCTATTTTTTTTTTGGTCATTATTGTGCTGTTGTTCAGTTGCACAGGTTTTTGGTTTTTTTTTTCTATATAAAATATACTTTGGAAACGTTTCGTTCTCTGTGAACAGGGTTGAGATTTATTCTTTGTAGCTTTGAAAAATGATCCTAAAATTCCCTTTTCCGACCTGTTTTTTGTAGCCTGTTGCAGTGTTACCAGATGGCCTTACGTACGTCACAGTGCTTTGTGATGGGTACAGTAGCACAGTTAATGCTTTTCCCCTCTGCTTTTAGAGCTGAGAAGTTGATTTGGAATAATAAAGCTGAAAAAAAGCAAAAAAAAGGGAAAAAATTCCAGGGAAACACACAGTGGTCATGTCCCCTAAAGGAGATCAGGGCAGCTGGAATTCATCATCCTTTACCAGCAGGAATTCTGGGAGGCCAAAATCCTGGGAATCAGCGCCCATCCAGCAGCAGCTGCTCCAGCTTCCCTGGGCTGGGCAGGTTTTTTGTGTTTTGGAAGGATTTAAATCAATTTAAATCAATTTAGATCAATTTAAATCAATTTAAATCCATTTTTAGCACCCCTGTCCAGCTGTGTGCTGTCCTGTTCATTCCTGGGGTGCACATCTGGCTTGGGAAGGTGATTTAGGCACTGCTCTGACTTCCCTGGGTTGGGCTGGGCAGGTTTTTTTTGTGTCTTGGAAGGATTTAAATCAATTTAAATTGATTTAAATAAATTTTAATCAATTTAAATCAGTTTTTAGGCACACCAACACCCCCATCCAGCTGTGTGTGCTGTCCTGTTCGTTCCTGGAGTGCACATCTGGCTTGGGAAGGTGATTTTGGCACTGCTCTGACTTCCCTGGGTTGGGCTGGGCAGGTTTTTTTTGTGTCTTGGAAGGATTTAAATCAATTTAAATTGATTTAAATAAATTTTAATCAATTTAAATCAGTTTTAGGCATTTCCAGGACCCCCATCCAGCTGTGCGTGCTGTCCTGTTAGTTCCTGGAGTGCACATCTGGCTTGGGAAGGTGATTTTGGCACTGCTCTGACTTCCCTGGGTTGGGCTGGGCAGGTTTTTCTTTGTGTCTTGGAGGAATTTAAATCAATTTAAAAATTTAAATCAATTTAAATCAGTTTTTAGGCATTCGTTTAAACCAACACCCCCATCCAGCTGTGCGTGCTGTCCTGTTCGTTCCTGGAGTCACATCTGGCTTGGGAAGGTGATTTTGGCACTGCTCTGACTTCCCTGGGTTGGGCTGGGCAGTTTTTTTTTGTGTCTTGGAAGGATTTAAATCAATTTAAATCAATTTAAATCCATTTTTAGCTCCCACCCCTGTCCAGCTGTGTGTGCTGTCCTGTTCGTTCCTGGAGTGCACATCTGGCTTGGGAAGGTGATTTTGGGGTGGTTCCTTGCTGGAATTTTCAGGCTGAGCTGGGTTCTTGGCAGATTTTTGGGAGCTGGGAGCAGATCCCTCCCTCTGGAGCTCTGGGCTGGAGTTTTTTACCTTTCCCAGTTTTACCTCGCTGGGATTTTCCGAACAATCAATGGGGAAAATTCCCCTGAAAGCAGCAGAAAAAGGGGAACATTTCCAGTGGCTCTTTCCAGAACAGAGTTGCATTTTTTTCTTTCTTTTCTCTATAAATATATATAAATATATATATAAATATATATATTTCAAATTCAAGAGGCAAAGTTATGTTGTAGTGAGTGTCTGAAACTTCCTACACTGGAGACTTTTCTGGACTGGACAAGACAACTGTAAAAGTCACCCCCTTGTTCCAGCAAGGTGACCCTGCCTGGGACAGAATTGCTTCTCAGTGTTTAAACTTTTTATTTTTAAATACTTTATTAAGAGTATCTTAATGCCATTGTGTTTAAAAAAAAAAAAAATGCTGGTATGTAATAAAAGTACATAAATAGCCAAATTTTCAGTAATTGTTCAGTGTTACTAAATTTTGCTTTTATTTTAAATTCGGAATAACATTTAGGAAGACCTTCAAATATGTAAATCATCCTGAAAATTCAAAGTATGAGCAACTGGATTAGGGCAGGGATGGAGTTAAAAATCACATTAAAGGTTTGAATCCAATCTGGAGGCAAAGCTTTTAAGATCCAAAATTTCCTTAACTGTCCTGACACTTCAAAGTGACAAATGCTGCTTTGGCAGTGGCTCTTTGGGAATTGTTCTTGAACATCATGAAGGTCTTTCCTGAGAAATCAGGTGAATTTTTCTATGCTTCGATTTTTGTGCAAAAAAAAAAAAAAACAAAACAAAAAAAAAACAAAATAAAAATAAAAATCAATGTATTGCAATCTTTTAAAAAAAAAAAATGGGGTGGGAATAGTTGAAAAGAAAACAGTTTTATGTAAGATTTTGACAGAGGGATTTTTTTTTGTATAACAAGCTGGCTTTAAAAAAAAGCATTGTAGCAAATTATTCAAGTCAATCATATGTTAATAGTTATTGAAAACCAGACATGCTTAAAAACAATTTTATTTTTTTTTAAATAACAAAAAGTTTGGGCTGGTTTCTGGGATTTCTGTTTTTTTTCGGCGAGGTTGTGTGGCTGGAGGTTTAGGGGATCTCAAGGAGGGGCTGGACCTTGGGGTAAAATTGAGCCGTGGAAATCAGGGATGTGAGCCGGCAGGAGGAGAGGCTTGCAGCAGCCATGGCAGAGCCCATTCCAGCAGTGCTGTACCAAGAACTGGAAGCTGTTGTTGTTTATTTTGATTTTTTTTCCTTTCTTTTGGGGTGATTTTTCTGTGTTTTAGGAGGCTCGAGGCTGTGCATGGTTCCTGGGGTGTTGAATTGTGCTGGGCTCCCGTTTTCCAAACCCCTGCTCCTCGAAATGGCTTTTTGGGGCTGTATTTTATTTTATTTTTTATTTTTAATTTCCCTAGCATGTCCAAACCCCTCCAAGCTTTGAAACCGCTTCCTAGAATTGTGTCGACTTTTATTTTATTCTATTTTTTTTTTTTGGTCGTTATTGTGCTGTTGTTCAGTTGCACAGGTTTGGTTTTTTTTTTTTTCTATATAAAATATACTTTGGAAACGTTTCGTTCTCTGTGAACAGGGTTGAGATTTATTCTTTGTAGCTTTGAAAAATGATCCTAAAATTCCCTTTTCCGACCTGGTTTTTGTAGCCTGTTGCAGTGTTACCAGATGGCCTTACGTACGTCACAGTGCTTTGTGATGGGTACAGTAGCACAGTTAATGCTTTTCCCCTCTGCTTTTAGAGCTGAGAAGTTGATTTGGAATAATAAAGCTGAAAAAAAGCAAAAAAAAGGGAAAAAAATTCCAGGGAAACACACAGTGGTCATGTCCTCTAAAGGAGATCAGGGCAGCTGGAATTCATCGTCCTTTACCAGCAGGAATTCTGGGAGGCCAAAATCCTGGGAATCAGCGCCCATCCAGCAGCAGCTGCTCCAGCTTCCCTGGGCTGGGCAGGTTTTTTGTGTTTTGGAAGGATTTAAATCAATTTAAATCAATTTAGATCAATTTAAATCAATTTAAATCCATTTTTAGCACCCCTGTCCAGCTGTGTGTGCTGTCCTGTTCATTCCTGGGGTGCACATCTGGCTTGGGAAGGTGATTTAGGCACTGCTCTGACTTCCCTGGGTTGGGCTGGGCAGGTTTTTTTTGTGTCTTGGAAGGATTTAAATCAATTTAAATTGATTTAAATAAATTTTAATCAATTTAAATCAGTTTTTAGGCACACCAACACCCCCATCCAGCTGTGCGTGCTGTCCTGTTCGTTCCTGGAGTCACATCTGGCTTGGGAAGGTGATTTTGGCACTGCTCTGACTTCCCTGGGTTGGGCTGGGCAGGTTTTTTTTGTGTCTTGGAAGGATTTAAATCAATTTAAATTGATTTAAATAAATTTTAATCAATTTAAATCAGTTTTTAGGCACTCCAGGACCCCCATCCAGCTGTGCGTGCTGTCCTGTTCGTTCCTGGAGTGCACATCTGGCTTGGGAAGGTGATTTTGGCACTGCTCTGACTTCCCTGGGTTGGGCTGGGCAGGTTTTTCTTTGTGTCTTGGAGGAATTTAAATCAATTTAAATCGATTTAAATCAATTTAAATCAGTTTTTAGGCACACCAACACCCCCATCCAGCTGTGCGTGCTGTCCTGTTCGTTCCTGGAGTCACATCTGGCTTGGGAAGGTGATTTTGGCACTGCTCTGACTTCCCTGGGTTGGGCTGGGCAGTTTTTTTTTGTGTCTTGGAAGGATTTAAATCAATTTAAATCAATTTAAATCCATTTTTAGCACCCCTGTCCAGCTGTGTGTGCTGTCCTGTTCGTTCCTGGAGTGCACATCTGGCTTGGGAAGGTGATTTTGGGGTGGTTCCTTGCTGGAATTTTCAGGCTGAGCTGGGTTCTTGGCAGATTTTTGGGAGCTGGGAGCAGATCCCTCCCTCTGGAACTCTGGGCTGGAGTTTTTTACCTTTCCCAGTTTTACCTCGCTGGGATTTTCCGAACAATCAATGGGGAAAATTCCCCTGAAAGCAGCAGAAAAAGGGGAACATTTCCAGTGGCTCTTTCCAGAACAGAGTTGCATTTTTTTCTTTCTTTTCTCTATAAATATATATAAATATATATATAAATATATATATTTCAAATTCAAGAGGCAAAGTTATGTTGTAGTGAGTGTCTGAAACTTCCTACACTGGAGACTTTTCTGGACAAGACAACTGTAAAAGTCACCCCTTGTTCCAGCTAAGTGACCCTGCCTGGGACAGAATTGCTTCTCAGTCGAACTTTTTATTTTTAAATACTTTATTAAGAGTATCTTAATGCCATTGTGTTTAAAAAAACAAAAAAATGCTGGTATGTAATGCAAGTACATAAATAGCCAAAGTTTTCAGTAATTGTTCAGTGTTACTAAATTTTGCTTTTATTTTAACCTTCGGAGATAACATTTAGGAAGACCTTCAGCGTGTAAATCATCCTGAAAATTCAAAGTATGAGCAACTGGATTAGGGCAGGGATGGAGTTGTTGGAGCACATTTCAGGTTTGAATCCAATCTGGAGGCAAAGCTTTTAAGATGCAAAATTTCCTTTGCACTGTCCTGACACTTCAAAGTGACAAATGCTGCTTTGGCAGTGGCTCTTTGGGAATTGTTCTTCGAACATCATGAAGGTCTTTCCTGAGAAATCAGGTGACTTTTTTCTATTGCTTCGATTTTTGTGCAAAAAAAAAAAACAAAACAAAAAACAAAATAAAAATAAAAATCAATGTATTGCAATCTTTTTTTAAAAAAAAAATGGGGTGGGAATAGTTAAAGAAAACTATTTTATGTAAGAACTGACAGAGGGATTTTGCTTTGTATAATGCAAGCTGGCTTTAAAAAAAAAGCATTGTAGCAAATTATTCAAGTCAATCATATGTTAATAGTTATGTGCAACCAGACATGCAAAACAATTGTATTTTTTTAAATAAATATTTTTAACAAAGTTTCTGCTCATTTGACTGTTTTTTTTTTTTACTTCCAGCAGAGAAAATAGAAAGTTACAGTGTAGGGGATGTGCTAAGGAGGGAATTCATCAGACCTTGAGGTAAATTGTGTTTTAGTGTTGCTAAATCGGGTGTTACTCTGGTGAAAATTTCCTTAAAACAGGGTTTTGTTTTCTCTAAGTAGCCAAAATGGAGATTGGAATTGCCAAACCCGGGTGGATTTGAATTGAGAAGAAATTCAGCTCTGTTTTACCAAACAGAACTCATTATAATTTTAATTTTACCAAACAATTTAATTATAAATTCTTGGAATTGCCAAACCCAAGAATTGTGAGGGTGGATTTTAATTGAGAAGAAATGGAGCTCTGTTTTACCAAACAGAACTAATTTTAATTTTACCAAACATAATTTAATTTTAATTCTTGGAATTTCCAAGCCCAGGAATTGTGAGGATGGATTTTAATTGAGAAGAAATTGAGCTCTGTTTTACCAAACAGAACTCAATTTTACCAAGCTGAACTTGATTTTAATTCTTGGAATTACCAAGCTAAAGAATTGTGATGGTGGATTTGAATTGAGAAGAAATGGAGCTCTTACCAAACAGAACTCATTTTAATTTTAATTTTACCAAACAGAATTGAATTTTAATTCTTGGAATTACCAAGTCAAAGAACTGTGATGGTGGATTTTAATTGAGAAGAAATTCAGCTCTGTTTTACCAAACAGAACTCATTTAAATTTTAATTTTACCAAAGAGAATTTCATTATAAATTCTTGGAATTACCAAGCCCAAGAATGGTGAGGGTAGATTTTAATTGAGAAGAAATTGAGCTCTTACCAAACAGAACTCATTTTAATTTTAGTTTTACCAAACAGAATTTAATTTTAATTCTTGGAATTACCAAGCCAAAGAACTGTGATGGTGGATTTGAATTGAGAAGGAATTCAGCTCTGTTTTACCAAACAGAACTCATTTTAATTTTAATTTTACCAAACAGAATTTAATTATAAATTCTTGGAATTGCCAAACCCAGGAATTGTGAGGGTGGATTTGAATTGAGAAGAAATTGAGCTGCGTTTTACCAAACAGAACTCAATTTTACCAAGCAGAACCTGATTTTAATTCTTGGAATTACCAAGCCCAGGAATTGTGAGGGTGGATTTTGAGAAGAAATTGAGCTCTTACCAAACAGAACTCATTTTAATTTTAATTTTACCAAACAGAATTTAATTTTAATTCTTGGAATTTCCAAGCCCAGGAATGGTGAGGGTGGATTTGAATTGAGAAGAAATTGAGCTCTGTTTTACCAAACCTGCCAGGGCAGACAGAGATGATCTCAAAGCTGCCAGCCCTGCTGTGACACGAACTGAGGACATTTCTTCCCAAATTTTGGTGCTCATTTCCTCCCAGCAGGGCCCAGAGATGCTCTCATGCTGGGAGGGGCTCGAGGAAGGACAGACTGAGGGGTTTTATTTCGCTGTAAATGTTTTTTGCAGTCTGTGGTTGTTTTCATTCCGGGTGATTTATTCTGGCCAGGTCCAGGAGAGGAACAGTGGCATCCTGTGGAGCTGGAGAAGAATTACAGCCTGAAATCAAATCCCAGCAGGGTTTGGGATGGCAGCATCTTAAAAACCTCCAAATTCCACCCCGGGGTGCTCCAGCCTGGCCTGGAATTGGGTTCAGTTTCATTAAAGGATCACAGAATAGATGGGGTTTGAGGCAGGAGGTGTCCCTGAAGTGCAGGGATGAGCTCAACCCAGAATTGGGCTGCACTGACCTGATCCAAACTCACCTTGAGGGAGGAAAATGGCAATTCAACAACTCCAGGCTCCCCAGGAATTTGGGGAGATTTAATGGCAGGAAAGAGCTGCTGCTTGGAAAAATGGGAATTTCCCAGAGAATCCGTGGCTGCCCCATCCCTGGCAGTGTCCAAGGCCAGCCTGGAGAAACCTGGGACAGTGGAGGTGTCCCTGGCCTTGGAATGAGAAGGTTTTTAGGATCCTGCCATCCCAAACCCTTCTGGGATTTGATTCCAACCCTAGCGGAGATTCCAGTTCTATTCCAGTCCCAGAGCAGATCCCATTCAGGCTCTATGGGATTTAAGGAATTACGGGATTTAAGGGATTATGGGATTTAAGGTCCCTCCCAACCCAAACCATTCCACAACTCTTCAAATGCCAAAACCAATTTAATTTTTTTAAAAAAACCCCTGTTAGATTTCAAATTTATGAGTTTAAAACCTGAGAACTGGAGGTGTCAGAGTGAGTCCAGCCAGCGAGCAATTAGCAATCAATCACCTTTAATTAAACACTGCTTTATATACACACGTACATATGTACATCACATACAGCAGTTCAAGCAAGGAGTTGCATCCACAGCCACTCCTGGCAGGAGGAGTTTGACATTCCCCAAAAATTCCAGTCCTTTCCTGGTGGCTGGGACAGGCCATGCTGGGGCTGTGGGAGTACCTTACACAAGGCACCTGGATGAGGAGGAGATTGCACAGGTGAAGCAGCTGGAGCCTGGCTCCCAAAAATAAAAAAAAAATTAATTAAAAATAAATCCCTTCTCTCTTGGAGCTTGGCTTGGAAGTTGGAAATAAAACCAATGTTAAAATAAGACACTGCAGCTGGAGCAGCTCGAGGAGTGACTTAAAGCAAAAGGAACCAACACAGCTCATTCTTGACTTAAAAAAAAACAAAGAAAAGCCCCAAAAAAAAAAAAAAAATAAACCAGCAAATTATTACTTAAAATCATTGAAGAGGCCTGAGCATGCTGAGTAAGACATTGTTCAGAGTGTGGAATATACAGGAATTAAGTGTGCAAATAGAGACAGGCCCTGCTGCCTGTGTGTGCACCTGGGGGGCTCTGCCACTGTGGGACTCCCCCCCTTGGGAAGGATCAAGGGAGGTGACACAGAATTAGTCACAAAAATGAATAAAAACCCAGGATTGTGCTGCAAATTCGAGGGGGTTCCTGTGCACCACAAGCCAGAAATAAAATCTTTTCAAGCCAGGAGACATTCAGTCATGGATGAGGGGCAGAGAGCAGCTTTTCCTTCCCACCCGCTGTCCTGAGCAGGTAAAAAAATGTTGATTTGCAGGAGAAAAAAGTTGATTTACAGGAGAAAAAAACCTTCATTTGCAGGAGAAAAAAACTTCATTTGCAGGAGAAAAAAAAACTTCATTTGCAGGAGAAAAAAAAACTTCATTTGCAGGAGGAACTGCTGTGCAAATGTTCCTGCTTTGAGTCCCAGGATCAGGCTGGCAGGATTTTTGGCACAACCCCCGTGCTCAGCTCGACATTTTGGGCTTGATTTCCTCGATTCTGCTTTACCCCACCTACTGTGCTTTTGATTGCAGAGAACTTGCATGATTCAGTTCATTAAATGTGAAATCACCCTTGGGAGTAATGCTTAATTGGGGCTGGGTTTATTGCTTGTGCCGGGCCGGGCCCTCCCTCAGCGCTGGTACTGCCCCGTGTCCTCGGGTGCTGCTGCTTTCTCCGGAGAGGCCTCGTCCAGCTCTGCCAAAGATTAAATCGGTATTTCACCTCAATGGATGCTTTTCTTGAGATTAAAGGGGATGGGTGAGAGGTTTTCCCCTCAGGAATGTTGGTATTTCATCACCCCACCGTGTCCAGGCCTTCCCTGGGCACCTCCAGGGATGGGCACTGCAAACCCCCCTGGGCAGCCCCTTCCAGCCCTTTCCATGAGGAAATTCCTGCTGATGTCCAACCTGAGCCTCCCCAGCCCAGCCTGAGGCCGTTCCCTCTCCTCCTGTCCCTGTTCCCTGGGATAAGATCCCAAATCCCCCCGGCTGTCCCCTCCCGGCTGTCCCCTCCTGGCAGGAGCTGTGCAGAGCCAGAAATTCCCCCTGAGCCTCCTTTGCTCCAGGCTGAGCCTTCCCAGCTCCCTCAGGACTCTCCAAACCCTTCCCAGCTTCCCTCAGGACTCTCCAAACCCTTTCCAGTTCCCTCAGGATTCTCCAAACCCTTCCCAGATTTCTCCATTCCCTTCCCCAGCTCTGTCAGTATTGTCCAGATCATTCCCAGCTCCCTCAGGATTTCTCCAAGCTCTTCCCAGCTCCCTCAGCTCCTCCAAACCCTTCCCAGCTCCCTCAGGATTCTCCAAACCCTTTCCAGATTTCTCCAAACCCTTCCCAGCTCCCTCAGGATTCTCCAAATTCCTTCCCCCATTTCCATTCCTTTCCCAGCCCCTCAAACTGGGGGCCCAGCAGTGCCCAGCACAGCCCAAGCCACACCTGGCTCTGGTTTTTGCCAGTCCCACTCTGCTCCTTTCGTATAAAAACAACCAGCAGCTCCAGACTGAGGTGATAACCCAAAAATCCGTTATCTGTGAGGCTTTTCCCAGAGCCTGACAGCTGCCCTTGGATGGCAGCCCTGCTGATTCCCTGGATTTCAGCCAGGGAACAGCCCAGGGAAGCTGGTGCTGTCTGTGATTCCTGCTTTTTTCCTTTGCTTCTCCAACAGAAAAGAAAGCAAACCCTGAGCTGTGGCTGCCAAGGCTTTGTGGGCAAGACAAAGCAGGAAAAGGAGAGAGGAAGCAGCAGGAAAATAAACATTTCCTTGCATTTTGCTGGAATCTCTGGAGTGAGGCTTGTGCTGCTCTCGCTCCCATCCCAAAGCTGGGCTCAGGGCTGGGGTTCCCTTACCTGGGCAGGGCTTGGGGTACATCCTGTGGAAAAACACCAGCAGGGCGTAGAAGGTGAAGGCCAAGCATCCAAAGATCATCCCACAGACCAGGAAACTGTAGCTGCCCCGATCATGGATAATCTGCAGTGGGATGGGAAATAAAAAAAGGGATCAGACACCACTCAGATCCCTCGTGGGTCATCAGGGAGGGCTTTGCTGGCCGGTAACTGCTCAGGCAGTGCCCAGGAGCAGAACTGAGGGTTTGACTCATAAATTCCAAATTTATTTTGGGTTTTGCCAGCTCCTGGCTACTCACCGAGCCCACCAGCAGCTGCAGCACCATCTCTCCAATGCCAGCTCCAGTCACCAGCACGGTGGTGGCACAACCTGTGAGGAAACAGGGCAGGGGATGGTGACAGCAGAGTGGCACAATCAGCAGGGCCACCCTGTGCTCCCTTAAAGCTTTCCTGTGAATCTCAGCACACAAAAATCAAAAATACTCAATGTGTATTCCCACTTAATGCTGAAAATTCCCCAGCAGACCTGCACTAGTGCAGAAAGGTGAAAGTTGAAGTAAAAAAAAATTCAATCTCTTGTCACCTGTCTGTGCTGGCAGAGCTGATGGTGCCTCTTGCTGGGAAGGTTTTTGTGTTTCTGTCTCACTGCCCTCGAGACAGAGGCTGGCAGGGAGCTCCTGGGGGAGCTGGCCAGGCTCTATGGAGCCATGATATTTTCTGAAAAATCCCTTTTACCAGGATTTTTTATCCTGAGAAGCTGAGAGGCCTCAGAAACAAAATGTAACCAATGGTTATCTGCTGCTGTGGAATGCAACAGGTGCATCTGTGACTGTCTCATGGGGTTGTTTTTAATTAATGGCCAATCAAAGTGTGGCTGTCTTGGACTCTGTGACAGTCACGATCTTTCCTTTTCCTTTCCTTTTCCTTTTCCTTTTCCTTTTCCTTTTCCTTTTCCTTTTCCTTTTCCTTTTCCTTTTCCTTTTCCTTTTCCTTTTCCCTTTCCCTTTCTTTTTCCCTTTCCTTTTCTTTTCCTTTTCCCTTTTCTTTTCTTTTTCCCTTCCCTTCCCTTCCCTTCCCTTCCCTTCCCTTCCCTTTCCTTCCCTTCCCTTCCCTTCCCTTCCTTCCCTTCCCTTCCCTTCCTTCCTTCCTTCCCTTCCCTTCCCTTCCCTTCCCTTCCCTTCCCTTCCCTTCCCTTCCCTCTCCCCTTTCCTTTTTTGTTTTTCCTTTGCCTTTCCTGCCTTCTGATGAAATTTCTTTCTTCTATTCTTTTAGTATAGTTTTAATATATCATTTTCTTTGACTATAATATATATCATAAAATAATAAATCAACCTTCTGAAACACAGAGTCAAGATTCTCATCTCTTCCCTCGTCCTGGGACCCTGTGAACACCACCACAGCTCTGGGCTTTCCAGCTCGGGTAATCTGGTGATGTTTTCAGAACCATCTCACTCCAAAGCAGCATTCCTGCCCCTCCCTGAGCTCCCCAAACCAGGAACCACAGCTGGATCCCTGCCTGGGGTCTTTATTCATCAGCAAAACAGAGAATTTTGGACACTTCCCTGCAACAAATCCGCCTTCAAAAGCAAACCTGAACTTCCAGGCCTCCTGAGGGAGGAGGGAAGGAGCTGAGAAAAAGGGGATGGGATCTAAAAAAGCAGCAGGTGAAATGGCAGCTGACCTCTGTACTGCAGGATGTCCTCGGTGTAGGCCAGCATGCTGGGGAAGGTGCTGCTGAGGAACAGCCCCAGGGACGCTGTGCCCACAAACAGGAAAACCACGCTGGAGGAGAAAATCAGGAGCAGCAGGAAGGTGATGAGGACCCCGACCTGTGGAGCAGCACCCACAAAAAACAGTCAGAAAAATGCTGAGTGCAACAGGGTCTGGAGTTTGGTTTGAATAGGAAATATTCTGGAAGAGGAAATACGTTTATTTTTAAGGGGAAATAGTCTGGAAGAGGAAATACACTGTAAAAAAAAAAAAATCCGTGTTTGAGAAACTGAATGGCCAAAGAAAATCCATCTGGCTTTGAATTTGCTAATTTTCATTACATAACTTGGTAATTAAGTCTTAATTTCATTATGCAGAAACGTAAGGTTTTATCTGAATATATATACTTTTAATAGTACCTTCCACAACATTTACATTAATCACTAATAATTCTTTATTCTGCTGAGTAAGCCTGAAGCCACTCTCAATAATTACAGAATTACCTCTCAATAACTGCTCAGAAAGCAGCCACAGCATTAAAGCCAAAGAGGCAACTGCATTTAAATCAACTTTCCCTCACCTCTGGCTTGGGGGGGAAATAACCAAAAACTCTGGGGAAAGCCCGGGTGATCCAGGGCAAAGTCAGCAGAGGGAGCTCTGATATTCCAGCTCAGCAGAAATTTGGATGCTGAAGAAGCCAAATTCGAGCTGGAATTCGTTATGACGATGCTGCAATGACTCCAGGAGCTGCTGGATCCTACACCAGCTCCCAGCACTGCACAGGGTCGGTGGCAGCCAGGCGGATTTTTACTCAGAACATCCCAAAATCTTCTCCCCACCCTGTTAGATGGGTATTATAACTCAGTGTAATGTGTTTTATTATCAAAATACAGCCATCAAAATCACTTCTGGTTCAAATAAATTGGCAGTTCAGGGCCTGTTTGTGCTTTTTCTCTTTGTAAGAAGCAGGATTGGGATCACCCCCTCCCTGTTTTCTGCCATGCCCTCACACAGACCTTCCTCACACATCCCACAAGGATTCCTGCCCCTTTCCCAAGGTGTTTTATTGACTTCGGCAAGCTCTGCCAGCTGCTGCAGCCTCAGCGGAGAATTCACAGCGTGACCTGCCTTCCCTCGGCCGTGGCCACCCCAGGAATCCATTTCCCCGTGGACGAAGGAGTCACTGGGTAAGGTCAATAAAATGGGCGATTTTTTAGTGCCAGCTCTCCCAGCTGAGGAGCAGGCTCAGGAAAGAAGTTGGGAAATTTGAAATCGTGGCTACTCGGAGGGCACCTTGCCCACCCTACCTGTGCAAATCCCCCAGGTGTGAGAGGAGCTGCAGCCATCAAAGGAATTAACCCCATCAAAGGAATTAACCCCATCAAAGGAATTAATCCCATCAAAGGAATTAACCCTCCATCAAAGGAATTAACCCCATCCTTACCACGTTGATGAAGACCATGGTGGCTGGCTTCATCCTGTAGGACACGGGGATGGAGATGAGCCTGCCCAGGGTGATGAAGCCCCAGAAGAGGCTGGGCAGGTACCCAGCCACCTTGTGCACCACGGCCAGTGGCTCCTCCACGGCGTAGCTGTACACGAAGCCCGAGTACTCTCCCTGCAGGAAAAACCTCTGTGTCACATCCCTGCGGGGACTTGAGGCTCCTCTGTCCCTCAGTGGAGAGCCTGTGCATGGTGGGAGGGTTTGCAGATCCACCAGCAGCAGGATGTGGGGTTTAGTCTGTCCTAAAAGGGCAAAGTTCCAAGGAAAACCCAGAGATCCTCCCTCCCCGAGGGGCTGCCCTGCCCTCTTGGAGTTCCACACTCTCCAAAGGTCACCTTCAGAGCTCAGCGCTGCTTATCCTAGGAGAGCTTGGGAAATTCCCATTCCTGTCCAACCCCTCTCACCATTGAGGACCCCCTGAGGGTTTCACAGGGGTTTGGAAGGAAAAAAAATACAGAAATTTGGACAACTGGTCTCACCACAATGCCGTCAGTCATGAAGAGAACCAGAGCCCCGGTGATGTGCACGGCGAAATAGGTGAAGGAAACCCCTCGGAAGTTCTTGCTTTGGCAGCAGCTGAACAAATCCTCGTGACCTGCTGGAGAACAATGCAAAGCAAACCTGACCAGAACGTCCCCCCGGGGCTGGGTGGCTGCCAGCCCTCAGTGGGGTTTGCTCTGTGGGACAGCTGCAGGACAGAGCCAACCTGGACCCTGAATGGGGGCACTGCTGAGCTCAGGGGGCTCCACCTCACCCTCACCTTCCTCTGAGCTTCCAGAAGGGAATGGGAATGGCTGTGGGGTCTGCCCACAGCCTGGCATCCTGGATCTCCACAGCCTGCGATCCTGGTTCTTTGGGGTACCTGCTGCCCATACCCCAAAATCCTGGCTCTCCACACCCCAAAATCCCCTGGCTCTTCTCCTCCCCTCAAAATCTTGGTTCTCCATATGCCAAAATCCTGGGTCTCCAAATGCCAAAATCCTGGACTGTCCTCACCCCAAAATCCTGGGCTCTCCACACCCCCAGGGATCCTGGCTCTCCATATGCCAAAATCCTGGGCTCTCCCTACCCTGGGATCCCAGCTCTCCATACCTCAAAATCCTGGGTTCTCCATACCCTAAAATCCTGGACTGTCCACATGCCAAAATCCTGGGCTCTTCAGACCCCAAAATCCTGGGCCTTCCACAACCCAAAATCCTGGACTCTCCTCACCCCAAAATCCTGGGTTCTCCATACTCTGGGATCCCAGCTCTCCATACCTCAAAATCCTGGGTTCTCCACACCCCAAAATCCTGGGCTCTCCACACCCCAAAATCCTGGCTCTCCACACACCCCAAAATCCTGGCTCTCAACACCCCAAAATCCTGGGCTCTTCTCACCCCAAAATTCTGGCTCTCCACACCCCAAAATCCTGGCTCTCCATACCTCAAAACCCTGGGCTCTCCCTACCCTGGGATACCAGCTCTCCACACCCCAAAATCCTGGGCTCTCCACACCCTCAGGGATCCTGGCTCTCCACACCCCAAAATCCTGGGCTCTCCACACCCCAAAATCCTGGGCTCTCCACACCCTCAGGGATCCTGGCTCTCCACACACCAAAATCCTGGCTCTCCATACCCCAAAATCCTGGCTCTTCTCACCCCAAAATCCTGGCTCTTCTCACCCTGGGATCCCAGCTCTCCACACCCCAAAACCTTGGGCTCTCCATATGCAAAAACCCTGCTGCCACTTCTCTTAGTGCAGCTGCTCCTGCTCCTTTTCCCATTTTGGGGTTCCCCACCCTGGCCCTGCTCTGACAGGCAATGAAAACACAACCACAGCACTCATGGCCCAAATCCCCTCATCCCTGGGGGGAGCCCAGCCCAGGAGAGCTCCCATTCCTTGGATAAGGGATATTGCACCCTTTGGGAAAGGGGGACACACACACAGAGCTTGGCGCCACCCCTGAGCCTTCCCACATCTCCTCATCTTGAAGAATTCCCTGAAATTCCCTTTCATTGCCCAGGGCCAAAGCCATCTCTCCAGGAATAACACGGAACACTTCCCAAAGTCCTAAACCGTATTTACTTCTGAGATTCACTGTTTACCCAAAGAATTGACTGTGACACGTCTGTGCTGGCTAGGAAAGAACAATGTCACCATTGTCCCCAAGGCAGGGTGCAGCCAGGAGGTCAAGAGCAAACTATTGCTGGATTTCACTTTTCCCCTCAAACAAGGGAGGGGAAATTTCTTCTTTCTTATTCCTTTCCTATAAAAACCAGCATCTGCAGCACAATGAACTGAAATAATCAGTAAGAAATGTGAGCCTTTAAACTGAATAATCAGTAAGAAATGTGAACCAGAACCAGGAGGGAATGAAGGGGCACAATTGCCACGTGTCCCTAAAGGGTTGGGGGGCTTTAGGATGTCTCAGAGAAACATGGGATGGAGAAACACAGCCTGGAGGCCTCATTGGGATTGGGACACCAACCTCTGTTCAAGATTCCATCTAATTTGAGGGCAGCTGGGCACCCAATGGATTGTTTTGGTGTTCCTGGGTGAGATCCCTGGGCACACTTTGCACAGAGAGCAGCGCTGGATCTCCCATTACACCCAGCCATGCTCAAATATGGCTTTTTCTCCCCCAAATCCATAAGAGAGGCACCTCCAGCTCACCTGCAGCTGTGTGGGGTCTCTGGGCAGCGGTGGAGAGCTCGTCCTTGTCCCCAGGCCGTGTCTCCAGGGCCAGCTCATCAGCTGACAGCAGCGGGTGGCTGCTGCCATTGAAGCAGGGCACCATCCGCTCCTTGTAGAGCAGGAAGAACACAGCGATGGGCACTGGCAGCTGGGGAGGGGACAGAGGGGGGGTGAGCACCTGAATGTCCCAAAAATGTCCCAAAACCACCCCCAAAACCACCCCAAAATCATGTCCCCAAAAAAATGTCCCAAAAAATCAAACACCCCAAACCAAAACCAAACCCTCTCCAGCAACAACAACAATGGGTGCTGGCAGCTGGGAGGGGACAGAGGGGGTGAGCACCTGAATGTCCCGTCCCAAAAAACCAAAACCCCCAAACCCAGCCCCCAGCAAACCGCCCCCAAAACCACCCCCAAAACCAAAACCACCCCAAAACCACCCCTAAAATCACCCCTAAACCACAACCCAGCTCCTCCAGCAACAGCGATGGGTGCTGGCAGCTGGGGAGGGGACAGAGGGGGGTGAGCACCTGAACACCCTAAAATCACCCCAAAACCACAGCCCAGCTCCCCCAGCAGCAGCGGTTTGAGGTGCTGGGCTCAGATTCTGCAGAGAAGGTGCCTGAAGGGAATTTCAGAGCAAGGAGAGGTGGGGATGGGACAAGGAGATGCTGAGGCTGGGTGGGAGAGGAGAGAGGAGAAAAGAGGGAGGAAACTGGGAGGAAAATCTCCTGATCCACTGGGGCATCGCCGGGCAGTCCCAGGCTCCAGCATTCACCTGGAAACGGGCACAGGGACCCCAGACAAACCTCCCAAAGTGCCAGCCCCACGAACCCCAAACGTCCTGGGGTCCAACCCTGGGCTGCTGCTGCTGCCCAAAGAGCGGAACCCCGGAGCCTGTGGGAGCAGAGCCGCTGGAATTCTGCCCGGGGGAAGAGGGAGCTGCTCCCAGCCATTAGCAGGGGTTGCTCAGCACCTCCGGAGAGAGGAGCCCGTGGTTCCCAGGCCAACAGGGACAGCCCAGTGCCCTCCAGCAGCCCCTGGGCACAGCCTGAGCGGGGCAGGGAGGGTCCAGCCACAGCTCTGAGGTCCCCAGTGCATCCAGGGATGCTCCAGCACTCCACGGTCCCACCACAATTCCCACAGTCCCACCCCACATCCATAGGGCAGCACTGATCCCAAGGGATGAGCCTGTCCCAGCCCACACCCACGACTCCCTGGTGCCTCCAATTCCACAGGGAATGGCTCCATTTTTCTTTTTCTTTTTTTCCTTTTATTTTCTTTTTTTTGGTGAGGAAACAGAGGGGAGCGAGCGAAGCTCTCCCGTCTCCTCCCAGCACAGCCCAGCGCTGTTTACACTGCAACCAACTGGGGGAGAAAGCCAGGAAATCCTAAGTGACAGCTCATTGCCTTGTTTTCTACATGTCTGGGAGCAAGTGTGAGCTCCAGCTCCAAATTTCCTGCCTTTTGTTGGCCCGTGGCATGATTTAAATGTATGGAGAATTCCCCCCCCCTGCCTCCCACCCCGCCCCTCGAGCCTGAATTCATTTATGAGGCCTGCATTGTTCTGGGAACAATGGGAATAGGAACAGTGAGTTCGGTCCCATGGAAGAAAAACGCATTTGCTTGATAGTTCTGATCCTTCCGGAGGTCAGGACCAGATTTCATTCTTCTGAATTGCAGATTTAGCAAAAATATTCCCTCCCCTCAGAGGGCCCGGCTGTGCAGATAACGGCCCTGGGCACTCCCAGCCTCGAGGACAAGGCCCCAGTTTGGGATCCCCAATTCCCAGTTCCACTCTGGGTGTATCCCTGGCCCCAGTTTGGGATTCCCAATTCCCAGTCCCACTCTGGGTTTATCCCTAGACCCAGTTTGGGATCCCCAATTCCCAGTCCCACACTGGGTGTATTCCTGTCCCCCAGTTTGGGATCCCCAATTCCCAGTCCCACACTGGGTGTATTCCTGTCCCCCAGTTTGGGATCCCCAATTCCCAGTCCCACTCTGGGTTTATCCCTAGACCCAGTATGGGATTCCCCAATTCCCAGTCCCACTGTGGGTGTATCCCTGGCCCCAGTATGGGATTCCCCAATTCCCAGTCCCACACTGGGTGTATCCCTGGTCCCAGTTTGGGATTCCCCAATTCCCAGTCCCACTCTGGGTGTATCCATTGCCCCCAATTTGGGATTTCCCAGTCCCACTCTGGGTGTATTCCTGTCCCCCAGTTTGGGATCCCCAATTCCCAGTCCCACTCTGGGTTTATCCCTGGCCCCAAGTTTGGGATTTCCCAATTCCCAGTCCCACTCTGGGTGTATCCCTGGTCCCAGTATGGGATTCCCCAATTCCCAGTCCCACTCTAGGTTTATCCCTAGACCCAGTTTGGTATTCCCCAATTCCCAGTCCCACTCTGGGTGTATCCCCGGCCCCAGTTTGGGATTCCCTAATTCCCAGTGCCCCTGGTATCCCCAGGCCCCAGTTTGGGATTCCCCAATTCCCAGTCCCCTGTGGGTGTATCCCCAGCCCCAGTTTGGGATTTCCCCAATTCCCAGTCCCAGTGTGGGATTTCCCTGCTCTCCACAGCCTCACCTTTAAACCCAGCAGTTCCTTTTTGCTTTAACCAGACTGGGACAGTTTTAGGAGGTCCCGCCCATGGCTGTGGCCACCCTGACCATCCCTGTCCATCCCTCCTGGACAGCCAGATTTTGGTGCCCTTTCCTCCCAGAATTCCTTCCCAGGATATTTTTTGCTGGGTTTTGTGGGTTTTTTTTTTGGCAGGAATATTTTCTTTTCCCAAGGGAAAAAGGAACACCAGCGCATTCCCCACCAGAAGCCAAGGGCCAAGCAGAGCTCCCAATTCCCAGCACCCAAAACTTCCCAAATTCCCAGAGCTGCCCCCTCCCTCACCTGGCAGCTTTTACCCATCCCCAAAAACCCCACAAGCTGCTGCATCCCCCAGCTCAGCGTGGGGATATTCCAGCTCCTTCCTTCCCTCCCTCCAAATTCCCAGAGCTGCTCCCTCCCTCACCAGAACCCCCAATTCCCAGCACTTCCCCAATTCCCAGACCTGCTCCCCCCCTCACCTGGCCAAGCAGAATTCCCAATTCCCTGAACCCAACACTTCCCAAATTCCCAGAGCTGCTCCCTCCCTCACCTGGCCAAGCAGAATTCCCAATTCCCAGCACCAAAACTTCCCAAATTCCCACAGCTGTTCTCTCTCTCACTAATACCCCCAATTCCCAGCACTTCCCAAATTCCCAGAACTGCTCTCTCCCCACCTGACCAAGCAGAGCCCCGAATTCCCCAATTCCCAGCATCCAACACTTCCCAAATTCCCAGAGCTGCTCCCTCCCTCACTTGGCCAAGCAGAGCCCCCAATTCCCCAATTCCCAGAGCTGCTCCCTCCCTCACCTGGCCAAGCAGAATTCCCAATTCTCTGAACCCAAAACTTCCCAAATTCCAGGAGCTGCTCCCTCCCTCACCAGAACCCCCTCACCAGAGCTGCCCCCAGTTCCCAGCCCCCTTCCCAAATTCCCAGAGCTGCTCCTCCCTCCCCTGGCCAAGCAGAATTCCCAATTCCCCCAAAACTTCCCAAGCACTGTTTCCCAAATTCCCAGAACCCAAAGCTGCAGAGCTGCCCTCCCTCACCAGCAGAACCCCCCAATTCCCAACACTTCCCAAATTCCCAGAGCTGCTCCCTCCCTCACCTGGCAGATTTATCCCTCCCCAAAAACCCCACAAGCTGCTGCATCCCCCAGCTCAGCGTGGGGACATTCCAGCTCCCTCCTGCTGCAATTTCTGGCTGTTTCCCCCAGGAATCCGGGATCCTTCCCTGCCATTGTGTCCCAGGCTCCTCCAGAGCACAATGGAGTGTCCCACACTTCCCCTGGGACAGCACCTTCCTGACAAACACCTCCCTCTCCACGGAACCTTTCCCTGATTTCCAGCCCCTTCCAACGGCCTGGGGATGACATTTCCGTTCTGTGGGAGAACTGAACTCGAAAATATGGGGGTTTTGTTCCAAAATCTGGATGAAAAGGCAAAAAATTTTTCTCGTTGAGTGAAAGATTTTGGCTGGGAGGGATCCAAGCGCTTTGTTTTGATTATGCTGAGCTGCTTCATTTTCCCAAAGCAAACCCATTTTGCTTCAAAAACATCGGCACAGCTCCGCTGTCAGCTCTGCACGGAGCGCTTGTGCCAGAGTCAGATTGAGACATTTCCACTCTAAACAAAAGCAAGAGCTCGAAATGAATCATTTCAGCTCGTGCCTTGTCAGAATCCACACAAAAACTGGGCTGGAAATGTGGGATTTGGCCATTTTGTAACCAAGCTGCTGCTCCTGGTTTCCATTTTTGTTCTTAACTCTTTTCACCCACGTCCCTGGAGGTTTAAAAACCCCTTCCCATCATCTTCCTCTGAAAGGGTTTCAGCACTTTTGAAAGGGCTCCCACAGCATCTTGAGCAGGCTGGGGGGACAACAAGCAGGTTGGGTGGGGATAGAATAGAATAGAATAGAATAGAATAGAATAGAATAGAATAGAATAGAATAGAAAAAAAAATAGATATAAAATATAAAATATTAAAACAAAAAATAAAATAAAATAAATAGAATAGAATATAAAAAATAAAGTAAAATATAAAAATAAAATAAAATAAAATAAAATAAAATAAAATAAAATAAATAAAATAAAATAAAATAAAATAAAATAAAATAAAATAAAATAAATTAAAATAAAATAAAATAAAATAAAATAAAATAAAAAAAAAATAAAATAAAATCAGTTCCCTCCGCGAGGATTTGGGAAAGGCAATCAGAGCTTGGTTCAGGAGCTGAGCACATCCAACTCCCCACTGGGTGTTTTGTTATTTAATCCTTATCCCAAAACCTCCTTTCCACGTTCCTGGTGCTCCTGCACAGCCTGTGGGAATCCTGGGAATTCTGTATTCCACCCACCCACTGGTGCGTGCAGCACTCCAGCGTGTCCTGATGCACAAACCCACAGCCATCCCACCCCCAAAATCCCCTCAGGACGCTGCTGGGGACAGACAGGGCTCTGGAATTCCCAAATCAGACGCATCATGGGGTTCAAAGCAGGTGCGAAACTCGGCTTCCCGACTAAATGGGTTTGCTCGGGATCTGCTGGCTCTGGAGTAATTAAAAGCGCATTTCCCATTGGCACAGACAGAGCTGGAGGTAATTAAAGCTGCCCCTCCTCCCAGGCTGGGCCTTTTTTGGGTGATTCTGCCCAGAAACTCAGCCCAGCACCTGCCCGAGCTCCTCCCACAGGGAGCTGGGAAGGCCTGGAAATTTTCCCCCTGGATGGGGAGAAAATGGGATGGGGTTTTAATAATTTAATAAATGGAGAGAGCCCAAGGAAGGAGATGCAGCTCCTCTTGCCTGGTGCTGGTGGAGGGGTGGCAAAGCAGGGACAGGAGAAGGGGAATGTGCACATCCTCAGGCTCTGAGAGCTGAATTCCAGAGGGAAGGAGCTGCCAGGCAGGATCACCCATTTTACTGCTCCGAGGATGGGCAAAAGGGACGCCAGATCCCTCCTGTCCCCCTCAGAGGAAGGACTTTGACACCTGCTGGGACCTCCAGGGAAAATAATAGCTAGGGAGAGGCCCTGATCACTTCTGTCCCTTCATCCAGGTCACTGATGGGCACTTTCCTGGGAATATTTCCAAATCTCCTCCTGCCAGGCCAGCCCCAGCTGAGCAGGAAGGAAAAACTCTGGGTCTGAGCAGAGTTTGCTGGACCAGCTCGTGCCTGGGAGGTGCTGGAGGCACCAACTGCTCCCAGAGAGCTTGGGTGAACCCCAGAACCGACCCCAGCAGGGAACAGCCCTGATTAAAACAAAATTTGGCAACAAATATAATTTTCCCTGTGTCTCACCCATCCCAGGACCCCTCAAACACCACAAACCCCACAAATCCCCGGAGCAGGGACAATCCCAGCTGGATATTCTGGGATGATCCCACTGGATGCTCCAGGGATGATCCCAGCTGGGTACTGTCACAGGCATATTTTATGAAAAATCCTTTTGCTAGGATCTTGTCTCCTGAGCAGCTGAGAGGCCTCAGAAATGAAATGTGAACAATGATTATCTGCTGCTGTGGAATGCAACAGGTGCATGTTTAATTAGTCTCATGGGGTTGTTTTTAATTAATGACCAATCAAAGTGGGGCTGTCTCAGACTCTCTGGAGAAAAAAACCCTAGCAAAAGATTTTTCATAAAATACATCTGTGACAGGGTACTCCTGGGGTGATCCCAGCTGGATATTCTGGGGTGATCCCAGCTGGAAATTCTGGGGTGATCCCACTGGATACTCCCAGGATGATCCCAGCTGGACACTCCAGGGATGATCCCATTGGTTACTCCAGGGGTGATCCCAACTGGATATTCTGGGATGATCCCACTGGATACTCCTGAGATGATCCCATTGGATACTCCAGAGATGATCCCAGCTGGATCCCCCTAAACACCAGAAACCCCACAAATGCCTGGAGCAGGGATGATCCCAGCTCCTGGGATGATCCCATTGGATAATCCAGGGATGATCCCAGATGGATATTCTGGGATGATCCTATTGGATACTCCCAGGACAATCCCAGCTGGATCCCCCCAAACAGCAGAAACCCCACAAATACCTGGAGCAGGGATGATCCCATTGGTTACTCCAGGGGTGATCCCAGCTGGATATTCTGGGATGATCCCATTGGTTACTCCAGGGATGATTCCATTGGGGTGATAGCTCCTGGGGATGATCCCCCAAACTGGACAATTGCCTGGAGCAGGGATGATCCCAGCTCCTGGGATGATCCGATTGGATACTCCAGGGATGATCCCAGCTGGATATTCTGGGATGATCCCATTGGATAATTGAGGGATGATCCCATTGGATACTCCAGGGACGACCCCCACTGGATATTCTGGGATGATCCCATTGTCCTGGGATGATCCCATTGGTTACTCCAGGGATGATCCCAACTGGATATTCTGGGGTGATCCCAGCTGGATATTCTGGGATGAACCCAGCTGGGTACTCCTGAGATGATCCCATTGGATACTCCAGAGATGATCCCAGATGGATACTCCTGGGGTGATCCCAGCTCCTGGGATGATCCCACTGGATACTCCAGGGACAATCCCAGGTGGATCCCCCCAAACACCAGAAACCCCACAAATGCCTGGAGCAGGGATGATCCCATTGGATACTCCCAGGACGATCCCAGCTGGATACCCCAGGGATGATCCCATTGAATACTCCCAGGATGATATTCTGGGACCATCCCAGCTGGGTACCCCGGCTGCAGCACTCACGTTGATGAGGGCCATGATCCAGAAGGCGTAGGACACGCGTGTCACCACCATGCCCTTCATGGGCAGGTCGTAGTGGGACAGGTTGCCGGGGTGGTGCGGCAGCAGGGACTTGCGGATGTGCGGGAGGTTGCTGGAGGCGTTGGCCGTGCCGTTGGCCAGGATGCAGTTGGTGTCCGACAGGAAGGGGTCGGCGATCAGGGGGCTCAGCAGGGCCCCGAAACCCACGAAGAAGTGCAGGGCCTGCAGGAGGTGACACGCTGGAGCAGGAGGGTGGCAGAGGCCCCAGCTCCTCCTCGGCATCACAGAATTCATTAGGTTGGGAAAGACTTTTGGGTGATCGAGTCCAACCTGTGAGCTGGCACCAGCAGATCTGAGTGGCACTTTCCACCAACACCCCAGGGATGGAGCCTCCACCCTCTCAATGACCAACCACCCATTTTGGGAAGAATTTCCTGCTGAAGTCCATCCTAAACCTGGCCTGGGTGGTGAGGGCACCACAGTGCCACAGCCAGGCTTTCCAGGGATGGTGCCTCCACCCTCTCAATGCCCAAGCACCTTTTCTGGGGAGAAATTCCTCCTAAACTTCATCCTAAACCTGGCCAGGGTGGTGAGGGCCCCATGATGCCACAGCCAGGCTTTCCAGGGATGGTGATGCCACCCTCCAATGCCCAAGGACCCTTTATGGGAAGAAATTCCTCCTAAACTTCATCCTAAACCTGGCCAGGGTGGTGAGGGCACCATAGTGCCACAGCCAGGCTTTCCACAAACACTTCCAGGGATGGTGATGCTGCCTTTCCAATGCCCAAGGACCCTTTCTGGGGGGAAATTCCTGCTAAATTTCATCCTAAACCTACCCAAAGTAGGGGCCCACAGGACCCAGGGATTTTGATGGCCCAAGGACCCATTCTGGGGAGAAATTCCTCCTAAACTCCATCCTAAACCTGCCCAGGGTGGTGAGAGAAACCACAGTGCCACAGCCAGGCTTTTCAGGGATGGTGAGGCCACCCTCCCAATGCCCAAGGACCCTTTTTGGGGAGAAATTCCTCCTAAAGTCCATCCTAGAGCAGCCCAGGAGGGTTGGGGACCCCGCTCTCACCTGCAGGAAGATGGCAGAGTCCTTCTGGTAGATCTTGACCAGCTGCATGTTGGAGATGGTGTCGATGCAGCCCATGGCCAGCCCGGCCACGGCCATGACCACGGCCAGCACCACCACGTTGTGGCACAGGGGGATGATGGCAAACACCAGCGAGATGGCCAGGGACGAGGCAAACAGGGCCAGCAGGGACTGGGCCAGCCTGGGGACAAGAGAGAGGCAGGACAGAATCAGGGCCACCACCAGAGCAGCAGTCACAGGTGGGAAATGGATTTATAGAAAATTCCATGGTGTGGCTAAAGCTGATAAACCAAGGGCTTTGTGATTAGGAGGTACCTTCTGATTGTGGTGGTGTGAATTGTAACGCCTGTATTGTCTCACCCTTCTCATGAGGTGAGACGGTCTCTCATGAGAGTGAAAATGGAATAAAAGTTTTCAAAATACCTCTCAATGACCCCATTTCTGGGTCAGAAAAAGATATAACCCAACAGCCACACTGCCTCCCATCTCATTGAGCTCCAGCTCCTGCAGCCCCAGATTTCTTGGTGAGAGGAGGGAGATGCTCCACACCTCAGCCTGGTGTCACCCACCCCTGCAGCCAGCCTGGGCACTGCCACCTCCTCCTGCAGGGGGATTGAAATAAGGGTGTCCTCTCAAGCTCTTGGAGATCTATTTCACACCTAAGATAGCTCAGCTACCTTAGAAGGCATAAAACCAGCAGGATGGCTTCTGTGGCAGCCTTGGAAACAAAAAGGTTTTATTAAAAAGGCAAAATAACAAAACTCTTTACAGAGAAAAACTGAGCCAGGCGCAAGAGTGATGGGATCTGTCCCCTCCCAGGGCTGGGATCTGTCCCCTCCCAGGGCTGGGATCTGTCCCCTCCCAGGGCTGGGATCTGTCCCCTCCTAGGGATGGGATCTGTCCTTTCCCAGGGCCGGGATCTGTCCCTTCCCAGGGCCGGGATCTGTCCCCTCCTAGGGCTGGGATCTGTCCCTTCCCAGGGCTGGGATCTGTCCCCTCCTAGGGATGGGATCTGTCCTTTCCTAGGGCCGGGATCTGTCCCTTCCAGGATCTGTCCCTTCCCAGGGGATCTGTCCCCTGGGATCTGTCCTTCCCAGGGCTGGGATCTGTCCTTTCCTAGGGCCGGGATCTGTCCCTTCCCAGGGCTGGGATCTGTCCCCTCCCAGGGCTGGGATCTGTCCTTTCCTAGGGCTGGGATCTGTCCCTTCCCAGGGCTGGGATCTGTCCCTTCCCAGGGCTGGGATCTGTCCTTTCCTAGGGCCGGGATCTGTCCCTTCCCAGGGCTGGGATCTGTCCTTTCCCAGGGCCGGGATCTGTCCCCTCCCAGGGCTGGGATCTGTCCCCTCCTAGGGATGGGATCTGTCCTTTCCTAGGGCTGGGATCTGTCCTTTCCTAGGGCTGGGATCTGTCCCCTCCCAGGGCTGGGATCTGTCCCTTCCCAGGGATGGGATCTGTCCCCTCCCAGGGCTGGGATCTGTCCCTTCCCAGGGCTGGGATCTGTCCCCTCCTAGGGCTGGGATCTGTCCCCTCCCAGCTCTGGCAGTGAGCAGTGCCCAGGCTGGCACCGCGCGGCCCCGGGGCTGCCAAGAGGGAAGGCAGGAAGGAAGGAGGGAAGCAAAGAGGGAGGGAAGGAAGGAGGGAAGCAGGAGCAGAGAGTGAAGCACTGGGATGAGCAGAGATGGGCCTGGAGCAGCACAGCAGAGTGGCACTGGTGGGTCCCTGTCACCCCAGGGTGGTGGCAGTTGGTAATTAGCAGTAATTGGGGGATGTGGGTCTGAGCAGTGCCCAGCAAGGAAACCCCCCCAGCCCTGCTGCACACCCCCAGCCAGGCTGGAGAAGGCTCTGAGGAGGAGGAGGGTGGAGGAGACCCAGCTGCCAGCCAGACCCTCCTGCCCTGCCAGGACAGGCCATGGCCATGTCACTGTCCCTGGCCGTGTCACAGATCTGGGAGTGTCACTGTCCCTGGGCCATGTCACTGTCCCTGGGCCATATCACAGATCTGGGCCTGCCACTTGTCCCTGGCCATGTCACAGATCTGGGCCTGTCCCAGGCCATGTCACAGCCCTGGCCCTGTCACTGTCCCTGGCTATGTCACTTGTCCCTGGCCATATCACAGTCCTGGGCCATATCACAGCCCTGGCTATGTCACTTGTCCCTGGGCCATATCACAGTCCTGGGCCATATCACAGCCCTGGCCCTGTCACTGTCCCTGGCTATGTCACTTGTCCCTGGCCATATCACAGATCTGGGCCTGTCCCTGTCCCTGGCCATGCCACAGCCCTGGCCCTGTCACTGGCCTTGGGCCATATCACAGCCCTGGCTCTGTCATTGTCCATGTCACTTGTCCCTGGCCTTGTCACTGTCCCTGCCCTTGTCACTGTCCCTGGCCTTGTCACTGCCCTCCTCCATCTGCAGCCCCACAGTGACCTGGCCCTCCGTGTCCTGCTGGGTACAAGGGCACCTCCTGCCCCTCTCCTGCCCCTCTCCTGTCCTTTTCCTGCCCCTCCCGGTTCCTCTGGCCGTGCCAGAGCCTCCCAGTGCCCAGCCCAGGGCAGGAGCAGCCAATGTTTTCCAAGCTGTGCCTACTGCTGGTCCTCTGACAGCAGAGCCGTGGGATTTCTGGGGGAGGGAAGGAGGGAGGGAGCTGGGAGATGTGCACAGTCACGGCAGGAAAAGCGCCTGGCAAATGAGAGAGGAGCAGCTCCGAGCCTGGAGAGCTGAGGCTGCTCCCTCCAGGGTGCAGAGGCACCAGAGCTGGGCAATCTGAGCCTGGGAGCGATGGGAAAGCCTCCCAGAGCATCCCCAAAACTGCAAAATGTTTGGGATTTTTTTTGTGGAGATTTGAAGTATCCTACATTTCATGGGCTGTCTGATGGGGCAGAGAGTGTGCTGCAGAGTCATGCACACCCTGAAAAGCACGAAGAAAACTCTGCAGGACCCCCCTGCCTGGCTGGGGAGCAGCTTCATCACCAGTGAAACATTAATTGGGGGGGTTTCGTGGCCTTAATGAGCATTAAAAATGTCACCCCGGGTGCAAATTCCTGCCTCCAGCCACGGGTTGATGACACAACTGTGCCCCCTGCAAATGCCACCAGCCCAGGGTGGTGGCACGAGGTGGGACCCAGGGATTGCTGCTGCCAGTGCCAGGCCCCAGGTGGGGTTGGGGACTCAGCTCAGCACCCAGGGATGATTTCCTGAGACACAAAACCCTCGGCAGGCACCCAAAATGAGGCACCCCGTGAACTCAGCCTGTCCTGATGATGCCAATGATGATGCCAAACCCCTCCAAAGGGCTGGAAAAGCAGCCCTGGTGTCACAGCCTGGTCTCTGTGTCCCCAGCACAGCTCTGGCACAGCCTGGGGTGTGAAAGGAGCCTTGCAATGTCCCAAATTTCATTTCAGAGCACTCAGAGCACCTCTTGGTTCTATCCCAAACCCACAGGAGAGGTTTGGGCTGATCCCTGTAGGATCGGGATGGGCAATTCTCCTCCAGCAGGGTGTGAGATGAGCCCTGCAATGTCCCAAATTTCATTTCAGAGCCCCCAGAGTACGCCCTGGCTCCATCCCAAACCCACAGGAGAGGTTTGGGTAGGATCAGGATGGGCAATTCTCCTCCAGCAGGGTGTGAAAGGAACCCTGCAATGTCCCAAATTTCATTTCAGAGCCCCCAGAGCACGCCCTGCCTCCATCCCAAACCCACAGGAGAGGTTTGGATTGATCCCTGTAGGATCGGGATGGGCAATTCTCCTCCAGCAGGGTGTGAGATGAGCCCTACAATGTCCCAAATTTCATTTCAGAGCACCCAGAGCACGCCCTGGCTCCATCCCAAACCCGCAGCTGCCCAGGAGAGGTTTGGGCTGATCCCTGTAGGATCAGGATGGGCAATTCCAGAGCCAATCCTAAAGCTCCCCCTGTCCCTCCCACAGGGATTTAGGAGCCCCCACCTCGGTGTTCCCATTGTATCAGGATCTCTCCAGCTCCCAGCACAGAGTTTTGGGGTTTTTTTTTTCCCCACCTCAGGGAGCGTTTTCCAAATCCCTCAGATCAAGAGGAGAAATGCTAATCAGGCCAGCTCAGACTTGCAAAACCGATCATTCGAAAGCCAAAGCCCCGAGGGGCCAAGGTGAGGCTGTGGAGGAGGCGAGGATGATCTCACTGCAGCCTCCAGCTCCCCTGGGCTCCTGCAGGGAGCAGAGCCACCCTCGGGGGGTTTGTGTCCCCACAGGGTGCTCCCCAACCTCCAGGAGATGGGAATCAGGGTTCCATCCCCTCAGCCCTGCAGGAATGGGGTGGATCACGCTGAGAGGAGCATGCCCATCCCCAGTGCCCTCCTGGTCTCTGCCCACAGCACTGGGATCAGCCCAGGGCTGCCCCAAACCCTTGGAGGAAAATTTTTAACAAGACACAAAAACTTTAAATTTTTTTTTTTTAAATCACACCAATCTGGGGCACTCTGGTGCTTCTGTCCTGTCCTGAGGGCTTCAGCCTCCAAAACCTGAAATCCAGGAGATGGGAATCTGGGGGCAGGAAAGGACAATTACAGGGTTCCATCCCCTCAGCCCTGCAGGAATGGGGTGGATCACGCTGAGAGGAGCCTGCCCAGGGCTCCAGCACAGCCCCAGTTTGCCCAGTGCCCTCCTGGTCTCTGCCCACAGCACTGGGATCAGCCCAGGGCTGCCCCAAAAAAAAGCAAATTTTCAACAAGACACAAAAATGCTGTTTCTGAATTAAAAAGAAAAAATCCTAACACTAATCTGGGGCACTCTGGTGCTTCTGTCAGCAGTGTGTGCAGGGCTTCAACCTCACAATTCAAACCTGAAATGCAACAAAATGGGGAAGGAAAATGAAATGCAGGAGCACTGAGCTCCCCAATGGAGCTGGCGGTGCCAGGGTGGGAATTTCCCCAAAATTTCACCTCCCCTGGTGTGTCTGAGCCCAGGCTGGTCCTCCCAGCTCTCCCATCCCACCTCCATCACTGGAGCTGCTCCTGCTTCCCCATCAGGGGCTCCTGGGAATCTTTTCCAGCTGATTCCAGGCATGAATGAAGAGTCCTTGGGGTGTTCAGGGCTCCTTTTGGGGGCTCTCTGTGCTCCTGGAGCCCCCCCAGCAGCAGCAGCAGGGGCTGAGGAGGCTCCAGCCCCATCCCCAGGGATGCAAACCCTGGGAAAATCTGCATTTCCTGGGGCAGAGCGCCTCACACCTCCCAGCAAACCCCAGGGGAGAGCTCATTTCACAAACCCCTGAGAGCTCAGACCCCATTTCCTGGGGGGCTGCTGCCCCAGCCCTGCCTCTGCACCCCCAAAAACTCAGGGAAGGGACCAGCAGCCATCCCAGGGCTGCAGGACAGAGCAGCAGCATCGTTCCTCCATCCCCTGGCAGGGCAAACTTTGCGTTCCCTTGAAATTGTGGAGCTGAATGGACAGAGCAGCGCTGAAATCCTTCCTCCCAGAGCCCCAGGAGCAGGGAGCAGCGCCCAGCAGCTTCTCTGGGGACAGGAGAGCCTGGATTCAGGTGCCACCACCCATTCCTGCTGTCCCTCAGGGGTCACCCAGACCGATTTAACCCAAAGGAAGCAGCAAATTCTGCATCCCTGAGGCAGCAGGAGCCACACTCAGCGCGCAGCCGGGCTCCAGGGATGCTCCACAGCAGCTTTCCATCTCCCAGCTGGAAAAGATGACCTGTCCAGTGCTCCTCCCTGGCGGCCCCGAGGCCCTGAGGGCGCCGTAATTTGATTTATAAAGCCTTGGCAGGACGGCTCGGTGCATCCATCCCTGAAGAAGGGATCGTACCGGAGCTCCTGGAGCCTGAACAATTCTTATTCCCACACATTTGGAGGCTGCAAGGCTCTGAGTAACCTCCCCACCACAATCACAAGCTCCAAAAATCCCAAATATTCCCTCCTGCCTGCCTGGCAGGGCTGTCACTCCCCAGTGGGGACTCCACAAATCCCTTTTTCTCCAAAACCCCAAACACATCCCAGTTCCCAGCCAGCACCCAACACACTCTTTCCCCCCAAAACGCAGCTGTGCAGCTCAAATTTGGGAATCCCCAAGCACAAAAGCCCCGCTGGGTTCTGTGGAGCTTTGGGAAGGAGCTGGCAGCAGGAATTCTGCATTTTTCCTTCCCCGATCCTCCAAACATATGCGAGGCAGCCCCGGGGGCTGGCAGAGGCTCCGCTGCTGACCCAGCACTGCCGGAGCCGTGGCAGAGCCGCAGCGAGGTCCCCACGTGCTGTCCCCAATGCCCCAATTGTCCCCTCCACCCTGGGGGGCACCAGGACAGCTCCATCCACCCGCAGGTGCCGGGGCTCCCCTCAATCCACAAATATCACACCCACCCAAGGAGGTTTTACGAGGATTCCTGGGGAATTCTCCCCGCCGAGGTGCGTGGATCGCACACACGCGTTACATCACCGCCCCGGGATCGGTGACAACGTAAATAATCAGCTGATGGCCGAGCTGTCACCCAGCCCCAAATCAAACGCCTTCCTGGCAATCCTCAGCCTTGAGCCAGCCTGGGTGATTTATTTGCAACACATCCTGGGCACGAGGCTGGCTCTGAGTCCCTTTTGGGGCCTCTCCAGGTCCCCCCCTCCTCCTTAGGACACCACGAGGACCACTCGCATCCCTCCACGTGTTCTCCCAAACTCCTGCCAAACGCGGCGCTGCCACCATTTCCGACGCCGAGGTTATTAAAACGCGCTTCCAAAAATATTCTTGGTTGGGCGATAAACAACCAAGGTTAAGGAGAGAGAGAGGAAAAAAAAATAAATCCAGAAAACAACAAAACAAATCCCTCGCGGGAAGTTCTGGCTGGAACTTCACGCTGGGGCTGAGCGGAGCTCCGGGAGCGGCGGCTCCTCTCGGGGCATGGAACCGCACCGGGAGCCGAGCGGGGCTGCCGGGGGAGGAACCCCGCCCGAGGGGGCCCCGAGGGCTGCGGACCCTCCGCGACGCCCCCCGTGCTCCGGGAGTGGCTTTCCCACGCAGCATCCCCGGCTCGGCTCAGCCCCCAAGCCCGGCTCAGCCCCCAAACCCGGCTCAGAGCCTAAAGCTCGGTTCATCGCCCTAAAGCCGGCTCAGCCCCCAAGCTCGGTTCATCTCCCCAAAACTGGCTCAGCTCCCCAAGCCCGGCTCAGTCCCCAAGCCCGGTTCAGCCCTCCAAACCTGGCTCAGCCCTCCAAGCCCGGCTCAGTCCCCAAACCTGGCTCAAGCCCCCAAGCCCGGCTCAGCCCCCCAAAGCCCGGTTCAGCCCCCAAACCCGGCTCAGCCCCCAAGCCCGGCTCAGCCCTCAAGCCCGGCTCAGTCCCCCAAGCCCGGCTCAGTCCCCAAGCCCGGTTCAGCCCCCAAGCCCGGCTCAGCTCCATAGCCCGGCTCAGCCCCCAAGCCCGGCTCAGCCCCCAAGCCCGGCCGGCGCTGCCCACCGCGATCCGGGCTAAGGGCGGGCGGTCTGCGGGGAGCCCCCCAGGGAGCAGCGCTGAGTTCTCCAGGCTCTTACGTCCTTTTGAAGACCCCTCCGAGGCAGCTGCCGAGCAGGAGGCAGAACTGCTGCGAGAAGAACACCCAGGTGATCTGCGAGAGCGAGCTCTGGGTCTGGCAGCGCAGGTCCAGCAGCGTGGGCCCCAGGAAGGCGATGCAGAGGCCGAAGCTGAAGAAGACGCTCCAGTAGGTGAGGGTGGGCTGCAGGTTCCTCCGGAACCGCGCCGACACCCGCTCGTCCCACCACATCCTGCGCTGCGGCGCTGGCGGCGGCGCGGGGCGGCCCCGCTGCTGGAGCTCCGGCTCCGGGCTCCGGCTCCGGCTCCGGCCCCGCTGCCGCCGCCCCGCTGCCGTGCCCGGCCCCGCTCCCCGCTCCTCCTTTGCGGGATGTGGCTGCTCCCGATCCCGCCGCGCCGGGCGCTGGCTCCGCCTCCGGGGCCGGGCGGAGCGGGGCCTCGCTCGCCATCCCCGCCGCCCCCGGAGCCGCCCCGCCGGACTCCGCGCATCCCCCGGGCGCTGACAGCAGCGTTGTGCTTCCCCCCTCCCCCTCATCCTCCTCATCCCCCTCATCCTCATCATCATCATCCTCATCTTCCTCATCCTCATCCTCATCATCCCTCCCGGGTGGTCGCATCATCCTCCCCAAAGTGGGGCGACCCCTCTGCTCCCCCCCACCCCGGCATTAAAGCACAGCCACAGCGGCTACACCCGCTGGTGGAACAGAGCACAACGGAGCAGGAAATCCAGAGATCCCGAAATCCAGAGATCCCGAAATCCAGAAATCCCCCCCCTTTTTTTTTCCTCTCCCCGTGGCCCTGAAAAGGTGCCGCGGTGCCAGACAAACGCGATTAAAGTTGCCCCTTCGCTGGGTAAAGCAGCACAAGGCGCCTTGGGGCGGGGGCAGGGCGCGGGTTTTAAAGCCGGAGCGGTTGATGCTTACGCAAAAGGTTCTTCTCTAGAGGATGGGTTTATAAATATTTCACCTACTTTAGCTGGGGAAGGCTGGCAATTTTTAGAACACTCTTTCCAGGCAGAGCCGAGCCGGTGGAGCTCGGCCATGCCGGAGCGCTGGCTGCAGGTGGCCGGGCGGGCACGGGAACTCGCCCATCCTGTGACCCTGCGCCTCTGGAATGTCGCTCCGGGGCCGCAGGTGCTCCTTCCCACCTGGCCACAGCTTAATCTTTAGCCAACCTTAAATTACATGCCAGCCCTTGTTCTTCCGTGCCAAGCTGCCCACAGAACACGGGCACGGCTCCTGCCACCACCACCGCAGGGCACAAAGGGACCGTGACAGCGAGGGACGGGTGATAACCGCGCCCCGACCCCCCCAAAATGCCCCAAACTCGAGGCTCCTGCGGCTGCCGGGCACCTGAGGCCATTAAACAATCAAAGAGCAGCCGAAGCGCCCCGAGGGCCGGGAGCGGTGTCCTTGTGCTGCGTGACCGATGGGGACAGCCAGGGCCAGGCAGGAATGAGGCTCGGGGACAGGGCATGACTCAACAACGGCACGGCGGAAATGGGGTTTTATCATTAGGGCGTCAAGCGCCTCCCAAACCAGCCCGGATGGGGACGCTGAGCCACAGCCTGGGGCTCTCCCTGCAGGGCAAAAACTCGATCGGAGACCGGGCTGCTGCAGCAGCCTCTGCTTCCCTTCCCCTGGCAGAAGGGAGAAAGGGTTGGGGTAACAAAGCCTTCCCAGCAAAAGGATTGGGATAACAAAAACTTTCTACCAAAAGGGTTTGGATAACAAAACCTTTCCATCAAAAGGATTGGGGTAACAAAACCTTTCCATCAAAAGGGTTTGGATAACAAAAACTTTCTACCAAAAGGATTGGGATAACAAAGCCTTTCCACCAAAAGGACTGGGATAACGAAGCCTTCCCACCAAAAGGGTTTGGATAACAAAAACTTTCTACCAAAAGGATTGGGGTAACAAAGCCTTTCCACCAAAAGGATTGGGGTAACAAAGCCTTTCCATCAAAAGGATTGGGATAACAAAGCCTTTCCAGCAAAAGGATTGGGGTAACAAAACCTTTCCACCAAAAGGATTAGGATAACAAAACCTTTCCACCCAAAGGGTTGGGATAACAAAACCTTTCTACTAAAAGAATTGGAGTAACAAATTCTTTCCACCCAAAGGATTGGGATAACAAAACCTTTCCACCCAAAAGATTGGGGTAACAAAGCCTTGCCACAGAAGGATTGGGATAACAAAGCCTTTCCATCAAAAAGTGCTGGGAAAGGCAGCCAGGAACACCAGAGCACCCACCCGGGTGTGCTCCTGTGTCACCTGCTCCAGGTGACCCTGGCTGGGTGATCTCCAGAGGTCTTTTCCAACCCGAACAATTCCAGGTTTCCGCCATCTCCCACCTCCCTTTTCCCACCCACCTCCCTGCACTGATGGACGAGCTGATCCTCATCCCCCACACTCCAGGGGCTCTGCCCCAAAGGAACGGCTGACAAAGCTTCCCCTGGGCCACATTGCTGATCTTTATCTGGAGATAAGGGAGATCCAGGGAGCTGGGACACCTGAACTCGCTGCTCATGGCATCAGCTCCCCAGGGCTGGATTGCCAGCCCTGACAGGGCCCAGCCGTGCCCTCCCCAGCTCTGCGGCTTCTCTGCGCCACCCCGGACACAAAGGCGGCATCCAGAGGTGAGAAATGCCAACCCAGCCCCTTCCCAGAGCCACACCTGTGACCTGGGTAATCCTGGGAATATCAGAGTGCCACTCCTGGGAATATCAGTGCCAGCTCCTGGGAATATCAGAGTGCCAGCTCCTGGGAATATCAGAGTGCCACTCCTGGGAATAACACAGTGCCAGCTCCTGGGAATATCAGAGTGCCAATCCTGGGAATATCACAGTGCCAATCCTGGGAATATCAGAGTGCCACTCCTGGGAATATCACAGTGCCACTCCTGGGAATAACACAGTGCCAGCTCCTGGGAATATCACAGTGCCAATCCTGGGAATAACACAGTGCCAGCTCCTGGGAATATCAGTGCCAGCTCCTGGGAATAACACAGTGCCAGCTGCTGGGAATATCACAGTGCCAATCCTGGGAATATCACAGTGCCAGTCCTGGGAATACCAGTGCCAGTTCCCAGGAATATCAGAGTGCCAGCTCCTGGGAATATCAGTGCCAGTTCCCAGGAATATCAGAGTGCCAGCTCCTGGGAATATCAGTGCCAGTTCCCAGGAATACCAGAGTGCCACTCCTGGGAATATCAGTGCCATCTCCCAGGAATATCAGAGTGCCAGCTCCTGGGAATATCAGTGCCAGTTCCCAGGAATACCAGAGTGCCACTCCTGGGAATATCAGTGCCATCTCCTGGGAATACCAGAGTGCCACTCCTGGGAATATCAGTGCCATCTCCCAGGAATATCAGAGTATCAGCTCCTGGGAATATCAGTGCCAGTTCCCAGGAATTCCAGAGTGCCACTACTGGGAATATCAGAGTGCCAGTTCCCAGGAACATCACAGTGCCACTCCTGGGAATATCAGAGTGCCAACCCCAGGAATATGAGAATGCCACGTCCCAGGAATATCACAGTGCCACTCCTGGGAATATCACGGTGCCAGCTCCCAGGAACACCAGGCCCTTCCATCAGGGCTGGCACAACCCATGCGGGATCTGCTTGCAAATAAGCCCCGAGGCGTGGGTGGGTTTAGTCAGCACAAGAACACCCAGATCCCTGCTGGTTCCACAGAAATGCAGCTCCTCTCCCCGGCGGGAGCTCATCAGAATGCGAGCCACAGGAGATGCAGGCCCCGAATTAGCTCCACGAGGAGGCACTTCCAGGCTGGTTTCCAAACTGGAGTCGATGTTGTGCTTGCACTGAATTAAAACACCCCCAGTTCTGCACTTGCTGCAGGCTGCAGAGTGAAACCGTGAATGGAGGGAGGGCAGGGCTGCAGCCACGGGCTGCTCCAGAGGGTCCAAGTGGCCTTTGGGAAACACCTCCCTTTGCTTTTTCCATGCCCTTGCACATTCCTGGGGCAAAAAGGATATTTTTAGGTATATAAATTATTCTTTTCAACCAGAGGAGTAATTTTTTAGAGTGCTGGGTCCTGCTTGCAGTGACTGCAGAGCTCCAGCCCTGATTTGTTGTGCTGTTGGAATCACCTCTCTCAGCCCAGGCTCAACACAGTGGGGAAGTCCAGCTCCAAAAATAAATTTTCTAAGGGTTTCCCTGGGGTGGAACCACCTGAGGCCCCACAGGACAGCAGATTCCTGGAGCTCCTCCAAGGCTTTCCCCAGTGTTTGGGTTGGCAGCTTGGCCAAGGACTTGGAGCTCAGATGTTGGGGAAGTTCTCCCTGTCCCCCTTTAGGGCAAATTGGGGCTAAGAGACCCCGAAAACCCTCCAGAGTTACCCCAGCAGCCACATGTGATGGGCCCAGGAGCTCCGTGTGCATTTGGAGATGGGATCAAACGAAAATCCCAGTGTCACAGGCATCTTTTATGAGAAATCATTTCCTTGGGGTTTTTTCTTCCTGAGAAGCTGAGAGGCCTCAGGAACAAAATGTAAACAATGGTTATCTGCTGCTCTGGAATGCAACAGGTGCATCTGGGATTGGTCTCATGTGGTTGTTTCTAATTAATGGCCAATCACAGCCCAGCTGGCTCAGACAGAGAGTCAAGCCACAAACCTTTGTTATCATTCTTTCTTTTTCTATTCTTAGCAGCCTTCTGATGAAATCCTTCCTTCTATTCTTTTAGTACAGTTTTAATGTAATATATATCATAAAATAATAAATCAGCCTTCTGAAACATGGAGTCAGATCCTCGTCTCTTCCCTCGTCCAAGAACCCCTGTGAGCACGGGCACATCCCAGCACCGCCTGAGCTGATAAGAAAATAACTCTGAACCACTGAACCAGCTCGAGGAATTCCTGAGAACACAGAAAACTCCACCTGTGAGGGGCTGGCTGCAGCAAAGATGCTCAGCAAAGCAGAGAGGCACAGAGGGAGTGTTCCCCTCGTGTTTTTCGGGGTCAGGAGCTCGCAGCCAGGCTGGTTTGGGGAGCCTGGCTCCAATTCTAGGTCAAACACCTGCCTGCAACCCGTGGCAGAGCTCGTCACACTCGTCTGGAGGAGGAAGTGCTGCCTCCGCATCCCCTCCCAGGCAGCTGGAATTGCTCCCACACCCTCTGGCCTGGAGCTGCCACCCCGGCGCTTCCTCCTTCCAGCCCCAGATCCGTGCCAGGGACGCAGCTGGGGGGGCACAGCCAGGCCGAGCCCCCCAAAAATGGGAGGGAAGGGAGGATGGAGGGACAGGGATGGAGGGACAGGGATGGAGGGACAGGGTTGGCAGGACACCCAAACCATCCTTGTGAAAAACGCATGTGTTTTATGATTGGCTTTTCACAAATATTCAACTGGATATCATATGTGTTGTGTTAGAAAGTGATGCTGTGTTAATTCTCTTAAGTAGTGTGTTAAATACAGTTTTAGGTTATAAAAAATGTTAAAATAGAAACTGTGCTATGTAGGATACCTTTTTATTTTTAAAGACAGGACTCGCACTGAGACAGCAGCCACAGGACACCTGAATCTTTCAGAGAAAGAGAATTTATTGCTCCATTATCAGGAGAAATGAACTTCTTCCCACCTCAGAGGTGCTGTTAGGATTCAGAGGAAGAAGCTGACCCTGCCCAGACAGAATCCTGTGTTTGAATGGAATTCTTCCATCATGTATGAGGTGTATGAATATGCAACAGGCTGTTGTTTTTAAGGGTTAATCCTCTGTTAACGTGGGTCCTTTTTTGGGCTCTTGCTGCCCAGAAAAAGGTACCCAGACATCCATAACTCTTTGTCTCTATTGTCTCACATTGTCCTAATTCAAATTGTCCAAACCGTCATTACTCTAATTGTATCACTATTTTTATAACCATTTTATTACTATTAAACTTTTAAAATTTTAAAAACACGTGATTGGCGTTTTTCACAGCCCTGCTGTGGCAGATCCAGGCCTCTGGTACAATTTGCTAACCTGGTTCAGCGGAAGCTGTTGATTGTTTTCATTACTCACACTTTTATAGATCCTGCAGGTTGCTGAGTGCGCCATCCTTGCTCGGTGTTTTTGTCTTTTCTCTCCTTTTCTGCCTCTGTTTCTCAGTGTCTGGGGTTGCAGCCCAGGTGTTTTACAGTCCCCTGCTCTCTGGCTGGTGTGGTTTTGGTGTTTGGTTTCTCAGCTTCTCGGGTCTTATTTTAGCCCAGTGGATGCCTCGGCGACTCTGATGGATTTGACAGAGAGAAAATTCTGAGAAATTCGGAGAGAATTCTGCTGAGAACAGTTATGAGTGGTATGGCTGGTGCACGCTGAGGCCTGAGCTGTTCAGATGCAACATCCCATAATTTCTACAACGTCCCACAATTCCTGCAACAGCCCAAAATTGCTACAACATCCCACTATTGCTACAAGATTCCACAATTCCTGTAACATGCCTCAATTCCTACAAGATCCCCCAATCCCTACAAGATCCCACAATTCTTGCAAGATTCCCCAATTCCTACAACATCCCACAATCCCTACAACATCCCCCAACTGCTACAACATCCCTACAACATCCAATCCCTACAACATCCCCCAATTCCTACAACATCCCACAATCCCTACAACATCCCCCAATTCCTACAACATCCCCCAATCCCTACAACATCCCCAAATTCCTGCAGCATCCCACAATTCCTACAACATCCCCCAATTCCTACAACATCCCCCAATTCCTGCAGCATCCCACAACTGCTACAAGATCTCACAATCCCTAAAAATCTCATAATTCCTGCAAGATTCCACAACATCCCACAACTGCTACAAGATCCCACAAGATCCCACAATTCCTGCAACATCCCACAATTGCTATGAGATCCCACAACTCTTGCAAGATCCCACAATTCCTACAACATCCCACAATTCCTACAAGATCCCCCAATTCCTGCAAGATCCTATTATTCCTACAAGATCCCACAATTGCTACATCTCACAATTCCTGCAAGATCCCCCAATCCCTACAAGATCCCACAATTCCTGCAAAATCCCCCAGTTGCTACAAGGAATAGATCCCACTATTGCTACAACAAGATCCTACAACATCCCCCAATCCGTGCAAGATCCCACAATTCCTGCAGCATCCCACAATTCCTGCAAGATCCCACAAGACCCCACAATTGCTACATCCCACAATACCCCACAACATCACCCAATCCGTATAAGATCCCACAATTGCTACGAGATCCCACAATTCCTGCAAGATCCCACAAGACCCCACAACTGCTACAAGATCCCACAGATCCCTACAACATCCCCCAATCCCTACAAGATCCCACAACTGCCATGAGATTCCACAATTCCTACAAAATCCGACAATTGCTACAAGATCCCACAGTTCTTACAACACCCCACAATTCCTGCAAAATCCCACAAGATCCCTCAATCCCTCAATCCCTACAAGACTGAACAATTCCTCCAACATGTCACAATCCCTACAGGATCCCACAATCCCTACAAGATCCCACAATTCCTACAACATCCCCCAGTTGCCACCTCACCCCAGGGAGGGCAGCAGTGTCCCACCGAGGGACCCTGCAGGACCCCAAGGCCCTGCTGGGGACATTTGGGGACATTTGGGGACATTCGGGGACACCTGGGGGTGCTGCTGGGGCAGGGCAGCGTTCCCGGTTCCGGCTCCGGCCCTGCCAGGGCAGGAATGGGGGTGGCACATGGCAGAACTGGTTTGGCAAACAGCTCTGGCTGCCCGGGCACCCCGGGTGACTCAGCCTGGCACAGGGAGGGAGGGGATGCAGGGAATTGTCCCTGTCCCAAATCCCCAAATCCCCAAATCCTCACATCCCCAAATCCCCAAATCCCCACTGGCTCCGGCCCCAAAAACCCCACAGGTCCCCTAAAGACCCCACATATGACCCCTCAAAGACCCCACAGATCTCCCAAAGACCCCATAGATGTTCCCTCAAGGACCCCACAAAGCCCCCAAAAATCCCCCAAAGACCCCACAGATGATCCCCCAAAACCCCCACAGATGAGCCCCCAAAGACCCCATAGAACCCCCACAAAGATCCCCCAAAGACCCCATAGATGATCCCCTAAAGACCCCACAGAGCCCCTAAAGACCCTGTCGCCCTGTTTATTTATTTATTTTATTTATTATTTATTATTTATTTTATTTATTATTTTAAAGTTTTTCTAAGCCTTCTGATGTTGACATTCTTGTAACAAACTTTCTCACACACTTTCTGTAAATAACTGATTGTTTGGCATTATTTTATGGAGGAGGAGAAATTTGCTGTTCTGTTGGTTTGTCCAGTGTCACTGGAGAGGTGGCACTGTCACCCTCCAATCCAGGGTCACTTTTGGCAATCTATAAATGTTGGAGTCAGAAATTAAACCTCTTTCTTTTTTACTTTGGGGATTCCAGTGTCCACGTGGGTTTATTTCATGTCCTGAAGGAGCAAGACCCCACAGATCCCCCAAAAAGATGTCTCAAAAACCCCACAGAGCCCCCAAAGATCCCACAGAGCTCCCCAAAAAAAGATGATCCCAAAAACCCCACAGAGCCCCAAACCCCCAAAGATCCCAAAGACCTCACAGATCCCCCCAAAATCCCCCAACGACCCCACAAATGATCCCCCAAAGACCCCACAGAGCCCCCAAAGACCCACAGATGATCCTCCAAAGACCCCACAAATCCCCCAAAGACCCCACAAATCCCCAAAAAATCTCCCAAAAACCCCACAGGTGTTCCCCAAAACCCCACAAGATCAACCCCACAGATCCCCCAAAGACCCCCAGATCCCCCAAAGACCCACAGATGATCCTCCAAAGACCCCACAAATCCCCCAAAGACCCCACAAATCCCCCAAAAAGATCTCCCAAAAACCCCACAGGTGTTCCCCCAAAAGACCCCACAGATGATCCCACAAAGACCCCACAGATCCCCCAGAGCCCAGCCTGGCTCTCCCCACCTCCCTGCAGGGCTCAGGGTTCTCTCCAGGAATGCTGCACAGCAGGAATATCCCAATGGATACTCCAGAGTTGCTTATCCCAAATCCCGGGGGATTTTAGCCGCTGGATTTATGGGAAAAGGGAAATTTTTTCCCCAAAAAAATCTGTGGGAAAAATTTGTCCCTCGTTCCTTCCCCAGCTCTGCCCCACGAGCCTGGGCAGGGCCCGGCAGCTCTGGCTTCTATTTGCCCAAAGGGTTGTGCCAATATTGATTCAGGGCTCTGGGATCCCTGCAGAGGACACCAGGGACATTTTCCCTGCCAAGCTCCTTTGTGTGGCATTCACATTCTCTGTAAAAATCCCTTTGCCCAACGTTTTTCTCCTGGGAAGCTGAGAAGCCTCAGAGAAAAAGGAAAACAATTTTATCTCATTTGCTTCTCCTGTGTTTGGCTGCTTTGGAACGTGGTTGGAGATTGTTTACCCACAGGTGATTGTTTGATTGGATTAATGAGAATTGTTTTGACTTTTTGGCCAATCAGGGCCAGGCTGTGTCAGACTCTGGGAGGAGTCACGAGTTCTCATTATTATCTTTTCATTATTTCATTATTATGTTTTAGCCTTCTGTAAGTATCCTTTCTGTATTCTTTAGTATAGTTTTAGTATAGCATAATGTAATATAATATAATATAATATAATGTAATGTAATGTAATGTAATGTAATGTAATGTAATGTAATATTATAATATAATATAATGTAATATAATATAATATAGTGTAATATATAATGTAATGTAAATAATGTAATATATAATAATATAATATAATATAATATAAATAATATAATATAATATAATATAATAATATAATATAATATAATAATAATAATGTAATAATGTAAATAATGTAATAAATAATATAATATATAATATAATATAATATAATATAATATAATATAATATAATATAATATAATATAATATAATATAATATAATATAATATAATATAATATAATATAATATAATATAATATAATATAATATAATATAATATAATATAATATAATAATAAATTAGCCTTCTGAGAACATGGAGTCAGATCCACCATTCCGCCCTGCCAAAAACATTTTCCTAATATCCCACCTGTAACCTTCACATTCTCTGGAAAAATCCCTTTGCCAGGATTTTTCTCCTGGGAAGCTCAGAGAAAAATGAAAACAATTTTTATCTCATTTGCTTCTCCTGTGTTTGGCTGCTCTGGAACGTGGTTGGAGATTGTTTACCCACAGGTGATTGTTTGATTGGTTTAATGAGAATTGTTTTGACTTTTAGGCCAATCGGGGCCAGGCTGTGTCAAGACTGGAGTCACGAGTTTTCATTATTATCTTTTCATGATTTCATTATTATATTTTCATTATTTCATTATTATGTTTTAGCCTTCTGTAAGTCTTCTTTCTGTATTCTTTAGTATAGTTTATTTTAGCATTCTCTAATATAATACTATAAAATAATAAATTATCCTTCTGATAGTTTAGCATTCTCTAATATAATATTATAAAATAATAAATTATCCTTCTGATAGTTTAGCATTCTCTAATATAATATTATAAAATAATAAACGATCCTTCTGAGAACATGGAGTCGGGTCCATCATTCCTGCCATGAGGATCCCTGTCAATAGAATATTTTTGTGCTCAGAATTCCAGCAGGGCGAGGAGCTGGACCTGCAGGAAAAGCTGATTTCCCTGGAGCAGCTCACCCTTCCCAGGACCTGCACTCCTGGCACTTCCCCCCTTCCTTCAACCCTAAAAAACCCCAGATCCTTCTCCTATAAAAAAAAAAAAAGATGAAAAATCCCATCCAAAAGATATCCCATCCAAACCCATCCCATATTCCATAAATTTTACTTTGGAGAATTCACAATCCAACAGGTCAGATGAAAAAACCCAACTAAAACATTGGAAAAACTTGGGAAAATGCTCTTTAATTCCTTTTTTTTTAATGTGTAAGAAGAGAAAAAAGAAGCACAAAATAATCTAAAAAAAATAGAAATATTATAAATAGAAAAAAAGAAATATATATAAATATATAAAATAAAAATAAAATAAAAATTGAAACATAAATATATTTATATAAATATATAAATATATCTATATATACATATATACACATATACATATATACATATATACATATATACATATATACATATATACATATATACATATATACATATATAAATTATATAAATAGAAAAAAATAAATATGAATATTTTTCATCTGAAAAAGAAAAATCTAAATATTTTTCTATTCTATTTCTACTTTTCTGAAATAGAAAATTTGAAATATTCTTATAAAATATAGCCAAGAGACTGACAGATGGACAAAATCCTTTATTATTATTATTATTTTTTTGTACCTTTCCATTTATTCCAGAAAAACTTTCTCTCTATATATATATTTATATTAAAAAATCATTACTTCTTTCGGAGTAAATCCTTAAAATCATTTATTTTAAAACGAGTCTTTTATTTGTACAGCACTAGTTAAATACATTTATTCTCAGTTTTCTGCCGAAGAATCACCCCAGAGAAATTCACAGTTTGGGATCCATCCTGGCCCCTTCCACCAATTTCTCCTGCTGGAGGATGAGCTGAGGATGGAGGAAGGCAATGAAGAAATGTGGAATTTTTATTGTTTGTGCTCAGACATGGCTCCAAAAATCCAATTTTGGAGGGACATCCAAAATCCAAATCCAATTTTGCGCCATTTGAGTGTCCAGATGTGCAGCACAGCTGGAGACCCGGCAGAAAAACCCAAACAGAACATTGGAAAACCTTGGGAAAATGCTCCTTAATTCCATTTTTTTTCATCTTTTGTGTAAGGAAGAAGGAAAAAAAATGCATTTCTTTTGCCCTGAATCTCCAAAACCCAAAGGAATTTTGTTGTTTGAATTCTCCACACGGATGGGTTGGATCCATGTGGGATTGGAGGGGTGGGAGGAACAGCTCTGCCTCCCAGTCTTGTTGTTGTTGTTTTTTCCCAAACCCTGATTTAATTCTATTCCTTCACCCATTCCATCAGCTGGCCAGACAAAAGAATACCAGGAATACAAATTTCCTGAGGGCACAACCAAAAATCCTCTTTTCTGGTAATAAAAAAAGGGAAAAAAATTCCAAGAAAAAAACCAGTGCAAGACAAAGCAACGATTTCCTTTTGCCTGCCCCTGCTCCTGGACGTGGTGGATGGGAGAATCCATGAAATGAGGGGGCAAAAAATGCTGGAAAACCACAGAAATTCCCAACATTTTCAAGAAAATTCCAATTGGTGCTCCAAAACCTGGGAAATCCTGCCCAGGGATGGGCAGGAATGGGGTTTTTTTTAATGGATGGGGCATCCAGGGGGTTTCTCTTCCCCCTAAACTCAGCCTAAAAGGGCTGGAATTTTATGCCAGGGTTGGAAAAGAAGGATTTAATTCCAGGATTTAATCCCTGCTCTGTTTTTATTTCCAGCTGTGGAGATCAGAGAGTGGCACCAAATATTTACACTCCCAGGTGGGAATCAAATATCCGTGGGATAAATGGGATTATCTGGAATTGGGGCTGCTGGGAGCTGATCAGTAACAGGGGAATTGGAACCCTCTGGAATTCTGTAAAGTTGAGGGGTTCCAGGTGTGATTCCAGAGGGGAAAAATCCCAAAAAAATCTGGAAAAAATTCCTTGGAAAAGCTGGGATTCTAAAGAAAGGGAAAAAGTTTAGGAGGGAAGAAATTCCCGTTTTTCCCAGGTTTTGGGCATTGGCAAATGTTGGGAATTCTCTCACGAGGTGGAAACCCTAACCCAAACCCCCCAACCTGATTTATAGGGAAAAAGGGAAAGGCTGTGCAAGGATAAACAGGATCCAGCAGGGCTTTTCCTAATCCTGGGAATGTTGTCCTGGTTCCATGGGATTCTCCCAGGAGTTTGCCTTGATCTTCAGCAGGAATTTTGGATCTGAATTTCTCCCCCTGGGGATGTGGCGTGGCTCAGCTGGGCACTCAGTGCCCCTGGAAATTCACTCCCATTCCCAGAGTTGGAAAACCTTGGGAAATTCGCTTTAGTTCCATTTTTTCCCCCGCATCTTTTGCGTAAGGAAGAAGGGAAAAAATGCACTTATTTTGTCCTGAATCTCCAAAATCCAAAGGAATTCTTGTTGTTTGAATTGTGGGAATGGGAAAACAGAGCAGGAAAAGTGAGCAGAGATGTTTAGGGGGGGTTCCTGCCCTGCTCCAGGCTCTGCTCCTCCGGGAAGAGCAGAATTCCTGAAGGAGCCGTGTCCTTGTCCTTGTCCTGCCTGCTGAGTGCCAGGTCCTGGCAGGAGCCCTGGGAAGGGCAGCTCCTGGTGCCAAGGAAGGAAATTCCTTTGTGGGAGGAAAGGTGGCACTGGGAGAGCTGCAGGAGGGAGCCAGGAGGGACGAGGAAAAAATGGAACCAGGAAAAAAAGGGAATCAGGAGGGACCAGGAAAAGAGGGGACCGGGAAGGATCAGGAAAAAAGGGAACCAGGAAAGACCTGGAAAAAATGGAACCAGGAAAAGAAGGGAATCAGAAGGGATCAGGAAAAGAGGGGCCCAGGAAGGATCAGGAAAAAAGGGAACCAGGAAAAGAGGAAATCAGGAGAGACCAGGAAAAATGGAACCAGGAAAGACCAGGAAAAGAAGGAGTCAGGATGGACCAGGAAAAGAGGGAACCAGGAGAGACCAGGAAAAGGGAATCAGGAGGGACAAGGAAAAGAGGGAACCAGGAGAAACCAGGAAAAGAAGGAACCAGAAGGGACCAGGAAAAGAGGGGACCAGAAGAGATCAGGAAAAAAAGGGATAAAGGGATTCAGAATGGACCAGGAAAACAGGGAACAAAGAGAGACCAGGAAAAGAAGGAACCAGAAAGGACCAGGAAAAAAGGGAACCAGGAAAAGAGGGAATCAGGAGGGACCAGGAAAAGAAGGAATTGGGAAAAGAGGGAACCAGGAGAGATCAGGAAAAGAGGGAACCAGGAAAAGAGGGAATCAGGAGGGAACCAGGAAAAGAAAGAACCAGGAGAGACCAGGAAAAAAGGGAACCAGGAAAAGAGGGAACCAGAAAAAGAGGGAATCAGGAGGGACCAGGAAAAGAAAGAATCAGGATGGACTAGGAAAAGAGGGAACCAGGAAGGACCAGGAAAAACAGAATCAGGAGGAACCAGGAAAAGAGGGAACCAGGAAAAAGGGGAATCAAGAGAGACCAGGAAAAGAAGGAACCAGGAGACACCTGGAAAAATGGAACCAGGAGGGACCAGGGAAAAAGGGATTCAGGAGGGACCAGGAAAAGAAGGAACCAGGAGAGACCTGGAAAAAATGGGGAATCAGGAAAGAGTGAACCAGGAAAAAGAAGGAACCAGGAAGGACCAGGAAAAAAATGAGGGGAACCAGGAAAAAAGAAGGGCAGGGACCAGAAAAAGGGAAACCAAGAGAAAAAATGGAACCAGGAGAACCCAGAAAAAGGGGGAACCAGGAGGGACCAGGAAAAGAGGGAACCAGGAGGGATCAGGAAAACACGGCCCCAAATGTGTCACTGGGGGCTGGGGGCTGCTTCTGCCTTTCCCCATGCCCTGGAATCAATTACGGAACAATTCAGGCTGGAAATCCCGGGAAGGGACCGGAGCAGGGCTGGGCAAACCTCAAACAATGCAGAGTCCGGAGACTCGGCTGGGGCAGGGCTCGGGTGGCACTGGGGGCTCCCGGGGAGCTCTGGGCACTGCCAGCCCCGGGGAGCTCCGGGCATTGGCAGCTGCAGTGAGCTCCAGGCATTGCCAGCCTCAGTGAGCTCCGGGCTCTGCCAGCCCCGGGGAGCTCCAGGCACTGCCAGCCCCAGGCATTGGCAGCCCCGGGGAGCTCCGGGCCCGCTCGTTTCCCTCCCATGGAGCATTTCCCAAGGGGTCCTGGAGGAATCGCTCCCTGCTCCAGGAGGGAACAGCCCCACTGAGAACTGGAGGTGGAACAAAGTGCCAGACCTGGTCCCAGGTGCCAGTCCCGGTCCCAGGTGCCAGTCCCAGTCCCAGATGCCAATCCCAGTCCCAGGTGCCAATCCCAGTCTCAGGTGCCAGTCCCAGCTCCAGGTGCCAGTTCCGGGTGCCAGTCTTGGGTGCCAATCCCGGTCCCAGGTGCCAGTCCTGGTCCCACTTTGGGAGCAGGCACATCCCAGTTTGGGCTCGGGACATCCCAGTTTGGGAGCAGGGACTGGGAGAGGCTGGGAGCAGCAGGAACATCCCAGTTTGGGGACAGGGACATCCCAGTTTGGGAGCAGGCACATCCCAGTTTGGGAGCAGGGACTGGGAGGGGCTGGGGGCACCAGGGACCATTCTGGCTGCTCCTCCCTCAGCTGGATTTGGGTACCAAAACAGGGTGGGGAAAGGGGGTTCTGTTCATTCTGAGCACTCCAAACCCCACAAATCCCCATCCTGAGCCCCCAAACCCCACAAATCCTCATCCTGAGCCCCCAAACCCCACAAATCCCCATCCTGAGCCCCCAAACCCCACAAATCCTCATCCTGAGCCCTCAAACCCCACAAATCCCCACTCTGAGAACCCAAACCCCACAAACTCCCACTTTGAGCCCTCAAACCCCACAAATCCCCACTCTGAGCCCCCAAACCTCCCAAACCCCCCAAATCCCCACTCTGAGCCCCCAAACCCCACAAATCCCCATCCCAAAGCCCTCCCAGGGCAGGGCAGGGGTTGGCAGCTCCTCCCTGGGGCTGCTCTCAGTGGGGATACCCCCAAACAAAGGGGGCACACGGCCCCAGGTCCGTGCAGGGGGGGTTTGGGCGCTGCTCCCGGGGGTTTGGGCGCTGCTGGAGCTGGGAATTGTGCCCAGGGTCGGGTGGGAGCCGCTCCTTTCCCAGCGCTTCCGTCTCCACGGCGACCGGGGCCGCGCCAAATCCCGGTTTAAAAGATGCTCTGCCTCCTGTTCTTGCCGCGGGCTGCGGAGGGGACACAGACAGAGGGGTCAGCCGGGCCCCAGGTGTGCCCAGGTGTGCCCAGGTGTGCCCAGCTATGCCCCAGGTGTGCCCAGGTATGCCCCAGGTGTGCCCCAGGTGTGCCCAGGTGTGCCCAGGTATGCCCCAGGTGTGCCCAGGTATGCCCCAGGTGTGTCCCAGCTGTGCCCAGGTGTGCCCCAGGTGCTCCCAGTGCCAGGCCAGGCCATGCCCAGCAGTCCTAACGTGGTCTCCCTCAAAAAACAGGGGGTGCAGGGCAGCTTGTCTGAGCCAAGGTGCATTGCCAGCAACTCCTGCCTGGGCCCCCAAACCCCACAAGTCCCCACCCTGAGCCCCCCAAACCCCCCAAATCCCCACCCTGAGCCCCCAAACCCCACAAATCCCCATCCTGAGCCCTCAAACCCCACAAATCCCCACCCTGAGCCCCCAAATCCCCCCAAATCCCCAACCTGAGCCCCCCAAACCCCACTCTGAGCCTCCCAAACTCCACAAATCCCACTAAGAGCCCTCAAACACTACAAATCCAACCCTGAGCCTCCAAACCCCACAAATCCCCACTCAGAGCCTCCCAAATCCCCCAAATCCCCACCCTGAGCCCCCAAATCTCCACTCTGAACCTCCAAACCCCACAAATCCTCACTCTGGGGAGGGGATTCCAAGCCTGGGGCATTGCCCGCTGTGCCCCAGGATGCCTAGATGTGCCACCAGAGGCGGTTGGTGCATGGATGAGGTGCCAGGGAGCAGGGTTGGGTGGTTTTGGATGGATGAGGTGCCAGGGAGCGGGGTTGGGTGGTTTTGGATGGATGAGGTGCCAGGGAGCGGGGTTGGGTGGTTTTGGATGGATGAGGTGCCAAGGAGCAGGGTTGGGTGGTTGGTGCATGGATGAGGTGCCAAGGAGCGGGGTTGGGTGGTTTTGGATGGATGAGGTGCCAGGGAGCGGGGTTGGGTGGTTGGTGCATGGATGAGGTGCCAGGGAGCAGGGTTGGGTGGTTGGTGCATGGATGAGGTGCCAGGGAGCGGAGTTGGGTGGTTGGTGCATGGATGAGGTGCCAAGGAGTGGGGTTGGGTGGTTTTGGATGGATGAGGTGCCAGGGAGCGGGGTTGGGTGGTTGGTGCATGGATGAGGTGCCAGGGAGCAGGGCTGGGTGATTTTGGACGGATGAGGTGCCAGGGAGCGGGGTTGGGTGGTTTTGGATGGATGAGGTGCCAGGGAGCGGGGTTGGGTGATTTGTGCATGGATGAGGTGCCAAGGAGCGGGGTTGGGTGGTTTTGGATGGATGAGGTGCCCAGCAGTGGGGTTGGGTGGTTGGTGCATGGATGAGGTGCCAAGGAGCGGGGTTGGGTGGTTGGTGCATGGATGAGGTGCCCAGCAGTGGGGTTGGGTGGTTGGTGCATGGATGAGGTGCCAGGGAGCAGGGTTGGGTGGTTGGTGCATGGATGAGGTGCCAAGGAGCGGGGTTGGGTGGTTGGTGCATGGATGAGGTGCCAGGGAGCGGGGCTGGGTGGTTTTGGATGGATGAGGTGCCAAGGAGCGGGGCTGGGTGGTTGGTGCATGGATGAGGTGCCAAGGAACGGGGTTGGGTGGTTTTGGATGGATGAGGTGCCAGGGAGCGGGGTTGGGTGGTTGGTGCATGGATGAGGTGCCAGGGAGCGGGGTTGGGTGGTTTTGGATGGATGAGGTGCCAGGGAGCAGGGTTGGGTGGTTGGTGCATGGATGAGGTGCCAGGAGCAGGGTTGGGTGGTTTTGGATGGATGGATGCCAAGGAGGCGGGGTTGGGTGGTTTTGGATGGATGAGGTGCCAGGGGCGGGGGTGGTTTTGGATGGATGAGGTGCCAGGGGAGCAGGGTTGGGTGGTTTTGGATGGATGAGGTGCCAGGGAGCGGGGTTGGGTGGTTTTGGATGGATGAGGTGCCAGGGAGCGGGGTTGGGTGGTTTGCATGGATGGATGCCAGGGAGCGGGGTTGGGTGGTTTTGGATGGATGAGGTGCCAGGGAGCGGGGTTGGGTGGTTTTGGATGGATGAGGTGCCAGGGTTGGGTGGTTTTGGATGGATGAGGTGCCAAGGAGCGGGGTTGGTTTTGGATGGATGAGGTGCCAGGGAGCGGGGCTGGGTTTTTGCTGCCCACCCTGGCAGCCCCTGGGGGAGGTGCCAGCCCTGCCCAGCCCTGCCCAGCCCCACCTGAGTGCGGGAAGGCCGAGCCGCGGTGCCCGGGGTCCTTCTGGAGCTGGATCTCCTTCAGGGAGAAGATGGAGGCGGCTGGGCAGAGGGGGCACAGACACAGGGCTCAGTGAGTGCTGCCCCAGGGTGGCACCGCCACGAGATCTGCTGCCAGCCCCCCAGCCCATCCCACCATAATAATAATAATAATAATAATAATAATAATAATAATAATAATAATAATAATAATAATAATAATAATAATAATAATAATAATAATAATAATAATAATAATAATAATAATAATAATAATAATAATAAACTAACAATAACATTAATAACAATAATAAGCATAAGTATAATAAGTATAGTATAATAATAAGTATAGTAATAACTATTATTAATCATAATTTTAAAATGTTTTTTTATTAGTAGTAGTGTTTATGGTTATAATTATTATATTAGTAGTAGTAGTGGTGTTTATTATTATTATTATTTATTATTAGTAGTAATAGTAGTATTTATGGTTATTAGTATTATAATATTTTTTATTACTATTAGTAGTAGTAGTAGCATTTATGGCTATTATTATTATTAGTAGTAGTAGTCATTATTTATTATTAGTAGTAGCTATCATTGTTAATATTATTATTTTTTATTTATTTTATTATTAGTAGTAGCATTTATTGTTATTATTATTATAATTATAATATTATTAGTAGTTGTGTTTATTACTGTTATTATTTATTATTGGTAGTAGTAGTAATATTATTAGCAGTAATATTAGCATTATTAGCATTATAATTAGTAGTATTATTAGCATTATTAGTATTTATGGTTCTTATTATAATTTTTTTAAATTATAATTATTAGTAGTCGCTACTACTACTACTACTACTATTATTATTATTATTATTATTATTATTATTATTATTATTATTATTATTATTATTATTATTATTATTATTATTATTATTCCTCCTCCTTGCTCCCACAGCCATCAGTCCCCTGCTCCACCCTGCTGCAGAGGTGCCCCTGATGGTGCAGGGAGGTGCCTGCAGCCCCTTTTTGACCCTTTTTTACCCCATTTTTGGGGTCAGCAGCACCCAGCACTCACTGTCAGGCAGGAGGTGCCTGTTTTACCCGTTTTACCCCTGTTTTACCCCATTTTTACCCCATTTTTGGGGGCACTCACTGTCAGGCAGGAGGTGCCTGTTTTACCCCATTTTTACCCCATTTTTTGGGGCACTCACTGTCAGGCAGGAAGTGCCTGTTTTACCCGTTTTACCCCTGTTTTACCCCATTTTTGGGGCACTCACTGTCAGGCAGGAAGTGCCTGTTTTACCCGTTTTACCCCATTTTTACCCCATTTTTGGGGGGCACTCACTGTCAGGCAGGAGGTGCCTGTTTTACCCCATTTTTACCCCATTTTTGGGGGCACTCACTGTCAGGCAGGAGATGCCTGTTTTACCCGTTTTACCCCATTTTTACCCCATTTTTGGGGGGTACTCACTGTCAGGCAGGAGGTGCCTGAGGGCCCCGTTTTACCCCATTTTGGGGGCACTCACTGTCAGGCAGGAGGTGCCTGTTTTACCCATTTTACCCCATTTTTACCCCATTTTTGGGGGCACTCACTGTCAGGCAGGAGGTGCCTGTTTTACCCGTTTTACCCCATTTTTACCCCATTTTTGGGGGGCACTCACTGTCAGGCAGGAAGTGCCTGTTTTACCCGTTTTACCCTTGTTTTACCCCATTTTTGGGGGCACTCACTGTCAGGCATGAGGTGCCTGTTTCACCCGCTTTTGCCCCATTTTACCCCATTTTGGGGGTACCACTGTCAGGCAGGAGGTGCCTGAGGGCCCTGTTTTACCCCATTTTTGGGGACTCACTGTCAGGCAGGAGGTGCCTGTTTTAGATTTTTACCCCATTTTTGGGGGCACTCACTGTCAGGCAGGAGGTGCCTGTTTTACCTGTTTTTCTGCATCATTTTACCCCCATTTTTGGGCACACTCACTGTCAGGCAGGAGGTGCCTGTTTTACCTGTTTTACCTGTGTGTTTTACCCCATTTTTTGGGGCACTCACTGTCAGGCAGGAGGTGCCTGTTTTACCCGTTTTACCCCATTTTTACCCCATTTTTGGGGGGCACTCACTGTCAGGCAGGAGGTGCCTGTTTTACCCGTTTTACCCCATTTTTACCCCATTTTTGGGGGCACTCACTGTCAGGCAGGAGGTGCCTGCACTTTTTTACCCCATTTGGGCCCATTTTTGGGGGCACTCACTGTCAGGCAGGAGGTGGTTTTACCCTGTTTTACCCCATTTTTGGGGCACTCACTGTCAGGCAGGAGGTGCCTGTTTTACCCGTTTTACCCCTGTTTTACCCCATTTTTACCCCATTTTTGGGGGCACTCACTGTCAGGCAGGAGGTGCCTGTTTTACCCGTGTTTTACCCCATTTTTGGGGGCACTCACTGTCAGGCAGGAGGTGCCTGCAGCCCCGTTTTACCCCATTTTTACCCCATTTTTGGGGGCACTCACTGTCAGGCAGGAGGTGCCTGTTTTACCCCCGTTTTACCCCTGTTTTACCCCATTTTTGGGGGGCACTCACTGTCAGGCAGGAGGCACCTGTTTTACCCCATTTTTGGGGGGCACTCACTGTCAGGCAGGAGGTGCCTGTTTTACCCGTTTTACCCCATTTTTACCCCATTTTCCCTCACTGTCAGGCAGGAGGTGCCTGTTTTACCCGTTTTCCCTGTTTTACCCCATTTTCCCACTCACTGTCAGGCAGGAGGTGCCTGTTTTTGTTTTACCCCATTTTACCCCAAACACTCACTGTCAGGCAGGAGGTGCCTGTTTTACCCGTTTTACCCCAAACATTTTTGGGGGCACTCACTGTCAGGCAGGAGGTGCCTGTTTTACCCCATTTTTGGGGCACTCACTGTCAGGCAGGAGGTGCCTGTTTTACCCCATTTTTACCCCATTTTTACCCCATTTTTGGGGGCACTCACTGTCAGGCAGGAGGTGCCTGTTTTACCTGTTTTACCCCATTTTTACCCCATTTTTGGGGCACTCACTGTCAGGCAGGAGGTGCACCCGCTCCCCCAGGCTCCTGAAGTAGGGGTGCTGCAGGGCTGCCTCGGCTGAGATCCGGCCCTTGGCTCTGTACTGCACAACGCCCCAGAGAAGACAGAAACACTCAGTTAGATCACATCTGGGCATCTTTCTGCATTCACCTCACACACCTGGGCACCTTTCTGCATCTACACCACAGATCTGGGCACCCTGAACATTTACACCACACATCTGGGCACCTTTCTGCATCTGCATCACACATCTGGGCACCTCTGCACATTTACACCGTGGATCTGGGCACTCCTGCACATTTATATCACACATCTGGGCACTTTTCTACTTTTACACCACACTTCTGGGCACCTCTCTACACCCACACCACACATCTGGGCACCTCTGCACATTTATACCACACATCTGGGCACCTCTGCACACTTCCACCACACATTTATACACCTACATTTATACACCTGTCCACATTTATACACATTTTACACCTCTCTACATTTCCGCCACACATCTGGGAACCCCTGCCCATCCCAGCAGTGTCACCCACCTGCCCCCATAGCACTGCTCTGCTCCAGGTGTCCCTTCCCTTCCCTTCCCTTCCCTTCCCTTCCCTTCCCTTCCCTTCCCTTCCCTTCCCTTCCCTTCCCTTCCCCTTCCTTCCTTCCCTTCCTTCCCTTCCCTTCCCCTTCCCTGCCCTTCCTTCCCTTCCCTTCCCTTCCTTCCTGTCCTTCCTTCCCTTCCCTTCCTTCCCCCCTTCCCCCTTCCTTCCCAAACCTTTTCCTTCCCTCCCCAGCACCCACCAGCAGCAGATTTGTCAGCAGGTCGACGCCTTCCGAGTCCAGCCTGGGAGAGAGGGGAAACAAAACCAAAACTGCCCCAGGGCTGCACCCAGGAGGCTGCAAGGACCACAGGGAGGGACACGAGTGGCACTGCAGCCTCGAAACGAGCCTGGGCTGCCCAGGCTGCCCTTTTTTACCCCTCAAACCCCCCGGTCTTTCTCTGTGCCTGCCCCTGGGGTACCTGGGGGCGTGATTGATCAGGGGCTGGGCTCGGTACTGGCTGAAGTTGTAAGCCTTTGAACTCCTCGTTGGACGTTATCCCAGGCCAGGTGTCCTCTGTGGGGGTTCCTGTGGGGGCACAGGGAACCCGCCATGGTCTGGGTGTGATGGGAACTCCAGGAGTGTGGGGGCTGTCCCTGAGAGAGGGCACTCATGTGCCCAGGGGGTGGCAGTGCCAGCAGGGAGCCGCTCATCCTTACAGCCGTGCCAGCCTGGAGGGGGCTGCAGGCAGCTTCTGTCCGTGCCAGCTGCCCCCAGCTCACCCCTGCCCACCTCTGCCCGTTTCATCCCACCCCTTTTCATTCCTGCCCACCCCATCCCATCCTCCTTCATTCCTGCAACCCCAGTCCACCCCATCCCACCCCTCTTCCCGCCTCATCCCACCCCATCCCATTCCACCCCATCCCTGTTCATTCCCGTCCGCTCCATCCCATCCTCGTTCATTCCTCCCCCTCCACCCCACCCGTTTTCATTCCTGCTCATCTCATCCCACCCCATCCCACTCTACCCCATCCCTGTTCTCTCCTTCCCACCCCACTCCTTTTCCCTCCTTCCTACCGCATCCCACTTCATCCCTGCTCATTCCTCTCCACTCCATCCTATCCCTGTTCCCTTCTTCCTGGCCCATCCCTGTTCATTCCTGCCAATCCCATCCCTGTTCCCTCCATCCCATCCCACTTCATGGATCCCATCCCATCCCATCCTATCCCATTATCCCATCCCATTATCCCACCCCACCCCGCCCCGTTCCACTCCCGGTGCGGTTTCCGTTCCTGCTCCCATTCCTGCTCCCGGTATGGTTCCCATTCACATTCCCGCTCCCATTCCCGGTGCTGTTCCCGCTCCCGCTCCCGTTCCCATTCCCATTCCCGTTCCCATTGCGATTCCTGTTCCCATTCCCGCTCCCATTCCCACTCCCATTCCCGTTGCCGTTCCCGCTCCCGTTCCCGTTCCCATTCCCGTTCCCGATCCCCAGGCAGGCAGTGCCCCCTCGCGGGGAGCGGGCTCAGCGCACAGTGCCCGTTCCCAATCCCGTTCCCATTCCCGTTCCAGCTCCCGTTCCCATTCCCGTTCCCGTTCCCGTTCCCCGGGCAGGCAGTGCCCCCGCGCGGGGAGCGGGCTCAGCGCACGGCGCTCACCCAGCAGGCGGAAGATGAGGTGCAGCTCCTCCTTCACCGTGGAGCCGGGGAACATCGGCCGGCCCGTCACCATCTCGTAGTGGATGCAGCCGACCCCCCTGGAGGGCAGGGGACACCCGGGGTCACGGGGACAAACCCCGGGGTCAGCGGGGACAAACCCCGGGGTCAGCGGGGACAAACCGGAAGATGGGTGCGGGGACAAACCCCTGTGGTGGAGCGGGGAACATCGGGGAGGTGGACACCATCTCCAGTGGGTGGAGATGACCCCCTGGGAGGGGAGTCCCAGGGGATGGGGAAACTACTCTGGGGACATGGGGACACGGGGACACGGGGACATGGGGACAGGGAAATCTGTGCTGGGAGAGCCCTGGTGACGTGGGGACACGGAAATCTGCTCTGGGGACAGGGAAATCTGCACTGGGAGAGCCCTGGGGACATGGGGACAGGGAAATCTACAGAGGGAGAGCCCTGAGGACACGGGGACAGGGAAATCTGCTCTGGGAGAGCCCTGGGGACAGGGAAATCTGCTCTGGGGACAGGGAAAACTGCACTGGAAGAACACGGGGACATGGGGACAGGGAGATTGCACTGGGAGAGCTCTGGGGACGTGGGGACAAGGAAATCTGCTCTGGGAGAGCTCTGGGGACAGGGAAATCTGCACTGGGGACAGGGAAATGTGCACTGGGAGAGCCCCAAGGACAGGGAGAGAGGCGACCGTGGACAGGGAGAGCCCCAGGGGAAAGGGAAATCCACACTGGGAGAGCCCTGGAGACAGGGAAATCTACACTGGGAGAGCCCTGGAGACAGGGAAATCTACACTGGGAGAGCCCTGGAGACAGGGAAATCTACACTGGGAGACCCCCAGGGACAGGGAAAGCTGCACTGGGAGAGCCCCAAACCCTCTGGTGTAAAAAGCCTCAAGGGACAGGGTAAAACTGTTCTGGGAGAGCCCTGGGGACAGTGACAACAGCCCTGGGAGAGCCCCCCCACCCTGTGCTGTGCCCAACACGGTGAGGATGAGGATGGAAAGGCCCGACCCCTCCTGGAGGGCAGCTCGGTGCCTCACCACATGTCGATGGGCGTGGAGTACTCGGTGGAGCCCAGCAGGACATCGGGGGGCCGGTACCAGAGCGTCACCACCTCGTTGGAATAGGTTTTCGTGGGGACAGACTTGGCCCTGGCCAGTCCTGAGGGCGGCAGGGACACACATCAAGGAGCTGCCCCCCCCCTTCTTTGTTTCCCCACTCCTGCATCGTCCCTGGAGGGCTTCACCTACCAAAATCAGCCAGCTTGAGCTCCCCCCGCTCGTTGATGAGCAGGTTCTGGGGTTTGAGGTCTCGGTGCAGGATTTTCCTGCCGTGGCAATAGGCCAGGCCACGGAGCAGCTGGAACATGAAGATCTGCAGGGAGGAGGAGAATTGTCACAGAGGTGTTTTCTGAAAAATCCTTTCGCTAGGATCTTTTCTGCTGAGAAGCTGAGAGGCCTCAGAAAGGAAACGTGAACAATGGTTATCTGCTGCTGGGGAATGCAACAGTTGCACCTTTGATTGGTCTCATGTGATTATTTTTTAATTCATGACCAATCACAGGTCCAGCTGTGTTGGGACTCTGAGCAGTCACAAGATTTTATTATCATTCCTTCCTTTTCCAGCCTTCTGATGTCTCCTTTCCCTTTTCTTTAGTATAGTTTTAATGTATTATTTTCATATAATATAATGTAATATAATATAATGTAATATAATGTAATATAATGTAATGTAATATAATATAATGTAATGTAATATAATGTAATGTAATATAATGTAATGTAATATAATGTAATGTAATATAATATAATGTGATGCAATATAACGTAATGCAATATAACGTAATGTAATATATGATATGATATGATATGATATGATATAATATAATATATATCATAAAATAATGAATCAGCCTTCTGAAACACGGAGTCAAGATTCTCATCTCTTCCCTCGTCCTGGGGACCCACAAACACCACCACAGAGGAGAAGGAGGAGGAGGAGGAGGAAGGGTGCATTTAGGACTAAAACTCAATCTGCCTTGAGGAATTTGGATGTTGTGGGCAGGAAGGACCCCTTGGAAATGTGCCCTGGGAAAGTGTCACGGAATGGGATGAGTGAAATGTGAACGTGCAGTGATTTTATTTAGGGCGGAAATGCTGGGGAGCCTCAAAAAGGGCAAAGGGAGCAAGGACTGGAGGGTGAGGAGATCTCCAGGCTCAGAAATGGCAAAGGGAGCAAAAACTGGAGGGTGAGGGGGTCTCCAGGCTCAGAAAGACCAAAGGGAGCAAGAAATGAAGGGTGAGGGGATCTCCAGGCTCAGAAAGGGCAAAGGGAGCAAGGACTGAAGGGTGAGGGGGTCTCCAGGCTCAGAAATGGCAAAGGGAGCAAGAAATGAAGGGTGAGGGCGTCTCCAGGCTCAGAAATGGCAAAGGGAGCAGGAACTGGAGGGTGAGGGGATCTCCAGGCTCAGAAATGGCAAAGGGAGCAAGGACTGGAGGGTGAGGGGATCTCCAGGCTCAGAAATGGCAAAGGGAGCAAGGACTGGAGGGTGAGGGGATCTCCAGGCTCAGAAATGGCAAAAGGAGCAGGAACTGGAGGGTGAGGGCGTCTCCAGGCTCAGAAATGGCAAAGGGAGCAAGGACTGGAGGGTGAGGGGGTCTCCAGCCTCAGAAAGAGCAAAGGGAGCAGGAACTGGAGGGTGAGGGGATCTCCACCCTCTCCCAGCCCCCAAACCCCTCACCCAAGATGAGGAGCAGGGCAGGGCCCCTGCACGCCCCTCACCTTCACATTGTGCACGCTCATCAGGTTCCCGCAGTTCTCCAGGTACTGCTTGAGGTCGTTGTCCTGCAGAGGGAAGGACGCGTCAGTCCGTCCTTCCCTCGCCCCCCCAGCCCCCCGAGGAGCCCCCAGACCCACCAGGTACTCGAAGACGAGGGTGAGGCAGCGCTCGGTGTGGATGATGTCGTGCAGGGTGACGATGTTGGCGTGTTTGAGGTTCTTGAGCAGCGACACTGCGGGGACAGCGGGGCAGGAACCGGGGCTGAGCGGGGCCACCGCCACCCCAAAATCCCTCTGGGAACCCGAGGGAAGCCCCTGCTGGCCTCACCTTCCCGGATGGCCGTGCAAGGAGCGCCCTCCTCGTGCTCCAGGCGGATTTCCTTGAGCGCCACCAGGTTCTCGGTCAGCTTGCTGCGGCCCTTGAACACCGTGGCGTAGGTGCCCTGGGGACATGGGGACATGTGGCACACATCTTTTCATGAAAAACCCTTTCCTTAGGATTTTTTCTTCCTGAGAAGCTGGGAGGCCTCAGGAACAAAATGTGAACAATGGTTATCTGCTGCTGTGGGATGCAACAGGTGCAGCTTTGATTGGTCTCATGGGGTTGTTTCTAATTAATGGCCAATCACAGCCCAGCTGGCTCGGACTCTCTGTGCAAGACACTTGCACAGTTTACCTTTGTTATCATTCCTTTCTATTCTTAGCTTAGCTAGACTTCTGGTGAAATCCTTTCTTCTATTCTTCTAGTATAGTTTTAATGTAATATATATCATAAAATAATAAATCAAGCCTTCTGAAACATGGAGTCAGATCCTCGTCTCTTCCCTCACCCTGGGACCCCAGTGAACTGCGGTCACAGGGACATTTCCCAGTGAGAGGAATGCCTGGTTTGTCTTTACAAAGTGCTTTCCTTTGTGCTTGGAGCTGCCCTTCGAATTTCATTGAGTTCCTTACAGGGGTGTCACAGATTACTCACCTCTCCCAGTTTGTCCAGTTTAATGTAGGTTTCCAGCTTCCCAAAGCCAATATCTGACTGTGAGAGAGAAAGGAAAACATCACTGGGGAGGAGGAACCTCATCCAGGGTTGGCTTCACCTCCAGAAGGGTTTCCAGGGACGCTGGGCAGTGACAATTGGGATTTTTACTCCATTTGCTGCCCAAACCCTCGGTGTATCCTGGGAAAAGCAGGGGAGTGAAGGTGCTGGAACATCCCCAGAGCCACATTCCTTATTCATGAGGGGCTCATGAATATTAATAACACATAGCCCAGGCTTTGTTTTATTGATCAGACAGCACAGGCAGGTAAATTCCAGCTCTCCTTCCCTCCTCATCCTCCTGAACGGGCACCGCGGGTCCCAGAATGCCTCCTGAGGCCTGGCTGTGGTACCTGGGCACCTCTGGGCACACCTGCTGTCTGCACACGCAGATTTTGCTCCTGTTTTGTTGTGCACAGAGTTTTTGTTCTTATTTCTGCTGCTGCAGCAAAGGAACGGAAATGCCAGCACTGGAGCTGATTCATTATTTATCCACATTTGCATTTGGGCTGAGCTGCAGGAGGGTTTCCCTCCCCTGCTTTGGGAAGGAGCCAGGCTGAGAGGGCAGCCAGGTGTGCACAGGGGAGGGAGGAAGGAGGGAATGGCCCAGCAGGTGCAGCTGGGGAAGGGAGAATCATGGAATTACTGAGGGTGGAAAATCCCTGTGGGATCATCGAGTCCCAGCTGTGCCCGATCCCCACCCTGAGCACTCAGGGCCACCTCCAGGTGACACCTCCAGTGATGGGCGCTCCAAACCCCCCTGGGCAGCCCCTTCCAGCCCTTTCCATGAGGAAATTCCTGCTGGTGTCCAACCTGAGCCTCCCCAGCCCAGCCTGAGGCCGTTCCCTCTCCTCCTGTCCCAGTTCCCTGGGATAAGATCCCAAATCCCCCCCGGCTGTCCCCTCCTGCCAGGAGCTGTGCAGAGCCAGAAATTCCCCCTGAGCCTCCTTTGCTCCAGGCTGAGCCTTCCCAGCTCCCTCAGGACTCTCCAAACCCTCCCCTGGTTCCCTCAGGACTCTCCAAACCTTTCCCAGCCCCCTCAGGACTCTCCGAACCCTTCCTGGCTCCCTCAGGACTCTCCAAACCCTTCCCAGCTCCCCCAGGACTCTCCAAACCCTTCCCTGGTTCCCTCAGGACTCTGCAAACCCTTTCCAGCTCCCTCAGGATTCCCAAAACCCTTTCCAGATTTCTCCGTTCCCTTCCCCAGCTCCCTCAGGATTCTCCAGATCATTCCCAGCTCCCTTGGGATTTCTCCAAACTCTTTCCAGCTCCCTCAGCTCCTCCAAACCCTTCCCAGCTCCCTCAGGATCCTCCAAACTTTTCCCACCTCCTTCAAGTTTCTCCAAACCCTTTCCCAGCTCCCTCAGCTCCTCCAAACCCTTCCCCAGCTCTCTCAGGACTCTCCAAACCCTTCCCAGCTCCCTCAGGACCCTCCAAACCCTTCCCCAGCTCCCTCAGGACTCTCCAAACCCGTCCCAGCTCTCTCAGGATTCTCCAAACCCTTCCCAGATTTCTCCAAACCCTTTCCCAGCTCCCTCAGCTCCTCCCGGTGCTTCCAGGGCCGTGCAGGAAGGGCTGGCAATGGGCAGGGATGTGAGGGGACCTCGGTGACAGCCGGGGAGCTGGCACAGCAGGACAGGGGACACTCGGGGGTTCCCTGCCTGGCACTGTCCCCCTGTGCTCGGTGTCACTTACGAGGGAGGCGCGGCGGGACATCCTGCTCAGGGGCTTGGGCAGCTCCAGGCTCTCCATCTGCAGCTTCTGCAGGAACTCCGGGGGCAGCCGGATGTCCATGGGCAGCGAGAGGCGCCTGCTGACGTCCTGCAGGAGGGGACACAGAGGGGACAGGGAGGTGGCACGAGCACTTCCAGGGGGAAGAGCTCTGGCACTGATGTGGCAGTGCCATGGCACCATCATATTATCTGGAAAAATCCTCTTTGCCCAGGATTCTTCTCCTGGGAAGCTGTGAGGGCTTAGAGAAAAAGGAAAACAATAATGATCTGATTTGCTTCTCCTGTGTTTTGCTGCTTTGGAATGTGGCAGGTGACATATGATATGATATAATATAATATAAAATATATAATATATCAGCCTTCTAAGAATATGGAGTCAGATTCATCTCTTCCCTCAATCCCCTGTCCTCAAGGAGACAGAGGACAGGGAGGTGACATGAGCACTCTCAAGGGGAAGAGCTCTGCCATTGATGTGGCAGTGTCACCGGCATATTTTCTGGAAAAATCCTCTTTGCCCAGGATTCTTCTCCTGGGAAGCTGAGAAGCCTCAGAGAAAAAGGAAAACAATAATTTTCTGATTTGTTTCTGCTGTGTTTTGCTGCTTCGGAATGTGGCAGTGCACGTTTGATTGGTTCCATGTGAATTGTTTTTACCTATTGACCAATCAAAACCAGCTGTGTCGGACTCTCTGGTCAGTCATGGGGTTTTATTATTCCTTTTTTTCTGGCTTTCTGATGTATATTTTCTCTATAGTTTAGTATAGTTCTAGTATATAATTTCATATAATATAATATAATGTAATGTAATGTAATATAATATAATATAATTAATATATTGTATGGTATAAGGTACTGTAATATAATATAATGTCATATATTATAAATAATATCATATATTATAAATATCATAATATAATAAATTAGCTTTCTAAGAACATGGACTCAGATTCATCATTTCCTTCCTGCCATGGGGAACCCCAAAAATCCCACATGGCAGCGCCACCCAAGGGAAAGGCATGGTGGCGCATGGTGGCACCTGGTGGCAGTCACAGCAGAGGATGGTGTGTGACACTGCCATGTCCTCCAGCACACCCAGCCCGCGGGGAGGTGACACCCAGCTGTCCCCATGTCCCCCCCCTGTCCCCAGCACTCACCCAGCTGTCCCCATGTCCCCCCTGTCCCCAGCTGTCCCCATGTCCCCCCAGCTGTGTCCCCTGTCCCCTGTCCCCATGTCCCCCTGTCCCCATGTCCCCATGTCCCAGCTGTCCCCATGTCCCAGCTGTCCCCATGTCACCTGTCCCCAGCTGTCCCCATGTCCCCTGTCCCCCCCCCTGTCCCCAGCACTCACCCAGCTGTCCCCATGTCCCCCTGTCCCCAGCTGTCCCCATGTCCCCCCTGTCCCCAGCTGTCCCCATGTCCCCCCCCAGCTGTCCCCATGTCCCCCCTGTCCCCAGCACTCACCCAGCTGTCCCCATGTCCCCCATTCCCCAGCTGTCCCCTGTCCCCATGTCCCCCTGTCCCCTGTCCCCCTGTCCCCCCCATGCTGTCCCCATGTCCCCCCATGTCCCCATGTCATTCCCAGCTGTCCCATGTCCCTGTCCCCATGTCCCCCTGTCCCCAGCTGTCCCCCAGCACTTCCCCTCCACCCCATGTCGCCCCCATGTCCCCCTGTCCCTGTCCGCTGTCCCATGACCCCCCCTGTCCCCAGGGGCACCGGGGGACGGGGGCCCTGCCCTCCCTCCGGCGGGGACACGGGGCTGCCGTCAGCTGCCACCTCCCTGCCCAGCTGTGCCAGCTGCAGGTGGCCCTGGGCCAGGTCTGGGGACGAAAGGAAAGCAGAGTGTGAAAAACGCACGTATTTTATGATTGGCTTTTCAGAAACATTCAAATGAACATTATATGTGCTGTGTTAGAAAGTGATGCTGTGTTAATTCTCTTAAGTAGTGTGTTAAATACAGTTTTAGGCTATAAAAAATGTTAAAATAGAAACTGTGCTATGTAAGATGCTTTTTTTAAAGAAAGGACTCGCAGTGAGACAGCAGCCACAGGACACCTGAATCTTTCAGAGAAAGAGAATTTATTGCATTATATTATATTAATTATTTATATTATATTATATTATATTATATTATATTATATTATATTATATTATATTATATTATATTATATTATATTATATTATATTATATTATATTATATTATATTATATTAATCAGCCTTCTGAGACATGGAGTCAAGATTCTCATCCCTTTCCTCCTCCTGGCACCCCTGTGAACACCCCCACAGGGATTTTCCCTCCCCAGAGCAGTGAAAGTCCCCGGGGAGTGCCCCAGGCTGAGCCCTGCCCTGTCCCTGCCCTGTCCCTGCCCTGTCCCTGCCCTGTCCGTGCCCTGTCCCTGTCCCTGTCCCTGTCCCAGCCCTGTCCCTGTCCCTGTCCTGTCCCTGTCCTGTCCCTGTCCCTGCCCTGCCCCTGCCCTGTCCCTGTCCCTGTCCCTGTCCCTGTCCCTGTCCCTGTCCCTGCCCTGTCCCTGCCCTGTCCCTGTCCCTGTCCGTGTCCCTGTCCCTGTCCCTGTCCCTGTCCCTGTCCCTGTCCCTGTCCTGTCCCTGTCCCTGTCCCTGTCCCTGTCCCTGTCCCTGTCCCTGTCCCTGTCCCTGTCCCTGTCCCTGTCCCAGCCCTGTCCCTGCCCTGTCCTAGTCCTGTCCCAGCCCTGTCCGTGCCCTGTCCCTGTCCCTGTCCATGCCCTGTCCCTGTCCCTGTCCCTGTCCCTGTCCCTGTCCCTGTCCCTGTCCCTGCCCTGTCCCTGTCCCCGTCCCCGGGTCTCGGGGACGATCTCACGGCTGCGGAGGGAGGCAGGGCTGGATTTCCAGGGCTGCTGAGCAGGGCTGGGCCCTGGCTGCCGTCTGCCGGGCTGATGGATGAGAGCTGGCAGGGCAGTGACCTGGCAAGGGCCGCGGGTTTGCGCCATGGGCACAGGGAGGGCAGAGCTGGGCGCCCAGCACACCCCCCCACCCAGTGCCAGGGGGCTTCAGAGGGGCTGAAGCGGTGCCAGGGCTCTGTCAAACCCCTCCTCTGCTCCCTGTCCATCTCCCTCCATCTGTTTTCGCAGCAACAATCAGGAAACGTCCCCTGAGTTAACCACAGGTATGAAAACAATGTGGATTAATTCAACTGGACCGAATCTTTTTGAACTTCCTCGCTTGCCAAGCAATTTATAACCGAGGAAAGCAAAGGATATTCGAGGTCTGGCTGAATGGAGGCTGACCAACCCGCTGGAAATGATGTTTTGGGTGAATTTGTGCTGGTTCCCACAGGTGAAACAAAACCAAATCTGGGTAGAAGGTGCAGCCTGCAAAGCAGCAGCTCTGAGAGCAGTGGATCAAACTCTTTGTCATATTTGATGCAAAATCAGAGGTAAATCCACAACCTGGACACTTCCAGTGTGAGAGGAATGGCAGATTTATATTTCCAAACAAGCTGGTGGATAAAACCAGCACTGGGAGATAAAGAAACAATGGGAAGGATTCCACTGATTGATGAATGGAAAAAAAGATGTTTGATTTTACAAATAAACTTTAGATGTGCTGATAAATGAAACTGGATATTGAAAGGTGAAAGAAACAATGGGGAAAACCCCTAAATTCTGTAAGAATTAAAAATTACAAGGGAGGGTTGTACAGTAGAGGGGAATCTCTGGTATCAGGTGTTTTGGGAAGTGTGAACCTCTCAGGTACCTCAGAAATGGGGAAAGAGAGAAGGGAAATGTGGGAAATTGGGATAAAAAGGAGGCTGCATCCTCCAAAAATGTGAGCGACCCCAGGGGAATGGCCCATGGCCTCTCCCTTTATTGGAATAAAGTCAAAGGACTCCCATGTCTCCTTTTTGGACACAAACCCCTGCCCAGCCCTCCCTGCCCTGCTCTGACAAGTGGATCCAAAAGGATGGGGCTGGAGCTGCCCCAGAAGGCTGGCAGAGGTGAGGGCAGAGGGGTCTGGGCTGCCCTGGGGCGGGGATGTGCCAGCCCAGCCCTCCCTGCCCTGCTCTGCCACCGGGAGATTCCCAATCCCCAAGGGCTGGAGCTGCCCCCGGGGCTTGCAGGACCTTGCAGGGAGCTCAGGGTGAAGCTGTGAGCTTGCAGGACCTTAATGTGAAGCTGTGACCTTGCAGGACCTTGCAGGGAGCTCAGGGTGAAGCTGTGAGCTTACAGGACCTTAGTGTGAAGCTGTGACCTTGCAGGACCTTGAAGGGAGCTCAGTGTGAAGCTGTGAGCTTACAGGACCTTAGTGTGAAGCTGTGAGCTTGCAGGACCTTACAGGGAGCTCAGGGTGAAGCTGTGAGCTTACAGGACCTTGCAGGGAGCTCAGTATGAAGCTGTGGGCTTGCAGGACCTTTCAGGACCTTGCAGGGTGAAGCTGTGTTCTTGCAGGACCTTGCAGGGAGCTCAGTGTGAAGCTGTGGGCTTGCAGGACCTTAGTGTGAAGCTGTGAGCTTGCAGGACCTTGCAGGGAGCTCAGTGTGAAGCTGTGAGCTTACAGGACCTTAGTGTGAAGCTGTGAGCTTGCAGGACCTTACAGGGAGCTCAGGGTGAAGCTGTGGGCTTGCAGAACCTTTCAGGACCTTGCAGGGTGAAGCTGTGAGCTTGCAGGACCTTGTGGGACCTTGCAGGGACCTCAGGGTGAAGCTGTGAGCATGCAGGACCTTGCAGGACCTTGCAGGGTGAAGCTGTGAGCTTGCAGGACCTTGCAGGACCTTGCAGGGTGAAGCTGGGGGCGGGCAGAATTCCCTGACAGGGCAGGAATGAGGCTGCTGCCGTACCAAAGGAAGGAAAGCAGACACAGGCAGCCCTTTTTATAAATACATTTATACATCTCAGCTCCTCCTCTGCCCAAACAAGCTTTGATCTGCCAAGGAAAGGGGCCAGGAGCCTCCTCTGCCTGCATTTACACTCTGAATTCCTTTGCTGAGTGTGAATTAGAACTTTGAATTTCTTTGCTGAGTGTGACTTTGAATTTCTTTGCCTCCTCTCCAGGCTCTGAGCTCGGGTTCTTCATCCTCCTTCCTCCCCCTCACCGTCATTTCCTCAGGGCCTGGTGCTCCCGAGGTCAGAGCTGGCTCTGGTTTATCCTTCCCAGCCCAAACACTGAATTTTGGGAGGGCAGAGCAGGCTGTGGGTGTTTGGGGGCTGCTGCTGGATGCCCCCAGCTCTCAGCAAACCCACCCAGCCCTGATGCCTCTGTAAAAACCGGACTCGGGTTCCACCAAGGTGACATTGCTGGGGACAGGATGTGTCCAGGCTGGAAAGTTGTTTGATTTTCCAGCCTGGAAAAAGAAAACCAGACCTGTTTTTCCTCCTTTTATCAGCATGTGTGGGGGTGAGGTGGTGAGAGTGAGGGGATGGGGAGGATGGAGCTGGGGTAGCTTTGTCCCCTGCCTGTCCCCTCACAGGAGCCAGAGCAGCTCTGGAGCAGCCCGGGGTGGTGGGAGAGGAATGGGACGAGCTCTGGGGTCCCTTCCAACCCAAATCCTCCCTGATTTTGTGATTCTGCCACTCAGAGCCACCAAAGTTTGGGATTTGCATCCTGGGAACGCCGGGGATTTCTGAGGCTGGAGGGGAAAGAGGGAAAACCAAACTCCAGGCGATTCCCTGAGGAAAGGAGAGCGCAGGTGTTGATCCCTGTGCCCGGAGCCAGGATCACCTGAGCTGGCCCTGGCTGTCACCAGGGTGGGCTCTGCATCACGGGGACACAGAGAGCCCAGGGACAGCCCCGGCATCCTGCCAGGAAGGGAAAAGCTGCAGCAGAGCTCTTTAGTGGGGCACAGGGGCAGCACAGGAGCCGCTGCCGGGGCTGCGGGCGCAGCTCTGCTCCCCACAGCTGCAGCAAAGCCGCCTTTTCCCTTTGGTTCTCCAGCTGGAAAATGGGAGAAACCCTCAGAGGGATCCAAACTCAGCTCCAAACTCAGCTCCAAACTGCCCAGCTGCCCAAAAACCTGTGAGAGGCTGGTGCACACCCCAGGTCAGAGATCAGCTGCAGGCTCAGCTCTGCTCCCCACAGCTGCAGCAAAGCTGCTTTTCCCTTTGCTTCTCTAGCTGGAAAATGGGGAGAAAACCCTTGGAAAGATCCAAACTCAGCTCTAAACTCAGCTCCAAACTCGGCTCCAAACTCAGCTCCAAGCTGCCTACAAGCCCTATGAGAGGCTGGCGCACACCCAGGTCAGAGCTCAGCTGCAGGCTCAGCTCTGCTCCCCACAGCTGCAGCAAAGCTGCTTTTCCCTTTGCTTCTCTATCTGGAAAATGGGGAGAAAACCCTCGGAGGGATCCAAACTCAGCTCCAAGCTGCCCAAAATCTTCTGAGAGGCTGGTGCCCACCCCAGGTCATGGAGCCACCCCTGCTCCTGGCCACATTTTGCTCCTGTTCTCTCCTGCCTACCCCAGCATCAAGCCCAGAAGCCCAGCAGGGTCCTGGCAGATGCTGCTGTGCTCCCCCTTTTTGCCACCCAAGGGCAAAGGAAGACCTTGAGATGTCTCATTAAAGCAGAATAAGAAGGAAATCGCCTCTGGGTGGGGTTTTTTTTGAGCCCAGAGCAGGGCTGTGCACACTCAAGCACAGGCTGTGCCTTATGGCATCCTTGGAAACTCCAGGAACGCCTGGACAGGGGGGGAAAGCAGGGTGAAAACAGAAGGAAAGCAGAAAAAACCAAAACAAATCTCCTCTCCCAGAGGAGATAAGGAGGAGGAGATAAGGAACCCAGATCCCACATCACATCCCGCAGCAGGAGTGGGACTTCCTCAGCCTTGCCCCATTTTATCCCCACAGCTCCTGCACGGCTAATTAATGGCTCAGGTCTAATTAACGCCCTCACTGAGGGCTGTGGGTGTGTGGGAGCCCCGGGAGCTGCTGGGGTGTCTGCAGAGATGAGGAGGAGCCGGGGCAGGTGTGGAAGGAAGGGAAGGCAGCCCTGAACGAGCTCCAGCATCCTGGGCAGCCTGGCTGGCACGGCCGGGCCCTCCCTGCCGGGCAGTGCCGGTGCCAGGCGCTGACATCAGGGCTCAGCCCCTTCAGGGAGGGCCAACAGAGCCTGAACAGGAGCTGGGGGCACGGGAAGGGCCGGGCTGTGGCACAGCTGGCAGGAGGCAGCGTGGTGTGGCTGGGATTTACCCGGTGTGAGCCCAGCCCGGCTCTGCCCGGCTCCCTGAGCCCAACCCGGCTCTGCCCAGCTCTCCCCCAGGCTCTGCCCGGCTCCCCCAGCTCTGCCCAGCTCTGTCAGGCTCTGCCCAGCTCCCTGAGCCCAACCCAGCTCTGCCCAGCTCTTCCCCAGGCTCTGCCTGGCTCCCCAAGCTCTGCCCAGTTCTGCCAGGCTTTGCCCAGCTCCCCAAGCTCTGCCCAGTTCTGTCAGGCTTTGCCCAGCTCTCTGAGCCCAGCCTGGCTCCCCAAGGTCTGCGCAGCTCTGTCAGGCTCTGCCCGGCTCCCCAAGCCCAACCCAACTCTGCCCAGCTCTTCCCCAGGCTCTGCCCGGCTCCCCAAGCTCTGCCCAGCTCTGCCTGGCTCTGCCTGGCTCTGCCCGGCTCCCTGAGCCCAGCCTGGCTCTGCCTGGCTCTGCCCGGCTCCCTGAGCCCAGCCTCCCAGGCTCTGCCCAGCTCTGTCAGGCTCTGCCCAGCTCTCTGAGCCCAGCCCAGCTCTGCCCGGCTCCCCCAGGCTTTTCCCAGCTCTGCCCGGCTCCCCAAGCCCAGCCTGGCTCTGCCCAGCTCTGCCCAAGCTCTGCTGAGCTCTGCCTGGCTCCCCAAAAGCTCTGCCTGGCTCTGCCCGGCTCCCCAAACCCTGCCCAGCTCTGCCCTGCCTGGCTGGCCCCCTGAGCCCCAGCCAAGCCCTGCTCAGCTCTGCCTGGCTCACCAAGCTCTGCCCAAGCCCTGCCCAGCTCTGCCCAAGCCCGGCCTGCTCTGCCTGGGCCTGCTGCCCAAGCCTGCCCAGCTCTGCCCCACTCCCCTGCCCTGCCTGGCCTGCCCCAGCCTGCCCCAGTGCCCTGGTTCTGATTTAAGCTCTCCCATCTCTGTGAGCTCTGCCTGCTCCCAAGCCCTGCCCCCTGCCTGGGGTTGTGTTTGCTCAAGCCCTGTGCTCTGGATGGCACGGCTGCCCAGGCTGGGCTGCTCCCAGCGCCTGCAGCATCCCCAGCCTGCCCTGAGCCTGCCCCAGCCTGCCCCAGTGCCCTGGTTTGGATTTAACCTCCCTGGCCTGCCCCAGCCTGCTGTGTTGGCACAGGGGTTTGTTAACCCCTCATCTCCAGGCCCCAGTGCCCAGGTTTGGATTTAAGCCCTCATCTCCCTGAGATGTGCCCCAGCCTGCCCTGGGGGTTGTGTTCGCTCAGGGGCTGTGCCCAGGTTTGGATTTAACCCTTCATCTCCCTGCGCGCTCAAAACCAACGCACAGGGAGGAGCAAAGGCTGCTCCAGCGAGCGCCGGGTGCTGCCCAGGACAGAACAGCCCCTTTGGCTTTGGGAACATCAGCTGAAGCCCCCACAGGGGTCACCGTTCTCTTTGGGAGAGCAGAGGGAGATCCCACACATTCCCACTCTCCACCTTAACCACAGCTCCCCATTTTGTGCAAATTCCTGTCCCTCCCATCTGCCTTTCCTGGTGAAGGATAAACCTCTCTGCAGCTTTAACGCAGAGAACAAGGGGCAGACACTCACACAGAACAAGGGGCAGACACTTCCACAGCCCCCGAGGGTGCCTGGGGAGGGCTGGAGAGGCTCTCACCCAGCCCAGGGGCTCCTCACCTTCGTTCCTCTGGTTGTTGAGCTGGTTGAACTGCTCGGTGAACTCCGTCAGGGACTCCTCGATGGTCTCCGTGCGCGGCACCGAGAGCGAAAATCTCCTCTTGAAGTTTTTCATCTTGTTCATCTTCCCTCGAGCTGCCAGGGATGGCAGAGCCCTGCAGGGAAAGGGACAGCAGGCTCAGAGGGATGGACAACACCAGGATGGGGCCCCAGCCCCAAGGCTGCTGCTCTTTGGGGTTGGCAGCATCCTGACCCCAATTTCCACCCCACAACTGCTGCTCTTTGGGGCTGGCAGCATCCCCACCCCAATTTCCACTCCACTGTTGCTGCTCTTTGGGGTTGGCAGCATCCCCACCCCAATTCCCACCCCACAACTGCTGCTCTTTGGGGTTGGCAGCATCCTGACCCCAATTTCCACCCCAAAACTGCTGCTTTTTGGGGTTGGCAGCATCCTGACCCCAATTTCCACTCCACTGTTGCTGCTCTTTGGGGTTGGCAATGTCCTGTCATGAATTTCCCCCACAGGGATCCCTGGGAATGTCCCTTCTCTGGGTCAGAGCAGAAGAGGAGCCACAGAAATTGGGTTCTTCATGGTTTTAAGAGCTGGCTCTGGTCAGGAGGTGCAGGGAGGGTGTTTTGGTTTTGTGCCCAGGGCAGGGCTGTGCACACTCAAGCACAGGCTGTGCCTTATGGCATCCTTGGAAACTCCAGGAATGCCTGGACAGGGGGGAAAGCAGGGTGAAAAGAGAAGGAAAGCAGGAAAAAGAGAAAACAATGATGGAAAAGACTCAATCCCACGTTTCTCACTGGGAAAGGAGATTCCTCTCCCCTGGCAGTGTGGTCTCGGCTTTGCCCTTGCAACAAGGAGCCAGCAGTGAAATGCTGAGTGGGGGCAGCATGGGGATCCCCCAAATCCCAGCCTGGGAGATGCTCCCGGCTCCATCCCGGCTCCATCCCAGCTCCATCCCAGCTCCATCCCGGCTCCATCCCGGCTCCATCCCAGCTCCATCCCTGCTCCATCCCGGCTCCATCCCGGCTCCATCCCAGCTCCATCCCAGCTCCATCCCGGCTCCATCCCGGCTCCATCCCGGCTCCATCCCAGCTCCATCCCAGCTCCATCCCGGCTCCATCCCTGCTCAATCCCTGCTCCATCCCAGCTCCATCCCGGCTCCATCCCAGCTCCATCCCGGCTCCATCCCAGCTCCATCCCAGCTCCCGGCTCCATCCCGGCTCCATCCCGGCTCCATCCCAGCTCCATCCCGGCTCCATCCCAGCTCCATCCCAGCTCCATCCCGGCTCCATCCCAGCTTGATCCCGGCTCCATCCCGGCTCCATCCCGGCTCCATCCCAGCTCCATCCCAGCTCCATCCCGGCTCCATCCCAGCTTGATCCCGGCTCCATCCCAGCTTGATCCCGGCTCCATCCCGGCTCCATCCCAGCTCGATCCCGGCTCCATCCCAGCTCAATCCCGGCTCCATCCCCGCTCCATCCCGGCTCCATCCCGGCTCCATCCCGGCTCCATCCCGGCTCCATCCCAGCTCCATCCCGGCTCCATCCCGGCTCCCGGTGCCTCCTCCCGCTGGGTGTCAGAATCGCCTTAACTGCAGATGAGATTAAGGCAATAAAACCCTTAAAGCAAGAAAACCCTCGGGGCGCGGAGCTGGCCCCGGGCGCGCCTTTGCCTTTCCTGCTTTGGCTCTTGCCAGGCTCAGCGGGGCTGGGATGGGGCTGGAAGTGCCTCTGTGGGGTTTGGGCTCCAGCCCTGCTGCAGTTCCTCCTGTCCAGCACGGATGCAGCACGGATGCAGCACTCCCTGGATTTACAGACACAAAATCCCAGAATCCCAGACCGGTTTGGTTGGAGGGACCTTGGGATTCATCTCACACCATCCCCTGTCCCAGGTTGCTCCAGACTCTCCAACCTGGCTTTGGACACTGCCAGGGATGGGACATCAGCGTCCCAGCCCCAACCAGCCACAGCTCTGCCCCTTCCAGCCTCAGGCCTGAGCAGGTTTGGGTCTGTTCCTCTCCTCCTCCCACTCCCAGGAACGTGGGGATGCTCCTCCTGCATCCCTCATGCTCTGGACATCCCCACCAGGGGATTTTCCATGAACAGCCCTGGACTTTAACACTGCTCTCAGCCCCCAGCCCAATCTGAAGAGCTCAATCACCCCTTGGTACCAAACAGACTCCCAAAACTTCTCAGGGATGGTTCTTTATTCCCACAAGGAGCGGCTCTTTCTGGCCCATCCTGTGCCTTCTCCCGGACCCCTGGAGCAGCTCAGCCCCTTCCTCCTGGGTGTCCCCACTCCAGCTCTTCCCTGGCTGTCCCCCAGGTTTATCAGCACCACCCTGGGTTGTTAACGCTGCTCTCAGCCCCCAGCCCAATCTGAAGGGCTCAGTCACCCCTTGGTACCAAACAGACCCCAAAACCTCTCAGGGATGATTTCCCCCACAAGGAGCGGCTCTTTCCCTCACATCCCGGACCCCTGGAGCAGCTCAGCCCCTTCCCGCTGGGTGTCTCCTCTTCCCCCTGGGTGTCCCCGCTCCTGCTCTCCCCTGGCTGTCCCCAGAGCCCCCCCAGACCCCTCCCAGCTTTATCAGCACCACCCTGGACTTTAACAACGCTCTCATCCCCCCAACCCCATCTTAAGAGCGCAATCAGTCCTTGGTACCAGACCCCAAAACCTCTCAGGGATGATTTTCCCCACAGGGAGCGGCTCTTTCCTGCACATCCCATGTCTGGAGAAGCTCAGCCTCTTCCCCCTGGCTGTCCCCATTCCTGCTGTCCCCTGGCTGTCCCCAGAGCCCCCCAGATTTATCAACACCACCCTGGGTTCTTAACACCGCTCTCACCCCCCAGCCCAATCCGAATGGCTCTTTCTGGCCGATCCCTTGCCTTCTCCTGGACCCCTGGAGCAGCTCAGCCCCTTCCCCCTGGGTGTCTCCTTTTCCCCCTGGGTGTCCTCGCTCCTGCTGTCCCCTGGCTGTCCCCAGAGCCCCCCCAGACCCCTCCCAGCTTTATCAGCACCACCCTGGACTTTAACAACGCTCTCATGCCCCCAACCCCATCTTAAGAGCGCAATCAGTCCTTGGTACCAGACCCCAAAACTTCTCAGGGTTGGTTTTTTTTCCCCACAGGGAGCAGCTCTTTCCTGCACATCCCGGATCCCTGGAGCAGCTCAGCCCCTTCCTCCTTAGTGTCCCCATTCCTGCTCTTCCCTGGCTGTCCCGAGAGCCCCCCAGATTTATCAACACCACCCTGGGTTCTTAACACCGCTCTCACCCCCCAACCCAATCCGAATGGCTCTTTCTGGCCCATCCCTTGCCTTCTCCCAGACCCCTGGAGCAGCTCAGCCTCTTCCCCCTGGGTGTCTCCTCTTCCCCCTGGGTGTCCTCGCTCCTGCTCTCCCCTGGCTGTCCCCAGAACCCCCCAGACCCCTCCCAGCTTTATCAGCACCACCCTGGACTTTAACAATGCTCTCATCCCCCCAACCCCATCTTAAGAGGCAATCAGTCCTTGGTACCAGCCTCAGGGTTGGCTTTTTTCCCCACAGGGAGCGGCTCTTTCCTGCACATCCCGGATCCCTGGAGCAGCTCAGCCCCTTCCTCCTGAGTGTCCCCGCTCCTGCTGTCCCCTGGCTGTCCCCAGAGCCCCCCCAGGTTTATCAGCACCACCCTGGACTTTAACACCGCTCTCACCCCCCAGCCCAATCCGAATGGCTCTTTCTGGCCCATCCCTTGCCTTCTCCTGGACCCCTGGAGCAGCTCAGCCCCTTCCCCCTGGGTGTCCCCGCTCCTGCTGTCCCCTGGCTGTCCCCAGAGCCCCCCCAGCTCCCTGCCAGGTTTATCAGCAGCGTTCCAGACTGATGGCGCACCGCATCCCCGTCGCCAGGACAACGGCGCCGCCCTGCCCAGGCGCGCCTGCCTGCGAAAGCTTTCAAAGATGATCCTCAGCAGGACATCAAGTACATTTTGGGATCTCTGGGTGCTTGGCGCCTGCCTGCTCTGCGGTGAGGCATCCCCTGCACGGGTGAAGAAAAGATCCATCCCAGCGATTTCCTTTGATCCTCTGAGGCTGAAGGCTCGGCCGTGCCTGGAGTGCTTTGCCAGGGATGGGAAGGGAGGTGGGAGGGCTGGAGACACCCCCACTCCAGTTTCAGACATTGGAAGGTTATCCCAGCACTGCAGGAAACAATGAGGAGGTGGCACCAGGATGCTCTGGGCTCCAAAGGAGATTCAGGAGATCCAGAAGTGAATCCAGCTCCTGGTCCTGCACTGGGGACAAAGTCCCAGCCTGGCAGGGTTTGGAATGGGGTAATCAGGACATCAAGCAGGATTTTGGGATCTCGGGAAGGTGCTTGGCTGAGCAATTCCTGCTTTGATCATCCCCCACTGAGCGGATCCATAACTTCCTTTGATCCTTTGGTCAGGATCAAATCTGGGTCGGGAAAGATGCAGGGAACAGGAAAAACACTCAGGTGAACGAGGAAGATGAGGAGAAGTGGTGTCTCCATGCATAACCTCCTTTGATCCTTTGGTCAGGATCAAATCTGGGCTGGGAAAGATGCAGGAACAGGAAAAACACTTCAGGTGAATGAGGATCTCCTTTGATCCTTTGGTCAGGATCAAATCTGGGCTGGAAAAGATGCAGGGAAAGGGAAAAACACTCAGGTGAATGAGGAAAACGAGGAGAAGTGGCGTCTCCATCTTCTTTCCCCTCCCCAAAAGCTGTGGATGGTTTACAGGGAATCAGCTCCTCACTGCCACAAAACTGCTCCACAAATCCAAATCCTTCCTGCAGGAATGCCAGCAGCTCCAGGCTGCTAAATATAAACCTGGGAGGGGAGAGGAGCCGAGAGAAAGGGGTAAAAATAGCCCCGGGCTCGCTGCAGCCTCTCCCGCCACGCCCGAGCCTCTCCCTGCTCCCGGTCTGGCATCCCCGGGCTCATTGTCCCAGCTACACCTGGACCTGCTCGGAGTTCACATTAAAGCTGGGATTTATGGGATCCCAAAGCTGGGATTTATGGCATTGTCCTTGTCCTCAGCGCCTGGCTGCTCCCCAACAAGAATTCTCCTTCCCCACATTAAAGCGTGGGATGGATACAGGATCCCAAAGCTGGGATTTATGGGATTGTGAGCTGGGATTTATGGGATTGTGCTTGTCCTTAGCCCTCAGCTCCTTCCCTGACAGGAATTATCCTTCCCCAACAGGAATTTGCCCTGTCCCATGTGGATACAGAATCCCAGAGCTGGGATTTATGGCATTGTCCTTGTCCTCAGCCCCTGGCTGCTCCCCAACAGGAATTCTCCTTCCCCAACAGGAATTTGCCTTGTCCCATATGGATACAGGATCCCAAAGCTGGGACTTATGGAATTGTGAGCTGGGATTTATGGGATTGTGCTTGTCCTCAGCCCTTGTCTCCTCATTGAGAGGAATTCTCCTTCCCCAACAGGAATTTGCCCTGTCCCATGCGGATACAGAATCCCAGAGCTGGGATTTATGGCATTGTCCTTGTCCTCAGTGCCTGGCTGCTCCCCAACAGAAATTCTCCTTCCCCAACAGGAATTTGCCCTGTCCCATATGGATACAGGATCCCAAAGCTGGGATTTATGGGATTGTGAGCTGGGATTTATGGGATTGTGCTTGTCCTCAGCCCTCAGCTCCTTCCCTGACAGGAATTCTCCTTTCCTGACAGGAATTTGCCCTGTCCCACATGGATACAGGATCCCAAAGCTGGGATTTGTGGGATTGTGAGCTGGGATTTATGGGATTGTGCTTGTCCTTAGCCCTTGCTCCTTCATTGAGAGGAATTCTCCTTTCCTGACAGGAATTTGCCCTGTCCCACATGGATACAGGATCCCAAAGCTGGGATTTATGGGATTGTGCTTGTCCTCAGCCCTTGGCTCATTCTCTGACAGGAATTCTCCTTCCCCAACAGGGATACAGGATCCTGTCTCTGGGATGTGGGATCCCAAAGCTGGGATTTATGGGATTGTGCTTGTCCTCAGCCCTTGGCTCATTCTCTGACAGGAATTCACCCTGTCCCACATGGATACAGGATCCCAAAGCTGGGATTTGTGGGATCCCAAAGCTGGGATTTATGGGATTGTCCTTGTCCTCAGCCCTTGGCTCATTCTCTGACAGGAATTCACCCTGTCCCATATGGATACAGGATCCCAAAGCTGGAGTTTGTGGGTTTTATGGTACTGTGCTTGTCCTCAGCCCTCAGCTCCTTCCCTGACAGGAATTCTCCTTTCCTGACAGGAATTTGCCCTGTCCCATATGGATACAGCATCCCAAACTGGGATTTGTGGGATTGTGAGCTGGGATTTATGGGATTGTGCTTGTCCTCAGCCCTTGGCTCCTTCCCTGACAGGAACTCACCCTGTCCCATATGGATACAGGATCCCAAAGCTGGGATTTGCTGCAAAGCACCCACAACCTTGGTGCCAGTGGGAATTTAGGGTTGGACCAGGCAATGTGGGGTTCCAGGGGGAATTTAGGGTCAGGCCAGGCAATGTGGGGTTCCAGAGGGAATTTAGGGTCGGACCAGGCAATGTGGGGTTCCAGGGGGAATTTAGGGTCAGGCCAGGCAATGTGGGGTTCCAGGGGGAATTTAGGGTCGGGCTGGGCAATGTGGGGTTCCAGGGGGAATTTAGGGTCAGACCAGGCAATGTGGGGTTCCAGGGGGAATTTAGGGTCAGGCCAGGCAATGTGGGGTGCCCCTCAGCCCCTCAGGGTTCCAGGAGCTTCACCCACCCTCCAGCCACATTTCTTGCGGGATAAAAAAAAAAATCCCTTTTTACAGCTGCTCTCCCAGCACGGACTTCAAAGGAAGAACTCCTAGCGACCGCCTCTTGTTTTGTTGAATTTTGTTGAATTTTGTTGAATTTTGTTGAATTTTGTTGAATTTTGTTGAATTTTGTTGCATTTTATTGCAGTTTTGTTGGGGTTTTTCCCCCCCCCAGTGTGCTAAAGGAAGCGGTGGCATTTATTGACTTTCCGAGGGAAAGTGACACTTGTTAAGCAAAGCCACGACATCACTTTGGGGTTTACAGCCTGGCAGGAACGGCAGCAATCCCTGGATGCTGCCGGGGATGCAGAGCGAGCCCGGATAATTAACAGCAGGCAGGAACATGACACGATACAGGGAAGGAGCAATTTCACATGGCAATGAGGAATTTAGGCATAAAAATGAAATCACCCTGCTTGGAAGCCGGCCAAAAACCGGAATTAAAGCCAGCAGGGCGAGGGATCTGCATTTACTGGAAGCGGGGTGGAGGGTAAATGCCCGGCTGGAACACTTCAAAGAGCCCCAGAGGTGAATCCCAGCAGGAAAACTCCTCACGGGAGCCAGACAAAGAGTTAAAGATCATTTAAACGCTGCTGCCCTCAAAGCTGTGTCCGGAATTCACCTTTGCAGGTGAATTCCGGACACAGCTTTGAGGGCAGCAGCGTGAGCTGTTCCACATGGGAATGGATCTATCCTGAGTTTCTACAGCTTCCCTTGCTCTGGAATTCCTGAGCCAGGTATTTTAGGCATCACCAGGGTATGGAGCTGTCCCCTCCCTCCTCCAGCAAAGGTTTCCAGCATTAATTATTCCTCTCAGAAATGATCAATTCTCTGTTTTTTTTCCTTACCATTTTACCAGATTCCTGCCCCCATTTCCCAGCTCAAAGAGAGGAAGGCTCGGAGGGAGAAGTTTGTTTGTTTTAAACTGTTTTTTGTTTGTTTATTTAGTTATTTTTTAATCCCTGGAGAGATTACCAGTTGTGTTTACCAGGCAAACTGAAAAGCCCTATTCAGCACTTGGTGCTCCTGCCTATGAGGTGGCATCGATTCGCTCCTGCAAGGCTCGGAGAAATGGGGAATTCTGCTCCTCCTCGTGGAGCTTTTATTTGCTCAGCAAACACGGCAATCCTGCAGGGCTGTGTGCGGCTGCAGGGCCCAACAAACCCCGCTGGAATTCACAGAATTCACAGAATCACCGGGTTGGAAGAGACCTTAAAGATCATCGGGTCCAGCACAGCCCCAACACCTCAACTGAACCCTGGCACCCAGTGCCACATCCAGGCTTTGTTAAACTCCCCCAGGGATGGGGACTCCACCACCTCCCTGGGCAGAACATTCCAGAACTTTATCACTTTTTCCATAAAAAACTTTTTCCTAATATCCAACCTGTAGCGTTCACATCCTCTGTTAAAATCCCTTCGCTCAGGATTTTTCTTCCTGGGAAGCTGAGAAGCCTCAGAGAAAAAGAAAACAATTCTTATCTCGTTTGCTTGGGCTCTCTTGGAATGCCACAGGGATAAATCAGGAATAACGGCAAGGCATCCTCCCCTCCCTCCCTCCCTGTCAGCTGGTTTGAATTCCCTTGGGAGGTGAGACCCTGGGGAATGTGAGACCCTGGGCTCACAGCGTTCCCATCCCCACCCTGCAGAATTCCAGTCAGGAATTCCTTGTTAAGAGACAAAGCCATGTCCTGAGAGGCAGGAGAACACAGGGATAGCCTGGGAAAGGTGGATGCATGGAAAATTTCCTGCCAGGTCATTATAGACTCCTGGAAGCACAGAATGGATTGCGTTGGGAGAGATCTTAGAGCTTATCCCATTTCCATGGGCTGGGATCTTAGAGCTCATCCCCTTTCCATCAGCAGGGATCTTGAGGCCCATCCCAATTCCATGAGCTGGGATCTTAGAGCCCATCCCAATTCCATGAGCTGGGATCTTGAGGCCCATCCCAATTCCATGAGCTGGGATCTTAGAGCCCATCCCAATTCCATGAGCTGGGATCTTAGAGCCCATCCCATTTCCATGGGCAGGGATCTTAGAGCTCATCCCATTCCATGAGCTGGGATCTTAGAGCTGATCCCTTTCCCATGAACAGGGATCTTAGAGCTGATCCCATTTCCATCATCTTAGGGATCCCATTTCCATGGCTCATCCCATTTCCATGGGCTGGGATCTTAGAGCTGATCCCTTTCCCATGAACAGGGATCTTAGAGCTGATCCCATTTCCATGGGCTGGGATCTTGAGGCTCATCCCAATTCCATGAGCTGGGATCTTAGAGCCCATTCCATTCCCACAGGCTGGGATCTTAGAGCCCATCCCAATTCCATGAGCTGGGATCTTAGAGCCCATCCCATTTCCATGAACAGGGATCTTAGAGCTCATCCCATTTCCATCAGCAGGGACCTTAAAGGTCATCCTATTTCCATCAGCAGGGATTTTGAGGCTCTTCCCATTTCCATGGGCTGGGATCTTAGAGCTCATCCCATTTCCACAGGCTGGGATCTCAGAGCTCATCCCATTCCCATGAGGAGGGATCTAAGAACTCATCCCGTTTCCATGGGCTGGGATCTTGAGGCTCATCTCATTTCCATAAGCAGGGACCTTAAAGGTCATCCCATTCCCACGAACAGGAATCTTAAAGCTCATCCCATTTCCACAAGCAGGGACCTTAGAGCTCATCCCATTTCCATAAACAAGGATCTTTGGGCTCATCCCATTCCTTCAGCAGGGACATCTTCAGGTTGTTCCAAGCTGCCTTTGGCCTCTCCCAGAGCTGGGATTCCAACCTGTGCTGGTGCAGGGATGGGAGGGAAGGGCAGCCCTTGGCTGGATGCACATTCCCAGCCGGGTTTGGAACTGACAACGAGCTCAGTAACGGGAGCACACAAAGGACCTTTGTTCTGGGATATTTTGCCTTTCTCTGTGCCCTCAGCTCTCCCTTGGCTCCTGGTGAGCTCAGGGCAGCTCTGAGCGAGGCATCCCAGTGCCAGGCATTATTCCAGCAGCTCAGAACACTGGGCACTTATTCCCTAACCTGGGAGAAGTGGCCAGAGCTCAGCTGCAGCAACAATGGGGCCACTGCTGGCCAGTTGGGCCACCCCAGTGCTGGGGCAGCTCAGGGCTGGCATTGTCCCCACCCTGCCAGGGTCGTGTCAGCGCTTCCCTGGTACGTGCAGCATCCCCAGGGTAGGAGCAGCCTGGATCCTGAGGATCCTGAGGATCCCTGCACTCAGGATCTGCAGGTGCCCTGCACTGCTGGTTTGCTCCAGAAGGGCTGGAAGTGGGAAATGTCAGCAAAACTGAGCAGGAATTTCTCCCTTGGACACAATTTTGAGGATTCTGAGGATCCCTGATTCCCACTTCTGGTTCTGCTCCAGATACTCACAGCCTCTGGATCAGCAGCTAGGCACTGTTGGTCAGGAAATCTGAGCAGGAATTTCTCCCTCAGACACAATTCTGAGGATTCTGAGGATCCTGAGGATTCTGAGGATCCCTGCACTCAGATATTCACAGTCTCTGGATCAGCAGCTACCCTGCACTGTTGGTTCGCTCCAGAAAGGCTGGAAGTGGGAAATGTCAGGAAAAACTGGGCAGGAATTTCTCCCTTGGACACAATTCTGAGGATCCTGAGGATGCTGAGGATTCTGAGGATCCCTGCACTGCTGGTTCACTCCAGAAGGGCTGAAGTGGGAAATGTCAGGAAAAACTGAGCGGGAATTTCTTCCTCAGACACAATTCTGAGGATTCTGAGGATCCCTGCACTCAGATATTCACAGCCCCTGGATCAGCAGGTGCCCTGCACTGCTGGTTCACTCCAGAAAGGGCTGGAAGTGGGAAATGTCAGGAAAAACTGAGCAGGAATTTCTTCCCTCAGACACAATTCTGAGGATTCTGAGGATTCCCAAGGATTCTGAGGATCCCTGCACTCAGATAGTCACAGCCTCTGGATCAGCAGTTACCCTGCACTGTTGGTTCACTCCAAAAAGGCTGGAAGTGGGAAATGTCAGGAAAAACTGAGTGGGAATTTCTTCCTCAGACACAATTCTGAGAATTCTGAGGATCCTGAGGATCTTGAGGATTCTGAGGATCCCTGCACTCAGGGATTCACAGCCCCTGGATCAGCAGGTGCCCTGCACTGCTGGTTTGCTCCAGAAGGGCTGGAAGGTTTTCCACTCTCTACTGAACAGGAATTTTCCTCCCATGCCCCAAGGCCTCTTCCTGGTACAGGAGAACGAGGCTGAAAGGAAGTTTGGGTGCAAAATGAGGATATTTGGGGAAGGAATCCTTTGAGCTGCAGGGTGGGAGCGGCCCCAGGAGCTGGGGGGTGACACAGCTCGGCAGGGACAGCTGAGCACAGGGATCCCAGCCCGGCTCCCCTTTCCAAAAAGATATTTAAAGCACCAGGAATGACATCCTGGACACCCGATAGCCCCGTGGAATTTGAGAAATGCAGCCACCTCTGGCACACAGGAAAGGAGGGGCACAGAAACAGAAACAGAGGGGAAGCCAGATCCTTGGGAAAAGCCTTTCCAGAGGGATCCTGGCCTCAAAGACTCTGGGCAGGATTAAATTTCCCAGGAAAAAACCCCACAAAACAGTTGGAATCTAAACAAAACCCCAGGTTTCTGTGGAGCAGCAGCACTATGAGCACTCAGAGCAATTAAGAGCTCGGCTCTTTGCCATGGGTTTTCGAGGAGACTGGAAATGTTTTGTCTTGACAAAAGGACTTGGAAAAAAACCTGAAATCTCTGCCTGTTTTGCTCCACAGCTTGGAGACACCTGGATTTCCACATCCTAAGGAAGAACTGGAGAACCTTCAGTGGGATTAATGTTCCATCCTCTCCCAGCAGGGTCCCAGCTCCTCAGAGCTGCCACTGCTCCTGAACCAGCCCCAAACCTCTTTGGGACAGATTTTCCTGCCCAGCAGGGATGGAATGAGGGGAAAGTGCTGCTGAAAAAACCCTGAAATCTCTGCCTGTTTTGCTCCACAGCCTGGAGACACCTGGATTTCCACATCCTAAGGAAGAACTGGAGAGTCTCACATGGGATTAAAGCTCCCTCCTCTCCCAGCAGGATCCCAGCTCCTCAGAGCTCCTGAGCCAGCCCCAAACCTCTTTGGGACAGATTTTCCTGCCCAGCAGGGATGGAATGAGAGGGGAAGGTGCTGCTGACCTCCTGTCCCTGATCCAGTCACTCCCAGTCCCAGCCATGGCCTGGGCTTCCCCCAGGACAAAGCTCTGGAGCAGCAGTGCCACAGTTTGGCATTAAAGGCACAAAACCCCCCTGGGCTGAAGGGTTGGAAATCTGATTTATTTAAAGCTCTGCAAGGCTCACGTGGTTGGGAGGGAGGGAGCAAACCCTGCCAGGCTCCTGCCCTGAGTGCACTAAGCTGGGATTAAACCTTAAACCAGCCCTGCACCCATCCCTGGAGGGCCCTGTGTGTATGGGGGAATATCCAATATTTCCACCTGGGATGGGGAGGAAAAGCAGCCACAGGGAGGGGGGTGAGGAAGAGCCAACATTTGAAGGACCAGAGGGTTTCCAAGCACAGCAGGAGCTGTGAGCGGTATTATTTTTATTTGAATAAATATAGAAATATGATTATTTTTGGATCACTCTCTCCTAGAAAGGGAAATCCTGCAAAACCTTTCATCCTGACGATCTCAGAGCCCCACCTGGGTGAGATGGGGATCTGTGGGGTCTGGGGATCTGTGAGATCCTCCTGGCATGGTCCTGCTTCCCAGCTGAGGGAAGGGATCATCCCAGCCCTTGCTTTTCCCCTAAAAAATTAAACTTTTCCATAACTGCCCCTGAAAAACCTTCAAACCAAACTCCAGGTTTATGTTACCTCCTTATTAAAATTATCTCCAATTTCACTACCAAGTTAAGAAAAAGGCAACAGAACAGACAGATCCCAAGTGCAATAAACAGATTATTCCTGCCTCAGTGCAAGCTCTGATCCCTTTCCTGGGGAGGAAACGTTTCAGGCCTGTCTGGGAACCCGGGTGAGCACAGAGTGTTTGGATAAACCTTGCTCCTTGTTAAACTGTAAATGCCATCTGTGCCACCCAGCCAAGGCCAGCCCCGTGTCCTCAAAGCTGTGGTGTCACTTGTAGACAAAACAAATACATTGGTGGGGCTGAAAAGCATGAATTTTCCTTTAAATATTATTATATTTTAATAAAATAAATTAAAACATTTAAATATTAATATCTAATATTATTCAATATTATATTTAATATAATTTATTTAATAATGATGATTTAATTTTTTATTTTTAAGATTTTTTTCACTTCAATCCCAGCTTCTCTCTGCTATAAATGCCCCACTGGGGGGGGGGAGCCCCAGTGTCCTTGACAAGCCAGGCTGGTTCCTGCACAAGCCTTGGAGAGATAACAGAGCCCAGAGCGAGATAACAGAGGGAGAGAGAGGGATCTCCCCCAGGAAAAGTCATGGCTGGGTGCCCAGGCCTTGGACACTGCAGCCTGCTGGGCATGAAAGAGGTGTCAGAAGCAGAAAATAATGGAAATAAATTCATATATTGTGCTTTTTCCCCCCTCTTCCAAATGAAAACATAGATGAATTTCCATGTGGTTTTCACAGGAAAATAATGGAAATAAATTCAAATGTTGTGCTTTCCCTCCACTCCAAATAAAAACATAAAAGAATTTCCATGTGGTTTTCACAGGAGTGGAGGAAAATCCACACTAAAAAAGTGATGGCACCGAGCTGGGCCTTGGGCACTGTCAGGGAGAGGAGAGGCCTTGGACACTGCAGCCTTCTGTGCATAAAAGAGGCATCAGAAATGTAAAAATAATGGGAATAAATTCATATATTGTGCTTTTCCCCCAATCCAAATGAAAACATAGAAGAATTCCCATGTGGTTTTCACAGGATTGAGGAAAATCCACACTAAAAAAGAGATGACACTGAGCAGGGCCTTGGGCACTGTCAGGGAGAGAGAGGCCTTGGACACTGCAGCCTTCTGTGCATAAAAGAGGCATCAGAAGCAGAAAATAATGAAAATAAATTCAAACATTGTGCTTTTCCCCCCACTCCAAATCAAAATGTAGAGGAATTTCCATGTGGTTTTCATAGGAGTGAGGAAAATCCACACGAAAAAAAGGGATGACACTGAGCAGGGCCTTGGGCACTGTCAGGGAGAGAGAGGCCTTGGACACTGCAGCCTTCTGTGCATAAAAGAGGCATCAGAAGCAGAAAATAATGAAAATAAATTCAAATATCGTGCTCTTCCCCCCACTCCAAATCAAAATGTAGAGGAATTTCCATGTGGTTTTCACAGGAGTGGAGGAAAATCCACATTAAAAAAGGGACGGCACCAAGCAGGGCATTGGACACTGCAGCCTTCTGTGCATTAAAGAGGCATCAGAAGCAGAAAATAATGAAAATAAATTCAAATATTGTGCTTTTCTCCTCACTCCAAATCAAAACAGAGAAATTTCCATGTGGTTTTCACAGGAGTGGAGGAAAATCCACACTAAAAAAGGGATGACACTGAGCAGGGCCTTGGGCACTGTCAGGGAGAGGCCTTGGAAACTGCAGCCATCAGAAGCAGAAAATAATGAAAATAAATTAAAATATTGTGCTTTTCCCCCCACTCCAAATAAAAACATAGAAGAATTTCCATGTGGCTTTCACAGGAGTGGAAGAAAAATCCACATTAAAAAAGGGATGGCACCGGGCAGGGCTGTTCCAAGTGCATCCAATCCTGCTCTCCTGCCTCCCAGCTGATAAGGAAACGCAGGAGATAAGGCAGGATTAGAACCATGGGGCTTGAATAGAGGAGGGATTTTGGCCCAGGCTCTCTCAGCAGGGCCTCCCAGTGCTCCCAGTTGTGATGTGGTTCAGCACTGGTGTGGCTGCCTGTGCCTGCTGCAGGCTGGGCCTGCCATGTTATGATAGCGCAATTAGTGGCACAATTATTTGTTAATCAGGGGGGATTGGGAGGGATTAAGTTCTTAAACAGCACACGTGCTGCTAATGGTGATTTATGAAAATGCTCCTTCCCCCTCGGATGCTGTGCTGTGTTTGCCTGGAATTAAAATGCCCCAATTGGGCCTTTTCTGGGCACTTTTCTGAGGAAATGGCTCTGCCCATCCCGTGTGGGGAATTTGGGGGAATCCTGAAAATCCCAGCCAGGCTCTGCAGGGACAGGGCACCCACGGGAGTGAGGGGATAGCATGGGACAGTGACAGGACAGAGGTGGGACAGAGATGGGACAGAAATGGGACAGTGACAGGACAGAGGTGGGACAGAGATGGGACAGAAATGGGATAACAATGGGGCAGTGATGGAGCAGTGATGGGACAGAGATGGGAGAGCATGGGACAGTGATGGGATAACAATGGGACAGTGATGGGACAGAGATGGGATAACAATAATGGGACAGTGACAGGACAGTGAAGGGACAGTGAGGGACAGCATGGGACAATATGGGACAGAGATGGGGCAGTGATGGGATAACAATAGGATAATGATGGGACAGTGATGGGATAACAATGGGACAGAGATGGGATAAGGATGGGACAGGGATGAGAAAGAGATGGGACAGAGATGGGATAAGGATGGGACAGGGATGGGATAAGGATGGGACAGGGATGGGAAAGAGATGGGACAGCAGTGGGACAGTGATGGGACAGCAATGGGACAAAGATGAGACAATGATGGGACAGAGATGGGCTAAGGATAGGATAATAATAGGACAGAGATGGGATAAGGATGGGACAGCAATGGGACAATGATGGAACAACAATGGGACAATGATGGGACAGCAATGGGACAAAGATTGAACAATGATGGGACAGTGATGGGACAGAGATGGGACAGCTCCTGCTGCTCCTGCTGTCCCCAGGGCCTTTGGAGCCTCTGCTCAGCAGAGGATGTGGCAGGCAGGGCGTGGGCTGGTGTTGGGCTGATTTGTTCAATTCAGTTTGTCACAGAGACTCTCTTTGCATTTTAATTTGGATCAGACACAAACCAGTCACAAACCAAAACCTCCAGTTCTGTCTCCTCCTCCTCAGAGTCCCCAGGCACACCAAGACCATTTCCTTGGTTCTGTTGTTTATGGATCATGGATTTACTGGATCAGGGCTGGATCCCCAGTTCTTGACATCTCCTGAAGATCCCTCTGGATCTACATTTGCTCCAGCACAGGCTTGGCCATAAACCACCAACCTAAAAGGTTTTCCACCCAATAATTCCAGTCATAGATGGCATCAATCCAAGCTCCAGGTGATGTTCCATGCTGGAATGCAGGGAAAAAAACCCCAAAGTGCTGAATTTATATTTCTGTGCGTGTTCCCGAGTGCAGAATTGAGGCTCCTGCTCACAAACCTTGTCAGATTTAGCAACTAAAAAAAGCCACGGCTCCGAGAGTGGGAAGTGCTGGGAGCAACAGGAGAGAGGGAGAAGCTGGGGGGTGTTTTGAGGATAAATCCCCCCAGGATCAGGAATCCCAACCCCTGAGTGACCAGCACATTAATGCAGCCTGAATAATTAAATAGAAAATAAACCATTAAAATCGAAATAGAGAAAGAGCAGAAATAAAAGGAACGCTGGGAATGTTTCCCTGCTTCCCAAAAAAAGGCACATTTTGATTTCTTTGGGGGTTTTGGTGTTTATGGTCGGCTCCAGCAGCCTCTCCTTTTAAATGGAGCGATTCAAGGCAAAATCAGCACAAAAAAACTGCTCAAAGCCAGTGCCCAGCCCCACTCCAGCTGGGAAAATTTGGGTTGTTTTAAAGGAAATGGCTGAGGATTTCAGGGATTGGGGAAGAAAGAAAGGGAGAGGGTTCATGGAGAGGGTTCAATAATAAAAACACTGAAAAGGTGCCCAAAAGATGAATTAAATTCATAAAACCCAGAGCACAGCGAGACAGGAGCTGTTGGATTCAAACCAACACATCCTGGAGAGAGTTTTAGGCCTCAGGTTTGAGATCCAGAGCTGCCAGTGATGGGATTTTCCCAACCCCAGGAACCAACTCCGTGCCTCAGTTTCCCAGCTGATAAATGGAGATAACAAGGGCGGTGCAAGGGTGGAAGGTTTGGGTGTCACCAATAAAATTAATAAGGGAAAACATTAAAAAATTAAAAAATTAACAAAATAATGAACTGAAATTGAAGTGTCTTCATTAACAGCATCTTTCCTGGTGCCCACAGGAGCTCTGCCTTCCCAGGCACTCAGGAAAGGGCAACGATTCCAACCCCACTCCCTCCTGTTTTCCCCTCACTGCATCTCAGCAGCAGCTCAGGTGATCCAGGTGTCCCAGCAGAGGTGACAGGGACCGAGCTCTGACAGCTCTGGATTGGGAATTCACCGCTCAATTTATGATTTTTGTTGTGGCAGTGCCTGCAGGCCCCAGGGATGGAGGGGTCACAGTGACAAACGAGGAATTGTCCCCGCCTCAAACCCACACAGGGAGAGGAGAGGGAAGCAAACCCATCCCTGAAATGTCCCATCTGAGCTGCTCCTGGATCCCAAAAAGCAGCAATCCTGCAAACAGCAGCTCAAACACCCCTCTCTGAACAACTCCCAAGTTATTTCTGCCCCCAGCACCCTGGGGGTGGCAGGGATGGCAGAAAATGAGAAAAAAAGGCACAACCAAAGGTGGAATTGCTGGTGCTGGCAGTGAGATTGAATGCCTGGAGCATCCTCCTGCTTCCTGAGCTGCATTTTGTAGGTCCTGCCTCCACCTGGAGCATCCTCCTGCTCCCTGAGCTGCATCCCTGCAGGTTCTGCCTCCACCTGGAGCATCCTCCTGCTTCCTGAGCTGCATCCCTGCATGTCCTGCCTCCACCTGGAGCATCCTCCTGCTCCCTGAGCTGCATCCCTGCAGGTCCTGCCTCCACCTGGAGCATCCTCCTGCTTCCTGAGCTGCATCCCTGCAGGTCCTGCCTCCACCTGGAGCATCCTCCTGCTCCCTGAGCTGCATCCTTGCAGGTCCTGCCTCCACCTGGAGCATCCTCCTGCTTCCTGAGCTGCATCCTTGCAGGTCTTGCCTCCACCTGGAGCATCCTCCTGCTCTCTGAGCTGCATCCCCACAGTCCTGCCTCTCCCTGGAGCATCCTCCTGCTTCCTGAGCTGCATCCCTGCAGGTCCTCTCTCCTCCTGGAGCATCCTCCTGCTCCCTGAGCTCCATCCTTGCAGGTCCTGCCTCTCCCTGGAGCATCCTGCTGCTCCGTGAGCTGCATTCCTGCAGGTCCTGTCTCCTCCTGGAGCATCCTCCTGCTTCCTGAGCTGCATCCCTGCAGGTCCTGTCTCTCCCTGGAGCATCCTCCTGCTCCCTGAGCTGCATCCCTGCAGGTCCTGCCTCCACCTGGAGCATCCTCCTGCTCCCTGAGCTGTATCCCCACAGTCCTGCCTCTCCACCTGGAGCATCCTCCTGCTTCCTGAGCTGCATTCCTGCAGGTCCTGTCTCCACCTGGAGCATCCTCCTGCTCCCTGAGCTGCATCCCTGCAGGTCCTCTCTCCTCCTGGAGCATCTTCCTGCTCCCTGAGCTGCATTTTGTAGATCCTGTCTCCACCTGGAGCATCCTCCTGCTTCCTGAGCTGCATTTTGTAGGTCCTGCCTCCACCTGGAGCATCCTCCTGCTTCCTGAGCTGCATCCCTGCAGGTCCTGCCTCCACCTGGAGCATCCTCCTGCTTCCTGAGCTGCGTCCTGGCAGGTCCTCTCTCCACCTGGAGCATCCTCCTGCTCCCTGAGCTGTATCCCTGCATGTCCTGTCTCCTCCTGGAGCATCTTCCTGCTCCCTGAGCTGCATTCCTGCAGGTCCTCTCTCCTCCTGGAGCATCCTCCTGCTCCCTGAGCTGCATCCCTGCATGTCCTGTCTCCTCCTGGAGCATCTTCCTGCTCCCTGAGCTGCATTTTGTAGATCCTGCCTCCACCTGGAGCATCCTCCTGCTCCCTGAGCTGCATCCCTGCAGGTCCTGCCTCTCCCTGGAGCTGCACTCTGCACCCAGAGCTCCTGCTCAGGTATGGGAAGGAACGCCCAGATTCCCAGCAGGGATCAGGAAATGATGTGGGCAATTCCCAGTGGGGAATGAGGCTGGGAAAATCCTGCCTGGAGCTCATCCCTAAAAGAGCAGGGAAAGGCAGGAGGAAAGGGAAAGCTCTGAGGATGGGGTTGGAAGGAGCTGTGTGGAGGGAGGGAGGTGAAGGACGAGCAGACAGATGAGAGGTGGCAGCAGTGGCAGCAGCACAGATGAACCCCAGCCCTCTGCCAGGGCTTCCCGTGCTGCTCCCTGCCTCCAAAACCATCCCTCAGCAGTTTCCAGTTTCTCTTCCAGCCAGACAAGAGATAGGAGCCAGAGATTGGGAGGCACTGAGCAAACAAGCAGCAGATGAGCAGCACTGGCTGCGGGCAAAACGCTGCTGCCTTGGAAGGAAGGCCGGGCTGCGAGATTGGGAGAGGGCAAAAGATGCTGGGGCTGATTACAGAGCACTCTGCAAAGTTAATTGTTCACCAGATTGGGATCTGGGCCACATCCATCAACAGGCTGCTTCCTGCCATCGGGTTTCCTGGACAAACAGCAGGAGCCAGTGGATTTAGAGGGGAGCAAATCCAGCAGGGCAAAGCTCTGCCTGGACAGGGTTCACTCCTCAACTCCAGCAGAGCCCTCTCATCCCTTCCCTGCCTGCACACAGGCAAACCCAGCCCAGCTGAGCTGAGCTTTTGGGGTGTGAGCACATGAATTACACAGAGCAGAACTCACTCCAGCCTCGGGGTCTCCTCTGAGCCAGCCAAGCTCCCCTGTCCTGCTGCCTGAAGGAGCTGCCTCAATTTCCCTGAGGATGGAAGGAGAATCTGGGAGGCTCCTCCTGAGCCTAAGCCCTTTTGGAAACTCTTACTCTTCTTGGACATGACTGCAAACAAACAGATCCCAGCTCTTCTGGAGATTCTCAGCCCTCCCGGCCCAAGCCTCAGCTCTGCGGAAGCCAGAGGAATGTCTCAGGGTTTACAGGCATTGACCAAACATTCATTTCTCCCAGAAGGCCAGACCAAGGGGATGATGGTCTCAGTGAAAACTGCAACGTGGATATTTTAATTCACATGGTGAGCGGACACCCAGGGCTCTGCCTGACCAGGTGGTGGGACAGGGAGAACGGAAGGATCCTCACGGATTTGGGAGATCAAAACTCAGCAGAGCTCCCTGTAGCATCCCAGAGCCATTTTGCCTCTGTGTTTTACCCTCTGCAAAATGCTGAGATGAGCTGAGATGAGCTGCTCTCTACTGCCTGCTTTGGGTCCAGTGCCAGCAAGGGAAGGCAAAATCTGTCCCCTGCAGCACCCTCTGCAGCCCAGCCTGTCCCAGGGGACAAGTGGCACCGACTGTCTGTCGCAGACATCTTTTATGAAAAATCCTTTGCTTAAAATTTTTCCTCCTGAGAAGCTGAGAGGCCTCAGGAACAAAATGTGAACAATGGTTATCTGCTGCTGTGGAATGCAACAGGTGCATCTGGGATTGGCCCATGTTGGTTGTTTCTAGTTAATGGTCAATCACAGCCCAGCTGGCTCGGACAGAGAGCCTGAGCCACAAACCTTTATTATCATTCCTTCTTATTCTATTCTTAGCCAGCCTTGTGATGAAATCCTTTCTTCTATTCTTTTAGTATAGTTTTAATGTAATATATATCATAAAATAATCAATCAAGCCTTCTGAAACATGGAGTCAGATCCTCGGCTCTTCCCTCATCCTGAGACCCCTATGAACACGGTCACAACTGTCCCTTGCAGCACCCTCTGCACCCCAGCCTGTCCCCAGGGGACAAGGGACACTGGCAAGGAATGCAGCAGCTCGAGATTTAAAGCAGCTCGTTTGGAAGCCAATAAAAAGCAGCCTGCTGCACTTCAGCCACCTGTAACCAGCAATGTGTGACACCATCCCTCCCCTCTGTCACTCTGTCACCAGCACAGCCTCTCTGAAGGGCCCATTCAGGGCTCCACAAAGAGCCGCCTCAGTGAAAGGGAGATGGAGATGAGGATTCAGTGCTTCCCATCCCTGCCAGCATCCCAGAGCTCTGCAGAGCTCAGGGAGCAAAGCCCTGAGAACAAAGCAAGGTCGGGAGTTGCCAGATGGGGGGACTCAGACGTGGGGACGCGGCGGTGACGTGGCCAAGGCCAGGCAGAATCCCTGGCAAGGCCATGGACAGGGGGAGATCTCCAGAGCCCTGATTAGTTGTAACTTTTTCTCTCTTCCTCTCTATCCCAGCAGAGTGAGAGAGGAGGAACTCCCAGGATTTCTGGCGAGGTTGTTCCACGACTCATTTATGAACTGCTCCCATTTGGACGTGGTACTGATATTTTCCAGCGTGAGTGAGTAAGCCTGGGAACTTGGGAACAAATCTGTGAGCCCTGCCTGGAGCACGGACGCCAAAACTTGCTCAGAAATCTTCTGGTATCACAGAGAGCCTGAAAATCAGTGAACTCTGAGCTGGATGCCTCACACACCGAGGAAGTTCCATGGATGGGGTGAGCCAGGTGCTCCTCTGGTCCTGCCTCCTCCTTCTGGGACTCTTGGACATCCCCTCCCACCTTTTCCTAGGGAGGAAAGGATGCTCCACACCACAAATGCCACTGAGATTTCTCTGCCACCCGTGTGTGCCTTCTGACACCGTGTCCATTACCCAGTGGCCATATTCCTGGAGGGAATCTCTTCAGGACCATGGGAACTGCTTTTCCTGACCTCTCCCCTGCCCTGTCACAGCCTGGTGAGGCTGGAGAACAGGACTCTGCTTGCACTGACCACATCTCAGCCCCACGTGTTGGCACATCCCAGATCCACACCCCAAACCTGCCCCACGCCGCCGAGGAGGGAATTAATTCATCCCAGTTCCTCGCAGGGCCCTGTTTGACGGCTCCTGCCCTTGCACAAACCTCATCCAGAGGCTCCAACTTTCTGCCTGATGCTTGTTCAAAGCTTTTCCCCCTTCAGGCACCATCTCCAAGCCCAGCACACACCACATCTTGATGCACAGCACAAAACCCAGCGCCAGCAGCCCCAGGCCTGACCCTGATTCTTTCTTCCTCTCAGAGCTGATGCCACCATTGTGCCAACACGCTCAGGGCAGGTTGTTTTCACCCAGAGACGAGGCTGTTGAAGCTTTTCAGGCTGCCCTGGCACGGAGGGCAGCTCTCAAGGGGCGGTCTGGGGACAAAGAGGGACACACACCCCCGGGAACTTGTCACAGCAACAGATGCAGCTGATGGTGACAGCCGCCAAAAACTGCAGCGCCAGGGGAATGCCGAGCCGCCAGCCCGGGGCAGGGCTCCCTCCCCCCGGACGGACCCCGGGGGTCACTGCCACACTGAAAGGGTCCCCCCAGGCCCCTCACAGCGCGACCCACCCAGGGACGCCCATCACAATCCAACACCGGGCTAGCCCTGCGCTCCCCGGAACAGATTTAGGACCGAACACGCGCAGGAATTCCCTCACCAGGGAGCACCAGGGTACAAATGCGAGCTGAGCCCTCCCTCCCTCTGCGTACCTCCAACTCCAGCTCTCCCCTCTCCCCTCGCACTTTGTGCCCCGCCAGCCCCAAAGGCAGCGGCGGTGGCCCCCGGAAGGGCTGGGGGGCGAGTAAGGTCCCTGGAGGGGCTGGGGGGGCAGGCAGGACCCCGGAGGAGCTGGAGGAGCGAGCAGGGTCCCTGGACGAGCTGGGGTAGCAGACAGGGTCCCCTAAGGGACTGGGGGGTGAGCAGGACCCCCGGAGGGTCTGGGGGGCCGGGCAGGGTCCCTGGAGGGGCTGGAGGGGCGAGCAGGAGGGTCCCTGGAGGAGTCCCTGGAGGGTCTGGAGGGGCGGCAGGGTCCCTGGAGGAGCTGGGGGTGAGCAGGGTTCCCGGAGGATCTGGAGGAGCGAGCAGGGTCCCCGTCCCGCGGCGGGGTCACCCCGGCACTCACCGGGCGCCGAGCAGGTCGCTCTCCCTCCCTCCTGCCGTGTCCCTTCCTCCTTCCTGCGGGGCAGAGCAGGGGCGGTGCTGCGGGAGCCGCGGGGCCGCTCCGGGAGCGGGGCCGGGCTGCGAGCGGAGCGGGGCCGGCACCGGAGAGCGGCTGGAGCGGCACCGGTACCGGAGCAGGGGCGGGTGCTGGAGGCGGTACCGGAGCAGGTGGAGGGTTGGTGCCGGTGCCGGTGCCAGGGTGGACTTGGAGCGGTGCCGGTGCCGGTATCGAGCAGGGCGAGTCGGAGCAGTGCCTGTGCCGGGGGAATTGGAGCAGTGCCGGTACCGGGGAATTGGAGCGGTGCTGGTGCCAGTACCGGGGGAATTAGAGCGGTGCCGGGGGAACGAGAGCGGTGCCGGTGCCGGAGCCCAGGCAGTCGGAGCGCAGCCGGTGCCGGTACCGGGGTAGTTGAGCGGTGCCGGTGCCGGGGGAACGGGAGCGGTGCCGGTGCCGGTAGCGAAGCCCGGGCAGTCGGAGCGGTGCCGGTGCCAGGGGAATTGGAGCGGTGGCGGTACCGGGGGAGTCGGAGCGGTGCCGGTGCCGGGGGAGTCGGAGCGGTGCCGGTACCGGGGGAGTCGGAGCGGTGCCGGTGCCGGTGCCGGGGGAACGGGAGCGGTGCCGGTGCCGGTGCCGGGGGAACGGGAGCGGTGCCGGTGCCGGTGCCGGGGGAACGGGAGCGGTGCCGGTGCCGGGGGAGCACGGGCGCGGTGCGGGCGCGGTGCGGGACCCGGCGCGGTGCGGGAGCGCTGCCGGCGCTCGGCTCCGTGCCGCGCTGGCTCCTCCCCGCCGCAGCCCCGGGAGCAGGAGCCCGCTCGGCCCCGCCGGCCCGGGCAGGAGCCGCGCTCGGCGAGCACAAACACACAAACACACAGCGATCCCCGCCTCGCCCTCCGGTCCAGCTCCCTCCTGCGGCTCCTCCGGCTCCTGGGGCAGCCCCAGACACCGCTGGGGTTTCAGCCTCTCCTGGTTGTGGATTTAGCAGCGGCTCCCCCACCCATTCCAGCTCCTTGTTGTCGTATATTTAGTCCAACGTTCTGGGTTGGCCAAAAATAGAGCAGCCATGGAAATAAATCAGGCTGACTGGAGGTGCCAACATTGTCTGCCTGAAAGTAATTAATTTCTTATATCCTCGGCTATATTAATCCTCGCCTTCCCTGCACACGCCGCCCTGTCTGTCAGCAGAGTTGTTGTGATTAGTGCCGAAATCTGGGGGATGTGCAGGAGCGGGGAAGGGCAGGGGGAAACCGAGGCAGGGAAGGCACAAAATCCATCTCCACAGGGTGTGGGGAGTGGGAACGCGGAGGGCACAGCAGAGTTGGCGAGGAGGATGGAAGGGGATGCAAATTCTGTGGGGGAAAATCCAGCATTTAAGGTCTTCTTTCTAGACGTGGATATTCCACAGGGAAAAAAAAAAAAAAGTCCAGGAGACACAAATTTGGGCTTCCTCAGTTCTGCTGCTGCCAGAACTCCTTTTCCCTGTGTTCCTTCCAAACGTGGGAGTCTTGCTGGACTTGCTGACTCTCCTTTCTTATCTCAGAAGCACCAGGCTGGCTGGGAGACACCTCGAGGAGTGGGGCAGCGCTTCCCAGATGGTGCAGCAGGAGCATCAAATCCGAGCCCCCCTGGAGGGAAGGGACGTTCTAGAAGGATCCATCTCCTCTGGTCACCTCAGCCTGTCCCAGGGCAGCACCCCTGAGACCCCTGAGCAATGTCTGGGTGCCCTGGGAGTGGGGTGAAACCCTCAGCAGCAGCTCTTCAGCGGGAGCAGGAGCTGAACCAGCCCCTCTGAACTGGGGCTGCCCCTGCAGGAGCAGGGGAGGTGACACGGTGGCTTTGCAGCAGGGGAGAGAGGCCGTCCTTGGTGACACAGGGTGAGCAGCTCGTCTGTCACCTGGGTCTGATGGGCATTGGCATCCTTGGCTCCGCAGGGTTCAGGGAGGAGCAGCAAAGGTGGGGACAGGGGGGATGTGGGTGCAGGGTGTGTGACACATCCAGAACTGTGTGTGACAACCAGAACTGTGTGTGACATCCAGGGCTGTGTGTGACACCCAGGGTTATGTGTGACACCCAGGGTTATGTGTGACAGACAGGGTTATGTGTGACACACAGGGCTGTGTGTGACATCCAGGGCTGTGTGTGACATCCAGGGTTATGTGTGACATGCAGGACTGGGTGTGACATGCAGGGCTGTGGTGTGACATGCAGGGCTGTGGTGTGACATGCATAGTTATGGTGTGACACCCAGGGTTATGTGTGACATGCAGGAATGGGTGTGACATGCACAGTTATGGTGTGACATCCATGGCTCTGTGTGACACCCAGGGCTATGTGTGACATCCAGAACTGTGTGTGACACCCAGGGTTATGTGTGACACCCAGGGCTGGGTGTGACATCCAGGACTGGGTGTGACATCCAGGACTGGGTGTGACATGCAGGGTTATGTGTGACATGCACAGTTGTGGTGTGACATGCACAGTTGTGGTGTGACACCCAGGCTCTGTGTGACACCCAGGGCTGTGTGTGACATCCAGGGCTTTATGTGACACCCAGGGTTATGTGTGACACCCAGGGCCGTGACACCCAGGGCTCTGTGTGACATCCAGGGCTGTGTGTGACACCCAGGGCTATGTGTGACACCCAGGGCCGTGTGTGACAGGGCTGTGTGTGACACCCAGGGCTGTGTGTGACACCCAGGGCTGTGTGTGACATCCAGGGTTATGTGTGACATGCAGGGTTATGTGTGACACACAGGGCTGTGTGTGACATCCAGGGTTATGTGTGACACTCAGGGCTGTGTGTGACAGGGCTGTGTGTCACACCCAGGGCCATGTGTGACACTCAGGGCTGTGTGTGACACCCAGGGCTCTGTGTGACATCCAGGGCCGTGTGTGACACCCAGGGCCGTGTGTGACACCCAGGGCTCTGTGTGACACCCAGGGCCGTGTGTGACACCCAGGGCCGTGTGTGACACCCAGGGCTGTGTGTGACACCCAAGGCCGTGTGTGACAGGGCTCTGTGTGACACCCAGGGCCATGTGTGACATCCAGGGCCGTGTGTGACACCCAGGCTGGCTCCCGTGGCCGCTGCCCTCCCCTCACCCCTGGTCAATGAGTACCCGGTCATGTGGGTGCTCACTCAGCGCCCTGTGAGTGCCCACCCCGCTCCCTTCCTGCTGCACAATGGGCCCTTTGGCGGGGGTTCCCACACCCAGTCTCTGCCATGGCTCTGACTTCCACCTTCACCCTTTTCCTCTGGGGTTCCCACATCCCAGTCTCTGCCATGGCTCTGACTTCCACATTCACCCTTTTCCTCTGGGGTTCCCAATCCCAGTCTCTGCCATGGCTCTGACTTCCACATTCACCCTTTTCCTCCGTTTAGAGGGGAGATGTCACCCTGCGGGAGATGTCTCAGGCACTTCTGGGGCATTCCCAACAACTGCTGCCACCCTTCCCATGCCACAGCTCCAAGACCACCTGGTGCCTTAAATCCAGTTTGAAACTTGTGAAAAATGCATGTATTTTATGATTGGCTTTTCATGAATATTCAAATGAGCTTTATATATGCTGTGTTAGAAAGTGATGCTTTATTAATTCTCTTAAGTAGTGTGTTAAATATAGTTTTAGGCTATAACAAAATGTTAAAATAGAAACTGTGCTATGTAAGATACTTTTCTTAAGAAAGGACTCGCAGTGAGATAGCAGCCACAGGACACCTGAATCTTTCAGAGAAAGAGAATTTATTGCTCCATTATCAGAAGAAATGAACTTCTTCCCACCTCAGAGGCGCTGTCAGGATTCAGAGGAAGAAGCTGACATTGCCCAGACAGAATCCTGTGTTTGAGTGGAATTTATGCATCATGGATGAGGTGTATGAATATGCAACAGGCTGTTGTTTTTAAGGGTTAATCCTCTGTTAACGTGGGTCTTTTTTGGGCTCGTGCTGCCCAGAAAAAGGTACCCAGACATCTGTAACTCTTTGTATTTGTTGTCTCACATTGTCCTAATTCAAATTGTCCAAATTGTTATTACTCTAATTATATTACTATTTTTATAACCATTTTATTACTATTAAACTTTTCACATTTTAAAAACACGTGATCGGTGTTTTTCACAAAACTGAAAGGAAAAGAGATTCACATGAAGAAACCCCAGCAAATGAAGCTGAAGGCCCCAAACTAGAACTTCAGAGAAAGGCACCGTGCAAAGGGCAGGAATGTGACAGCAATTAGGGGACAGAGCCACAAGCTCGGTGCTTGTGCCACACCAGCTGCTCCTTGGTGCAGGACATTCCTCACAAACACAAATTCCAGCCCTGGGCATGCCAGGGATGGCTGCGAGAGCCTGAGAGGAGGAGGATGAGGGGAGGAAGAGTGCCCAGCTGCTGCAGCCCGGGGGGGACAGCAGAGAGGAGAGGAGGGGTCGGGAGTGATGGAAGGGATGGTCCCGGCTGCTGTTAGGAAAATGAATCCACAAACACCAGAGGTTTATGTCCAAAAAGGAGACAGAGGAGTCCTTTGTGGCTTTATTCCAGTAAAGGGAGAGGCCATGGGGCATTCCCTTGGGATCTCTCAGATTTTTGGAGGATGCCGCCTCCTTTTTATCCCAATTTCCCTCTCTCTTTCCCTATTTCTGAGGTACCTGAGAGGTTCACACTTCCCAAAAAACCTGATACCAGAGATTCCCTTCTAATGTGCAACCCTCCCTTTTCATTTTGAATTCTTACAGAATTTAGGGGTTATTCCCCATTTCTGAGGTACCTGAGAGGTTCAGACTTCCCAAAACGCCTGATCCCAAAGATTTCCCTCAAATGTATAACCCTGCCTTTTAGTTTTTAATTCTTATGGAGTTTAGGGAGTTTTCCCGATTTCTGAGGTACTTGAGAGGTTCACACTTCCCAAAACACCTGATACCAGAGATTCCCCTCTAATGTACAACCCTCCCTTTTAATTTTGAATTCTTACAGAATTTAGGGGTTATTCCCCATTTCTGAGGTACCTGAGAGGTTCAGACTGCCCAAAACACCTGATACTGAAGATTCCCCTCTAATGTACAACCCTCCCTTTTCATTTTTAATTCTTACAGAATTTAGGTTTTTTCCCCTCCCCGTTGTTTCTTTCATCTCTCAATGTCTAATTTTATTTATCGGCAAACCTAAAAAGTTTATCAGCGCCCACCTGAGGCTCCTCTGTGATCCCCGAATGAATTTCCCCGAGTGAATTCGCTCAGCAGAGCCTCGGGACATTTTCCGAACATGCCAGAGGAATGGCTGAGCACAGGGCAGACAAAACTCCTGGGGTTTTTTAGGAGTTTTTTCTAGAATTACTTTGCTTTCTGTTTTTTCTATTTTTGGGGAGTCACAGACCCTCATGGACATCTCCCCCAGACAAAACTGCTGGGGGGGTTTTGGGAGTTTTTCCTAGAATTTTTTTGCTTTCTGTTTTTTCTCCTTTTTCTTGTGATCACCAACCCTCACAGAGATCTCCCCCAGACAAAACTGCTGGGGTTTTAAGGAGTTTTTTTCTAGAATTATTTTGCTTTCTGTTTTTTCTCCTTTTTTTTGTGATCACAGACCCTCACAGACATCTCCCCCAGACAAAACTGCTGGGGCTTTTGGGGGGTTTCTTCTAGAATTACTTTGCTTTCTGTTCTCTCTTTTTGGGGAGTCACAGATCCTCATGGATATCTCCCCCAGACAAAACTGCTGGGGGGTTTTGGGGGGATTTTTTTCTAGAATTACTTTGCTTTCTGTTCTTTCTATTTTTGGGGGCTCACAGACCCTCACGGAGATCTCCCCCAGACAAAACTGCTGGGCTTTTCTGGGGAGTTTTCCCTAGAATTACTTTGCGTTCTGCCGTTGTTTTTTTCTCTTTATTTTTTGTAATCACAGGCCCTCATGGAGATCTCCCCCAGACAAAACTGCTGGGGGGTTTTGGGAGTTTTTCTTAGAATTACCTTGCTTTTCTGTTTTTCTATTTTTGGGGAGTCACAGACCTTCACAGAGATCTCCAGACAAAACTTCTGGGGTTATTTTTTGGGAGTATTTTCCTAGAATTACTTTCAGGAAGATGTAGGGGAAATCAAGGGTGAAGATGGGCTGGTTGTGGTCAGGAGTGTTCCAAAAAAATGGGTCTGGCTGGGAAACTCCAACACTTTGTGTCATGGCTGTGATGACCTCAGCTTGTGCTGGGGGAGACTTCAAACCCTTCTCTCCTCCTCCTCCTCCTCCTCCCGGTGTATTCCACACCAGGAATGATCACAGTTCCCAATCTGTCCCTGCCTGGGGCAGCCAGAGGAGCACTGGGTGTCAGCCCACATTAAAATTCAATTTTAATGTAAATTGAATTTTTTTAGTGTTCCCCTGCTGTGTTTCCTCACACCAGAGGAGCTCTGGGTCTCAGCCCACAGCCCTTTTTAATATAAATTGAATTTTTTTAGGGATACTCATGCTGTGTTTCCTCACACTAGGTATCACAACAGGAGGGACCAGCCCTGCTACCGCCATGCCAAGCATCCTTTGGTGTAAAAACCCCGAATTTTTGGGGTGAGCACACCCAGTTCAGGAACCAGCCAAGAAAGATCCGAGCTCCAAAGCGAGCTGTACCCAGCAGGCACCGCTGTGTCCCTGGGGACAGCTCCAGAGCTTCGATCTGCAGCCCAGAAGAGCCCTGGCCATGGCCAGCAAATGCAGAAAGTCGATTAAACCTGACAGCTCAGACTGAGAAACAGCAGCAGGAATGTGCCTGGCTCCTGCAGGAAGCACAGGGCAGCTCTGGGGGGAAAACGTTTGATAAAAATGGGAGCAGGCTCCTGGTATTTCAGCATTTATTACAATAAAAAGAAAGGCCCAAACCAAGGGGTGCTAAAGTGATTTCAGCATTTATTTATTTATTTTATTTATTAAAAGTGATTTCAGCGTTTATTACAATAAAAAGAAAGGCCTAAAACTAGGGATACTAAAGTGATTTCAGCATTTATTATAATAAAAATAAAGGTGTAAAACATGGGCTACTAAAGGTGATTTCAGCATTTATTCTAAAAAAAGAAAGGCCCAAAGCGAGGGGTACTAAAGTGATTTCAGCATTTATTTCTTTATTATATTTATTAAAATTGATTTCAGCATTTATGTATTTATTATATTTATTAAAAGTGATTTCAGCATTTATTACAATAAAGTCCTAAAGCAAGAGGTACTAAAAGTGATTTCAGTATTTATTATAATAAAAAGGAAGGCCTAAAACAAGGGGTACTAAAAGTGATTTCAGCATTAATTATAATGAAAAGAAAGGTCCAAAGCAAAGGGTACTGAAAGTGATTTCAGCATTTATTTATTTATTTATTTTATTTCTTAAAAGTGAATTTGGCATTTATTATAATAAAAAGGAAGGCTTAAAACAAGGGGTACAAAAGCGATTTCAGCATTTATTATAATAAAAAGGAAGGCCTAAAACAAGGGGTACTGAAAGTGATTTCAGCATTTATGTATTTATTTTATTTATTAAAAGTGATTTCAGCATTTATTACAATAAAAAGAAAGGCCCAAAGCAGGGGGCCCGGGCCGAGCAGAAGCGCTCCCCCCGAGGATGCTGCAGCAGCGATGTCCCCAATGTCCCAGGGGAAGGAAGGGCACAGCTTCCCTGGCTCAGATGCCCCTTTTTATCCTGTTTGTGTCCCTCTGGATTGGTTTCTGTTGGGATCCTTCATTGGCATGAAGGTTTCAGGCCTTGATTGGCCATTACAGCTCAGTCCGGGCTGGCTCCTTTCACTGAGGGGCTGGGTGCATTTTGCTTGAGTGTAATTTCTCATAACCACCCTTTAAATCCCTTTTACAATATAATAACCCAACTAACAGCACTCAATAACAATTATCAATTATTTTACAACAGGTTCTAAGGTATTTTTAACAATCCCACGACAGCGACAGTGATATTTTCATTTGCATGAAGGTTTCAGGCCTTGATTGTGCCTTACAGTTCTGTCCAGGCTGGCTCCTTTCACTGAGGGGGTGCTGCACTTTTCTGAGGTGTAATTTCTTATAACCACCCTTTAAACCCCTTTTACAATATAATAACCGAACTAACAGTACATTCTTAACAATCTATTACCTATTTTACAGCGGTTTCTACCCTATTTTTAACGACATTCCCCTGTTTTCGTGCTGCAGGGCTCTCGCAGAGCCCTCAGCAGCTCCGCTTCCCCCAGAGCTCGGCTCACATGGCCTCGCATGTGTGCAGCTCCCGAGGAGAGCTCCAGGGCTCTGCAGGGAACATTTCACAGTCACTGCATCCCTTCCCCACTGCCCTGCCACTCCATAGGAGCGTGGGCAGCGAGTCATGGAAAGAAAAATGTGTTCAGGGCCTCCTCCTCCTCCTCCTGCTGCCCTGGCCTGGCTGCTCCCCCCAGGCACATGCAGGCATGTGGAAATCATTGCCTGGAGAGCAGAGCCGTGTGTTCAGCAGGGCTGGGGTGAAAGCTGGCTGCTAAATCGAGGAGAGCTGGGAAATGGGGCCATGCTCCAGTGCCCGGCCTGCCTCAGCAGGAGCTGCTCGCTGCAGAGGGAAAATGAGCCCAGGGTCACACCCCGGCCCGGGTTCAGGTGTCCCTGATTTAACAACAACCCCCCAGCTACACCTCTGGTGGGTTCACAGGCTCAGGGAATGTCAATCATGAAATGGTTTGGGTTGGGAAGAGCCTTAAAGATCATCTCGTCTAAAATTCCACCTCTCACTATCCCAGGTTGTGCCAAACCCTGTCCAGCCTGGGCTTGGACACTGCCAGGACCTCCCCACCCTCCCAGGGAAGGATTTTTCCCATCCATCCAACCTAAACTCCCCCTCTTTCAGTCTGAACCCATTCCCCCTTGTGCTGTCACTCCCATAAGGGGCAGGACAGAAGGAATATTCTCATTCCTGTTTTAAGAGGGTGAATTGAGGAACAGGAGAAGTGGGGATGTTTGGATATCCCTGTGCCTGTCCCAGAGCTGAGGGAGCTCCTCAGTGTCTCCCTGCAAATCTCCAAGCCCAGATCACTGCAGGCTGTTCCTGTCCCATGCTGGAATTGGGACAGGCACAGGGAAGCCACAGCTTCTCTGGGAATTCACTCCCAGCCAGGAATTCCTTCCTGATTTCCCATCTAAATCTCCCCTTTTCCAGCTTAAACCATTCCCCTTTGTCATGGTCATTCCAGCCAGGATTTCCTTCCTGATATCCAACCTAAATCTCCCCCTTTCCAGCTTAAAACCATTCCCTGTGTCCTGGTCATTCCAGCCAGGAATTCCTTCCCATTATCCAACCTAAACCTCCCCTTTTACAGCTTAAAATCATTCCCTGTGTCCTGTCCCTCCATCCCTTGTCCCCAGTCCCTCTCCAGCTCTCCTGGAGCTCTCTGTGAGCCCCAAATTGCCCCGAAACCACTGGAAATCACTGAATTGACATTTTTAGTGCTGTGGGACACAAAATCCTGTCCCCAAGGTGCCCAGCACTGCTGACCATGGCAACCACGAGGCCGACTGCAAACCACTGAATCCAGCAGCATCTCCTCTGAATTTTGCCCATGGAGCATCACCATAACAACAGCTCCACCAATCCACACCAGACATCCAGGCCCTTAGCAACCAGGAGCTGCCAAATTGCAAAACAAAGTACAAAAAAAATTAAAATAAATGCACACCAAATCTTTCCTGCGTGGTTCTGCTGTGGGTGAGCAGAACTGCAGGGAGCAAAACCAGGAAAATACCCAGAGCAGCACAGATCCCAAAAGTTCTGCCCCAGAAGTGCCAAAGCCTCCCTTGTGTTCCTACTGGAGGGTTTGGCTGCTGGTTTTGGTGTTTTACTGTTGGTTTCCCTCCCACAGAGGGAAAGCTCAGCACACACAGAACCTGAGCTGAGTTTTTGTCCTTCTTGCATTGTCCTGCTGTGGGTGAGCACAGCTGCAGTGGGCAAAGCCAGGAAAATGCCCAGAGCACCACGGATCCCAAAAGTTCTGCCCCAGAAGTGCCAAAGTTCTCTTGTGTTGCCACTGGAGTGTTTGGCTGCTGTTTTTGGTGTTTTACTGCATGGTTCCCCTCTCACAGAGGGAAAGCTCAGCACACACAGAACCTGAGCTGAATTTTCATCCTTCCTGCATGGTCTTGCTGTGGGTGAGCAGAACTGCAGGGAGCAAAACCAGGAAAATGCCCAGAGCACCACAGATCCCAAAATTCTGCCCTGAGAGGTGTCAAAGCCTCCCCTGTGATGCCACTGGAGGGTTTGGCTGCTGGTTTTGGTGGCTCCCCTCCCACAGAGGGAAAGCTCAGCACACACAGAACCTGAGCTGCCACCCCTGAGGGCTCTGATTGTCACCCAGCCCTGGCACCTTGGTCCAGATTGCAAGGCAAGATGTTTTCTATTGCCACCTGTACGGCAGATTATCTTTTGTCAAGTGGGCAGTTTGCCTTATCTCTCTCTGAGTGACCACATTCACACCTCCCTCAGGAGGGGACATCTACTGATAACAGCCATTGAATGTCCCTGCATGGCTGATAAGAGCTACAGCATCCCATTGGGAGATGGGAGCCCAGAGGGAGGAGCCAAGCATTCCTACCCGGATAGAATCTGGAGATTCTGGAACACCAGCACGGCTTCTGCACTGGATTGCCCAGAGGAACAGCAGCTGCCTCTCCTTCCCCTGGATCTCCAGAGGCAGAGACTGCACCTTTCTCCAGGATCCCTGCTCCAGCAGAGCCACCCCTGACACTGCAGGAGGGCTGAGCCACAATTCCAATGGGACTGCTGCCAGCACCCTGACCCACAGCGTGTCACAGACAACTTTTATGAAAAATCCTTTCCTTAGGATTTTTCCTCCTGAGAAACTGAGAGGCCTCAGGAACAAAATGTAAACAATGGTTATCTGCTGCTGTGGAATGCAACAGGTGCATCTGGGATTGGTCTCATGTTGGATGTTTGTAATTAATGGTCAATCACAGCCCAGCTGGTGTGGACAGAGAGCCGAGCCACAAACCTTTGTGATCATTCTTTGCTATTCTATTCTTAGCTAGCCTCTGACGAAACCTTTCTTCTATTCTTTTAGTATAGTTTTAATGTAATATATATAATAATAAATCAGCCTTCTGAAACATGGAGTCAGATCCTCGGCTCTTCCCTCATCCAAGAACCCCTGTGAACACCGTCACAACAGGGTGTCAGGTTGGATTCTGACTCTGTCAGTGTTGGTTTAGTTTACTGCATTGTTTATTTTATCCTTTTATTTCCCTTCCCTATTAAAGAACTGTTATTTCCCGCTCCCATATTTTTGCCTGAGAGCCCCGTAATTTAAATTTTATAGCAATTCAGAGGGAGGAGGTTTGCATTTTTTATTTCAGGGGAGGTTCCTGCCTTCCTTAGCAGAGTCCTGGCTTTCCAAACCAAGACACACCTGCAGGAACTGCTGTGCCTGGGTGTTTCCAGGTGTTTCCAGCAGCTGTTTCCCAGGGGTTAAACCACCTCAGCAGTTTCAAAAGAACCACAGTTTGCTCCTGTGAGTGAACCTTGTCCCCTGCCACCCTGCTTGAAGCACGGGGAGGAGATAAGCTGGTGTTTTTTTCAGGGAACCATCCATCTCTCCCACTGAGTCACTGCCAAACTTCCCCTTCCCAAGCAGGTCACGGGGTGAGCTGGAGCTGAACGCTCCAGGGACGGGCTGAGGGAGCACACCCAGGGCTCTGAGCTGCTCCCAACAGGCAGCAAGGCCAAAGTCCTGCAGGGAAATGTGCCTGAGGAAACCCAGCAGATCTTTCTCCCTGCCAGGACACACCAAACACACCAGCAAAGGGCCTGGTGCTTTCCTGCTGCCACAAACTGGGAGTCCCTGCTTGGACTGGGCCCAGGAACAGCCAGCGGTTGAGAACAGGATGTCAGCCTGGTTTTTAAGATTTTCTAAGCCTTCTGATGTTGACATTCTTGTAGTGAGCTTTCTCACACACTTTCTGTAAATAACTGATTGTTTTGCATTCCTTTATGGAAGAAGAGAAAGTTGCTGGACTGTTGGTTTGTCCAGTGTCATTGGAGAGGTGGCACTGTCACCCTCCAATCCACTGTCACTCTTGGAAAACTATAAATGTTGGAGTCAGAAAATAAACTTCCCTTTTTCTTCACCTTGAGAGCAGTGATGTGAGCTTGTGTTCTTTCGTGTCCTATGGCGACATCAGAGCACAAATTGGGGATTTCCAGCCCAAAGCAGCAAACCTTGTTAGCAGGAGGCAATGCTGTGGTGGTGGAGGTCTGGCTGGAGGATAATCTGAGCTTTTGGCCACAAGGATTCTTTTCCTTCATCTGCATTTCATTTGATCATATCTTCTTTCCAGAGAGTTTGTAAATCCTCCTTTTCTCTTTCTGGGATTTTCATGGATCCATTTTGGCAAGCTTTGTTCCAAGACCCTGCACTTGATGGCATGCCATGCCTTTTCATGGCTTTCACTTTGGCAAAGATTGATTTTTGATTCATTTTTTCTTTTTAAGGTCCCATGCCATGTCCCTCATATCTTCTCCTCACAGTTGTGTCTTCCTCCTTTGATTTGATCCAAAAGCAGGATTTTTTCCCCTGGTTTTGCAATAATCCATCAGGTTAGTTTTGGCATGTTTTGGTCCTTTGCACTGCACCTCATTTTCTCCCAGGCCCCTTTCTTGTAGTCACTAAAACTCCCAATTTTCTACTGTTTTTATGGGTTTTTTTCCAATTGCATTTCATTTGATCATATCTTCTTTCCAGAGAGTTTGTAAATTCTTCTTTTCTCTTTCTGGGATTTTCATGGATCCGTTTTGGCAAGCTTTGTTCCAAGACCCTGCAGTTGATGGCATGCCATGCCTTTTGATGGCTTTGGTAAAGATGGATTTTTGATTTATTTTGTTTTTTCAAGCTCCCATGCCATGTCCCTCATATCTTCTCCTCACAGTTGTGTCTTCCTCCTTGATTTTTTCCCCTGCTTTTGCAATAATCTGTCAGGTTAGTTTTGGCATGTTTTGGTCCTTTGCACTGCACCTCATTTTCTCCCAGACCACTTTCTTGTAGTCACTAAAACTCCCAATTTTACTTTCTTGTAGTCACTAAAATTCCCATTTTTCTGGGTTTTTGGGGGGTTTTCTTTTTCAATTGCATTTCATTTGATCACATCTTCTTTCCAGAGTGTTTGTAAATCTTTCTTTTCAGGGTTGCAAGATTTCGTTTCCCTTCCTGAGAGGAAATAGCATTGCAAAGGTGGATGGAGCAGGAGCAGCTGTGGCAGGGGCTGGCACAGCACAGCAGGGACAGCTTGGGTGGCACCAGGAAGGGACTCCCTGGCACAGCCTCGGGATGCTCAGCCAGAATTTGCAGTTTGACTCACAGCCTGCTCAGCTATTTTCAGCCCAAATGAGGAATCCAGCCCGGCTCTGGCTTCCCAAAACATTGGTGCAGGCATAAACTTCAACAGGGATGATGGATGTGAGACTGGTTCCAAAAAAAAGAGCCAAGGAGGAGTTGGGGCAGCGGGGATGGGCGTGGGGATGGAGGAGCAGAGAGGAGAAATCCCTGGGATGGCAGGGATGGGTTTGGGAAAGGCTCTGGGATGAGCTGGAAGCAGGGTGGGCACTGTGCCACCCTCACTGCTGTGCCAGCCCAGCTGGGGTGTCTGCAACGTTTGGGATTTTAGGAGGCAGAAGGACACGGGGACACAGGGACACAGGGAGATGGGACACAGGGACATGGGACACAGGACATGGGACACAGGGACACAGGGACATGGGACACAGGGACACAGGGAGATGGGACACAGGACATGGGACAGAGGACACAGGACACAGGGACACGGGGACACAGGGACATAGTGACACAGGGACACAGGAACATGGGACACAGGGAGATGGGACACAGGGACACAGGGAGATGGGACACAGGACATGGGACAGAGGACACAGAACACAGGGACAGGACATGGGACATAGGAACACAGGACGCACAAACATGGGGACATGGGGACATGGGGACACAGGGAGATGGGACACAGGGACATGGGGACACGGGGACACGGGACATGGCAACACGGGGACAGGTAATGGGACAGGGGAACACAGGACAGAGGAACACAGGACACAGGGACACAGGGACACGGGGACACGGGGACACAGGGACACGGGGACACAGAGACACGGGGACACAGGGACACAGAACATGGAAACACAGGGACATGGGACACAGGGACAGGACATGGGATAGAGGAACACAGGACACAGGGCATGGGACACATGGGAATGGGGACACGGGGACACAGGAGCACGGGACAGGGGAACACAGGGCACAGGAACACAGGGACAGAGGACATGGGACACAGGAACACAGGACATGGGACACAGGGACACAGGGACACGGGACACAGGGACAAGAGACACAGGGACACAGGAGCACAGGGACATGGGGACACAGGACAGGACACAGGGACATGGGACACAGGGACATGGGGACACAGGGGGACAGGAGCACAGGGACATGGGGACACAGGAACACAGGACAAAGGACACAGGACATTTTCCCCTGGATCCCCGGCCGTTCCCATCACGGAGAGCTGCTGCAGCCTTTCCCTGGAGAAGGAGCCTTTTCCCCGCGTCCCTCCTTGATCCCTCCCCAGCTCCTTTCCCCACCCACGGCCACCCCTCCTGCCCTGTCCCCTGCTCCAGCCTCGTCCCCAGCCCCGCGGCGATGGCGGCAGTTTTGGGAAAATGCTTCCACCTCGTGGCCCTGTGGAGAAACGCCGGGCACAAGGGAGCCGCGCCACCCTCTGGGACAACCCAGCCACTCTAAACCCATCCGAAGGCAGCCAAGCGCCTCCCCTCCCTGCTCCAAACCCAGTCCTCCCAGTCTAAACCCATCCGAACCCAGTCCAAGCCCAGTCCAAGACCAGTCCTCCCAGTCTAAACCCATCCAAACCCAGTCCAAGCCCAGTGCTCCCAGTCCAAACCCATCCAAACCCAGTACAAACCCAGTCCAAGACCAGTCCTCCCAGTCCAAACCCATCCAAACCCAGTCCAAACCCGGTCCAAGCCCAGTCCACCCAGTCCAAACCCATCCAAACGCAGTCCACCCAGTCCAAACCCAGTCCAAGCCCAGTCCTCCCAGTCCAAACCCATCCAAACCCAGTCCACGCAGTCCAAACTCAGTCCAAACCCATCCAAACCCAGCCCAAACTCTGTCCAAACCCAGTCTAAACCCAGTAATATATATAATAAAATAATAAATCAAGCCTTCTGAAACATGGGAGTCAGATCCTCGTCTCTTCCCCAGTCCAGGAACCCCTGTGAGCACGGTCACAAGGATGCCACCAGGTCGGTGCGGAATGAAGGGAATTCCTGAAAGGAATTCCCGAGAGGAATCGGGAATTAGCGCCGGAGGATGAGCAGCCCTGCAGCTCTGTTTGTGTTGTTGGGAATGGCGGTGCCTTGGAACTGTCAGAGGGGTGCACTAATTAAAAAAAAACAATGTTTAAAAAGCCTGGATGTGGCACTGGGTGCCAGGGTTTAGCTGAGCTGTTGGGGCTGGGTTGGACTCGATGATCTTTAAGGTCTCTTCCAACAACCCACCCCAGGGGTGCTCCATGAGGATCCCGCACTGAGGTGACATCCCGGCTGTCACAGCACATCGGAATCCTGCCAGGGGACGCCACCAGGCTGCTGTGAAGGGAATTCCCGAGGGGAATCGGGAATTAACGTCGGGGGATGAGCAGCCCTGCAGCGCTGTTTGTGTTGTTGGGAATGGCGGGGCCTTGGAATCATGCAGGGAACTGTCAGAGGGGTGCAGTAATTTAAAAAAAAATGTTAACAAAACCTGGATGTGGCACTGGGTGTCAGGGTTTAGTTGAGGTGTTGGGGCTGGGTTGGACTCGATGATCTTAAAGGTCTCTTCCAACCCAGTGATTCTGTGCATTCTGTAATTTCCCATGGGATAAAGGACCTCAAATTTCGCAGGAAAAGTGGGTTTGGCTGCGGTGGAATCTTTCCCAGTGAAACTCCACTCGTGTTTGCAGGATGCCCCGCAGAGAAAACCTGGATTCTCTTGTGGCTTCTGCTTGAAACATTCCACATGGCAAATCCCGACAGGTAACACATCGGCAGGGCTTGAAAAGAGGCACAGCCAGGCTCCTCTTCGTGCCACAACGCTGGGAGAGGTGGTTTTAAAGGCAAGCAGGACTCAGCTCTGCTGGCCGGGGCTCAAGCGGAGCGGCCGCCGTTAATGAGCAGGAAATCGGGAGCGGAGGGATGGGAAACGCTTTGTCCAGCCCATACGGACACTTGGCACGGCACGACCTGCCGGGGGTTAATCAGAGGCCTGCGAGGAACCTGCCAGTCGCCACATGAGGCGAGGAAATTAAAACTCAGGCACCATATGCTGCGCGTCCCCGGGAGGGAGCGGAGCGTCGGGAGCGGCGTCCGCATCTGCCCCGGGCAGGTGCGAGCTGCGGGGGAGGGCAGACCCGGGATAAAGGGAGAGATTCCTGTCAGTTATCCTCCCGGGATAAAGGGAGAGCTTCCGTGAGTTATCCCAGTTGGATAAAGGGAGAGCTTCCCGTGAGTTATCCCAGCGGGATAAAGGGAGAGCTTCCCGTGAGTTATCCCAGCGGGATAAAGGGAGAGCTTCCCATCAGTTATCCTCCGGGATAAAGGGAGAGCTTCCCGTGAGTTATCCCAGTGGGATAAAGGGAGAGCTTCCCGTGAGTTATCCCAGTTGGATAAAGGGAGAGCTTCCCGTGAGTTATCCCAGATGGATAAAGGGAGAGCTTCCTGTCAGTTATCCCAGTTGGATAAAGGGAGAGCTTCCCGTGAGTTATCCCAGATGGATAAAGGGAGAGCTTCCCGTGAGTTATCCCAGATGGATAAAGGGAGAGCTTCCTGTCAGTTATCCCAGTTGGATAAAGGGAGAGCTTCCCGTGAGTTATCCCAGATGGATAAAGGGAGAGCTTCCTGTCAGTTATCCTCCCGGGATAAAGGGAGAGCTTCCCGTGAGTTATCCCAGTTGGATAAAGGGAGAGCTTCCCGTGAGTTATCTCACCGGGATAAAGGGAGAGCTTCCCGTGAGTTATCCCAGATGGATAAAGGGAGAGCTTCCCGTCAGTTATCCTCCCGGGATAAAGGGAGAGCTTCCCATCAGTTATCCCAGTTGGATAAAGGGAGAGCTTCCCATCAGTTATCCCAGTTGGATAAAGGGAGAGCTTCCCGTGAGTTATCCCAGTGGGATAAAGGGAGAGCTTCCCGTGAGTTATCCCAGATGGATAAAGGGAGAGCTTCCCGTGAGTTATCCTCCCGGGATAAAGGGGGAGCTTCCCGTGAGTTATCCCAGTGGGATAAAGGGAGAGCTTCCCGTCAGTTATCCTCCCGGGATAAAGGGAGAGCTTCCCGTGAGTTATCCCAGTTGGATAAAGGGAGAGCTTCCATCAGTTATCCCCGGGATAAGGGTTAGCTTCCCGTGCTGGATAGCGGGAGGGAGAGCTTCCCGTGAGTTATCCCAGTTGGATAAAGGGAGAGCTTCCCGTGAGTTATCCCAGCTGGATAAAGGGAGAGCTTCCCGTGAGTTATCCCAGTTGGATTAAGGGAGAGCTTCTCATGGGTTATACCCCCGGGTAAAGGGAGCCAGCCCTGTGAATTTTCTCACTGGGATAAAACTTCCCGCGGAGTTCAGCCCCTCGGGATAACACACTTCTTTTCCCAGGGGTTCATCCCCCCTGGGATAACGCCCCTCCTCCCCAGGGTTATCCCCCCTCAATTACATCCCTCCTTCCCAGAGTCATCCCCCGGGATAAAGCCCCTCCTTTCCAGGGCTATCCCCCCTCAATAACTTCAATAACGCCCCTCTTTTCCCAGAGCTATCCCCTCAATAATGCCCCTCTTTCCCAGGATTTATCCCCCTCAACCCCGCGCCTCCCTCTCCCGGGTTAACCCCCTCAACCCTTCGCTCCTCCTTCTCCCGGGTTAACCCCTCAACCCCGCCCCTCTTTCTCCCGGGTTAACCCCCTCAACCCCGCTCCTTTTCCTGGGTTAACCCCCCAACCCCGCGCATTTCTCCCGGGTTAACCCCCTCAACCCCGCTCCTCCTTCTCCCGGGTTAACCCCTTCAACCCCGCCCCTCCTTCTCCCCGGTTAACCCCCTCAACCCCGCGCCTTTCTCCCGGGTTAACCCCTCAACCCCACTCCTCCTTCTCCCGGGTTAACCCCTCAACCCCGCCCCTCTTTCTCCCTGGCTAACCCCTTCAACCTTGCCCCTCCTTCTCCCCGGTTAACCCCCTCAACCCCACGCCTCTTTCTCCCGGGTTAACCCCATCAACCCCTCGCCTCCTTCTCCCGGGTGAAGCCCCGGCCGTGCCGTGCCGTGCCGTGCCGAGGGGAAGGATGACACGCGTTCAGCCCAGCCCAGCCGAGCAGAGCAGCCGGCCAGGCAGAGCCAATGGCCGCTTTTCATGCTCAGCGAGCGCGTCCATCTCCCCGCACACCCTCGAGTCCTTAAGTTGCAGCTTTGAACTCCCTCGCTGAGCCGAGCCGAGCCGAGCCGAGCCGAGCCGAGCGGAGCAGAGCAGAGCAGAGATGCTGCTCAGCGGGAACAGAAGGCACAGCCTGCTGACAGGTAGCCAGCATGGACCCTGAGCCCGCCAGGTACGTGCCTTCCGAGGCAGGGAGCCCACAGCGATCACATTGGGGATGCAAACTTTAATTTTCCAGCAGGGGGAATATGGAAACCTGGCTCGCTCGGAATGATTCCTCCCCTCCCTTCCCTTCCCCAGCGCCGCCACCTCCCCTCCCCCTGCGAGCTCTCCCCTCTCGGTCCCTCCCAGCACCGACACTTGGCTGCAGTCTCTCCATCTCTTCGCTTTTGGGGGGGTTTGGTGCTCCCTGAGAGTGGTAAAATCGGGAGAGAGGAGAGCAGCAGGACAAAGTGCTCCCTGCGGGCTGGGTGGGCTCCGGAGCCAGGCACAGCCGGGGTGGCTCAATCCAGGCTGGAAAATCCATCCTTGGGAGCCAGGCATGGCCAGGGTGGCTCATTCCAGGGATCCTGGTGGGCAAATCCATCCTTGGAGAGCAAAGTATGGCCATGTGTGCTCATTCCAGGGATCCCAGCTGGTAAATCCATCCCTTGAGAGCCAGGTATGGTCAGGTTGGTTCATTCCAGAGATCCTGGCTGGCAAATCCATCCTTGGGAGCCAGGTATGGCCAGGGTGGCTCATTCCAGGGTTCCTGGCTGGTAAATCCATCCCTGGGGAGCAAAGTATGGCCATGTGTGCTCATTCCAGAGATCCCAGCTGGTAAATCCATCCTTGAGAGCCAGGTATGGCCACGTGTGCTCATTCCAGGAATCGTGGCTGGTAAATCCATCATTGGAGAGACAGGTATGGCTGGCATGGCTCATCCCAGGGTTCCTGGTGGGTAAATCCATCCTTAGGGAGCCAGGTATGGCCAAGGTGGCTCATTCCAGGGATCCTGGCTCTTAAATGCATCCCTGGGGGATCAACCTTGGCTCATTGGGATCCTGGCTGATAAATCCAGGAGGATCCAGAGGCTCTCCCAGACCAGAGTCTCTGCCCTGTCTGGCCCTGGCAGGATCCAGAGGCTCTCCCAAGCTGGAGCCTCTGCCCTGATCAGCTCACAGGAGGATCCAGGGGCTCTCTCAACCCAGAGCCTCTGCCCTGCCTGGCCCTGGCAGGATCCAGGAGACATGGATGGAGACAGGAGATCTTTCCAGCCAGGGCTTGGTTTTGCAGTTTATTGCAAAGGGCCTGGGTGCAGGGCCCTGCTGGGAGCTGCCAAACACAGCTGGAGCAGGCCCCAAAGAGGGAGAGAGAGAGGTAAAAAGAGAGATAAAGAGGATGAGAGAGTGGGGTTCCCATTACAATACAAAAAATCTTCTTCTAGGCTTGGAACTTGGGGTTTATTGCAAAGGGCCAAGTGCAGGGCCCTGCTGGGAGCTGCCAGCCACAGCTGGAGCAGGCCTGAGAGAAGAGAGGGGCAGAGAGGATGAGAGGGTGAGAGAGTAAAAGGGTGAGAGGAGTAAAAAGGGTAAGAGAGCAAGGTTCCCATTACAATACAATAAACCTTCTTCTGGGCTTGGAACTTGTGGGTTATTGCAAAGGGCTTGGGTGCAGGGCCCTGCTGGGAGCTGCCACAGCTCGGGAGCAGGACTGAGAGAAGCAAAGACAGAGGTAAAGAGAGAGAAGGCAAGAGCGTGGTAAAGAGGATGAGAGAGTAAAAGAGAGGATAAGAGAGTAAGAGAGCGAGGTTCCCATTCCAATACCATAAATCTTCTTCTGTGTTGAATATTCTAATTCTCACTAACCAATCTAGTCCAAGATACAAATCCTATGGCATTTACATACAGCCTATAAGAATCATTACATCACCATCCTGTGTTATATTTTAAACCCTACAAACTCCTCTTTGGGCCCCTTCTGCCAAGCTGGCAGGGTCTGCTCTGCCCCTTGGACCTGTCTGCAAGCAGAGGGTGTTGTTCCATCAAAAGGGGATCACCTTTAGCTGGCCACACCATTGTTTTCCAGTTGTTCAGTAACTGAAGGATCTCAAAGCTTGCTTTCATTTCCATCTCACTTATAGTTTTTATATTATCAAAATCTTTTGCCAGACAATCATATTTATGAGGCTTTCCTGTTTCATCTTCCCCAACCCAGGGGAGCTGTGGGCATCCTCCAGGCAGGGATAGCAGGATCTGCTGCCCCTTTTGAGGTCCCGGGGAGAAGGGAGGAGATGGATGTTCATTCCCTGGGCTCAGGGCAGGGGCTGGGCCAGGGCTGCCCTCGGTGTCCCCATTTCCCATTTCCAGCCTCGGAGCTGATTCCTGGCTCTGTGCCTGGGGAATGTTGTCCAACAAATCCTTCCCGGAGCTGGTGCCATCAGGTGGCGCCTGGGGATGGAACAGGCGGCGGGAGCTGGGAGAGGGAGCACTCGGTGCTGTGAGCAGCACATGGCACGGGGACAGGGGACACCCTGAGATAGTGTCACACAGGAAATGGGGACACTCAGAGATCCTGTGACACAGGGAATGGGGACATGGGGACACCCAGAGCCCCTGTGCAAAAGGAATGGGGACATGGGGACACCCTGAGATAGTGTCACACAGGAAATGGGGATACTCAGAGACCCTGTGACACAGGGAATGGGGACATGGGGACACCCAGAGCCCCTGAGACACAGCGAATGGGGACATGGGACACCCAGAGATCCTGTGACAGAGGGAATGGGGACATGGGACACCCAGAGACCCTGTGACACAGGGAATGGGGACATGGGACACCCAGAGATCCTGTGACACAGGGAATGGGGACAAGGGACACCCAGAGCCCCTGTGACAGAGGGAATGGGGACATGGGGACACCCAGAGCCCCTGTGACACAATGAGGTGGAGCACCCATAGCCCCTGTGGCACAGGGGACAGGGGACACCCAGAGCCCCTGGTCACCCCATCTCACACATCCAAAGGTGACACAGAGAGGCTTTGGTGGCACTGGGAAGGATGTGTGGCACAGGCAGAGTGTGGACATGGGAGGAGAAGTGTGGAAAGATTTTCCTCTCTATTTTGGCACCAAAATCACGATTTTAATTACAGCCCCTTTCAGATTTGGCCTTGTGTGGCGCGTGGCTCCAGCCCTGCCACCTCCCTGGCGGGCTGTGTGGGGTGGCTCTGTGTGACACGGGTCCTGGCGGGCTCTGTGGGTGGCTCTGTGTGACACAGGGGTGGCTCTGTGTGGGTGGGTCCTGTGCGACATGGGTCTGGGTGGCTCTGTGTGGGGTGGGTCTGTGTGGGCTGTGGGTGGCTCTGTGTGACACAGGTCCTGGCAGGCTCTGTGGGACACGGGTCCTGGTGGGCTCTGTGGGTGGCTCTGTGTGACACAGGGGTGGCTCTGTGTGACACGGGTCCTGGCAGGCTCTGTGTGACACGGGTCCTGGCAGGCTCTGTGGGTGGCTCTGTGTGACACAAGGGTGGCTCTGTGGGGTGGCTCTGTGTGACATGGGTCCTGGCAGGCTCTGTGTGGGGTGGCTCTGTGTGACACAGGGGTGGCTGTGTGTGACACGGGTCCTGGCAGGCTCTGTGGGTGGCTCTGTGTGCTCTCTGGGTGGCTCTGTGTGACACGGGTCCTGGCAGGCTCTGTGTGACACGGGTCCTGGCAGGCTCTGTGGGTGGCTCTGTGTGACACAAGGGTGGCTCTGTGGGGTGGCTCTGTGTGACACGGGTCCTGGCAGGCTCTGTGGGGTGGCTCTGTGTGACACAGGGGTGGCTGTGTGGGGTCCTGGCAGGCTCTGTGTGACACGGGTCCTGGCGGGCTCTCTGGGTGGCTCTGTGTGACACGGGTCCTGGCAGGCTCTGTGTGGGGTGGCTCTGTGTGACACGGGTCCCCAGAGGAGGGAGCACGCTCTCTGTGCAGCCCGCAGAGCTTTTGTCCCGCCGGGAGCACTGCTGTGCTGGCCAGGGGAGCAGAGCAGGCCGCTCCTCTCCGGACTCACGAACCCGGGTGGGGCTGCCCCAGCCCCGGCGGAACCGTCCCGGGCCGGGTGTGGCACCGGGGGGAGCTCGCCGGGAGAATCCGGGCACGGCAGAGCCGCTCCCGGCCGGGAGGGGCAGTGGGGACACGGAGAGAGGCACAGGCGGTGCCCGGAGTCACCTGCTCCGTCCCACATCCCAGCTGTGTCCCACATCCCAGCTGTGTCCCAAATCCCACCCCTATCCCAGATACCACATACACCCCAAATCCCACCTGTATCCCAAATCCCACCTGTATCCCAAATCCCACCTCCATCCCACATCCCAGCTCCATCCCAAATCACACCTGTATCCGACATCCCACCGGTATCCCAAATCCCACCTGGATCTCAAATCCCACCTCCATCCCACCTCCATCCCAAATCCCACCTGTATCCCAAATCCCACCTCCATCCCACATCCCAGCTCCATCCCAAATCCCACCTAAATCCCAAATCCCACATCCATCCCAGCTCCATCCCAAATCACACCTGTATCCGACATCCCACCCCTATCCCAAATCCCACCTGTATCCCACATCCCAGCTCCATCCCAAAGTCCCACCTTTATCCCAAATACCACATACATCCCAAATCCCACCTGTATCCTATATGCCACCCCTATCCCAAATCCCACATCCCACCTCCATCCCAAATACCACATACACCCCAAATCCCACATCCATCCCAAATCCCACCTGTATCCCACGCCTATCCCAAATCCCACATACATCCCAAATCCCACCTGTATCCCACCTCCATCCCTAATCCCACCTGTATCCCACTCCTATCCCAAATCCCACATACATCCCAAATTCCACCTGTACTCCGTATCCCACCTGTATCCCAAATCCCAGCTTCATCCCATATCCCACCTCCACCCCAAATCCCACCTGTATCCCACATCCCACCTGCATCCCAAATACCACATACACCCCAAATCCCACCTCCATCCCATATCCCACCTCCATCTCAAACCCCACCTGTATCCCAAATCCCACCTCCACCCCAAATCCCATCCCTATCCCAAATCCCACCCCTATCCCACATCCCAAATTGACCACAACATGGGGGCCATGACCACAGCTGCTCACGGGGTCTCTCACTTTTATACTTCTGCTCCATTTGCACATTGGAGTTTGTTGCCCAATTCCATCTCCAGCCCATGCAGTCCCATCCTTTGTGTTTCTCTCTCTCCAGCCCACGCTGTTTGCGCTCCTGGCCCTGAGATTTGGATCATTTGTCCTTGGTCCCCAGCTGGAGCAGGAATTGTTTTGTCTCTGTGCACAGAGCTCACCATCCCCTAATACGAGCCCAGGCCCACCCACTAAAGCGGCACAGAACCTGAAAAACAGAAAACCCAAACCCTGAGGCACCACTGGGCTGCCCAGAGCCCATCCCAGGGGTGGCAGAGCCGGGATTTGCAGCAGCAGCAGCAGCAGCAGCAGCCCCGGCACAGGGGAGCACGTCCCCTGTTAATCAGCATTTAATTAAAGGACATGCTGACATTTGGAAATCAGAAACAAGTCTCCTGTGTGGGCTGCCTCTCTGTGCCGCTCGCCTCTTCTCTGAATCACTCCCTGACATTTTGCCAGATTAGGATGTGACTCCCTCTCCCCCTCTCTCTCTCTCTTTTTCTGCTTCCTTACAAAAATAAATTGAAAAGGAGACGCCGAGGCACCAGGGAGACGCCGGAGGGGTCGGGGGAGCTCTCCCGTGATTCCCGGGGCTGCCACGCGTCCGACAGAGCCCCGATGTGGGGCAGCTTCTCTGTGGGGCACAGGCGTGGGGTGACAGGGGGTGCAACCCCTTCTGCCTGTCCGAGAGCACCCGGAGAGCCGGGGGGCACCTCGGGGCTGGCACCAGCCCGGGGTGGGGCATCAGGGAGTCCCGAAGCCGGGGTGGGGATGCCCGGCAGGGAGATGGGGAGCTGGGGATCCCCGGCTGGAGGGACCCCCCTGCAGACCCCCGGCTGGAGGGACCCTCGGGGCTGGCACCAGCCCGGGATGGGGCTCAGGGAGTCCCGAACCGAGGTGGGGATGCCCGGCAGGGAGATGGGGAGCTGGGGACCCCCGGCTGGAGGGACCCTCGGAGTGTCACCCCAGGCTGGGGACAGGAGGGCTGTGAGCCCTGGCTGGACTCATGGGAGGGGACACTGACCCCCGACCCCACAGCAGGCGGGGTCCCCCTTTTTCCTTCACCTTTAGACTCATTGGGCACCCATGTGCAGCCCCCTCGTGCCCCCCAACCCCCAGCACAGCCCCCCCCCGTGTCCCTTCTGTGTCCCTCCTGTGTCTGCTCCATGTCCCCCACATGTCCCTCCGTGTCCCCTCTGTGTCTCTCGTGTCTCCCCCGTGTCCCTGGTTGTGTGTTGTCCCCCGTGTTCCTGTGTGTCCCCCCCGTGTTCCTGTGTGTCCCCCCCGTGTCCCTGGGTGTTCCCCCCGTGTCGCTCTCGTGTCCCTCCGTGTCCCTGGTTGTCACCTCCGTGTCCCCCCATGTCCCCCCTGTGTGTGTCCCCCGTGTCCCTGTGTGTCCCCCGTGTCCCTGTGTCCCCCCCCCTGGGTGTTCCCCCGTGTCGCTCTCGTGTCCCCCCGTGTCCCTGGTTGTCACCCCCGTGTCCCCCCCCTGTCCCCCCGTGTCCCTGTGTGTCCCCCCCGTGTCGCTCTCGTGTCCCCTCCGTGTCCCCCCCCCACCCCGTGCCCTTTCCCCCGGTGCCGCTGATCGGGGCCGGGCACTGCGGGGCTCGGGGGTCCCCTCCCCGTCCATCCCGGGGGTCCCCCAGCTCATTCCCCCTCCCATCCCCGCACACCCCCCCCGCCTCCCGCACCTTCTGCCGCGCTGGAACGGGGCCAGCGAGTCCGCCCAGCTGCGGGCCCATCCCGGGCTGGGAAACGCCGAGAGCAGCGAGCCCGGGGGAGTGCGGGACTGCGGGGAGCCCTCGGCGCTCGCTTCCCCTCGGCTGCTCATTTCCAACCTTCCCTGGAGCACGAATGAGTCCCGTGGATGTGGAGCGCGCTCGCAGCCCCGCGGGATCGGATTGCAGCGGTGGCAGCGGGAGGATGCGGGGCCGGAGCCGCTGCCGGGGGAAACGGGAACGGGAGCTCCCCAAATTCATCTGGCCGTGACAAAAATGGCCGGAGATCCCCTGACAAACGGGGCAGAACGCCAGGAGGGTCCTGTCAGGCTGGAGCTGCCCGGGGATGGCAGGGACAGGGATGGGGACAGGGATGGGGACAGGGATGGGGATGGGGACAGGGATGGGGACAGGGATGGGGATGGGGACAGGGATGGGGACAGGGACAGGGACAGGGACGGGGATGGGGACAGGGATGGGGACAGGGACAGGGATGGGGATGGGGACAGGGCAGCGACAGGGAGAGGGACAGGGACAGGGATGGGGACAGGGACAGGGATGGGGACGGGGACAGGGACAGGGACGGGGACAGGGATGGGGATGGGGATGGGAACAGGGACAGGGACAGGGACAGGGCAGCGACAGGAACAGGGACAGGGACAGGGACAGGGACAGGGCAGCGACAGGGACAGGAACAGGGACGGGGACAGGGACAGGGATGGGGACAGGAACAGGGACAGGGACGGGGACAGGGACAGGGATGGGGACAGGAACAGGGACAGAGCAGCGACAGGGATGGGGACAGGGATGGAGACAGGGATGGGGACAGGGACACGGACAGGGACAGAGCAGTGACAGGGATGGGGACAGGGACAGGGATGGGACAGGGACAGAGACAGGAATGGGAACAGGGATGGAGACAGGGATGGGGACAGGGACAGGAACAGCACAGGGACAGGGAGAGGGACAGGGATGGGGACAGGGGACAAGGACAGGGACAGGGATGGGGACAGGGGACAAGGACAGGGACAGGGATGGGGACAGGAACAGGAACAGGGACACGGCACCACCAGGGACACATTTTATGGCAAAAGGAAACCCCTGGGAGGAGCTGTATGAGAAAAAAACAACCCTGAATTCCTCTAAAACCCCAAAATGTCTGGCAATAATTTTGCCCCTCTGTGTGCCCCCAGCCCTGTGGTGGGGACCTGGCTGTCCCTGGCATGTCCCGGTGCCCACCTTGGCTGTGCAGCTCCTGCTGGGAGCTGTGGGCAGCCAGGCCAAGGCAATATTGATTGGTTCCACAGCACAACCTGACAGAGCCTATTCTGGCCGTGTAATGAAGACTGATGATCCCATCCTCTCGCCCTGGTGCTGTGAGGAAAAAGGGAAATTATTCTCAGCATCCTACAGGGAGACTCCACAGCCACCCAGCCCTTGCCTCGTCTCATTCCTGCTGGTTTTCCCTTCCTCCCATCCTCATGGATCCTTCCCAGAGCTCCCTTCTCCCATCCCAGCGCACGGATCTGCTGCTGGTCCACACCATGGGGATGAAGATTTCACCCCCAGGATGGGCTGGGGGAGGATTTGTTGTGGATGGAATTGCTTTTCCATCTCCCACTCCAGAGTCAGCCATAAAAATGAGTTGAAATGGGTCAGGGTTTAAAAGAAAAATAAGCAACCTCACCTATTATTTTTATTTTTATTTTATTTTTATTTTTTTTTTTTTTTTTATTTCTCTTGTGGCTTTTAGCCTTTAGGGTTGGTGTTTTCAGGCTTTTCTCAGCAAAAACGCTGAAGTGTTCTTAGGTCAGGGCTGAGAATCCTCCAGGATCACAAGGCTGGGGAGGGGGGAGAAAGAGGAAAAACCCAACTGCTGGAACGCACGAGGCGTGAAATGCGAGGGATTTCAAAGGAACCATCCCTTCCACACCTCCAGGGGTCTGAGGGCTCTCACTGCTCCATCGGACCCAAATGTCCTCGCATTCCAGGGGTCCTCTGCACTCCAGGGATCTTCCAGCAAATCTCCATTCCAGGGATCTTCCACCCAAATTTGCTGGGTGTTTTCCCAGCATGGATCTCTCAAGCTCCATCCTGGGAAAACACCCAGCAAATTGATTTTAAAATCCTGTTTTGACACCTGGAACCTGCTTTGATTGCATTGGGCTGGGATCTCTGCTGTTCTAATCAATTTCCCCAGCTCCATCCAGCCGATTTCTTGGAAGGGGACAAATGAATTCTTGTCCAACCGAGGGGGAAATCCTCCTGCATTTCCTGAGCCCATTCGGATATTCATGGCCCAGCAATTCCTCCTTTTCTCAGCGCAGGGAACAGAATTTCATCAGTAATTCAACACCACGGTGAGAGAGAGGAGAGCCGGGCAAGGCCCTGGGGAGGCGAGGAAATCACAGCGCTCCGGAATTCTGAATTAAACACTCCAAAAATAAAACACCTCAGCCACCTGCCTGCCCATCACGGGACTCAGAACCACCACAAGGAGCCTCTGGGTGGGCTGGGGGATATTTTTGATATTTTTGGCATGGGGTGATTTGGGGGAAGAGCTTTGGGAGAAATTCCCGAGCTTCCAGGAGCGCATCCTGCTGTTCCACAGCCGCCTTTTCTGAATTAAACATTCCAAAAATAAAATTCTGAATTAAACACTCCAAACATAAAACACCTCAGCCACCTGCCTGCCCATCAGGGAACTCAGAACCACCACAAGGAGCCTCTGGATGGGCTGGGGGATATTTTTGGCATGGGGTGAATTAGGGGAAGAGATTTGGGAACGATCCTTCCTTCCTTCCTTCCTTCCTTCCTTCCTTCCTTCCTTCCTTCCTTCCTTCCTTCCTTCCTTCCTTCCTTCCTTCCTTCCTTCCTTCCTTCCTTCCTTCCTTCCTTCCTTCCTTCCTTCCTTCCTTCCTTCCTTCCTTCCTTCCTTCCTTCCTTCCTTCCTTCCTTCCTTCCTTCCTTCCCTTCCTTCCTTCCTTCCTTCCTTCCTTCCTTCCTTCCTTCCTTCCTTCCTTCCTTCCTCCTTCCTTCCTTCCTTCCTTCCTTCCTTCCTTCCTTCCTTCCTTCCTTCCTTCCTTCCTTCCTTCCTTCCTTCCTTCCTTCCTTCCTTCCTTCCTTCCTTCCTTCCTTTCCTTTCCTTCCTTCCTTCCTTCCTTCCTTCCTTCCTTCCTTCCTTCCTTCCTTCCTTCCTTCCTTCCTTCCTTCCTTCCTTCCTTCCTTTCCTTCCTTCCTTCCTTCCTTCCTCCTTCCTTCCTTCCTTCCTTCCTTCCTTCCTTCCTTCCTTCCTTCCTTCCTTCCTTCCCTTCCTTCCTTCCTTCCTTCCTTCCTTCCTTCCTTCCTTCCCTTCCTTCCTTCCTTCCTTCCTTCCTTCCTTCCTTCCTTCCTTCCTTCCTTCCTTCCTTCCTTCCTTCCTTCCTTCCTTCCTTCCTTCCTTCCTTCCTTCCTTCCTTCCTTCCTTCCTTCCTTCCTTCCTTCCTTCCTTCCTTCCTTCCTTCCTTCCTTCCTTCCCTTCCTTCCTTCCTTCCCTTCCTTCCTTCCTTCCCTTCCTTCCTTCCTTCCTTCCTTCCTTCCTTCCTTCCTTCCTTCCTTCCTTCCTTCCTTCCTTCCTTCCTTCCTTCCTTCCTTCCTTCCTTCCGGCATTCCTGGCAGCCGAGTTCTGCTGAAAACATCTGGCCAGTTCTGCTGAAAACATCTGGCCAAGTTGAGCACCAGGGGCGAGGGGCAGGCCGGGCTGGCAGCTCCTGTGCGATCAGCGCCGGCAGCGTCATTCCCGGCTGAAAGCTCCCTCACAAAGGCAAGGGGATGGAAGCAAATCTTACATGACACATTTATTTTTGTCGTCTATTTATTAGCTCCGAGCAAAAGTCCTGCTGCGCTGCATTATGGGGGATTATGCAAATGAGGGACATCAAGACAATTAAAAAAAATAAAATAAAATAAAGGCCCAAGTGAGCACAATGTCAGAGAGGAGCAGATGCTGGAGAGGGCTCAGCCCACTCCTGGCCCTCTCTCTCCGGCAATCCCGTGCCCAGATCCAACGTTATCCCCCCCATCCCAACCCTCCTGGCTCATTGGACAACCCCAGCCGCTCATTAGGCCCGGCAGTTAATGAGCTGCCCGGCGCATCAGGGGAATTCATCAATTATCCCATCTTTATTTAAGGGGAGGATGCGCAGGATGGACGCTGCTCCATCCTCGCCGCACCCCTGCGGCCGGAGCGAAGCGCTGAAATTGGGATTTTTGAGTTATTTAGAGGGCAAGGGGGGTCCCTGCCCACCTCCAGGGACCTCCGGTGTGCCCGGGGCAGAGCAGCCCCGCTCTGGCTGGCATTACCCGGGCTGAGGTTGATGCCACGGGAGGAGGATCTGGCTCCCGAGCCCGGCTAAATCCCCGCTGAATCCCTCGTTATTCCGCTGAATCCCCCGTTATTCCGCTGCCAGCCGGGATTTGGGAGAGCTGAGGTGCAGGGACAGCGACGAGCCTCGAAAAGGAGAGGGAAAAAAAAATGAAAAAAGTCCCAAATCCGACTTGTCTTTGCTTTGTCAAGCCCCGCAGGACTCGGGATGGGTTTGGGGTTTAATCCTGTCTGAACCCCGCTGGTTGAAGGCTGGGGTGACCCAGGAACGGCTCCTGGAAGTGGGAAAACGCCGTTTTCTCCCCAAAAAAACCCTTGGAAGCCGCAGGGGAAGCCTCTTCCACCCTCACCCCGCTAATTACACTCATTAGGGCAGCGATGCTGCCTCCCAGCCCGAACTAGCCCAGCTATTTTTAATTCCCCGCCTGCTCGAAACGCGCACCGGGGAGCTCGGGTGGGCTTTTTTTCCCCCCCTTGAAAAGGGAATTTTCTCCTCCCAGGTCAGAGAGAGGCTCTTTTGTGTCTGCTCGGCTGCGAGACGGGGCCGGAGACAAAGCAGGAAGGGGGGAAAGCGGGAGAAAAGCGAGATGGGAGAGCCGGGAAAAGCCGGGAAGAGGCGGAATCGGTGCCCAGGGTGGGGGGCAAAGGGGGCCGTGCCCCGGGCACCGCATCCGCCGTGCGGGGAATGGGGAAGTGCCGGGGATGCGCGGCTCGGGAGGCGAGAGATGGAGAGCCAGGAGATAATTTATGCACCAGCTCGGCTCGGGGGTTGCGGGTGGGAAGGAGGGAGGGAGGGAGGGAGGGATGGAGGCCTCTCCCCATCGCCCCTTCACCCGCCCCCTCCCGCCCCGCAGCCACACACAGCCTCACAATCCCCTTTTTACAATTAGGAAGGCACCTTATTCAGCACCGCTTTTGTTCCTTCCTCTTCTCCGCCCGGCCGAGCCCTCCCCGGTGCCTCCTCTCAGCTCCGAGCACCTCCTGAAGTTGCTTTGCAAGATTTCCTCCCGCCCCCAAAAAAAAAAAAAAGGAAAAAGAATCGCTGGAGTCCCGCGGGTGAAGCTGCGGGACGAGAGAGGAAGGGGAAAGAAAAGGAAAAAAACAAAAAAAAAAAAAAAAGAGGAGGAAAGAAAAAGAAAAAAAAGAAAAAGTAAGACGGCGGGTTTTTGGGGTTTTTTGGGGTTTTTTTTTCTTTTTTCTCTCGTTTTCTTTGTCTGGAGCGCTGCCTGCAGGAGTTGGGTGCTCGGCCCGCGGTGGGATCGGCGCTGAGCTCCGGCATCCCCCGCTCCCCACCTGGGCAGCATCCCCAGCCCGGAGCATCCCGGGGCGATCCGAGCCGAAAATGTGGGTTTCCTATATGGAATATGTGGATTTAATTCTCGTGGAGGTGCTGTGGCTGTGGTTTGCTGTGGCTCTGTTCTTGTGTGTGTGTGTGTGGGGGGGGAATAATGAAACTGGCTTTGTTTTGGGTGAAAATAATCCTGAACTGGCCAAAACGAATATCCGGGAGGTGTGTGCGTCTATTCGTGCTGTATTCCCTTTATTTATGTTGACAGAGAATTACATGCAACACATGTTAACGTAGTTAGCGGTTAATTACACGTGAGCTCGTTAACTCTTGCATTCCGGGGCTGGAATGGGAATTGAAGTTTTTTATCTCGCCCAGGCCAAGCAGGACAGGGCTGTGCGTGTGTGTGAGACCCTCGGGCATTGTTCGCGGTGCGAATAAACCCCGCGGAGGGTGCGGGAGGTGCGGTTCGGTTTCCGAAGGGCTCCGGGCAGGTCTGGAGCTGCTGGATGCTGGAAGGATGCGGGAGGAAGCAGAGCCGGAACCGCATCCAGCCGCTCCTTCCTCGGGCTGCAAACTCGCAGCTCCGAGCTGGGAGAGGAGGATGAGGGAGAGAGGAAGGCTCTGCGAGCCCTCTCCGATGAGGTAATCCCGAAGAAAGATAAGGGGAAGCGGTGCGTGTATCAACCTGAGCGGTGATGTCAGCCGGGGAAAAGCAGATTAAGGGCTCGGAGAGGGGAATTGCCGCGGGTTTGGCGTCACCTGGAGCCGCTGGTAATTCAGGTGTGTGCTGGTGCCCCAGCGAGGGTGCTCAGGGGATTTGGGCTCCTGCGGGGGTTTGGGGGCTGCTCCGGGGTCTCTGCGGGGCTCTCGCGCGTCTGCGCTGCTCAGGAAAACGAGGATTTTTCCCTGCCAGAAAGGAAAATTCCCTCTGAGGAGAGGGGAGGGCGAGCCCAGCCCTGGTGCCCTCTCCGATGAGAGGGCAGGGAGTGCCCAGAGTGGCTCAAAAAATGTCCCCACGCCGTGTCTGTGTGTCCCCAGGGCGGGAGGCAGAGCTGCGGCAGGGATGGGCTGGCTCCAGGCTGGGAGAGCAGCTCGGGGACACGTCTGGGACAGGTTTGGGACAGGTTTGGGTGTCCCCTGGGAAGGGACAGTGGCACTCAGGGCCCTGCTTAGGGCAGGGGACAGCTCGGGGACACATCTGGGACAGGTTTGGGTGTCCCCTGGGAGGGGACAGTGTCACTCAGGGCCCTGCTCAGGGCAGGGGACAGGTTTGGGACACGTTTGGGACAGGTTTGGGACAGGTTTGGGTGTCCCTTGGGAAGGGACAGTGGCACTCAGGGCCCTGCTCAGGGTGGGGGAGCAGGGCAGGAACACGTTTGGGACAGGTTTGGGACACATTTGGGACAGGTTTGGGTGTCCCTTGGGAAGGGACAGTGGCACTCAGGGCCCTGCTCAGGGTGGGGGAGCAGGGCAGGAACACGTTTGGGACAGGTTTGGGTGTCCCCTGTGCGTTTGGGTGTCCCCTGGGAGGGGACAGTGGCACTCAGGGCCCTGCTCAGGGCAGGGGACAGCTCGGACACACGTTTGGGACAGGTTTGGGACAGGTTTGGGACACGTTTGGGTGTCCCTTGGGAGGGGACAGTGGCACTCAGGGCCCTGCTCAGGGTGGAGGAGCAGCTCAGAGACACGTTTGGGACAGGTTTGGGTGTCCCTCGGGAGGGGACAGTGGCACTCAGGGCCCTACCCAGGGCAGGGGACAGCTCAGGGACAGGTTTGGGACAGGTTTGGGCGTCCCCTGTGAGTGTGGCTCTCCGCTGGGAGGGGACAGTGGCACTCAGGGCCCTGCTCAGGGTGGGGGAGCAGGGCAGGAACACGTTTGGGACAGGTTTGGGACACATTTGGGACAGGTTTGGGTGTCCCTTGGGAGGGGACAGTGGCACTCAGGGCCCTGCCCAGGACAGGGGACAGCTCGGGGTGGCAAAGGGACGCTGGGCGCAGGTGAGTTCCTGCTGGGGGTGACACGGTGCCAGGCTGTGCCAGGGGGGCAGTGGGATGGGGGACAACAGGGGACAAGAGGGAATAACAGGGAATTACAGGGGACTAAGCTGGGAATAATGGGGAATAATGGGAAAAAACGGGGAATTACAGGAAAAAAGGGGAATAACAGGGGATAACAGGAGAAAATAGGGAATAACAGGGAATGGGAAAAATGGGGAGCAATAGGGAATAATAGTGAATAATGGGGAGTGACAGGGAATAACGGAGAGTTACAGGGAATAAGAGGGTGTTACAATGGAACAACAAGGAACAACAAGGAAAAAATGGGGAAATGGGGAACAACATGGAATAATAGGGAACAGCAAGGAATAACAGGGAAAAACAGGGAATTACAGGAAACAACAGGGAATTACAGGGAATTACAGGAAATGACAGGGAATAATGAGGAAAACCAGGGAATAACAGGGAGTAATAGGGGAAAACAGGGAATGACAGGGAATAACAGGGAATGACAGGGAACAGGGCTGGGAGCAGCCAGAGCACAAATGTCCCACATCTGCCTCCCCTCAGGCACTCAGAGTGCCCCCAGCACTCCACTGAGCTCCAGGCTGGCCCTGCTCCCCCTCCAGGGGTGAATCCATGGGCTGCCTCTGATCCCAGCCCCATTTCCTGCAGCCACCCCCTGCCTGCTGTACCTGTGATGGTTCAGGAGCTGAGCTCGGCTCTCAGGTCCTTCCCTGGGCTCAGCAGGACCCTGAAACCCCAAACTCAGAGCAAACTCAGCCCCTCAGTGACCAGACAGGGACTCTCAAACCCTGGGAGAGCAGCAGAAGCTGTGTGAGGTTTGACCCACCCCGCCTCTGCCCCTTCAGCTCTATGAGAAATGCTCTGCAGCCTCCTTTTCCCATGGGACATGTTCCTACAAAGCCAAAAACGTCCGAGAATCACGACTTGGAGAATGAGGTAAAGGCTGGGGAATGTCATTGTTAGGATGACAAATATTCTCTAAATCCCCCAAAAAACTGCCCCCATGCCTGTGCTGGAGTGGTGTGGGAGAAGGGTTGATCTCTTTCCTTGCCAGGTTTGTGCCCAGGGGGCGTTCCTGGAGTCACCAAGATGGGTTTGAGCCCATGGAAGGCTCTTCCCAGGGGGGCTGGAGTGGCCCCTGTGGAGCTGATGGTTTCACCTTGTCTTCATTTTTACCCCTGGGGCCTCCATCCTCACCTGGCCCTGTTAATTCCTGCTCATGGTTTTACCCTTTCACTTTCACCCCTGGACAAATCCCCCAAGGGCTCCATCCTCCCCTGGCCCTGTTAATTCCTGCTCGTGGTTTTACCCTTTCATTTTTACCCCTGGGGGCTCCATCCTCACCTGTCCCTGTTAATTCCTGCTCATGGTTTTACCCTTTCACTTTCACCCCTGGACAAACCCCCCCAAGGGCTCCATCCTCCCCTGGCTCTGCTGATTCCTGCTCGTGGTTTCACGCTGCCTTCACTTCCACTCCTGGACAAACCCCCAGGGGCTCAGCCTCACCTGGCCCTGCTGATTCCTGCTCTCTGGTCATTCCTGACCACTGAACCCCCAGTCCCTGAACACTGGGGGAGCAGGGATCTCCTCAGCAGGGTCCAGCCCCTGCACTGCCCAGGGCGGCTCAGCTGCAGCTCCACGTCCCTGCCAGGGCCAGAACATCAACCCCTGATCCCTGATGGAGCCAGATCATCAATCCCCCATCCCTGCCCGATCCAGACCATTGAACCTGATCCAGATCCAGACCCAGACCATCAATCCCCCATCCCTGCCTGATCCAGACCATTGAACCTGATCCAGATCCAGACCCAGACCATCAATCACCCATCCTGGGAGATCCCCACCATTGATCCTCCCATCCCTGCCTGATCCAGACCATCAATCCCCATCCCTGTCTGATCCAGACCCAGACCATCAATCCCCCATCCCTGCCTGATCCAGACCATCAATCCCCATCCCTGTCTGATCCAGACCCAGACCATCAATCCCCCGTCCTTGCCTGATCCAGACCATTGAACCTGATCCAGATCCAGACCATCAATCCCCCATCCCTGAGTGATCTCCACCATCAATCCCCCATCCCTGGCCCATCCAGACCATTGAACCTGATCCAGATCCAGACCCAGACCATCAACTCCTCATCCCTGCCCCATCCAGACCATCAATCTCCCCATCCCTTGCTGATCCAGACCATTGAACTGATCCAGATCCAGACCCAGATCATCAATCCCCTATCTCTGAGTGATCCCCACCATCAATCCCCCATCCCTGCCCCATCCAGACCATTGAGCCTGATCCAGACCCAGACCATCAATCCCCCATCCTTGCCCCATCCAGACCATTGAACTGATCCTGATCCAGACCCAGACCATCAATCCCCCATCCCTGAGGGATCCCCACCATTGATCCCCCCATCCCTTCCTGATCCAGACCACCAAATGCCCCATCCCCGAGTGATCCCCATCCCCGACCCCCCATTCCTGCCCCATCCACCCCGTCCCTCCCCAGCTCTGGGGCTGCTCTGGCAAATCCAATCCCCCCTGGCTCCTGCAGCCTCACAGGCCAGGCTTGATTCCAGCTGGGGCAGCAGGAGCTGAAATATCCATGACCAGAATTGTGCTAAAATTCCAGGAGGATCTTGTCAGCCAGGGCCTTTCCTGACTCCTGAGCTGCTGCTGCCCTCTCCTCATGGGCTGTAGGGAAAAATTGATGGCAGGAATGGAGTGAGCAGAACAGATCTGGGTTATCCCCTCGTCCCTTCCCTCTGCCATCCTTCCACCTGGAAATAAATCCAGAGGGATCAGCGCTCTGCAAAGGGAGCACAGGGATTTGGGGTTTGAGCTGGGACCTGGCGCCCTCAAGTCATGATTTTGGGATCCTGGGGCCTCTCCAAGGGTCACTTCCCTGCTCAGGGTGGATTTGTTGGCTTGCAGAGCACCGAGGGGTCAAAGAGAAATGAATTTATCCTGAATTTTTCCATCAAACAGAACTGAATTTATCCTGAATTTTTCCATCAAACAGAACTGAATTTATCCTGAATTTTCCCATCAAACAGAACTGAATTTATCCTGAATTTTTCCATCGAACAGAACTGAATTTATCCTGAATTTTCCAGCAAGTTGAGAACAAAATCATTTAGGGCTGGAGGATATTTTTTCTCAGTACAAAGAAAAACCTTTTCACCTAAAATAAGTCATAAGTCAAAAACCTTTTCACCTAAAATGAGTGGGGAAGAGGGAAGGAGGGATGGAAGTGGCATGCTGCTCCGGATGGAAAAGGGGGAAGGAGAGGTTGCAGCTCCCTCAGGGTGATTTTGTGCCTGAAGCTGAGTGGGACAAACAAACTGGAGATGCAAAATATATAATATAAAAAATTAAAAAATTATAAAATATAAAATATAAAATAAATATAAAATATAAAATATAAAATATAAAAAAATATAAAATATAAAATATAAAATATAAAATATAAAATATAAAATATAAAATATAAAATATAAAATATCCCTACTTGTCCTGGGGGAACATTTCTGCAAGCTCAGGCACTGAGGAAAAGCCACCGGTGAGGGGACAGCTCTGTCCCCTCAGCACCTCCCCAGCCCCACTTTTCACACAACATTCCTGATGTGGGGAAAGCCTGGGATTCCCACTGGAAAAGGAAAACATCTCCTGGGCTGCCAGGGAGCAACTTCTGCTCTCCTGGAGAGGGGTGGGCAGGAGCATCCCAATGGGAATAAAGTGCAGAAGTAACCAGGGATGGAAAATTCTGGGCTCTGCAAGGAGCCTGTGGCTGTGTGTGTGTGTGCACCTGCAAAATCAGGAGAGGTTTGGCCCTTCCCAAAGTGGATTTTCCATGGGGAAAGGAGCTGCGGTGCTGCTGTAGCTGGAAATTGGGATTTCTTGGGCACATTTCCCTGGAATGCCTCCAAAAAGGTGCTGGAGATGCTGTGGTCTCACCCTGGGCTCTGCTCTGCTGAGCTTTGCAGGATCTGGGGGGTTCCTCATCTTCCTCCTTTTAATTCCTGAAAGATTTATCAGGAATTCTGCAGAGATTTGGGTTCTGTTCAAGCAGCGTTCAGTAGAAAATCAGGTGGCGATGAGAAAGTTGATTAAAATCCATAAATAACCCTGGAATCACCCCATCCCAAAAATCCACCAGGGCTTGATCTGAGGGGTTCCTCACCTTTCCCCTTTTAATTCCTGGAAAATTTATCAGGAATTCTGCAAAGATTTGGGTTCTGTTCAAGCAGCTTTCAGTAGAAAATCAGGTGGCGATGAGAAAGTTGATTAAAATCCATAAATAACCCTGGAATCACCCCATCCATGGGATGTACAAGTGCCAGACACCCAGTGCACCTTCAGCTGCACCACAAATAATTCCAGAGCTCTCTTTTCCCATGAAACCAAAAAGGTCTGGGTGTAATGAGGGAAAGGCTGGGAAAGGACATTGTTACAGTGACAAATATTCTCTAAATCCCCGATTTGGAAATGTGATTAGGAGATGAAATCTGCCTGGGCTGGAGCCACTTGAAAATGGATCCTTGCCCAAACTCTGGCTTCAGCTGCTCCCCAAAATCTGAGGGGTAAAATTTAAAAAATCCACCAGGAATTGAGCTGCTCCCCAAAATCTGAGGGTAACCAGGGCTCAGCTGCTCCCAAAAATCTGAGGGCTCTTTAAAAAAAAAAAACACCAGGGCAAAAGGTCTGCTCCCCCAAAATCTGAGGGTAAATTTTAAAAAATCCACCAGGGCTTGAGCTGCTCCCAAAATCTGAGGGTGAAACTTTAAAAAAATGCACCAGGGCTTGAGCTGCACCTCAAAATCTGAGGGTGAAACTTTAAAAAATGCACCAGGGCTTGAGATGCTCCCCGAAATATGAGGATGAAACTTTAAAAAATCCATCAGGTCTTGAGTTGCTCCCCAAAATCTCAGGGGTAAAGTTTAAAAAATCTACCATGGCTTGAGGTGCTCCCCAAAATCTGAGGATGAAACTTTAAAAAAATCCACCAGGGCTTGACATGCTCCCCAAAATTTGAGGGTTAATTTTTAAAAAATCCACCAGGGCTTGAGCTGCACCTCAAAATCTGAGGGTGGAACTTTAAAAAAATCCACCAAGACTTGAGATGCTCCCTGAAATTTGAGGATGAAACTTTAAAAAATCCATCAGGTCTTGAGATGCTCCCCAAAATCTCAGGGGTAAAGTTTAAAAAATCTACCATGGCTTGAGATGCTCCCTAAAATCTGAGGGCTAAACTTTAAAAAAATCCACCAGGGCTTCAGCTGCTCCCCAGAATTTGAGGGTTCAAGTTTAAAAAATCCACCAGAAATTGAGCTGCTCCCCGAAATTTGAGGATGAAACTTGAAAAAATCCACCAGGAGTTGGGGCCTGATGGGCCTCGAGTTTGGGGCTGGGGAGCTGCAGCTGATCCCCAAAATCTGGGGCTGCTCCCGCCTCCTTGGGATGCACCTGGTGAGGATCTCCATGGGGAGCTGAGGTGTTCCAGGCTCTGCTCTGGAGCGTCCGTCCACCTGTCTGTCCATCTGTCCGTCCCTCCTGTCCGTCCCCAGCTCTTGGGGGGCTTTATTTGTGTCCATTTCTCATTTGGAGCAGCTCCAGACGGGCTCTGTGCATTGTCCTGGGCTCTCCCCATGCCTGGCTGCTGGGAAAAGCAGGAATGAGCCTCGGGAATGGTGCTGGGCATGGGAGGATCCTCCACCAGAGGGGATTTTGGGGGTTTGAGGGACTGGGAGTGGGCACCCATCCTCAAAGTCCATTTTTCCCCAGCTCTTGGGGGATGGTCCATCTCATTTGCAGGTGACAGTGTGTCCTGGAATGAGCCGGGCTGCTGGGAATGGTGCTGGATCCTCCTGAAGGTCTGGGCATTTTGGGCAGGAAGGAGGGATTGGGGCACCCAAGGGCATTTTGGAGCTGGGATGGATTCTGGAGGTGACAGCTGTGAATGAGCCTGGGGAATGGTGCTGGATCCTCCTGAGCTATATTTTGGGTTTTATATTTTATATTTTATATTTTATATTTTATATTTTATATTTTATATTTTATATTTTATATTTTATATTTTATATTTTATATTTTATATTTTATATTTTATATTTTATATTTTATATTTTATATTTTATATTTTATATTTTATATACCAGAGGGGATTTGAGGAGGGACTGAGAGCTCCAAAGGCACTTTTGGGGAGCTGGGGTGGATTCTGTGCAAGGTGACAGCTGTGAATGAGCCTGGGGAATGGTGCTGGGCTCTCTGGAGGATCCTCCTGAGCTCTGATTTTGGGTGGTTTCATTTGGGCACCCCAGGGTCCTCCCTGCTCCAGAGGGAATTCCCACTGAGAGCTCCAAAAGCACTTTTAGGGGAGCTGGGATGGATCCTGTGCAGGCTCTCAGAGCATCCCAAACATCCCCCGGGACTGGAAAATCCAGGATAAGCCCCCAGTGCCCCCGGGGAGCGAGGCAGGGACCTGCTGAAGGCACCAAAGCCCTTTTCAAACACCGATCCGAGCTCTGAGGAGTCCCCAAAGTGCGTTTGGTGCCTCCCCTCGGGTTTTCCAGCCGGGAATGTGCTGCCAGGCTTTGTGCTGCTCAAACCCTGGCATTTTGGGGGCCTTGAGGGCTGTGAGGGTTTTGTGAGAGTCCCCAGAGCCGTCCCCACCTCCCAAACCTGCCCAAACCTCCCCCGAAGCAGCAGCGCGTGGGATTGAGGAGCACGGGGGAGGCTCCGAGCGTATCCAAGCGACAGCGGATTTGGGCACCCTGTCAAATGTTCTCATTGTCTGACCCTTGTCCAGACGCCAGGAAAACCCTTTGGGAAATTCCCCCTCCGCCCAGCGCAGCGGCTTTAATTACAGCAGAGGAATGCGAGGCTCCGAGCGCGGCTCCTCCCGATCCCCGCGCTCGGCTGAGCGCGGATCCCGCAAAGTTTGGGATCTGCGGGGACCCATGGACATGCCCGTGATGGGACTGGGGCTGATCCATAGGGTCTGGGGGTGATCCTGTAGGGTTTGGGGGTGATCCATAGGGATTGGGGCTGATCCACAGGGATTGGGGCTGTTCAATAGGGTCTGGGGCTGAGCTGTAGGATTTGGGGCTGATCTGTAGGGATTTGGGCTGTTCCATAGGGATTGGAGGGGATCTGCAGGGTTTGGGGATGATCCATAGGGACTGGGGGTGATCTTTAGGGTTTGGAGGGGATCCGTAGGGATTGGGGCTGTTCTATAGGGTCTGGGGCTGTTCTATAGGGATTGGAGCTGATCCATACGGATTGGAGCTGATCCATAGGGATTGGGGCTTATCCATAGGGACTAGGGCCGTTCTGTGGGGCTTGGGGCCGTTCTGTGGGGCTTGGGGCTGTTCTGAAGGGCTTGGGGCCATTCTGCAGGCCTTGGGGCCGTTCTGTGGGGCTTGAGGCCAGTTCTGAAGGGGCTTGGGGCCATTCTGTGGGGCTTGGGGCCGTTCTGTAGGGCTTGGGGCTGTTCTGTGGGGCTTGGGGCCATTCTGCAGGCCTTGGGGCCGTTCTGTGGGGCTTGAGGCCATTCTGTGGGGCTTGGGGCCATTCTGTGGGGCTTGGAGCCATTCTGTGGGGCTTGGGGCCATTCTGTGGGGCTTGGGGCCATTCTGTGGGGCTTGGGGCCATTCTGTGGGCTTGGGGCCATTCTGTGGGGCTTGGGGCCGTTCTGTGGGGCTTGGGGCTGTTCTGTGGGGCTTGGGGTGGTTCTGTGGGGCTTGGGGCCGTTCTGTGGGGCTTGGGGCTGCTCTGTGGGGCTTTGGGCCATTCTGTGGGGCTTGGGGCCGTACTCTGTGGGGCTTGGGGCTGCTCCATAGGATTTCCCATAGGGGTTTGGGGGCACAGTGAGGGCGGGAGCGGGGCGAGCGCTGGCCCTGCTGTCTGTGGGACATTCCGGGCCTTTGTGGCTCGCTGGCAGCCGTGCCCCGGCAGCAGCAGGACATGAGTAATCTCCATCGCACCGGGGGGAGGCAGATCAAAGGCTCCGGAGGAGATACAAGAGGTTTCTGCTTCACAGACCAGAGCGGCTGCACTTCAATAGCGCCTTTGTTAGCGGCCCTGGGATGGAGAAATACCTGACCCCACTCCCTCCTTCCCTCCCTCCTTCCTCTCCCAGCCCCTCGCAGCACAGCCACCCCAGCCCTGCCCGGGGGTGGCGGCCACGGAAAGGTCCCCAAAAGGCTCGGAGCAGCGGGGTGACCCCCCCTGAGCAGCGCCCTGCCCCGGGGGGCTCGGCGAGGAGAGGACGGAGAGGTCGATGGCAGCGCCGTGCCAGCCCTGTGCCCGCTGGCACCGCGCCCTCGCCGCGCCACGCTGCCAAAGGTGAGCTCAGCGCACTCGGCCGGCGGCTCCGGGCACCCCTGGGGTCCCTGTGGCACGGACAGGGCACGGTGGCACCGGGATGGACACGTGCTGCCATGCTGGGGACAGCAGGCTGTGCCCTGCCAGGTGCCACCTCCGTGGGCGCCACCAGGGCCACGTCTTAAAGAGCCACGAAGAACAAAGTGACGGATTTGTCACTGTCTATGATGGGATTGGGGGGGAATTTGTAGGGACTGGGGGGGATCTGTAGGGTAGGGTTTGGGGCTGTTCCATAGGGATTGGGGCTGTTCCACAGGAATTGGGGCTGTTCTGTGGGGTCTGGGGGTGATCCGTAGGAATTGAGGGTGATCTGTAGGGGCCGGGGGGAATCCCATAGGGTTTGGAGGGATCCATAGGGATTGGAGATGATCTGTAGGGTTTGGGGGGGGATCTGTAGGGATTTGGGGCTGATCCATAGGGATTGGGGCTGATCCATAGGGTTCAGGGCCATTCCACGCTGCCAAAGGTGAGCTCAGCGCGCTCGGCCGGCGGCTCCGGGCACCCCTGGGGTCCCTGTGGCACGGACAGGGCACGGTGGCACCGGGATGGACACGTGCTGCCATGCTGGGGACAGCAGGCTGTGCCCTGCCAGGTGCCACCTCCGTGGGGAGGCCGTGGGTGCCACTGGGGACACGTCTTGAAGAATTGCAAAGGATGAAGTGGTGGATTTGTCACTGTCCATGATGGGATTGGGGCTGATCTGTAGGGTTTGGGGCTCTTCCATAGGGTTTGGGGCTGATCCATAGGGATTGGGGCGGGATATGTAGGGTTTGGGGCTGTTCTGTAGGGTTTTGGAGGAATCCCATAGGGTTTGGGGGGGATCCAGGGGTTTGGGGATGATTCCATAGGGTTTGGGGCTGATCCATAAGGTTTGGGGCCATTCCTGCCAAAGGGGATTGAGGGTGATCCATAGCATTTGGGGGCTGATCCGGGCAGGGACTGGACCGGGATGGCTCTGTAGGGTTGCCAGGGGCTGTTCTGGGAGGGTTTGGGGGGCTGTCCCATAGGATTGGTGGATTTGTCACTGTCCATGATGGGATTGGGGCTGTTCCATAGGGATTGGGGCTGTTCTGTAGGACTGGGGCTGATCCATAGGGGCTGGGGCTGTTCTGTAGGGATTGGGGCTGATCCATTGGGACTGGGGCTGTTCTGTAGGGTTTGGGGCTGATCCATAGGGATTGGGGCCATTCCATATGGATTGGAGCTGATCTGTAGGAATTGAGGCTGTTCCTTAGGGATTGAGGGTGATCCATAGGGTTTGGGTCTGTTCCATAGGGACTGGAGCTGTTCTGTAGGACTGGGGCTGTTCTGTAGGGTTTAGGGCTGTTCCATAGGGTTTGGGGCTGTCCCATAGGGTTTGGGGCTGATCCATAGGGACTGGAGCTGTTCTGTAGGGTTTGGGGCTGATCCATAGGGTTTGGGGCTGTCCCATAGGGTTTGGGGCTGATCCATAGGGACTGGAGCTGTTCTGTAGGATTGGGGCTGTTCTGTAGGGTTTTGGGCTGTCCCATAGGGTTTGGGGCTGTCCCATAGGGTTTGGGGCTGTTCCATAGGGTTTGGGGCTGATCCATAGGGACTGCCCTGGCCATGCAGGGCAGGGACCCATCCGGGGGTCCTGCTGTGCCCCCCACACCTGGGGGGTTCCCCAAACATCTCCCCAGCACTGCTCCTGCTCCCAAGGATGGGATTTTGGGATGCTCCGGAGCAGTCCCTGTTTTGGGATAGGGGACGGGGGGATGACACCGTCCTGGGGAGGGGCTGGAGGGTCCCGTGGCCGTGTCACAGGTGGGACATCCATCGAGCCTCCCCCCTCGCCATTCAGGGGAGACAAAAGAGGGAAAACCTTGGGAAAAGGCCGGCTCAGAGCTGCCCTGAGCCCCGGGAGCCCTTTGTAGGCCACAGCCGCGTTCTTTGGTGCTGCAACCCGCAGAGAATCCCTCCCTGAGAACCTGGGTTTTCCAGAACCTGCATTTCCCACAACCTGCACTTCTGAGAGCCTGGATTTCCCAAGGATTCCAGGAATCTCCCACCCCAAACTCATCAGCCCCCAGCAATTAACGAATTAACAGCGGCTGATGAGCGCGGGGTCTTGGCAGGGGGAGGGAGCTTGGCCAGGGACACCTGGGCACTGCTGGTGCCACCCCAGGAGCCTCCCCAGGTGCAGAGAGCTCATCCAGGCACAACCTGGGCACCCCAGGAGCTTCCCCAGGTGTGCAGATCTCTCCCAGGGCCACCTGGGCACCGCTGGTGCCGCCAAGGAACCTCCCCAGGTGTGCAGAGAGCTCTCCCAGGGACACCTGAGCACTCCTGGTGCCACCTCAGGTGCACAGAGCTCATCCAGGGACATCTGGGCACTCCTGGTGCCACCCCAGGTGTGCAGAACTCATCCAGGGACAACCTGGGCACTCCTGGTGCCACCTCAGGTGCACAGAGCTCATCCAGGGACACCTGGGCACTCCTGGTGCCACCCCAGGTGCACAGAGCTCTCCCAGGGACAACCTGGGCACTGCTGATGCCACCAAGGAGCTTCCCCGAGGTTTTCCCGAGGGATCAGCGCTGTGCCCGGCTCCCGGCGGAGCTGGAAGGCGTCACCTTGTCCCGAGCGCCTCTTTTGGTGGCTCCAGAGACGGAAACTCCCCCGAAAAGGCTCGGGGGGAGGAGGGTTGGCAGCCAGACCTTTGTGTGGGCCTTTGTCTGAGCCCACAAAGGCGGCTCTGTTGGGTGAACCTGGCCGAGCATCCTCCGCCCCTGCAGCCAGGTGAGCTCTGGGGGCAGCTCCTGCAGCTCCTGCTCCTGGCCCAGTCCCCTGGTGGCCCAAAAACTCCGATTTTCACAAGAAAATCTGCAGGATTTTCTTCTACAGGGAAGGGGGAAGCTGCACTCGGAGGTGAGTGTTTGTCCCTAAGAATGGGATCTATCTTTGTCCCTAAGAATGGGATCTATCTTTGTCCCTAAGAATGGGATTTATGTTTGTCCCTAAGAACGGGATCTATCTTTGTCCCTAAGAACGGGATCTATCTTTGTCCCTAAGAATGGGATCTATCTTTGTCCCTAAGATGGGATCTATCTTTGTCCCTAAGAACGGGATCTATCTTTGTCCCTAAAAATGGGATTTGTGTTTGTCCCTAAGAATGGGATTTGTGTTTGTCCCTAAGATGGGATTTATGTTTGTCCCTAAGAACGGGATCTATCTTTGTCTCTAAAAATGGGATTTATCTTTGTCCCTAAGAACGGGATCTATCTTTGTCCCTAAGAATGGGATTTGTGTTTGTCCCTAAGAATGGGATCTATCTCTGTCCCTAAGAATGGGATTTATCTTTGTCCCTAAGAATGGGATCTATCTTTGTCCCTAAAATGGGATCTGTCTTTGTCCCTAAGAATGGGATTTGTGTTTGTCCCTAAGAACGGGATCTATCTTTGTCCCTAAAAATGGGATTTGTGTTTGTCCCTAAGAATGGGATCTATCTCTGTCCCTAACAATGGGATTTATGGTGAGCTCTGGGGGCAGCTCCTGCAGCTCCCGCTCCTGGCCCAGTCCTCTGGTGGCCCAAAGAGTCAGATTTTCACAGAGAAAATCTGCAGGATTTTCTTCTACAGGGAAGGGGGAGGCTGCACCTAGTGTGTCCCTAAAACCACCGTGGTTTTGGGATAGGAGCCCAGCCTGGCTTTGGAAACCACCATGGTTTTGTGGGGGGGAACCCAACCTGGCTTTGGTACGGGAACCCACCATGGTTTTGGGATGGGAACCCACCATGGTTTTGGGATGGGAGCCTGACCTGGATTTGGGGGGAGAACCCACAGTGGTTTTGGGATGAGAACCTGGTTTTGGGGTTTTGATGCTTTGGGATGGGAATCCACCATGGTTTTGGGATGGGAATGCAGTCTGGATTTGGTTTTGGGGTGGGGAGAACCCAGCCCTGGCTTGGGGATGGGAACCCAGCCCATGGTTGGGGGGATGGGAATGAGCTCAGTCTGGCTTTGGGGGATGATTTTGGGATGGAAACCCTGGTGGTTTTGGGATGAGAACTCACCCTGGCTTTGGGGTAGGAGCCTAGCCTGGTATTGGGATGGGAGCCCAGTCTGGATTTGGGGTGGGAGTCCACCGTGGTTTTGGGATGGGAACCCAGCCTGGCTTTGGGGTAGGAGCCTAGCCTGGCATTGGGATGGGAGCCCAGTCTGGATTTGGGGTGGGAGTCCACCGTGGTTTTGGGGTGAAAACACAGCCTGATTTTGGGATGGGAAACCACCATGGTTTTGGGATGAGAACTCACCCTGGCTTTGGGGTGGGAGCCCAGCCTGGTTTTGGGATGGGAGCCCAGCCTGGATTTGGGAAACCACCATGGTTTTGTAGGGGGGAACCCAACCTGGCTTTGGGATGGGAGCCCAGCCTGGTTTTGGGATGGGAAATCACCCTGGCTTTGGGGTGGGAGCCCAGCCTGGTTTTGGGACAGGAGCCCAACCTGGTTTTGGGGTGAGAACCCAGCCTGGCTTTGGGATGGGAACCCAGCCCGGTTTTGGGGTAGGAGCCCAGCCTGGCTTTGGGGTGGGAACCCACCATGGTTTTGGGATGAGAATTCTCCCTGGTTTTGTGGGAGAAGCCCAGCCTGGCTTTGGGGTTGTGCTCCCAGCTGCTCCCAGGGAGGGAGGACAGCTCGGCCCAGAGGGTTGTTTTTCCCCCATTCCCCTTTCCCTTCCCCTTTTCCCCCAGACCGCTGCCTCTCCTGCCAAGCCCTCTGCTGTGGTCTATGGCTTTTTATTCCTATGTGATGCTTTCCCGAACTCATGTAGGGCGAAAAGCCATGGGCTACGCAGGGGAGGGACTGCACCTTCCAGGCACCTCCCCACCGCCTCCCCGAGCCCCTTCCGAGCCTCTGCGGTTGATCTGGGGCCGAACAAGGAGTGAAAGGGGGCACTGAAGCCTTGCAGGGCTTTACCCCAGGGGTGGGGACACAAAAGGCGCCCGGGGGCGGCGGGGCCGTCCCCATTCAGCGCCGGCCGAGAGAGAGGTTTTTGTTTTTTTGGCATTTTGGAGCTTTTCCAACACGGTTCAAAGCGTCCCCACCTGCATTCCCTGGAATAAAAGCTCCAGGAAGAGGCCAAGGGCATTTCCAAGGGCATTCCTGAGGGTTGTGGGTGCAGCCCAGGTGGGAGGAAAGGGGGTTCAGGGAGATTTGGGCACTCAGCCCAAACAGAGCTGGGGTTGGGGGCAGGCAGGGACTGTCCCCAGAGCTGCCAGGGGGTCGTGGCCCGGCCGGTGTCACGAGGGTGGGGAGGGGAGGTGGTGGCCGGGAGCAGGAGAGGAGGAGGAAGGGTTTAAATCCAGGGCAGGGCTCGGCAAATCGGGATTTGTGAAAGTGCAGAGGGAAAGTCTGCTGGGTCTGAGAGGGGTGGGAGAGGAGGGGGGGCTGCAGATCCCACCCCAGGGACCCCATTCCTGCAGATCCCACCCCACAGACCCCATTCCTGCAGATCCCACCCCAGGGACCCCATTTGCACAAATCCCATCCCACAGACCCCATTCCTGCAGATCCTGCCCCACAGACCCCATTCCTGCAGATCCCACCCCAGGGACCCCATTCCTGCAGATCCCACCCCAGGGACCCCATTTACACAATCCACACCCCACAGACCCCACAGACCCCATTCCTGCAGATCCCACCCCAGGGACCCCATTTACACAATCCACACCCCACAGACCCCACAGACCCCATTCCTGCAGATCCCATCCCACAGACCCCATTCCTGCAGATCCCATCCCACAGACCCCATTCCTGCAGATCCCACTGCCATGGACCCCATTTGCACAAACCCCATCCCACAAATCCCATCCCACAGACCCCATTCCTGCAGATGCCACCCCACAGACCCCATTTCCACAAACCCCATCCCACAGACCCCATTTCCACAAACCCCATCCCACAGATCCCATCCCATACCAAATCCCATCCCATGCACCCCATTCCCACAAATCCCATCCCATTCCTGCAGATCCCATCCCACAGACCCCATTTCCACAAACCCCACCCCACAGACCCCATTTCCACAATTCCCATCCCACAGATCCCATCTCACAGACCCCATCCCATTCCTGCAGATGCCACCCCACAGACCCTATTTCCACAATCCCCACCCCACAGACCCCATTCCCACGGACCCCATCCCATTCCTGCAGCCCCCCCCACCACCCCACCAGCCCTGTGGGGTTTCCCCCTCCCTCCCAAGCAGGAAACGAGCAATTTCTCCCTTCTTCAGTTTCTCTTTTCTCACTTCCTGAGCTTTGACTCATTTGGGTGTCAGGCTTTCAAGTTTATTTCACCAGCCTGGAATGCATCTTTAAAAATAATAGTCCTTGGAGGGGGGAAAAAAAAATAAAAAAGGGAAAAAAGCTGAGGTTCGTCTGTAATCCCATGACTCAAGGAGGTGTGGAAGGAAGAAAATCATGAAATCCCATGAGTTCCAACAATGAGAGCAGGAGAGCTGGCACATAAATCATCAAAACCAAACACCATCCGTCAAAATGAAAGGAATTAAGCCAATCTCGCCGGGCTGTTTTAATTATTTTTTAATGAGGATTTGCTCATTCAGAAAATTCACCCGTGACAATGCCTGCCCCGAGCCATTCAGGGGGACACGCTTGGCTTGGCCCCTCTGTCCCCACCCCCCAGAGCTGCTCCAAACGGGAATGGGATCCTGGCATGAGGGTGCCAAGGAGAGGAGAGCGGGGCCAACCAACCAAAACCACCCCAGGGTTGGTAATTTGGCTTTGTTGCAGCCCAAAATGTTGTGGTGGGAAGCAAAATCCTCTCTGGATTGTCCCTGGAATGATTTGGTGGGAAGGGACCTTAAAGCTCATCCCAGGTTCCTCCAAACCCCATCCAACCCCACTTTGACACTTCCAGGGATGGGGTAACCCCAAATCTCACTCTTGGCTTGGTCCCTCCACTCCCACCAGGGCTGCTCCAAACGGGAATGGGATCCTGGAGTGAGGGTGCCAAGGAGAGGAGAGCAGGGGCCAACCAACCAAAACCACCCTGAGTTTGGTAATTTTGCTTTGTTGCACCCCAAAATGTTGTGGTGGGGAAGAAAATCCTCTCTGGATTGTCCCTGCTGTCACCTCAGGGATTTCTGGAATGATTTGGTGGGAAGAGATCTTAAAGCTCATCCCAGGTTCCTCCAAAGCCCATCCAACCCCACTTTGACCAACCCCCCTAAATTGCCCCTCCACTCCCACCCCAGAGCTGCTCCAAACGGGAATGGGATCCTGGCATGGGGTGCCAAGGGAGGAGGGGCCAACCAACCAAAACCAAATTTGGCTTTGTTGCAGCCCAAAGTGTTGGGTGGGGGCCTCTGGATTGTCCCCTGTCACCCCTGGAATGATTTGGTGGGAAGAGATCTCTCATCCCAGGGCCCAACTTTGGGGATCCAAATCTCACTCTTGGCTTGGTCCCTCCACTCCCACCCCAGGGCTGCTCCAAACGGGAATGGGATCCTGGAGTGAGGGTGCCAAGGAGAGGGGAGCGGGGCCAACCAACCAAAACCACCCCAGGGTTGCTAATTTGGCTTTGTTGCACCCCAAAGTGTTGTGCTGGGGAAGAAAATCCTCTCTGGATTGTCCCTGCTGTCACCTCAGGGATTCCTGGAAGCAAAATCCTCTCTGGATTGTCCCTGGAATGATTTGGTGGGAACGGACCTTAAAGCTCATCCCAGATTCCTCCAAGCCCCATCCAACCCCACTTTGACACTTCCAGGGATGGGGTAACCCCAAATTTTCTGTTGATATTTTGGGGTCTGCTGTAGGTGAAGCAGCTCCAAGCAGGAATGTGCAGGCACAGAGGCAGGAACTCCCAAATTCATCCCAAATTTTGGAATGTGCACAGGGGCAGCAACTCCCCAAATTCATCCTCCCAAATTCATTTTTGGAATGCAGGTCAGGGCACCAGCTCCCAAATTTTGGCTGAGGGGCACTGAGCACCAGCTCCCAAATTCCATTTTGGCTCAGGAATGTGTGGGCACAGAGGCAGCAGCTCCCAAATTCATCCCAAATTTTGGAATGTGCAGGCTCAGGGGGCAGCAACTCCCAAATTTTGGCTCAGGAATGTGCAGGCACGAGGTACCAGCTCCCAAATTCATTCAAAATTTTGGCATTTGCAAGCACAGGGCTCCAGCTCCCAAATTCAGCCCAAATTTCAGAATGTGCAGGTTCAGAGCACCAGCTCCCAAATTTTGGCTCAGGATTGTGTAAGCACAGAGGCAGCAGTTCCCAAATTCATCCCAAATTATGGAATTTGCAAGCTCAGGGCACCAGCTCCCAAATTTTGGCTGAGGAATTTGCAGGCACTGAGCACCAGATCCCAAATTCCACTGAAATTTTGGCTCAGGAATGTGTGGGCACAGAGTCAGCAGCTCCCAAATTCATCCCAAATTTTGGAATGTGCAGGCTCAGGGGCAGCAACTCCTAAATTTTGGCTCAGGAAAGTGCAGGTTCAGAGCACCAGCTCCCAAATTCCATCGAAATTTTGTCTCAGAAATGTGCAGGCAGCGAGCATCAGCTCCCAAATTCAGCCTAAATTTTGGAATGTGCAGGCACGGTGCATCAGCTCCCAAATTCATCCCAAATTTTGGAACGTGCAGGCTCAGGGCACCAGCTCCCAAAATTTGGCTGAGGAATTTGCGGGCATGGAGCACCAGCTCCCAAATTCATCCCAAATTTTGGAATGTGCAGCTCCCAAATTCCCTCTGGGACTGGGCCTGGCAGTGCAGGGAAGCAGCAGCACCTCCCTGCTCCCGGTGCCAGGGCATAATCTGGGTGCCAATTATGAATATTTTAATTACAGCCTGATGATAATGAGCAGAAAAGCAGAGTTTTCCAATCAAAGCTGAGCCCTGTGGGACACTCAGCCCCTCTGGGGGGGTTGGTGCTCACAAGGGATTTTCCAGGGGGGGAAATGATGCTCAGGAGGAGCCTGGGGGGGTTTGGAGCTCAATCCTGGCTCGGGAGATGAACCAGGAAATTAAAATCCACGTTAAATCCCAAATCCTCGACCCAAACCACGCCTGGCTTTGATCCATGCCTGGGTGTGAGGAGTTGGTGTTGGGTGTTTTCCCTCAGAGGGTTCAGCTCCTCGAGTGCTGATCCCACCCCAAACTGGGAAAATCCGGGGGAAGTTTTGCACTGATAATTCACCAACGGAACAATTAAAAAAAATTTTAAAAAAAAAAGAGGCAAAAAGGACACAAATCTGGGAATTATTTATCCATCTCTGCTGGATATTTTATTTTAAAAATTTTTTTTTTTTGGGAGGGGAATTTGGGTTGCACCGGTTGTGCCACCTTCCTCCTCCTCTTCCTCCTCCTCCTCCTCCCGGCTGCTTGGGAATGGATTATTTAGGAACTGGTGAGGCCACCGGTGCTGAGTCAGCCCCGAGCTAATGAACACCCCGGCTGCCCATTTGAAATTTATTGCACCTATTAATTACAACCATTAGCCGCAGCCGGTGAAATTTTTATAATGAGGACCCTGGCGACTTTGCCTCGCCAGCAGCAAATTAACCGTGCGGGGGGAAGAATCAATGGCATCAGCAGACTTTACAGAAGCGATGTTTTAATTAGCGATTCTCTGCAAACATGCCAGGCAACATCTTCTCCCTTCATTATCTCCCCTTAAAGGGATGGCGCTGCTTTTCAGGTCGGGTTTTATCCCCTCCTCTGGCTCCTCTCTTGTTGGGTTTTTAATGCTCGGCTGCTCATTAGAGAAGCGGCTTTGAAGTGGGGTTTGGCTCAGGATTGGTTGTAAGCAGCGAAAAGTCTGAGTTTTTTTGTGGTTTTTTAATTTTTTTTTTGAGGGGGGGAAACTAAAAAGCCACGCTAGGAAATAATGGGTTTGAAAAGTTGGCTGGAAAAATGTTAAATTGGGTGGATTTTGGGGCTGGGAGGAAGAGAAGGAGGAGGATGAGGAGTGTGGGAAAGGGGTTGTGTCCACACAGGTTATGTCCACACAACCCACATATATATATATATATATATATATATATATATATATATATATATATATATACATATATATATATATATATATATATATATATATATATATATATATATATATATATATATATATATATATATATATATATATATATATATATATATATATATATATATGTATATATATATATGTATATATATATATATATATGTATATATATATAAATATATATATGTATGTATATGTATATGTATATTTATATTTTTATTTTTATATATATGTATATATATGTATATATATTTTAATATATTTTATATATTTTTATATATTTATATTTTTATGTATATGTGTATATATATGTATATGTATATATATGTATATATATGCATATATAAAATTATATATATATGTATATACACACATACATATATACATACATGCACACATATATATATGTATGTATGTATGTGTATATATATACATATATATATAATTTATCTGAGAAAATAGATATAAACGTCCCAACACAGAGTTCTGGGAGGCAGGAGCTGAAATTTGGATGCTCAAAAAAATCAAAGGAACAAAAAAATCCCAGGCAAAACTCCGTGCATGGAGCATCCCCATCACCCAGAAACGCCCAGGATTCAGCAGTGAAGGCTGAATATTCAATATGTTCAATATTCAATATATTCAGTATTCAATATATTCAGTATTCAATGTATTCAATATTCAATATATTCAATATATTCAATATTCAATATATTCAGTATTCAATATATTCAGTATTCAATATATTCAGTATTCAATATATTCAATATTCAATATATTTAATATTCAATATATTCAATTGGGTATTGAATTGGTAAATTCAATACCCAGTTGAATATATTTGGGCATATTCAATCAATTCAGCTTTGATTGAAAAACTGGATGGAGCAGTTATGACGAAAGGCAAATGAAATTATTAATTTTTAAATTTTTTTTCTCTGTTTCATCACAAATTATTTAATTCCATTCTGGAATTAAAACACAGCCCGGATTTCCATTGCAAATAATCTCCTTTCCTAAGGAAAAAGCCAAAAGGCAGCTCTGAAATTGAGGAGTTGCAATGCAAAACTTGCTGGTTTTTCCAACAGATTCTCTAAAAAGTGAATTTTTTAAAAGGGTGTCTCCCAGAAATAGGAAAGCTGAGGGGGGAAAACCTCTGAATTCCAGGAGTTCGAATGCAAAACTTGTTTTATTTCCAACAGATTCCTTAAAAAGTGGATTTTTTAAAGAGGGTGTCCCCCAGAATTAGGAAAGCTGAGGGAGAAAAACCTCTGAAATCCAGTGGTTCAAATGCAAAACTTACTGAGTGAATTTTTAAAACAGGGTGGTCCTCCAGAAATAGGAAAACTGAAGGAGGAAAACCTCTGAAATCCAGGAGTTCGAATGCAAAATTTGCTGGTTTTTCCAAGAGATTCCCTAAAAAGTGAATTTTTTTTTCAGAAATAGGAAAACAGCAAAATTTGCTGGTTTTTCCAACAGATTCCCTAAAAAGTGAATTTTTAAAGAGGGTGGTCCTCCAGAAATAGGAAAGCTGAGGGAGAAAAACCTCTGAAATCCAGTGGTTCAAATGCAAAACTTACTGTTTTTATTAACAGATTCCCTAGAAAGTGAATTTTTAAAACAGGGTGGTCCTCCAGAAATAGGAAAACTGAAGGAGAAAAACCTCTGAAATCCAGGAGTTCGAATGCAAAACTTGTTTTATTTCCAACAGATTCCCTAAAAAGTGAATTTTTAAAGAGGGTGTCTCCCAGAAATAGGAAAGCTGAGGGAGAAAAGGCTCTGAAATCCAGGAGTTCGAATGCAAAATTTGCTGGTTTTTCCAACAGATTCCCTAAAAAGTGAATTTTTTAAAGAGGGTGTCTCCCAGAAATAGGAAAGCTGAGGGGGGAAAACCTCTGAAATCCAGGAGTTTGAATGCAAAATTTGCTGGTTTTTCCAACAGATTCCCTAAAAAGTGAATGTTTAAAGAGGGTGGTAATCCAGAAATAGGAAAGCTGAGGGGGAAAAAGCTCTGAAATCCAGGAATTTGAATGCAAAACTTGCTGGTTTTTCCAACAGATTCCCTAAAAAGGGATTTTTTTAAAGAGGGTGTCTCCCAGAAATAGGAAAACTGAAGGAGGAAAATCTCTGAAATCCAGGGGTTCGAATGCAAAACTTGCTGTTTTCATTAACAGATTCCCTAAAAAGGGAATTTTTAAAGAGGGTGGTCCTCCAGAAATAGGAAAACTGAGGGAGAAAAATCAACTGGGATGAAAGGTGCTGGTACCTGAGCATCCCACAGGGGCTGGCGGCCGCTGGTGTCACCTGGGAGCGCCACCTGAGCCCGGCCACCCCTGTGCCCTTCCCTCCTGCTGCCGGGAGCTTCCCGAGGTCCGGCAAAGCCAGAATAAATGGGAATGGCTGGGTTGAGGAGCAGACTCGCTCCAGCTGCTCCAGCAAGGCATTTTCCAGGGAAAAGTGACATGATGAAAGTGAGCGTGCTGATTGCAGCCAGCTCCCAATTCATCACCGCGACAGTGACAAACACGGCCCGGGGTGATGCAGTTGGCTGAAAGAGAATTCTCCAGCTTTACATTTTTAATGCTCCGCTCATTTTCTCCCAGTTTTATCGCCGGGATCTTCCGCCTTGAATGGAAAGGGCAGCGCGGGGCTGCAAATCAGCCAGAGCTCCTGTCAGCGCTCCCCGAACCAGCTCGTTGCTTTTATTTTTTCATTATTCCTGCTCCTCCACCATCCCTTTCCCCACCTTTTCAAGGGGAACAGCCTCAGCTGGGCTGCTCCATTCTCCGGGGCTCATTCATCATTGTCCCCTGCCTGAATGGGAGGCAGAGGGTCAGCCTGAAAAGCTCCAAACCCCTCTGAGCATCTCAAAAGGTCCCTGGTGGGGTCCCAGCCAGACCCCCCAGGCTCTCGGAGGGGGTTTGTGTCTGTAAAAAGGAGCTGGAGGGGGGACACGGGGACGTGGGGTGGCGCAGGGCACCCCTGGGGACCTGCCTGGGAGGTCTGGGGCTCTTCTGGGGATTATGGGCGGCGTGAATTGAATTTGGTCATTGAGCAGCCCCGCAGCGGGGAGAGGATGGGCCAGAGCCGGGTGGGCAGGGCTGGAGCGGCCCCCGCGCTGTCCCTGTCCCTGTCCCCAATTCCCGTCCCTGCTCCAGCTGGAGCTGCACAGTCCCAGGAGGGCAGGGCTGGGATGTGAGCGGCCCCTCTGCCCCTCTTTGTCCCCACCTGTCCTCCCCTGTCCCCTGCTGTCTGTCCCCTCCTGTCCCCTCTATCCCCCCCTGTCCCCCCCTATTCCCCTCTGTCCTCTCTGTTCCCCTCTGTCCTTCCCTGTCCCCCCCTGTCCCCTCTATCCCCCCTTGTCCCCCTCTGTCCTTCCCTGTCCCCCTATTCCCCCCTGTCCCTCCCTCTGTGTCCCCCTGTCCCCCCTTGTCCCCCTTTGTCCCCCCTTGTCCCCCCCCCCAGCCCCATGGGTCCCCTCTGTCCTTCCCTGTCCCAAAATTTTTCCTCCCTGGCAACAAATGAGAACAGGGGAGGGGAGGGGAAGATTCTTCCTTGCAGATGCTCTGTAAGATAACCAGCGGCTTTCTGGCCCTTTTTCTCAGATAAATTATATATATATATAATTTATATATATTTTAAAAATTGTATATAAATTTATATCTATAAATCTACAGATAAATGATATATAATATATGTATATATAATATATAATATATAATATATAATATATAATATATAATATATAATATATAATATATAATATATAATATATAATATATAATATATAATATATAATATATAATATATAACATATAATATACAATATATAACATACAATATATAATATATAATATATAATATATTATATATTATATATTATATATTATATATTTATAATTTATTATATAATATATATATATATTTTATTTACATACTTATTTATTTTTTATATATTTTTGTATTATATTAAAATAAAATATATAGAATATATAATATATATTTCTATATATTTAAATACACAAATACATATAAATCTCTAGTTATATTGATATATTATATATACTTATGTTTATATATACTTATATTTATATATATTTTATTTTATATGTAAAAATATATATTTATATTTTTATATATAAATGTATCTGAGAAAATAATTTTTCTCTTCACTATATATTTATTTATTTATTTTTATACATATACATATACATATACATATACATATACATATACATATACATACATACATATCACATATACTTATGTTTATATATGCTTATATTTATATATACTTATATTTTTATGTGTAAATATATATATTTATAGTTTTATGTATACATTTATCTGAGAAAACAATTTTCCTCTTCATTATATATATATTTATTTATTTTTACGCATATACATATATACATATACATACATATATACATATACATACATATATACATATACATACATATATATATATATATAAAATTTATCAGAGAAAATAAATATCAATTTCCTCTTTATCAGAGCGAGCTCTTTGCTCTCTGTGCCCCTCCCGGGCACACAGAGGGACATTTCCCTGCGGGCTGCCCTCTCTCCTTGTGCCCTTTGTGCCAATCCTGAGTCCAAACCCCCCTATGAGCACCAGCGCTGCTCCTTTTGGGGAAAAATCATCAGGAAACGGCCCAGGAGGGTACCCAGGGATGCTGCCACCCCGCCGGGGCTGTGGGAAGGGGAAAGGGGGGTCCCCAGAGCCTGGGGAGGTGACAGCGCCCCAAACCCTGCGGGCTGCCCTCTCTCCTTGTGCCCTTTGTGCCAATCCAGAATCCAAACCCCCCTGAAAACCAGCGCTGCTCCTTTTGGGGTAAAATCATCAGGAAACGGCCCAGGAGGGTGCCCAGGGATGCTGCCAGCCCTGGCAGTGCCCAAGGCCGGGTTGGACAGGCTTGGAGCACCCTGGGATGGTGACAAAGGTGTCCCTGCCCACGGCAGCGGTGGCACTGGGTGGGCTTTAAGGTCCCTCCCAGCCCAGCCCAGCCCAGGCTGGGATTCCGCGATTTGGTGAAAAGCTGAGAATTCAGGCGGGGAGCGAAGGAAGCTTTGCCTTCAGCCAAGGTTTCTGCCGGGGTTTGTTATTAATTTAAAACCCCCCAGCCTTGAATTTGCATAATTACATCTTGCAGCTGTTGGGCCGTGGCGTGGGCTGGGGTTTGGGGCGGTTTTTAACAAAAAAATGGCAAAAAACGGACACAAAAAAGGGAAGGGAAGGGAAGGGAAGGGAAGGGAAGGGGAAGGAAGGAAGGAAAAAGGGGAAAAGGAAAAAGGGGAAGGAAGGAAGGAAGGAAGGAAGGAAGGAAGGAAGGAAGGAAGGAAGGAAAGGAAAAGGGAAAAAAGGAATAAGGAAGGAAGGAAGGGGAAAAAGGGGAAAGGGGAAGGGGAAAAAGGGGGGAAAAAGGAAGGAAAAGGGAGGAAGGAAGGAAGGAAGGAAGGGGAGGAAAAGGGAGGAAGGAAGGAAGGAAGGAAGGAAGGAAGGAAGGAAGGAAGGAAGGAAGGAAGGAAGGAAGGAAGGAGGAAGGAGGAAGGGAAGGGGAGGGGAAGGAAGGAAGGAAGGAAGGAAGGAAGGAAGGAAGGAAGGGAAGGAAGGAAGGAAGGAAGGAAGGAAGGAAGGAAGGAAGGAAGGAAGGAAGGAAGGAAGGAAGGAAGGAAGGAAGGAAGGAAGGAAGGAAGGAAGGAAGGAAGGAAGGAAGGAAGGAAGGAAGGAAGGAAGGAAGGAAGGAAGGAAGGAAGGAAGGAAGGAAGGAAGGAAGGAAGGAAGGAAGGAAGGAAGGAAGGAAGGAAGGAAGGAAGGAAGGAAGGAAGGAAGGAAGGAAGGAAGGAAGGAAGGAAGGAAGGAAGGAAGGAAGGAAGGAACGAACTGTGTCCCAGCCCAGGGTGATGCCCCAGTTTGGGACTTTGGGGCCGTGCACCCCCAGCTGCTGCCCTGCCTCCTCTCCATGTCCCCTCCAGGTCTCTGGATTCTCCAGCTCCCGGTGATGCCCCAGTTCACCTTCGCCTGTTTCTGCGGCCTCCACGGCTTCTGCAAGATGAAGAGGAAGAAGGAGGAGGCCGGCGGGGGGCAGGAGACGGCCGTGTGAGGGGCGGCCCCAGCCGGGACCCCTCCTGTGCCCCCGGTACGCCGGGACTGCCGGGGGACACCGGGCGTCTCCTTCTCACCCCTGCGAGGAGCAGCTCCCAGGCGGGCTCGCCTCTGCCTGCCCCACCTGGGGGTGTCCGGGGGGTTTTGGGGGGCTCAGGGGCTGAAATGAAGGATCCGGGGTGGTGGTGGCAGGGGAAGGAAGCTGGGTGATCACGGGCAGAGCTCCGTCATCTGCTCAGTTCCTCCATTTGTCGTGCAGATATCCCACAGATCCTCCCATTTATCCCACAGATCCTCCCATTTATGCCACAGATTCTCCGTTCATCCCACAGATCTTCCCATTTATCCCACAGATCCTCCCATTTATGCCACAGATTCCCCATTCATCCCACGAATCCTCCCACTTATCCTGTAGATTCTCTATTTATCCTGCAGATTCCCCGTTTATCCCACAGATCCATTCACCCCACAGATTCTCCCATTTATCCCCCATATTCTCCCATCCACCCCACAGATTCTCCGTTTATCCCATAGATTCTCCATTTGTCCTGCAGATTTTCCATTTATCCTGTAGATTCTCCATTTCTGTCTCATATTCTCTCATTTATCCCACAGATTCTGCATTTATCCCGCAGATTCTGCATTTATCCCACAGATTCTTCATTGGTCTCACATATTCTCCATTTATCCCATAGATTATCCATTCACCCCACATATTCTCCATTTATCCCCAGATTCCCTGATTTCTCCCACAGATTCTCCTTTTGTCCCACAGATTCTCCATTTATCCAGTAGATTTTCCATTTATCCCCCAGATTCCCCATTTATCCCTCATATTTTCCCATTTATCCCCCAGATTCCCCATTTATCCCTCATATTTTCCCATTTATCCCCCAGATTCCCTCACTATTTCCTCTCCCTGGGGCAGAGCTGAATCCCGCCCTATCCTTGCCGGGAATGTCACCGGGATGTCACCGAGGTGCCACCGCCACCCTGCCGGGACTACAAATTCCTACAAATCCCAGCGCCACGGATTCCTGGTGTTCATGGAAGGAGCCTCCACATTCTCAGGAAGGCAGAAAAATGAATTTTTTCCCAGCAGCAATAATCCTTTTTTAACCCCATCACAGCAAGGAAAGGATCCAGCTTCCCTCAGAGCTGCCCTCCTCATGTTCCCATTGGGAATTTGGGAATTTGGGCAATTCCTGCATCCTGGTGGCAGCCAAGAGATAAAAAACCACCAAAAACCAAAAAAAACCCCAAAAACCAAAATCCGCTTTTTAAATATTTTTCTCTCCTGGTCAAAGCTGTCTCTTCTCCCTTCCACAGGGAGGATTTTCTTCCAGGTATTCCCAGTCTTCCTATAGGCCAAAATAATTGGTGGCTGCCCCAAAAATTGGTGTTTTTCCAAATGTTACGCCAAGGACAAAGCTCCAGGTGTGCCCAGGACAGCTCTGGTTGCTTTGGGAAATGCTGATTTTGTCCTGTTCCTATTTTTGCACATCAGCAGAGCCGGTTCCACCTTTCATCCCCAGCGCTGCCCTTGGTGAGGACGTTTGGGCCAAAACCAAACCCCAAAATCCGAGGAAGTTGGTGGAACTCCAAGGGCGTTTCCTGAATGTAACTTTATTTTATTTTATTTTTTGCACAAGGATTTGTGGAGGCCGCAGGAGGGATGTGTTTAAGGATTTAAACAAGTTGGGATTAATCCCTGCTCTGGAAAGGATCAGGGGTGTAAAGACAAGGGTGGAATTCCAGCCTCGTTTTATTCCAACCTAAATCCACAGGGACACAGAG